>OX438601.1:2412500-3612500 GCA_949316135.1 Choreutis nemorana | reverse complement strand
CAAAAAACAACGCAGTTTTGGTATTAACTTTCAACACCATTCTGAAAATAACCTTTAATTACAAAGCTATTTTCGTTGTGGTGTTGATTGACATTTAAAAAAAAAATCTTTGATTTGCCTCACTCCTTATAGATCCTTTATTTATTAGTGGTTTTCAGTTAAGGTTTTCGGCAGTAGATGAACTTAGACGGTGAAAAGCTTTTAGTGCTCATACGAGTAAGAATAAAATTTGTTTTTGTTTTATAATCAACAATGCGTAGGTACTAGGATCGTAACCCAACATGACAAATACTGCGTGGTAATTATTAAGATAAATAAACTTAGATGTTTTATCAGGCCTTCATTATGTGGCTGTGTAATAAATAATGTGTAAGGAGATGCCGCAGTAGCGGCTAAATAAGATAAGATATCCTTAACTGAGGTTATAAATATGAAAAGATTATGAGGCAACTAATAAAATATTCCAGAAACGCCATGATAACGGACGCTGAACACCAGTTTACGAGCTTTATGCATACTCAGTTGCAAAATTGCTGCAATAAAACTAATCCATAGTCTTCTTTCGTACCAGAGTTGTTCTAAGTTCCCCAACCATATGTTTTTACCCTTTCACACTTTTACTTTTTCCATAAAGCCGAAAGAGGTAGAAATATTAACCTTAACTAGTTTATCAAAAAAAGTTAAGTCATCCGTATGTAATTGTGCATTCTGTTTTTTCAGAATAAAGCATCTGCAAATTTTACGAGTAAGTTTGGGAATAACAATTGAACTCTCAAAAATATCATAGCTAGTTGCAAATCAATTTTGTTAAATTTTATGTGGTCTTAATTTTCAAAAAGAGAGTATCTTTAGAGTAATAAATCTAAGATTTGAATTTAAAATTTGTTTTTTCAATTTTTTTGACTAGATTACTATCATTCAAACAGTTCCCATGTTGCAAAGGTTACTTTTTAATAAAAAGTTATTTATTCTCGTAATATTTAGTTAGTGCAGCTTCATTAACATTGGCAGTTCTACTAATGCTCTTTTCAATTATGATAATCAGGTTTTGATAATATATTTCAAACGTTCGTGGAAAATTCATTTGCAAATCCGTTTCATTTCGGCTTAGGATCACATTAATATTAACAATTTATTAACGGATTAGCGCAGCATTGATCAAAATATGTCGGAATATCATTAACTATGAAAAACCTGGTGGTTAAACTGAATTACTCAAATTTAACAACCATTTATTCTATGGTTTAATTGCTTTTTAAACAACCAGAACCAAAACTATTCTAATAGTAATAGCAAGAAAAACAATGAGCATCAACTAACATCGAGTTTGACGTCTAGTAAAAGAAGTTATGGGACAAAAAGTTTTACAAATAATGTATTTGTTTCCATTTAATAAAGTAAATAATTGCATAGCTTTAAATGCAGTTACAAAATTTACAATTCGTAGCCTGGTAAATGTTTTTATTATGAACTAATACTTTTATTAAAATTATGTCACCTATTTGTTTTGGAACTATGATAGCACAGACTGACACACATAATGTGGGCGTTTGGGACTTTGTTTTCACTAGAAAGTGATTCACTTTAACACACAGGCTTAATTATGATATGAGCTTGTCACTGAGCACAGCTCAAGTTGAGACAGTCTGTCTAGGTGTTGTACTATATGTGCATATGTACCTTTAAAGACAAAGAATTCAACATATTATTTGTTATCATAGATAAACAAAAAAGTTTTTCATATACAACACTGTTGTTTCAAAGAGTTCGTTTCATTACATTGTGTTCAGTTAACGGCAACAATGAATGCATTAAATAAATAAGCCCCAGGAATCTTGTTTATTTTAAACTAGTCGAGCTTTTTGACAGAGTTCATAAACAAAAGGGTTGGTTACTAACCTATCCAAATTTTGAGTTCTCACGAAGCACACATGCTCTTAAGCTAAGTAACAAACTATTTACCAAAATAAACGTAGCGAAGGTTAAGATTATAATTTATAGCCACTTGAACGATGACGGGACACCGAGTTACACAAAAAAATTCTGGCATAAACAATGCCCTTAGATCAAACATTGCTCCCAACATTCAAAATTTACTGTAAGAGTTTGTTTATTTTTTGAAAATAATCAAGTTAGCAGGTAAAGCCTTGATCCAGCATTTATAATTTGACTTTAATTTTACATTGTAGTCAGACATCTTTATTATTAAAGCATTTCTCAAAGCTAGTCGAGTATTTCATAGTACCTGCTTCATTCATGTACTCACTTTTCAGGCAATTAGGTGGAAACTACTAACTACTAGGATGTTCTAAAAACAGGGCCTAGGAACCAAGGAACCAAGGTTTTGATTTTTACAAAAATATTATTAGCCAAAGTTTAATTTACCAAAAATACATTGACCCTTTTTAGTATCAGCATCCGATGTTGAATAACTTTATGTGCAAAGGGAAAAAAGAAGCGACAAAAGGGAAGCATAATTCAACTGGACGGCAAAAGTGGAGCGAAGTTTTTGCACAGCTTTCAATATTCCCTGCCTGAGCTAAAAAAATTTAAAGGAAAATATTTGAAAGGTAAAAATATAGTTACAAAAGCCAATATGAAGGGTTAGCTTTCACTATTCGATCCCTGTAGGTACTGGAATGTTTATTGAAGTTAAATCTTGTGACAACATTAAAGTCGTTAGTGATGTAGCGACACTCAAAGACATAATGCGAGTGTTGACTTTTTACTTTCAAGGCGCGGTCCGAGATAACTTTAGCAAACGCACTAAGCGTTCAGCTACATATTGTTTATTTTTCACATATCGCTACGTAAACATGCTTTATTAACGTTTGAAGTTGTATACAGAACTGGTTAATATTATTGCTGGTGTGGCTGGTTAGTATAACTTGCAGCATTGTATTGCAATGTTATTTATCTTAGCCATTTTCCTAATATAACACATCTAAAATGGCAATGTTTGATGTCCCACGACAGAAACTCGATACGGTGTGTCACATTGTAAGTTGTAAATATTAAGCAACTTTATATAACGATAAACTCTCACGATTAATGCCCTTGTAGGCTTACAGAAGCTATTTAACGAGTGGGTGGATTATAAAAATAAATAGAAAGACGGTTTTTGAATGATGTTTACTTTGAGGAGGCTACTATATTTACACTAGGATCAATATGCAAGTGTCGACATAAGCTAGACCCACACAAAGAGCGGATTGATCGTTCCTGCTCCTGTAAAATATGATCGCTGCTCCACTTTACCAACTGATTAATTATAAGTTGAGACACCAAAGAACATTTTTACGATCCAATTTAAGAATCGACCATGATGTCTAGTTGTCGACAGAAAAGCTACTTTTTAATTGCAGCAATCATTAATCCTTGACAACGCGACGTTGATTTACAGCTGACGAAAGCATTTCGCTGACAGCGAAATAATGGAAGTAGTTTTACGTGTGAACGTAGCTTTGACAACGGTGGATTAGAGCTGGTATTATTTCTTTTTAATCATTACGTTGTCGGTGCGTGTATTGCCGAAATTGCACAAGTTTTTGCAAAAGTTTTCGACAAAGCATCGCTCACAATGGTATATTTTTGTTCGTGCGGTCTCAACTGTCAGTTGGCGTGATGTATTGGGCTCGGGCAGAGGATTATTTTTACCCATTTCACAAAGTTTGCATGCCTCTATTGTGCGCGACGGAAGCGGCTTTACAAAGCGTTTGAGAGATTATTATTAAGAGCAGTGTTCGAAAGATTATGATTTTCGCCAATTGGGTATTCAGGTTGATTAAGCTTTCTAAAACAAAACGAATCTATAGGTAATGTTTGCCAACTTTTTCTTTTGTATTTAAATCTCCTTGCCAAGGTGCCAGAATAACGTATAGTTCGGGAATAAAACCCAAACTAAGTCGCAAGTGTCTGAGTAGCGTCTAATCCTAGCTTGTGAGCAAACAAAAACTTTCAAAGTTGTAAGGTAAAGGAAAAATGTCACAAAAGACGGTATCCGAGTTAACACCCAGGACTTATCGTGACAATAAACAGAATGCGATGTGAGCATGAAATGAACTCGACCACAATAAAAGTGTTTTGAAAAAGTTGAAGCGTAAAACCTTTGTCGTGTAAACCTTCGACTACAATTCACATTTATAACGTTTATTTTTATTGTTGTAAAGTTTAACTATTTTCAGTTTTGTCACTTGTAAACTCCAATTTCCTATTTTATTATGTGTCTAATAATAATAATTTATGTCCAATAATGAAACATTTGGAAATTTAAGTCGACGACCAGTTTAGCATAGCAGCTTAACTTGCTATTTTTACGTTCATGTACCAGATTCAACGCTAAGTTTCAAAATGATGTTTTTTTTCTTGTCTTGTAGTTATTTAGCAAGCTTCGTAAGTGTTCAGTTTCTTTCTTTTAAACCAAGATAAAACCTTGAGAGTAATGTGAGTTCTAGTTTTGTAGTCTTCTAGTAATTGTTAAGTTTCTAACTAACTCAACTATTCCATACTAATCAGCTCTCTACTTTGTATAGTGGAATTTCAAATGCTTTTGAATATTATGTGGAGTATTTTATGCTGTGAAATTTAAGATAAAATCCAAAGAACATATAATGATATAATTCAGAAAACAATTAGTAAGTGTTTTATTTAAATTTTGGTTATTTCAAAATGCAGAAATAAATTGGAAAAAAACCTACTAGGAAATGGTCAATATCAACTCAAGTATGGAAACATAGTTTTATTCAGTTCTTTCGCTTCAACAGTTTGGAAAAAAATATTATTTCTTGATTATGTAATGTGTGTTTGTCAGTGTCAGTTAATCACAATATACTACAATTATGTATATTTACATTTAAATTTGACCATAGGTTTTGTTATTATAATAGAAAGCCCTTGTTATTGTTGGAAAACATAAACAAATCTTAGCTTTTTATATATTTCCTGGTCCAGTCAGACGTAACAATATATTATTTATAAATATGTATTGTTTGCAACTCAATCTTTTCAAAAGTTGTTTGAAATAGAGACGCCAAAACGCTCAAACGAACCTACGTTTTACTTTTGTAGGAGTTTGTCACATTAAGATTATAACATTTTAAAGTGTATAATGTTTATAAATGTTTCTCTAACAAAAGAACTACATATCTCTCTTACAATAAACAGACTAACAAAATAGAATTTGCTCCTATCTAAATAAGCTAATTCTAATTTCAAATAAGCACATTCTTTGTCATGCATCGTAATACTATTCTAACTAAATATTTCATTTGTAACATACGTTTCCTGATAAAGAGTTAATTGTTTAACGATGCTTGATAACCTTAGATAAGACTATCTACGATTCCCTCTTCATTTCTAGGAAATACTTGATCCTTTAACTTTACATTTTATGGCAGGATCTTGGTACTGGAGCTTTTAATTATGTATGTAAATGAACAATGTTGATAACCAAGTCTACGACTGTTATACATGTGAAATATATACCTATCTACTTTTTAGGAATTATTTTTCAACATGACTACTTTGTGAATTTTGATAAAACGTCTGATATAAATATTAATTAGTATAAGAAAACAGCAATACGTTCAACAACTGTTGTAGGAGAAAAATAGCTTTTTTGTTCCATTACACAACCTTAAAAGCCGTGTGAAAGTTAAAATTTAGTTGCAAGAGACGAGCAATAAATCCTGCTGGTCCTCAATAAAGTCCTGAATAATTTCCAACCCCTCCCCCCTCGATCCCCTGTCCTACCCCACACGAACCCAAAGTGTCAAATTTTCCACGTCATTAGACCTTGCTTTAACTTTTAAATTGGACTTTAAAAATGTACAAGCTTTTTTGTTCTGTAAGCCTATGTAGAGCTGCATATTTCCGTAATTTACGACTATAAAAAAAACAATAATAATTAATGCTTTAAGTAATTTTGGTAAAAATTTAGAATATCAGAGTTCCATATTTTATATTATAGATGTAAGGAACCCATAGAAATTTGATTGCAACCACAATTTCTGGTCAACAGTTTCTAGTAAATGTAGTGTCGGTAAAGCGTTTACACAGGCTAGCCGATAGCTGCCCTTACCACAGTTAGCCATCAAACGGCCGCGAGTTGCATAATGTTTGACCACATGTTTCAGAAACACCAGGCGCACTATCAAAATATTGACTCTTTCATCCACACGAGGCTGCTTTATGGCACTATAAATGAAAACACCTCCATAACCTCTTAGCCCGACACTTAGTGTGTGGCCTTTATAATCAAAAATATTTACTTAAGACCATGCTCGAAGCAGACAACCAAAAATGTCCCCTTATCAGACCCAATTAAAGCTACTTGTTTTTTAACAATTTTTTGCTAACTTCCAACGTTTCAAGCTTATTTATTTAGGTTCGTTTTTTGTAGTGATGGCCGCTTTTAAAATAAAGGGTGGGCAATGTAGCAATTAAGGAGCCGTTACATTAAAAAATGTCACCCTTTAGAAGTTTTTTTGAATGGCGGTGTCAAAAGAGAGGAGTTTTTTATCACCTGGGTTGGAAGTCACAAAATGTTTATCGCCACTCGACGGCATGTTGATTTATGCTTCCACCCTGTTAAGGGTCCGTAACGGGCCGAATGAATTAGATTTTGTAATTGGTCATTTATTTTGTATGATAAAACTGGACTCCGAACCAGAATATTTAGAGGACTCTTAAGAAGCAATTCACCGCAACTTTTTAAGGTGAGCACTTTGTATTCTGCAACGCAACGCCTTCTGTCACGTTAGTATTGCAACGATATGCGAAAGCTGTTATTATCGATTTAGTACGGAGAGAAGCGCAATGAATAAATTCAATTATGAAAAGTTTTATAAAACCAAAATAAATTTAGGCATCAGCTGTTGATCTAACGTGAGATTTATTACACATAATTGCTATGAGGAGCGATGGATCTCATGCATTATGGATAGCGTTCGAGAAATATGACGTAGTTTAAAACAAAAGGAATAAAAATTCACCTAAAAACAGGCTAATGGTCGGTTTACACTTACCCGGCCCACCTGAGAAGTAAAAATTAAAGGCCTATCTTAAATTATTCTTAATTGGAGGCCTAAAAGTACAGATTGAATTTCAAAGGGATTGATTGATAGCTTTTCGTTAACGTAGAGTTCTCGATAAAGGTTTTTAAATCTCAATATTTATTACAATGATTAGCATAATGATTCTTTAAAAACGGAAATTAAGTGTACAGCATGAGAAAATATTTTATTTTATTAGTTAGATAAATTAAAAATACCAAAGCATTGATTTATAAGGAGAGACTACGAGCGCTCTAAATTAATTTATATATACCGACAACCTACTTGATCTAGCATTGAAATAATATTTTATATTTTCCTGTGTATTTGTTAAACTGCATTGCGTATCAATTTTCAAGTTAAATTATTTGAAAGCAAAAATAAACAGTTTTCGAGTCCATGTACTGCGATCTCGGATAGAAAGTCGATAGAACCAACATGAATACAATAGAGTATTGTTTTCAAAACCCCAAAATACAATGCACTCACTGTTTTGAATTCCTCTCATAATTCAAACTTAAACTCACTTAAGATTTACAATACGTGAATTTTTACTAACACAAACCTCACTCAAGTTTTGTATCCAATTGATTGATTCAGAAAAAAACCCAAAGGAATCTTGAGTAGCTTGAACAAGGGTTTATTCATCGGTGAAACAGTTGTTTACATAAAACCTGGCTTGTTCAGAATTTACGTTATGTACCTTCAAACAAGGTGCAATGCTTTTGTTTTTTGAAATATGTCAGACGTATTTACATTTATATTTCAAGTGTTAAAATTATTTCAGACCAAAATAATTTTAGATAACAACATAGACTATTGTTCTAGAGCTTTACAAAATAATTTAATAGATATTTAGGTTGAAAAACTTGAGCTACATAATCATAAGTGCGGCATCACCAATTGATAGTTCTGCTAAATTGGGGTCCTGCTGGAGTACTGGACAATGTCAATAGAGAAAATATAGATTGCAATCAGATGTGGGTGGAAACGAGACAGTTAATTCTAATTACGACCGTATTGTGAGCCAAATTTTTATTGCTATCTCATTGGACCGCTCATTACGGAGAACTTGGTAATTGTACGCTATTGTGCTTCGGATCTCGGCAGCCATTTTTCTGCAAAGCGTGTGAATCTGGAGGGGACATCGTGATTTTAGTCGGAATTCTGCCGACTTTACACAATTAATCGTGCCATATTAAACTCCATAAAACCTCTGAGGCGGAACCTATTCGCGTCTTTGCTTTCATAGATTCCCGAAAGATTTCAAAAGAAAACAAGAGTAAATACGACCGTAAAAATAATGTACACTCGTCGCTAAAAGTGTAATAAATAATGTAGAAAATTGTGCTTCTATTTTTGGTAGGAACACACGTTGGCCTTTTAGACTGCCACTGATGGCCTCTAAAGTTTCATCGCGGCCTGTCGGACCGATTAGCGTTCTGACAGCTAATTTATATACTCAACTTACTATTCTATTCGTGGATGGATATCCATAGACTTATATATATTTATTGAATAAGTACCGAAAGGCGTCGACAAGTTTTATAATGTCAACAAGAATGAATAAAGCTTAGTAGCAGACTTTAGAAAATTAAAAAAAAACTTTGCAAATAAATTACTTAATATATTTTAGTAATATTTTGTATCAATATCTTCAAAATATCGGCAGCTGCACGGCGCTTACACCTCATTACGTTTTCCGTGACATTGCGCGATGCCATAAAAGAAATCATTTTTCGTTATACTGCTGGAGTGGCGTGATTTATTGGAAGAGATTGTCCGACTTAATTCAATTAATTTTAAAAGCATGAAAGTTTTTACTTATGTACATATATATTGATTTAAAAAATTAAATGAAAAAATCTGTTTTTGTAATTTCACACAAAGTATATTTAATAACATGTGTAAAAATGTTTTGTTCCATTCCATGTAGTCCTATTACATAGCCTGTTTGATTTTAAGCAGTGACAGGAAATCAAAGTCTGATAAGTGAATGTTAGGGATAAATACTCTATTTCAGATTTCTAAATTAACGCCGTTGGATTGATAAATACGTTATAAAATGTCACTTCTGTTTTGTTTCTAAGTCGCTCCGTAAACGCGTTGTACCCATACAAACCCCTTCTCCTAAATCGGGAAACAATTTTCGGAGTGGCTTCGCTTGACAAATAATTTTTAAACAAATTAGTGCAACAATTCTCCATTACGAAAACTTGTCGGTATTTAGAATATTTGTCGTTCCTAAACAAGCTACTTAAAATAGTTTTGTTAATTATTTAATTATATTTATATAAATAGCTTCAATGCTAGTCGAAATCGATATTTTTGTATTAAAATTGTTTTTTTTTTGAGTTGAATTATTTTTATTATTTGTTCAAGAATTAGATAACTTGATTGGTAACGTAACTTAATGCGCGCATCAACGTTTCAAAAACACAATTTTAAGTTCGAATCGTGGTTACACGTTAGTTGACATATCTAAGTAGGTAGTCGATAAGTCGTGTGCCTTCTCTTTTCTAATGTTAACTTAAAATAACGATTGTTTTAAAAAGCTTATTCCTTATTAACTGTTTACTCCGAGGAATTTCGTTAATTACATGTTTTCTTGGTTATATCTGAATATCAGCTACTTCAAAATATCACTTTTAAAAATATATATATTCACGAAAAATTGTACCCAGGGCATATCCCTAAAAGCAGGCGTCGCACACTCATAAATTACTGCGCGACGACGCACTAAAATAGCGTAACACCCCAATTCCATGGGAACGAAAGACCAACCGACCCTACAGCCTCTGTTAAATGCCTACAAATCCAAAACGTTTGGATTCAAATCAAAAAGACATCGAGGGAAGCGTTCCGTCTCCGATTAGAGACGCCCGCTCAATAAACAATTTATTAGGCTGAAGAAATTTCTCAAATACAAATGATAAATGCATCAGTCACGCGATGAAAGACCTGCGTAAATTGGGATGAGGCGGAGTTGAACAATGAAGGAGCCGGGACGCAGCCGGAAGCCTCGCAGATTTTTCCCTGTTCTACAAACAACAATAGAACGCAGCGTCGATACCTAAACTACCAGACCCACTCTTTTGTCTAATTAATTATCCAACGGACGAAATAATTAAGCACGGATTCGAGGCGGTGATTAAAACGGCCCATTCCAAAATATTAATATTATCAGGTGCACATTGTTTGTTGAATTAGTATTGCTAACTGCTTTGTAGAAATTTATTGTTGTAGATTCTGTGAAGAAATTGTTGTATTTGACGTAGTTGATTATTCTAATTAAAACAACGGGGACGAGGCCATCAATAATTGTGACGTAAATAACGTTCGCGGTGAATTAAATTATTGTCATTGAATTGATTGAATAGGAGAGAAAGATAAAGAGCCATCGGTCACGATGTGACAGTGGTCTCCATAGAGCCAGCCAACGGAGCGAGAACACATTGGTCACAAGCACCAGCCGCATCAATCACTGGACATTCGCAATACGACTGATAATGTATCGCCAACAACCCAACGTTTAATTGGTGATGGATCACCATGAACCCCAACAGTTGGATTTCACGGCCTCCGAATATCATATTTCGCGTAAGAATTCCTTATTCGCTTCCTTCGTGCATACATTCGATACGGATTTATTATTTCCATCTTAACATCTTACCCTCGGCAAGGAAACGATACGTAAAATGACAGAAGAAATGAAGGGCGGTAATAGGGGAAAATTGTACTTTATTCGATTTTGATGGAAGCGTTAACGACGCCACTGACACTCAAAAGGATAAAAGGACGTACTGACTTTACCATATTTTACTGAAAGAATTTCATTGAACTGATTAGACCAGATTTAAAAATTAATTCAAAATATATACAGGTATTTTCTATTTGATCACCGATGGATTCATGATAAAGCTTCTATGATTCTTGGATCAACTTATAATTTAAAATATTTTAAGGGAAATTTCAAGTTTAAATACTCAAGCTGGGGTTTCTAAGGGCTTTTTTTTATTTCTTGACGTTATCAAAGACAAACGAATTTAACTTCTTAGGTAGCATTTGTCAGTTTGTTTTGAGGGTGAGATAAGCTTTTGTTTATCTTTAAAAAATTACATTCCTTAACAATTTGTTTTGCCTGTGGATAAAAATTTTTTGGTCCACTATAGAGCTAGAGAAACAAAAAGAAATCTGTAAAAGAAAAAGGCAGGTTTAATTCTCAATTTTAAAAACAAATGAGTGTTGATATTGTGTGTATTTCGTAACTTTAAGTTTCGAAGTGTAATTTAATTTGGTGAGTGAAGATAACGCGGTTCTTTTATTCGGGTTTAGAAGCCATCGCCCACATACTCAATTACCTATTCGATAAGGGAGCTTATTTATGATCCTCCTCTAGGTTGTTTACGAATAACGCTTTGGGTTAAAATAATAATGCTCGATCTACACTTTCCGAAAAACAATGCCTTAAATGTATGTATCGAGCTCTGCAGTCCCTATAAATAGGTATGATCTACTCATTGTAATTATTTTGGTCACCTAAAATTAAAGTGATCTGCAGCTTGCTTTGAGAGTAATAATAAATTCAATTGATAAATGTTTCTTTTAGTTCATTCCTTATTCAATCTCAACCTTCCTCTTTCGAACAGTAACTTTCCACTGCTAAGGATTGGAACTCTCTCGGCGAATGTGTTCCAACTTGAACCCCAAGTAAAGAGTAAATTGGCGATTTAGGGAAGTATGCTCCACCTTCAACTAAATTATTATTTACCATTGCAAGATTGTAGTCAGACAAAGCAATTTTAACAAAAGCCGGTCCATTCGTTTTCACTGTAAAAGGGCAAGATTCCTGAGCTTACGAACGCTTGGAACACCACAAACAAAACAACAAAGTTTAATAACTTTTGCTATAGTTTTGTATCCAGATATTAACAAACATACGTCAATTCCTAAAGGATCATGAATTGCTATGTAAATGAGAAAGTTATGTATCTGATGTTTAATCTTAGCAGTATGAATCCTGCCTTATGTAAAGGTTGGGTCAGAATACGGAATTAAAATTCATTGTTCCTTATCCTGAAACGTATGCGTCGGGTCAACCCGCTCGATATCAGAGTTTTATCTCATACAAGAATAGGCTTTTAGAGAATGAAAGAAATTATGGCAAAGATAACTGTTTACGTGGCCTATTTGTATTCCAAGTGGGAGTAAAACTTTTGAGCAAATTGTTGAGAAGATATAATTAATTAGCTATTTAAGATTAAGTAATTTTACGTGTAAATTTATTCTATACTATAAATAATCAGACCGTTCGATGAAAGTATTTAGATTTCTTTGGATAACTATCAGGACAAAGAAATAGATCTAAGGGATTTTAATAGATATCAAATTTCCTACGATGTAACCAACGAAAGCATCGATAAGATTGGAACAAAAGATTACATTTTACATCTTTTACAACACAATAAAATAGCAATAAAGTTAAATGTCAAACTGTATTTTACTGTGCTTGTAAGATTTAAAACAATGAAGAAAATATTCTTGTACTATTAAATAATAAACAGTCCATTTTTTAATTCAGAGCACATTGAATTTGAATGTTAATGTTTTTAATTATATAGACTTCAATGTAAAATAACAATTTTCATTAAAATTTATTTAACAGAAGAAATTTTCGTATTTCTAAAAGTGTCATTTGCAAAGTGAGTTAAATTTAAATTGCAAAACAAATAAACATTAACCAGGTGTAGTAACAAAGGCGACAGAGGCGTCTGTTTTCGACATGTGTGGTACATTAATATGTATGTAGGAGTAACGGATACAAGTTTTTTTAGTTTCACGACAATTTTGCACATTCGGATCCTAAGGTTGAGTAAGTGGGATGAGGAAGTTGAGTAAATATGCGCATATTTGTATCAAAATACTTGTATAGCATTGTATGGAAAACGCGCACATAAACGGCATGTGTGATGGTGGCGTCGCTAACCGATGACCCGACACTGAATTATTAAAAGATAAGGTGACGTGAATTTCACCGTAGACATATAGTACAGCACGAAAATTTGCAATGTGATATTTCTAAGGTGTTTCTTTGATTACATAGTGCGATTTTTTTGTCTAAATTATAACTACATCGACGTGAGTCGTTAATGTTTAGTTTCATTGAACGATCATTCCATTTTTTCTAAAGTTTATGAAAGCAATACAAAATACTTTTACGTAAATGTGTTTCTTGTTACCTGAACTAGTTATTAAAACAATCTAACTAGTCATTTCAGTTACATGGGTAAAATAAATATATCGAATTACAGGGTTAGGAGAATTTAATGTATCTATTTGTAGCATACATATAATGTCATACCTTCATTTCCGGATTTTACTAGTAAACCCTTTTAAATAAAGGAGTCTATCTAAGAATAACCTTTTAGTAAATTAATAAGCAAAGCATTTTATTTATAGTATGTATAGGCCTTATTTGTTTATGGACCAGTGAATAGAAGTAGATATTAATAACGCCTAATTATGTGAAAATATATTTTGTATACGCATTGTGTACGAACCATACAAAAAATATTTAAGATCTCAATCAAAAATGACCTAAATTTTCCAATACTCAAAACAAATTATGAATATAATAATTAATGAGTTGAAGTAAACGTTTGCGTGGTTTCATCACTTGTCCTGTTTATATTCAAAACATGTTCCTATAATAGACTCACCAATATTCTCTGATACAGGCAATTAAGATACATGAACCGCATATCAAAAATAAATTACAACCAAAATAAACATACAGACCGTCGGCCTTCCGTTGCAGTTCATATTTCTAGCTCTTCATAAATATGATTCACAGTCACGGAAATCAATTTGTCAGGATTCTACTGAATATACATTTAAAAGACTTAAACCGCCTCAGCTTCGTTTAAGCAACTACTATACAGACCTTTTTGACACCTTTTTGACTCTTGATTGGTTTAGTTTCAAAATTCTTTCTTAACGGATGCTTATCTTCCTTATAAAAAGAATGTTCACAAAAAAAATAAAAATCTAAGTTTTAGCTTCTTAGACGAACTCTCGTATATTTTCAGCCAGTCAGGATTTTGTAACTAAAGATTTTATGTAAACTTTTAACGAAATTGTTGATTTCACGAATACAAAACAAACATACAGCTATATGCTATGCTATACCTATGAAATATCAACTTTTTTGCGAATTCATCTTCGAGCTCTACCGCGATGATAAGTGGCGGACTCTACAACCGGAAGTCGTTTTTTCTTTCAAACTCTAGAGAGCAAAATGTCTTCAAAAAACGACTTTTTCTCTCTCTTAAGTAGATTTCGACATCCTTCTCTCTGGTACAATGGTGCACTTAAGCCTCACTCGTGTCGGTCTTGTGTTTGCAATTTATGCTTCCTCATTCGACATGAAAAATATTCCTGTTTCCCGAAATGACAATTTTCGTACCGGTGTTGTTTATTTACTGTGTCGCTGTTAGGTAAATTTTATTTTATACACTCCAGCTTTTTTTACGACTCAAATTGTGTTCGTTTTTGTTTGACTTGTAATTAAAATTAATACACAATCAATATTAAAAACAAAAAATCTAATAGCAAAATTTTTTGAATAAAATAGCAAAATAACTCAATCACACAAAAAAACTTACTTCAACAAATCCATACAGTTTTTCAAAATTTTAAAACGACAAACTTTTAACGGTAACAGTCACAGAAATCACAAACAATCCTCGGATAACACGATTTTTGAAATGCGCGCTTCGACGTTCAAATTTCGCGCCAAACGCTTGGAGCGATGTACACCCTGCTCGCACGGGATTCGGGAGGCAACTAACGTGGTCTGGATCCCCGTCTAGACGGGACAGATGTCCGAGGGGAGGTGAGTTCTGGGGGGTACTTTCGGAGCTGAAACAACCCCATCTCACATTTGCCCAGAAACTACTAAAACAATGATTTAATAAATCCAATTTTTATAATTGTTCAGTATTATTATAAGAGAACAGAATAAAGATTACATTCATTGGCAAAGTTTAATGCTGATGCTTTAGATGGGCAAGGATAATTAGGATACTTTGAAATTCAAAACTTTAACGGCCCGTTAAGTTCGGGAAAGTTCCCATTGAAAACTTTATTTATCTTCGGGAACTTACAATCTGGAAAATATCTTAATGGCAATTTTACCTTTGGGAATGAATTAGGCAAAGTAAATCTGCGGCGTCCAGGTAAAGTAGGGAACGAAGGATTTTATGTAACTTTTGCAACTCAGCATGAGGTGAATTAGTTTTGACTGGAAATGTGGTATTTGTTGACATTGTGGTATTTAAAGTAAATGGTCAGAAGATCGCATTTATTTAATCCTACTGGAGGTCTCGGTCCATCTACTAGTATGAATGTTTAATGTCCGGTTCAGGATTCCGATCTGGTGTATTGATTCAGTTTATTTTAGGTCTCTCTCTGGAGCTAGTGCTCCTGAATATTGCTGCATTTGATGCTAGGTAAATGTTACAAATTTATCAATGAAATTCATTAAACTAGTAAATTATGTGTGATGTATTAATGTAATTACCAATTTATCAAGAGTAAAAAAGATAAGTTATACCTGTTTTTTAGTAAGAATAATAAGAAATAAAACTGCTTTTTCTTTTTTTCCTTTAATTTTAAGTTTTCTATGAAATTAAAATAATTCTACACTCGATATCTAAACTCCAGAGACCTCACTTAGGTACTGAACTGAGGTGTTGAACGACTAGATATTTACTTTTAAAATGTGTACTTTCATTCTATTGTATATAAAATATTATTTTTACTTACCCTTTTCATCCAATAACTAAAAATTATTGAATTTTCCATTACCAATATTTTATTTGACCACACTTCAGGTCATTTATTGGTTCGTTACACACTTTCAACTACAATGACAACATAATACATATCCATATATATATCTATAAATAGTTATCTTTTATAGTTGGATTATAAAGATATTTGTAATATGAAACAATGTCTGAATAACAATAGGATTATGTGCTTCATAACATGATGCGGGTCAAATGACAAAATTGTAACTATGACGTATCATTTTAAAACTTGCCGTCATATAAAATGACACACGGTAATAGCCCAGTAATGATACAGCAAAAAAAGCTTAATGTCTTGAATTATAATATCATTTTATAAACTTAATTATTTTAAGTAGCGTAAAAACCTGACGAAAACCATTTTTCTGTATAAAAGTACCTTTATCAACAATAATAAAAAGCTCAATAGAGGGCGCACTACCACATAACGCGACTAAAGAAACCACCAAGATGCAAAATGTCAAATAAGATTTATTTTATCAATTACAATTTGCGCTAGTGCCGCTGTCTGACACGAATACAATGCAGTATTACTTCCCATTGCAAAATGAAAGTAATCGAAAGCATAACTTTTTTTAAATTTATTATAAGGGCTTTGTCGCTAAGCGATATCGCCCTGTTGAGGCCAAGGAATAACGTTACCTGTTAAAAACTGTACTGTACATTGAGTAGGCTCGAATAAAAGGATGAGGTATATTACACGTTACAGAACCAATCATGACCAAATTCTACAAAATCCCGTATAATTTACTTAATTCAACTCGATCTGTACTTTCTGTACTTTACGCATAATGAAATACCTCAAAATTCAAATAGGTACTTAATTAACTTCATACAAAATTTAAGTATGAGATTAAGACTCAGTTCTCTGTTGCTTTTACAATAGCAAGACGCGTTTATCGGTAAGTATATATATATATATTTATCTGTAGTAAATATGTGTTGTGTGTGATTCAAGTAGTTGTGACCTATTGCGCCTGCGTCGAGTTAAGCTCATGATCTCAGTAGACAGGAGTAGCTTACTTTTGTCAGCTCACCGGCGCCAATTTAATTGTCTTCGTTTTTTGTTTTAAATATCCTTCAAAAACCCCACGATAATGTTAGCTTTACGAACACTTCTTACCGAGTGAAGATGTGTATAACATGTATGAGAATCGTTTTATTCTACGACTTGACCAAGTGTTAAAGAAGTTGGGCCAGCTCATTCAGTAGATTCCATTTTTCATCTGACCATTGTGAACACGATATTATTTTCTTGAACTGATCAAAAATGAAATCTTGAAATTTAGAAAGACCTATACATATAATAAGAACTACCAGTATTTTAATGAGTACCTAGGTAATTGATAATAGACAAAAAGTTAGTTCGTTAACGGTAATTATATAGATAACTGGTTGGAGTTATGTCAATACAATAATTTCATTGTAGATATTACTAAGCAATTTTATAAAACCAAAAAAAAAAAAAAAACACTGATCTTACGTAAAGGTGTACGTAATATGGTGATTTTATAAATTTAGGTGAGCTTCCTGCAATATAAATTTTAGCAATTCTTTATGCAAACACAGGGTGTGCGATTCAGTTTGCGTCGCGCACTCGGCAGGCGGCGCTGTAGTCAAGCGAGCACGTGCCGGAATTTATTAAGCTCAAGTACCTTTTACCTCTTACGAGTACCTCTACCAACTCCATCCGACTTCATTTTTACAACAGGGTTGAACTTGTTCTGATGCTCGTAGAATTAAAACGAATACAAATGAGTAAGCTTGTTTAAGCAACTAACTATTTATTAAGACACACATAAACATCATTTTAAATAGACTCAGTTTCAATAATGTAACCAGACAGTAAAAAGAGAAATAATAGATTTCGACATGAGTTTCCAAACGTCGTTTTACTACGGTTGGATATTTCTTATCACTAATTAGACACTCTCTATTCAGACGTATTTGTCCTTTACTGTATATGAGAAACACATAAACTCACGCCATACTTAACTCGGATATAAATATTAAGTCTCGCAAAGGCACTAAAAAGATAGTCTACATACACCTATTTATATACGCAGGTCATCAATTCTTGTTTAGTGCTAAGAAAATCCAAATATTTCAATATTTATTGGAACTAATACTTCCGGAGACGCTAATGGAATGATGGATGGTATAATTTATCAATACATACATTCAAGAAATAACAAATTTTCAACAACTTTGGTGGTGTGCAGCCGATACAACAAAACTAACAATGAACAGTATTTTGTGTGTAACTTTTGATTAAAAATACATATTAAAAAAGTAAACTTTGCCAGCCCTAATAGTTGCAAACCTAGAGGTGTAATTTAGTACAAGTTGTTAATTTCGGTGGCGCATGGAATCCTACACGGGCAAATTGTCACATAATGTAATTTTGAAGTTATGTAAAGAAGGTTTGCAGATGTAGATGCTCTTTTAGTTTTAGAAGTTCGAAGGAGTTTGACGAATTTTAATCGAACATTTGAGATGTTATTTAAATGTGTTATGTTTCCACCACATGTTACAGTTCTCATTACGGTAAACTGAAAACTGTAGAAATAATAAGAAAAATAAGCATGTTCATCGGAAGTCAATAATTAATATAAACAAACAATACTTGTACTCGTACCAACCATTAAGTAGGTACGCCGTTTAATTTAAAATCAACATCATGTTTTGCCTGCTCTTTTGTTAAATGAAGAAGAAATAAATTTTTATCTAGATGATTCAAGCAAATGGGCAAGAACCAAGTTACTTTAGCATATGTCTGTGCCAACACATGCAACAAATCTCACCTTAACTAGCTTAAGGATTTTTTTGTCTCCCGCATTTCTTGTGATAAGAAAGAGACGGCAAGAACAGAATTAAATTCTATCTGGATCAAGTCCAAACTCTAGGCCCTCATTACCGTAGTAAGTCACACTATCTGTGAATTTTTCCAAGGGTACTCGAGTTCGTTTTAATTTTGTCTGTCTGTTGCTTGCTTCGTTAAAGCTAAGAGGTTATTTGGCTGTGTTGCCAGTGCTCAGGTGCGCAAAAAACAATGTTGCCGTTTCATTTGTCCGCTTATTAAAATAACTAAAAATGTCATCTGGTCCGTTGGGGACTAAGATAGAGCTGGAGCATTTCAGGTTGAAAAAATAGAAATATTATTTAGTTACCAAATTTTTTTTAAAATGTAAACCTTTTTCATGTTTCGCCAGATAACACCTTCAACAAAACTTAGCAGATAAGCCTATGTCACCTATTAAACCCCGTAATTCATTGTGGTTCGATAGATATACTCAATAAAAATATTCAGCTGCCGATAGCAACAATAAGCCTATTCTAATGGTCAATCATTGTTCAACAAAATACAAAAAGTAACATCACAGATCACCCGGCCCAAGATTACAATACATTTGGTTTTGTTACTTTTAGAACCATCATAAAATCAGAAACATTTTTTACAAGTCATAGGCTAAATTGGTTATGAGGACCAAAATTGTAACGCTGCATAAAAAAGCCTTTGAGAATAGATAATTTACGATAGCATGTGACATTTTTGTTCGTGTAGGTGATGTGATACCCCATGTTACGCGTAGGATGACGTTTTATTTTGACAATTGTACGAGAATTCCCTTTGTTGCCATCTACAATAAATCAACGAACGACACTAAAGTTATTCTGTTCAAAATGTGAATGAAATGTAAAAACTCTAAAGTTATTTATAGCGAACCGTTTGATCGACGACACTTCTTTGTAACTGGAAATTTTTAGATGCTTGGGTTGGGTTGGTAAACACACTAAACTAAACACAATACACTAAAGAATTAACGCATTTTTATTTAGTATATCTCGGGAAAGTGATATCGTCGTTTATTTATTGGCGTCGCTATCACTTTCCATCAGGTGAACCGTTTGCTTATTTATGTTGTATAAAATGTACCACACACAGCCAGCGCTTAAGACCGCTGAATCTCAGTGGCCGTTAGAATTACAAACATTTAGAATGTACTTGAATCATTTACATTTGTATGGTTTCTTTTATATTAATTTAAAGATTTATCATCTTGTCGATAGAACATGAGCGCTCATGGGCCACCCGCTAACTTACTAACGATGTCATTTTGTAGACAATACTAGAGGCACAATGCGAGAATAACGACCTTCCGACACTGCTATTGATACTAGTTAAACAGCCAAAAACAAAAGACGAATATAAATCACTAGCCCTGTACCAAACGTCCAGATTCACAAACTAAGTTGTTACAAAACCGAATAAAGCAACGAAAAGTAAACCCTAAAACGAAAGCGCTAAGGGCAAAATTAAAAGCAACATATCGTGCATTAGGATGGTAGACAATAGAAACCACTTCCAAGTAAACAATAGTGAAGTTAGAATAAGTTAACGTTATTGCTTTACGACCACTGTAACATAATCATTGGAGCATTGTTACATTACAGTTCCAAAACTGCGCTATGGGTGTTAAATGCCCTTACATTGCTGAATACGGGTGGACATTGTCAAAATGGACAAAATATTTTTACCGCGACGCGTGACGGATTGATTGTGAGAATCACTTTGGTGGCCGATTTCAACTTAACAATGCTTTTCGCAGCATAATTTATGTTTTTACTTTATCCCGCTATCAGCTAACTCTATGACATAGACAAAAGACATCGCTTTTTCAAATGGTACAGGCAGGTTTTTTCTATAAAATGTTAGTTAGTTAAAGGACAACTTTGTTATAGTTAAGAAGCGGTCCCTACTGATTTTGGCACCTTTGAAGTTGATATCGCAAAAAAGAATTTTGTGGTCACCTGTCTGTTTTGAATTTATTTGAGTTGTAAACCATGACTTATAAGTAAAATAGTTAAATAACTACTATTGATAGAGTCGCTTTTATCACTAGCTGTTTTCATGTTAATCGTTAAGGACTTAATATTTAGTGTCATTTCTGATAAAATAATTTTAAATAAATGGAGATACAATTTAAAAAACATACAAAGGTGTGGTGGGTAGATAGAACATAATTTCATTATCACAACCAACTCATTCCCTTCTCTCTCTAACACGAGGAAAGGGATAGAAAAAGAAAGAAAACCACCCTTTCCGGACAATTTATGACAGGGTGTTAATCTAATTGCCGCTCCAACATGTAGTTCCGTATTGCCTTGACCTTTCTAAATGCATTTACTTCATTCTATATAACGTTATAAACATTATTTAACTAATGATACACTTTTAAAGCCTTGTTATTAAAATAGTATGTACAGAAGAAATATACTTTTTAGCGTTGCGGAAACGTGTAACTTGTATCGGAAACCATGCACTTTTTGTTGCCGATACAGCCACACCACCATAGAAAAATGTAGTTTCTGCGTCCGGTGACGGCAACAGGAAACAATCGGCGCGGCGACTTTCGGTGTCTGGTAACTGATTTCTATTAAAATATGGTTGAGGTTGGTGTCAGCCACAAGTCACACGTTTGTGCAGCGCCTTAGTTGTTGTTACCTGTCTTATAAAGTAATGACATTTCTGATGGATGATTCCAATAGAAACGTATTTCTTCATCACATCATTACCAAGGTAATTTTCTTTTCCCCACTAACCATAACATAGTTGAACTTGTATTGTTGCACCCTCACAAACCGAAGTTTGGACATTGCATGACAGTGCAAATTAACACATCGTTCTAAATCTAAGCCCCGACGTTACGGCGTTGGTAATTATTTACTTAAAGAAGACAACCAATCACGCAAGAGGGGACGGAGCCGATTCTTTGTTTGGAACTTTCAAAAGTTGCGTTTTTGAATTGAGACATGATTGTCGTTTTGAGTAAGTTTGATAAAAAGTTTTTTCGTCAAAGTTTATGATTGAAAAAATATTATACAATATTATATAGATTGTATCCTATTAAAATTACTGGGTCGTGACAAGATGTCAGAAAGTCTCAAACGTAAAATGTATAGCATTAAAAAAGACATGTGGGTTTGGAAAAAGCTAGAAACGTCTCTAGAAAATTAAGGGATTATTAGACCAACATATTATCAAACAAGCCCACAACCCAATTTTGCCTTAAGAAGTGATCAATAAATATCATTTATAAAAGTAAAAAGACAATTTATGAAGTACAATGCTTTTTTAAATGTAGTCTACATTGCAATAATTAAATTTAACATGACAAAAAAGTAGTGCTGAAAAAACCTTTTCATTTCTGTTTATTTATCCTTTCATCTCTAAGGGCAGTTGCCGCAATCTAGACAACTAAATAAACTTGACACGCAAGTCCATTTAACTGTAACTCTGTATAATAGAGCCGACGAGAGCTTTTAAGATACCCTCTAATTCAGCGTGACTTACAGATGGCTTTCTGAAATCAGCTTTAAAGTCGCCTCAAACTTATCCTTCATGCAAATTCATGGAGGAGCGTATAAATTTCACGCTGAACTAATTCAAGTTGTTGCTTGTAGAATGTTATGCTACACCAAAACGCTGGAATAAAAAGAAAAAATTGAAAAGTTTTTGATTATAGCGATCGTGAACTAGACCTAAATGTGAAAAACACTTTAACCCCAGATCACGATCGTTCAAATAAATCAGCATGTTTTCATTCATAACTACAAGGAATAAACACAAAGCCGTGTTATACAAAACAAAATAAAACAGAAGAACGGATAAAACATTTTCTTACATAAAAAAATAAGAAAATGGTATTCCTTTCAAGAAATAGATATCGTGTGGAATCGTGAGAGTAATAGCTGCGACGTAATCTGTGGGGTGTAGGAGAAAATTTTGGTATCGCGTGCCGGGGGTACCGTCAGACACGAAACCAAGACACGCGACCTAAGGGATCAGCTCTACCAACTTTATTTACTAACTCTACCTCTATATATGTGCTTAGCCTTACATCAAGCTTCTCACATGTACTGACGGAAACACATTAATGTTAATCTTCTGAAGGGATTATTATCGCAATATAATCTGCCTGGCTGTAATTAATAATGCCTCCTTAAAATTTATATATAATATATGATATTTATAAGTTGCTTTTTTACTGCATGTTACAGAGACCAGCCGTCGAAAAATTAAAACTTTCTCATCCAAAGTTAAAAATGGGAAGTTTCCATCTTCTGCATTAATATTCAACGTCTGGTCATACCTAAAAGATTCGCTTTCATCATAATATCAATGCTATTATTTTTTCCTATTACTTCCATAGCGGTTTGCAAAAATCAAAGAACAAATTGAGCTTTATGATTTAAGAGATAGGGTTTATTTTGTAACGTTGATATTTTGGTCGTTTTAAGTTAAGCACGTCCATTTCTTTCGCCGCCCAGAATAATGTTTGGCTATTTATCAAATCGCAATTTCGTAATAGATACCCGCTTGATGTGACATCAGATAAAAAATATAAATAGTGACTTGGGTTCCCACTAAATCGAAAGTTTCTGGACAATAGAATAGACACTCTGCCACCTTTAATAACGTCACTTAGTTAGATGTATAGATAGGGAGCTTCTGTTTTGTTAATCAGTGAATCTTAGAATATATACTTTTTTTGTTATTAATTATAAGTAAAATCACAACGGATATCTTATTTGAAATTTTCTAACATAGAATATTAAATAACGTATACTGTATAATCCTTAATTCCTCACTAATATTATAAACGCGAAAGTAAGGATGTATGGATGGATAAATGTTTGTTACTCTTTCACGCACAAACTACTGAATGGATTTTATTGAAACTTTACAATAATAAAGCTTATATTTCAGAATAATACATAAATAATAATAATTAAATAAATTTTATAAGATTTTGTGTAAATTGTCCAAAAGTTAATGATATGATGTCAAGTAATTAAAATCCTATTAGAACATTTTCCAATTCTACGCGAACGAAGTTGTGGGCAAAAGCTAGTATTTAATCAAATTTATGTTACTATGAACCCGCAAATAGATTTTTAAATTTAAACTCGAATTTTAATGTATCATCTATGGCTATGTAAGTTAATATTGGTTCTATAGATGTTGGCTAAGGGAAATCAACGTCACACGGGTAGTACATAAGTAATCTTATATGTATTTAATGTGTAGCATATAACTCTTACAGGAGATAGCAAGATAATAAGAAATACAGGTACTTAACACATATTCCGTGTTCCTGATTTCCATTTTTAGCAAAACTTTTTCTACTTTAACTTTAACTTTTATCAGTCGTAAAATTATACAAATAAATACAAAATCAATTTCAAAATCTTACTGGAGCCATTGTGTTATATCCAATAAGAGAACCAATGTCTCTTTTAATTTGATCCCATAAAATAACAATAACATGGTAGAAAACCATTTGAACAGTTTATTTTAAAAATAATTTACAGTGTTATTTGAATAAGTTGTTTGATAGCAACCTGCTGCATGTCCGGAGTTCGAAGCTGTGCGTGGGCAGACAATATTTATATGTAATCATTTCTTTTGTAACAATACTTTTGTACGTAAGCTATCTGTGTTTTATCGCTGCTGCTTTGTGTTCGATCAAACCAATGTATTTAATCATCAAACTACCACTCCTTAATCCATGATACTTAGAAAATAAGGTTATAAATCCAACAGCCAAATGTTTGGAAGAATTGTTCTTTGTATTAGTTTAGAAAGATATTCTGAAGATGACAAAAGGTTTAAATGACTTTATTCCTGACATCTTTGTCCTGCATTGTCATGTATTGGAATGGCGTTGGAGTAATTTATGTTGTTTTTCGGAGCTGGTGTTTGAAGAATGTTTGTTCAACTGGCTGTGTGTAGAGAGATCCAAGATATTTTGTTTGAATACTCCCCACATGAAGGAGACGATTAAATTTTCTCGTTTCTTATTGTATGAATATTTATTTATTTTATTTCGTACAAACTTTCATCAAATAAGTGCAGTCAAATAACGAACGATTTTTCTTCGATATTTTGTAAAGTTTGAAATAAATTGTGAAATGCAAATAATTTACAGCTGCACACGTATTTGGTATTAAATGTTTTATTCAGTTAATTATATTTAGGTTATTTCAAGAAATTTACGATCATAAAAACATCTAACTAAAAATATTTTCAGGCTTATTTAGTTTACCACAAGATCTATAAGCCAAGTACCGAAGGGTTTTAATGTAACTTCGTGCTTAATTCAAATTTATTTGAATTTCGCATGTCTGATTAAAGGAAATTATCCAAAAATATTTAAATAAATGAGTGCAATAACTCAACTTATTGTGCTCAACAATACCTAAACGCACAGATACTTACTCTTATACCATTTACAGCGTGACAAGCAAAAATAAAGAACACAATTAAAAGAACAAGGATTTCTTAACATTGAAAGTGATTAGATATATTAAGAATTGGAAACGTTTGTTGATTATCATATTTTAGGCTTTTAAATAGGCTTTCGGTTACCCATTTATGATATTTTAAAAGGTTGACGCATATTCTTAAAATAAAAATCTATTATTCCAGTCTGAAAAATTCAAAACAATGATAAAAATTCGTAGCAATCATTCGATATCCTACTACACCTACCTTTAGAATCCATAAACCAATAAGTCCAAACACATAAAGTTCAATATTCACAGCACTTCACTCGCGGTGAACAAAAATCGACGCGATCGTAACCGGCCGGGAAAATCTGCGGAAAAGCGTGCGCCCTCCCTCAGTTCTAAAGTGGTACTGAGGGGTTTAGGGGAGAGCCACTTACATCCAGCTACCTAGTTTCGGAACCTCGCAGGCTGTAGAGTAGACGCGCGCATCCTTTGCCTTAACCACTCCATATACTCACCTCGCAAGGGTTGTGCCTTCCCTTACAATCATCAATATGGACCAGGTTTCCCTTCCTGGTTTAAGTTTTAAGTTGCCTTATATGAATACAATTTATTGTTCTTAAGTTAGTTCAGTTCAGTGTCACAAGTAAGATAAGCTCAAAAGAACAGCAGGGTCAAAAATGCCGTTATGTGCCAAAAATCATTATTTTCTGCTAATATCCAACGGCAACATAACATAATACATACATCTTTGTCAACATTCGAAATTCGCTTATTTTGCTCTATTTTATGGAGATTCGTAAAAAGTTCAGTTAAAAGTTAATTTCTTTTACGTCAAATTAAAAAAATTAAACTCACAAGAATGCTTCAAACGACCTTTTTAATCTCTCAGTTCAACTGCAGAAAAATCTCATCTAACCAACACCACATCTTTTTGTGATCTTCATCAGTTTTTGAGTGATAATAAGGTTTGCAACACTCTCTCTAAATCCTGCGGGGATCATGTTCAAGGCAAAAATAATATCTGAACAAAATTACTTAAAGCTTAGTTATTAAAAAAATAAACAGAACACAACGTCTGAATTATGTGTCTTTCTATTTTTAAGGGAAAGGTAGCCAACCGTAGGAAATGAACCTTTTATTTCGGCTTGATCAATTGCGTAGCAGCCGAGACTGATAGACCGTTTTTATTTGCTTTCGCGAAAAGATAAATGCTTCCATTGTGTCACATGTTACCGCACAGATAATATATTTCATGAGTGAAGGAAAAAATCACGCACAATAAAAACTTGAGGCTTCCTAAAATAAACGACGCATCAGTCAGTAGAACTGACAAGGCTTATCTACAAGGTTTTTAACGGGAAGGAAAAATTAAAATAATCGTTCCATATACGTGGGCTTTTTGTTCTTTCTTTTTAATGAAACCTTTTTAGGTTGGCATCATTGAAGGAAGCGCAGAAATAGGGTTATTGTTGTAACGTTTTAACCCATTTTCGTGATGTTGGGATAATTGTTAGGCATTACATTAGTTATTTAAATGTTCAGTAAGATTTTGCGAGCTTTTTACTAAAACTACTTGACCTTCATCTAAAGTGCAGCAGACTATTTCTCAGAGAATTTGCAAGTGTGCTTTAGCGTCACGTTTGACTTGCTTTTCTCTGATTTTGTAAACGTCAACTATTTTTGCAAAATTTATCTCGACAGCAACTCTCTTTAAATCCATTTTTATTCTTGAAAAGATTTAAAATGTATTTAAAACGTAAGTGAATAATTGTAAAGCAAGTTGTTTTCACTAAACCTCCACCGTTGCGTTGCTCGACGTAAAACGATGCAATAAAGTAAATCTACGAACACGACTAATGGAAAGCAGAAAGATAACAAAAGATTTACGGCTTTGATGCGAAAAACAAAAATGCAGCATTGGATAAATTGCATTTTCCCTAGAGGAATGTGATATAACACGAAAATGTTAATTTTGATTTGAAATAAAAATAACTTTACACTCTATAATTAAGAATAAGTACTTTAATTTGAATTCAACATTTTCTTTTAATATTTTGCTTTAAGACAAACTACCTACTTCATCAATAAAAATACATTTAAAGTAAAGAGAATTACCGAGCGTCTTGGTGGAAATCCACTCAAAAACTTTTTGAAAGTAACGAACCGGTTAAGTAGGGTACTTATTCTAGATCAAAACGAAATAAAAGTCAAAACTCAATAAGAAGTCCAGACTCCCTAAATTAGAAAGTTTTACACAACTTTACATCATAAACGTGAAAATTAATTAATTAGTGCGCACTTAAAAAGGTTTAAGTGAAAAGTTTAGGCTGAGATTCCGCGCTTGCTCCACCGGGGGCAGCACAAGATACAATTCAAGATAGGCAATTACGAGTACTTATCGCACAAAATAAAACTACTATTAACGAAAGAGTTCAAATTTTTGGTTAAACTTCAGGTTTCCAATATTTGATTTTAGGTTTACCCACTCACATTTAGTCATTAGTGTACAGTACTACTGACTTTTATTAATCGTCAGAATTAATATATCGAAATATTCACATAAAATCCAACCACAGAAAATAAAAACATACTATAGTAAATAAGCCGCAATAGCTGAGAGGTAATAAAATTACTTTTTATTATTAATTATGACATAGTTAGACCAATAACGATTAATACAAAAACAGCTACTTTAAAATTATAACAATAATAATCTGAAATTTTTCGCCAAACCAAAGGTCGGAAGTATTCTGCTAGTAGGGCAACTAGCATTACAATATTTGTAATGGTTTTACCGTAAATTAAAATCTGACGGCAACTCCCTAACTCTTTACCGAGCTTTGTTGCATAAAAAAGAGTTTAAAACGCTCCAAATTGGGATTACAGTAAGTAATCCTGATTTAATACCGGATCAACACAATTTCGCTGTGAAAAAACGATACTGACACCTCTAACCTTTCCAACATTCCCAAAGGTTTATGGAAACATGGATTTTCAAGAGTAAAATATCGACATTTAATTAAAATCGTTAAAGTATTCAGTAAATCATCAATTATTTTCTATTGTTTTATATAAATAACACAACAAAAGCTCTTTTTTGCAGGATTTTTTTTTCTAATAATATTAAACTAAATTGTTGTTAGGTGATTTAATAAAAACTCTATCTAATTTTATTTTGTTTAGTTTTAACACTAAAGAAAAAGTAAAACATTGATACTGAACACGTAATTTTCTTACATCAATATGTAAGAATATTAAAAATAAAATAATGTAAAATAATTAATATGTAAAATATTACCATTTAATATTACCATTATTATTATTAGAACCACCTTTCAAATGTTTAGGATGAGCCGAGGTGAAAACTCACAACAAATTGTATTAAAATGTAATAGAAACTCGTTTCCCGTAAAAGTTTCAATCTGATTACGTCGCAAATTCAATATCTAAGATTGATTTAGGCAGATGTTTGGAGGGCGCCGGGCGTTGCGAACACAAAATACAAAAAAATACTAGTTTTAAGCGTCATATACTATGTTTATATTTTCACTTACATAAAGCTTAAAATCCAGACGCTTTGCCTCAAAACAATTGTATATAAAGATATAAACTAGATTTTTAACAGTCAAAAGTATTTGCTAAAGTTTAGCAAAGAATTCATTTCAATAAGGCAGTAACATTTATTACCGAAGGTTATATCTTTGTTTCGCCTAAACGATATACTTTGGGCAAGTAGTCGTGCCTTTTGTTATTTTTGTAATCGAAACGACAGTAAAAGCTTTTTTACGACACGACCCCAAAACCTGAAGAGAAAGAAAAGGAAAATATAAAACGAATTTCATACTTAAACCCGTGGAAATTTGCATGATATTACAGCTGAGCCGAGGTTCGCGAGTTTTTGTTTACAACGCCAAACGATCCACAACAGAAATTTGAATTTTTCTTTCGAATAACTGGAATTGCTAATTAGGGCAACCAAACAACGGTCCGACAAACTGAATGAAATTTGAATCGATTCACTCGGTGCAGCAGAATCAAAGGCAAGTTTTAGATTTGCTGTGTTTTCAGTGCTCCGTCCGCGGCCCTCTCCCTTGCAAATGAAGCGTGTAATCACGAGCCATGTAATAAGTATAGATACATACTGTATGTGGTACGCCCCGTTCTTTTGGTGACTAAACGGCCGGAGGCGTCCAATTTGCAGAAAAAGAATCCCACAAACACAGTGTTCCTCGCTTGAGATCACCGTATGCACTATTTGAATTTTCTCCTTGGGGAGGGTGGAATCAATTTAAATTTTAACTCACACTTAATACACCCTTGTTTGGTGTCTAAGTGGTGTGTTCCAGGCACCCTCTGTTTAGAACGTATAATAAGTTTGGGAGACAACAGGACGGCAGATCGATGTCAACATCACAAGAATTCTTTCAGCAGCCTTGAGGTATTTGTTTATGATGTAACTGCAAACATTGGTAATTCAATCGAATAAACACAGTTTTATATACAAAAACTCAGTCTTGAAGAATATTATTGGTAATTTATAAGTCAGTATTATTCTATCTCAAGATCTCGTCACAGGACTATAAGAGTGATATAGTAAATTGAAGTTGCATACTTGTAGCTTGGCATCCACCCATTCCAATTTCCCGGACGGTCCTGCTATTAATAAATCTAAAGCCGCTTCTGTAATGAAAATGCCAGTCTAAATAGACCTTAAATATGGTGGAAGATATTCTCAATGTTAGAATGTGAAAGATAATTTTGTTTTGTTACAATGGTTGGAATTGTAAACATTCATCGAAGAGAAATTGAGTTATTGTTTGCCATTAATAAAATTAACGCGACCCTTCGGCAATACAATAAACTGATAACAGAATTAGTTCAATCGTATGCTGACCTCTAAGACCTTAATTACTACCGCCGAGTTGCTTGTTTATCAGTGCGGGATATCCTTTGAACAGTGAGCTAAGGAATCGCATGAACTATTTATTCCCTTTGGAATCCATTCAACATTTTTATTCAATTGATTCAAATCTATTTTAATATATGTTACCAATTAAATATATATATAAATAAATTGGAACTCTCGTTTATTCTTTCTCTACATAAAATCCTTTATCCTAAAATTGTGTATTTCTGTGAGTGAGTACGATTGCCTAGTCTCCGTGTGGGTTGCATGATCATCTACGGAATGTCTCTCTGTTACAAGTGCTTAAGAATTTTTTCTTTTAGTGCCACTATATTATAATAACTTCAGTTAATGAGATCAAGCTTAGCATCACAGTTTCATTTAGATTCAAAAACAATTATGGCATTGTACTATTTAAAAATAACTCTTAAAAAGAATGTAAAGAACTTGCTACAAACAAAGTATTTTTAATTTGTTAACAATTAAGACATAGTGGCACTTAAGTTTACCTTGTTTTAAATTGGTACTGAGATAATTAAGATGCATGCTCCCATTATTTTTCATGAGCAACTGTATATTTATCTTATCGCACCTCAATACTGCTCCCACACAGCATCTTGTTTAATTAGTTGTCTTATAAAATTCATTTTATCTCACTCTTACGATAAGGGTAATTAGTTTTATATGTTTTTCAATTGAATATAGCGATTCATTTTATGGGCAAATAACTATACTCTTAATTTTGCGGTAGTATAATAAAATTAAAGCATTTTATTAAACATTCGCATTTCCAATAAAACGCATATTACATGTAAAGCTCTAAAAATATCATATATGAAGCCTGTAAAGCTCTAAAAATATCATATATAATAAAAATATCATATATAAGTGTTATTTTTAGTATTTTCTTTAATGTCAATAAATTAAATTAAATTAAAATACTCCTTCTTTGATTAAAAGAATGGCTGTATCATGTACATTTTTTGTATCTCGTTTGCACAACATTTCGTTGAATAAATGCGATTAAACTGTACAACAGCCCGCCAATATCTGTAGCTGGCATTATACCAAACAATTTAAAATTTCCCTCCGCAGTATCCGTTTTAAAAACGGCAATTCATAAAGTAAAATATAAATAAAATCAACAATACCAATTTCCCTGTACAAGCTCTGTGGGCATAATTTCCATCTCTCAATTTAGCTTCAGATACAAACGACGTAATTCGCTGTTGAAGTGAAAATAGTCTAGGAAACGATCCTTAAAGCACGCGACTTTTTTCTTTAAAATTTTATATATGACACTCTGATTTTTACAGAACTTTCACAAATGTATTTTACTGTTACCTTGTTACCTGCAATATTTAAATTAAATCAGATCTTTAAATCTCCTGCGACCTATATAAAATTGATCCTATTTTTCCAATGCCTATAGAATCATTAAGAAAAACAGGACATTTATTTTAATAAACAATTAAAAAAATACAAAAGTACCTTAAATTGTTGTTTAAGTTACAGAATAGTCACCGTCGCACAAATGCAGGGAAGGCACGCTGCAATTGCCTCGAGTTGTTTAGCATAATACGGTGATACCATTAAGGCACAAAAGACATCCGCTTTCAGACCCGACCTAACTATAAATACGTTACATAACCTTACAAATTATGACAGGCGAAACATTTTAGGATTAATTTGCCTAAGGTTGTAACGAGCCGTATTATGTACGGAGTTTTCAAGTTGCAATGTGAATTTAAGATAGAATTTTTGTTAATAGCTTTGGGATTTAGGGTCTTGGATAATTATTATTTTTACTTTATTTTTATTTTATTGTATGAATCTTATTGTGAATAGATTGATTGTAAGTTTAGCGACTTCATATTGAAAAGCCATAAGTATGGGAGCAAAGAAATATATCGGTCTTAAACATTATAGAATAAAATTCCTAAAATAAGTTTTTACTTCTACTAATTTAGTTTCTCTATTACTTACAATGAACTGCTCTTCTGTAGAACTGGTTTTATTCATTATATACGATATGACACGTAGTTATCATTGCTAAGCGCACTTAGAAGCACTAACAGACACTTAGCTTGCCTTATGCGAGATCTCAACTTTATTTATATTTCCAGGCGCTCGACAAATGAACTGGCATCTCTAATTATAATGCAAGTTAATTTGTTTAGTAAAGTGATGTCATTCATAAAGAGTATTTGTGTTTAAGAAATCCTGAGTGATTTGAAAGTTAGGAAGATTATTTTAATGTAAATAAACTGTGATAAATCTATAAAATTGTGTATCATAATGACTGACAATAATTGGACTAATTTCCTAAATCTAAACAATACAGTTACCTATTGCATATAATGACGGCTTCTGTAGCGTAGTGGTGTAAACAGCCGACTGCTACGCTAGAGGTTCCGGTTTCGAATCCCGGCGAGAGTGGAACTGTATGTTATTTGAAAGATGGATTGTTTCGCTTACCGGTCTTGGATGTAATATTCTTATGTATGCAGTTTAGGTATATCGTTGCCTAACACCTGCGACAGAAGATTCTTTAATCTTACTGTAAGGCTAAAGTAAATGTGTTTGTCGTGATGTGGTTATTATCATTATTTTAAAAGAAAACTTCATGAGTGCTGAATAGGTCTAAATACCTATAAACTACAATAGAAAAAGAGAATGTATTTGAAGCAACAAAATACATTGAAAAGTAAGTACTATTTTACAAAATGACAAAGTATGCATTTTAGCCTGATTTGTACAAATTAATATTTGTTTGTCTGCTTGGATGAGTTTCTTTACAATTTATCCAATAAAAATATATGTTGTGGTAGAAGTCCCTAGACTGTCTTTTTGTACGTCTGTCAGTCTATTTACGTTTATCTGTTAGAAACAGCGACATGAAACTCTACTTTACAAGTGCTGTGTGAATCGTCTTACGACACATTAACACCGATAAAGTTTTTTATTCTATTTTGAACTGCATTTAACTGTTTCTTGGCATTTTGTTTAAAATTGAAAAAAATATTAAAGCAATAGAACATAAAAAAAAACATATGAACACTATATACGAACAAATTAACCTATGTTAGATATCGCTTGATCTAAAAAAAGTATTTTAGAGAATAAATTAAAAAATTTTTTTTTTTTTGTAAATTCTCCTTTAAAGATTCAGAAAAAAAATTGACTATTTTTTTTATTTCTTTCCGTGTCGATTTAAAAAGAAGATGTAACTTACTTAATTCAAGCTATTTATTTCAAAAACATTACCAAAAAGAACAGTTATTCACAAAGGTAAATGATGTCAAATCAACTATTTTACATCTAGTAATGAAAATATATGTGGAAGACCCGTTTTATTTAATTGAATGTTACACACAGATGTTTGTTTGTTTCAAAACATAAGCAATAAAGCTACTTTGTCAAAATAGCCTCAGTTAACTATCGAATGTTTTGTATGTTTTTTTGTAAATCAAATCTGAATCGTCTATTTCGTTCGCTCAAAAGCGAATATCAATAGGAATAAAAGGAAAAAAAGATTTTATTCCGTGAAGTTTAGTTAATTGGTGTTCAGAGTTCTGATTCATGAACTCGATCCATTTCTCTCCCTTAAGTGAAATTTATAACGCTCGAAAATTCCATTAATGCCCACTTTACAGACGGTTATTGCAATAAAATTAGGTTAAATGTACTGAAACGTTATATTATTCGTATTTAGTCACCTCAGCCGTGGAGAATAGTGAAGTGTCGGCTCAGTTTATTATTTTAACGTAAATAGGTTTGATGGAATTAATGTTTTAAGCTGATTTTTAAAAGGAATTTCTGTCAAAAAATATGTTTCACTGATTCCATTCATAAATGTCACATTTTTACGTTTCAATCAGCGTAAAACATCGCAATCAATTTATTACAACGGCAGAAAACTCTTTCATTAGGGCCTCTACAGGAAATCTGTTTCTTTTAGCAAACGACAAAAGTTTCGCCTGCCTTTTGAGTTTTGCGTATAAATCACATTAATTTATAGAAACGAAAGCCGCAGAATACAAAGTTGAGGAATTACGAGGTCGCTATTACTTAAGACTGATGTTTCTTACTTAACTGACACACAGACGCTAAGGATACTTTTTATTTAATTCGTGAAATACGTCAATAAAAAAACATACCGGATTAATATTTAACTCGTAGAAAAAACACAATTAAAACAGACCATTCTTGATGCGTTTTAATAATATATTTGGCATGTTTAATCTAATGTTTCTAATCTTAGCTTTCTACAATAAATCTGTTATCGAAAATCGTAAAAAAAATGCATTTTTTATTTCTGATGCATTGTAGTTTGAATTTATTTTGTTTGATGAAGGTTTCTTTAAAACTTAGCAAATTATCTTTCAGTTAAGTTCTACATGGGCCTTTTGCAAGTTGTTCACTATTTGATCTGAAGGATTCGATGGCGTATTACAGTGAGATCATCTTTGTTGGATGTACTCCGTAGCAGTGTGTCACGAGTTTTGTTAAGCACTATTGGCTCTTGATGCCTTTTAAATGGTCCTTCAGATTTGGACACCGAGTTATCATGACATTAAATAAGTGGATTTCAGTTTATTAAGTGACTAATTTAATAGCTTGAACTTAAATTGATAAATATTGAGATGAAAAATTTTCAAGCTCAAATAAATGTTAATTCTTCAGTAACAAACCTTTAAACAGTAGAGATTCACAAAGTAGGGATTCAGGGCCTTGTTCCAAAATATTATTTGACGAATGAAATCAGACAATACTAACATTTGTATTAAAAACGTAAGAGAAAGTATAAAACTATAATCCTTTTTACTTTTCAGTTAGAAAAGAAGAATAAAAGTCATCGTCGCAAAAAGGACGGGATTCGAGTCGCCTAAAAACCCCAGTCTATTGTCTTTTCATCAGGGTATAATCGAATTGTCTTTAGCCCAATGTCTGGCGATCGGTTCGGATCCATTTTAAAAGTCAAACAAATCAAGTGAAGCACTTAGTAGCCCCCCCTTAACCCCTACAACGACGAACTCCGATTGTACCTCTGACGAAAATACTTCACAATTTGCAACTTTTTCATTCGTTTACTTTGCAACCGCAAGGTTTCAGTAACTTTTAGTTTCTCCAATTTCGTTATGTTACACGATTCTTGATTTATTTTTAATAGCTTAAGGTTAGTCTTGCAAAATTTGAAACTTGACATTTAAAGTTTGAAAGTAAAATTAGAGTTAGGCCGAAACATACTAAGAATACTTTTCCATTCAGCAAACTTTCACAACAATTTATATTAACTGTTTAAAAACTACCTAGGTAGATAACAACGTAAATCTAGCGGGATTGTTCTCTAATGATGTCTCCAAAAGCACAAGTTTATATGTAGAAACACAATACACTTGCTGAGACGTTTCAATTTAACTTTTTGTTCATAGCTACCACAGTATTGCACTCACTGTTATTAGGTACCACCACATGCTTAATCCTTGGGATTTGCTCCTCTTTTTCTTCTCATATGAGATAGTGTTCACACGAAAAGGACGCGAATACCCACTGGTTGTGCAAATGTGTAAGATACACTAAATGCACTATATGGAAGTGGGACACACGTTTGTGGTTTTTACTGCCTCCCTCATGAATTCTCGTTCCGATGGCTATGTACTAGTATGTCTAAATTTCTACATACATGAGATATATTATAGTAAGATAAGGACGAACATAAATCTATAATAAATCACACTTTAGTTTTGCAACTACGTTAACATATTGTATGGTATAAAATACTACTTTAGGTCCTGAGAAACGACTTTATAATTTAAAAGAATTCCGTTTAAAATATAAACGTGCTTACGATGACCATAAGACAAAAGCAAATTTAGTGCTGATTGAATTTGTTGTAAAGTATATCAAAATAAAGCCGAATTGATTGATGTCTTTGTTTTCGTTGCTTGAATGCCTTAAATTCTAGACAGCAAGAGTGCTGATGATAAGTGACTAGCAGAGAAAAAACAATTCGTGAATATCAATAATTTCTTCTGTTCTCTTAACTTTGTACTAAGTGAGGTCTATTAATTAATATTTGTAGAAGTAAATGTTTAAGCAGTATCAAATTTTTAACAACCACGTCAAAAAATCAATAAGCTTAAATAAAAAATTGTCTACAAAAATTATGTTAGTAATTATGTCAATTTGAAGGAAAACAATTATTTATAGAAAATAATATCGCAATGGGTTCAGAAATGGCGGATTAATTTTAAAAGAAAGAGTATCTGTTAAAAGTTGGCCCCTTTTTAATTGCGATCTGATCTAGATTGGCTTTGTTACGATAACGTTGTTACAAAGTTTAATTAGCATCGTTATTTTCGATGTCGAACTTCTCAATGGCATTGAAACAGAAGTTAGAAGGAGCTTTTTAAAACTTTAAAAGTTACATTCCAATCCTTTTCACTAACTTATTGCGCATACATTTACTCTAGGAGACACACATGAAAAGATTGAAAGGTCTTAAATGGGGATATTGAGTAACCTAATAAATTGTTTTATAAGAAACATTTATTATTTTGTATATACTATTGTAAGGTAAAACACTTTCGGTGTCTGTAAAGTTACCTTACACTCCGAGCAAACATTTTACATTTCGACAATTACTGCTTTCCCAAAGCCCCTGACTACGGCTTAAGTTATCAAGCCCCTTTCTGCAAACACCAATGTATTTTACAGATTATATTGGCGCTAGTAACTAAGGATATATTCAATAAATAAGTCGATAGCGTAGTACTATGCTTTGCCAACAACAAGTAGGTTGGCTGAACTGTTATTTAACGAAATGAAGATGTTTCAGCCTGGTTCGTGTGTTTCCTTGTAAATTGTATCTTCAAATGTTCACGATTGGTTTCCAAACTATTCAAGATCCGCATCTAGTATGGAGTACGAAAACTTAATGCGGATTTTGTTAGACTTACTGTACATAAACTAGACACAGATAGATTGTAAAACAATAAAATATCAATCAGAACTTGAACGTTCGTGTTGTAATAAAACTTATGTTTTCTTTTATTTTAGATGTCTGTATTAATAAAGTAATTATACAGTTTAAAACGCTACAAAAATCTTTCTACAAAACAGTTTAAGTTTTAAGTCTGTAGCATATTCGTACACCGGAGAAAAGCTATAAAATCCTATTTTTCTTGGTAACTAACGGTGGATGCACCGAGCTTTGCAGATTTCCAGCACATAATTTTACTCCTTCCTACAGCAGATATAGCTGAAATTTGTGCCGTATAAAATTCGACCTAAAACTCTATAACACATAGTCTCTTTTCCGTTGAAATTTCAAAAGCGTGTTGCTAATGCCTTTTGTGCTAGAAAATGTTTAGTAAACATATTCTCCAGAAGAATTTTCTAATGAACAGTATCAGTGGCGAGTGCGCTACAGCTTTTGTTAGATTACTGTTGTAACGTTCTAAGTTTATTGAAAAATGAAAAACTGGTGCGAACATCATAGTGACGTTTTAAACTTTTTTTTGTTAAAAACGGTTCTTTTTACGGTAAACGGAATCTTTAATAAAAATACAACAAATTATGGACCTACACGTTTTAGTTGGAAATAGATTTTCAGACTTTTTATTTTCCCTAGCAATGATTAAACTTAAGGAACTTATTTGACCTTCGATAATTCCCTCCTAAATCGAGCTTCGAGTTTCGATTCTACCTACATTTGATTTCGATCAATTATTATAAATTGTCAATGCATCCGATTTTCAACTGTTTTCGAACTAATCCTCGAACTTACAATTTGCTTTCCGTAACATTTATAAAACTAAGAGAGCTGTAGTTTGTAAACCTAAAAACTGGGAAATGTTATGATAGAGTCCGTTATGTTAGTCTATCTCGTAGGTAAGCTTTAACCTAATTTAGTTTAAAATTGACATTGCGTCTAATCCTTTGGAGTGACGCGTCTGGAATATTCCATGATCGAAAATTCACAGCGTCTTCGAATAATGTAGTTTGGCGGGAAATAGAAGTTTGAATTTAGATCGGTAATCTTGTCAAAACTAACTTAGTAGGCTGAATGTTAGAGGTAATTTACATTGCGAATCACCTTTGATATAAGCGAGTGTTTCAATGTACTATTTATAGAGATTTCTTATTATAACTATCCCATGATATTTCCAAAATAAATATCATAAAAATCATGATTTTTTGTTTTATTTGAGTATACACAAAATTGAAGAATTACTCACTATGCTTCTCGTACTATCCACTCGGTAAAAACTTGATAATTAACAAGAACCTTGAATAGGGTGCATTTAAATACTTTTATACAGAAAGTACTTAACTATAACCCATGTACAAAAATCCCATTTAGCAAGCTATTAATCTAAACTCCCTCGTTTAGTTCAAAACGCAATCGGTAATATGATAAAACATCCCCTTGGCTTACTCGCAGAGATTCCCCTAAAAAATTGAATTAATTTCTGCAAAGCAATCGATGCCATCAATATTAATGACCAAGGAAACATGAACATTATGACTTTATTTATTTATTCTCTCTGTACCAATCTTCCGAGATTAAATTACATAGAAATATGGAAATGAGATTTGCAAGAAAAATTACAAAAAATTTTGTGTTTATTTTTAACAATGATTAATAAATTTCCATGAATTTTCATAACAGTAGGATTGTACTTATAAATTAATAACTTTTAACGTCAAATTAATGTTTTCATATATATTAAGAATCTAAACGCCCTTACACATTTTACAAGTTTTCGCCGTGTAAAGTAGTAATGAAGGAGTTCGTACACGGCACGGTCACCAGGCCGGGAGAAAACCGGAAGATTGGTAAAAGGCAGCATGGAGCTACCAGCACAAGTTGTGTGTGTGCTTTACTGTCATCTTGTCCAAAAAACACCCCACAAATTCAAAGTGAACAAAACACGCCGCGGGTGCTAAGATACGTATCTTTGAACTTTACAAATAAGACGAGCCAGGGACAATACAAAAGCTCAATCCCCTGTGCAAAACTATCGTTACATTACATTTCCTTATCGGACATAGCACGTGTCCTAAGTTTCGGATAGACATAATCCATCACCCTATCTCTTTGATGTCCCGGCAATAACAACATATTAATAGTGTGTATTTTTATTTGATACTAGCGACCCGCCCCAGCTTCACTCGAGTAGAACAAGCGATAAGAAGGTCTTCCTCAAAATCAAACTATTTTCCGGCAAAATTACATACATATTGGTTAAGTTGTTTTGCTGTAGAAAGGTAACTAAAAGATGGACTTCATTTAGTATCATCAAAATTTATTGGTATCGTACGTTTCTCCATTTTTTTCCTCTAAAAACCCAAAATTTTTCAACTCCGTAAATATAACGTAAGATAGGTGAAATAGTTTTAAAAATTATAATATTAATAAAAGTTTTTTTTTCTACTACATTGACCTTTTTCTTTTATTTTAGGATAAATTGTATGCGTTGTTTGTAAACAAAATAGTTTCAAACCCTCTGAAATGCCAACTTGCGGTAATAGTTGGGTAAGTGTAACATGTCCCTTCTTTACGTCCCCTTGACGTTCATACATATCTCAGTTAATGTTTAGACTAAGAGATAAACTGATGCAATTCTTTCTCGACATGATTCTTTTATTCGAGTCCAAATAGGGTAAAATTTCGGTGCTACTCTGTGCATCAACAGTCAACATCGGAGTTAACAGTCGCTATTTCCATCTCGTTTGCACGGTTCCGAATTGATTGGATTAGAAAAGGACAGAGATACTAAGGTAGTTGATAGAAAATGCGATTTTTAAAAGAGGGTGTTGTTCTGTTTCTCATCGCCCGTCTTATATCTGTCTATTAGGGCGAATAAATGTCAATATTTTATTGTTATAGACATCCGGACGGACACACCATTGAATAATTTATATTTGATTTAATTTGATAAGTGCTTTAGTGACATTTAGTGTATCATTTATTATTTTGTACATATGTTGAAAAAGATGTCGCCTTTATAATTTCACTTTATCTACCAAACTAACCAACTTGACCAACAGCCATATGAAAACAACAACAGAAATATGTAACTTACCCAGCTTGTTAGGTTATTTTAGGTTAGGATATTTCTGTTTTTTGTTTTATTTTATATTTATAAATTAAACAATTTCATTCAATAATTGTATAATATTAAGACAAAATAATAGAGTAATTTAATGTCATTGCAAAGTATTAGTCACTCTAAAAGTTTAGTGTAACTAGCTTATAAAAATACGACATACATATATTTTCACCACATTCTTAATCAAAAATCCTTAGTTGTCCTGGCCACCACAAAAATAAGATCCGACTTAGTATGATTTCTCTGGATAGCGCCGTAAGCTATTCCCGTATAATATCCAGGAGTTGGCGGTTGGTGGTCGCAAACAATAGAAAGGGTATTCGGGTGCATGACGCGCCGCCCGGACCTGACTACTAATGTTCGGAGACAGCCCGACATTTATATCAGCTTTCTACACCGATACCTAACGAAGGGATTTAAGGTTATCTTATAGTTAGCCCTTTCAATGATCTTCAAATGCAAATTTCGTACCTTTTATTTAAAAATGGTTACATTTTGTCATTTTAATCATAACTTCACTTGTGTGTAGCTTTGTGTCAGTTTGTATTGCATCGGGTTTTATTTTAACTGCATCATAGTACAAAATAATAAAAAATAAGATTTTTTAAGTGATTCGTATAGATTAAGGCTAAGCTACAATTTGTCGGAAGATAACATGTGAATGTACTTATTAATGGAATTCTCAAGTGTGTTGATCTGTATAATAAATTATAATATCTTTGAACATATCACCTAAGTAACTGATGATAAAGTAAAGCACACAAATACCTGCCCGATCTTAGATTTGAACCCGAGACGTCCAAATTTACAGTCCTGCATTACAACTATCAATCCGTCGCAAAGCAAGAAGGGATTATTGCCCATGTCCAGTGAGCGATGCCCCGAAACGTCTCCAGCCGTATCAACCGAGAGCCCGGGCTGAGTAACTGAGCGCCCCCGCGTGACCAAACTGCGAAACTACTGCCATAGCAGCGATACCCGATAGTATTTGTTCCCTCTCACGTAGATTTATTTTCGGAAGCAACGTAACTGTTTTCTCGGAGAATGCTCTCGGATTTTCCCCGTCGGAGGATTTCGTAGGTGCTATGAATATTCTGTGATGTTCTAGAATATAAGTAGACGAGGAGATCAATACGAAACATTAATTATTTATTTTTACTCTAATGGCATGAATTTATGGAATGGCATTCGTTATTTTATGCTACACTACGGAAAAAACAAAACATGTGTTAGTTAAGGTTAACTAAACAGAATATAACTACGCATCACCAAATCTACTTAAGATCATGTGAAGAAAAATATATGATAGCGTACAATGACAAAGTTTTATATAAGATACACATAGACAGACATGGGGTTCAGGATTAGTGTTCGTTTGACCGTAAAGGTTGTCGTCGAGATAACGATGCGGGCAGAATAATGGCCCTTGTGAGCTTATGAGTAAAAATATACTCGACAGTCTACAATCTGTAAAATAAAACATATAAAAATCTGACCTATTTTAGAGAAGCTCATGCGACGTGCTTCATGATGTAATCTCATTTTCTACGAGCAACGAAATGTGAATCATACAAAATAAATTGAATGGAGTAATATTAATATTCTAACTCGAACATTTGATAATCATAACTAATGTAAACATGTATCTATTATATCATAAAAATAAGACCTGTACTGTAAAAATATGGAGTGCAATAAAGATTTGATTTGATCTAATAACCAGCTCAATTACTTAATAAACTCTATTTATCAATAAGTAATCTCTAATAAGCGTCCCTAGAATAAACGAACAAAACTTATAGAGTTCGCTTTAACAAACGCGGTGTGGCTAAAGTAAGCTTGGCCTAAGTAAGATTAACAGGAGAGACAACGGGGGCAATTAGGGACATTATTAGCCATCGATGGGGCAGATTTAGTGCAGACTTAGGGGACGGAGCCTTAAATCCATTTAAATAAACATACCTGTTCGTTTCAATTTACTAAGCAAAAATTTACTTTAACTTGTGTATTTACTAAACACTAAGTTTTACGACAGTCAAATTAAAATGATAAAATTTAGAGAAGTTTTCGTTACATAAATATAAATTAAAACTATTTGCCGGACTACGGCCAGCAGAGCCAAAAGGAAGTAATTATCTCAAGGGCTTTATTAGTACATTTCATAAAAAATATAAATTGTGACAAGTTGCTCGCGGCTTTGTTTGCAGGCAATTGATAATTAGGAATCGTTTCTACACGATATCGTCTCAAATGTGAACCAAACATTATTTATCTCCAATCCTACCAAAAACACGTATTTTGTTATGGAAACATTTAAAATTGAAAACAAATTAAAAACTAAAGCCCTACTACTTAAAATATGAAACAAGAAAAAATTCTTGTTTATTTTAACATTATATATACTATGGTCATATGTCACAAAGCTAACAAAATAATAGAAACGAATAAAATTATGATCTAATAATGTCGATTTAAATTTCTCATCTATCCAGTGGAGCCGCTAAGCAAAGATTCATACAAAGAAACTGCATTTGCTATTTACGATAAAAGGCATAACTCATATTATACACACAATATGCATCTTGTTTGAAGACCCATACAGATCAAGTCAAGTGTCAAAAATATAAGCTTCATAAATACAGTATGAGATGGCAGGAGCAAGCCGTATCAAGCGGGTTTTCCGGGCCATTGACGTTTCATCTGACTCCGGATGATGACGTGTAAAAAATGCTGTTCATAAACACCCCTTATAATGGATAGGCGCAATCTTCAAAGTAATATTACTCTATTTTAGAATACGTTTTTAAAGAAAAAACTTCGCTTTTGTGAACTTAATTTTTTTTTGTGTTAAATTAAGAAGTACGTTTGATTGAACAACTAATGTATTACATCATTTATTCTGTAATTGATAGGTAGTAAACATGACATGTAAAGCCAAGAGTATCTACATTCATTTAATGATATGAAGCAACTTAGGTTCGTTAGTCATTGTTACGTACTCGTACTGGTAAAAAGTTTCTTATTAACTCAAATACTTTGTCAAAATAAAAAAAAAATCTCCAATTTGTGACATTGGCAACCTTAATAAAATGAGAGTACTTGTACTTCTGCAAATGGTATGAATGTGTAATATTTTTCTTAAGCCTTGTATTACACGAGTGGTTTTTGATATCGGAAACGTTTTTGGATTCGAGCCAGCTATTGTAGAAGCCTTTAAAAGCTCCACTTTATTTATTGCCTCTTAATAATTTGTTTCCATTACTGCGTTCTAGTTTTAAGTTCGATTTATTGGAAATAAGAAATTAATAATCCAGTTATCTTCCGAGCGATACTTAAGTTACAGCAAATACAAACAACTAAGACAGGTAGTGCGTATGACTTGTCTTCAAACTGTACGTAAACTTACAAATGTATGACTATCTGAATTCATTTTAAGGAAATCTATGAGTCCCAAATTTCAAATTAACAGCTGTGACAAAAGTATAATGTGTAAAGTAAGATTCTACGTAAACAAAGAGAAGGCAATAAACTTAATCTTAGTCGAAAATATATAAATCCATTATTAATTAACTTTAACAAATCAAAATACTACGATTTGTATTTTCTAATTAACTATAGAAAGAAATATTTTTAGAACAACAATAGTAGTCGCTAAATGTTTAAAAAGCAGTCTAAAATATATTTCGGTGTTTTATACATTTGGAAGAACAAATTTTTCACGAGGTCAAAGAAAAACAAACAGCGCTATGTTTATACCCAATAACTTTATTACCTTATGTAATTTATCCTGCTTGATTACTCTGTATATGTTTTGTTCTTAACTTTTTTAAACCTGGAATGGGTAGATTTTTAAAATCTATAAACCGTTGAGTGATATAGTACAACATAGTCCATATGAGCACTCGCCAGTTGAGTACAGCCCCGGGCTAATCTGTGCCCATGTCTGGCTAATGGAATACACCTGTAAACATGGTGCTATAGAATTTCACCTAAGTACTATTAGAAAACTAAAATGCTATGTCTCTGAAAATGAATTTCAATATGCTTTGTACATTAGCATTTGATCCTAGTCCTTAGCTATTTTTATTTTTTGATAAAAAGTACGATAAATTTGTCAGGTAATTTAAAATTTTACTCACGTTAAGATTTTAAATTATATAAACACATTATGTAAAGTGCTTTCCGAAAGATATTAATTCAAAGTGTTTTGCTGTCCACTATTAAAGTGGTAGTGTTGCCCAAATAAATCAGTGTACTCCCGAAACTGACCGATCATTTATTTTGGTTCCGAAAAGGATGAAAAAGCTACTCTAGAACGGGTCGATTGACAAACATAACTTGACCTCGCTCGTAGTTCAAGCGACCTGTAAATATCACGAGGGCTACGAGAGCCATAGATCTCAATAAACTGGTAGTGTAGATGAACGAAAATTCGATATTATGTTTAACCGAAGGTTATTTCTCTTAAACCTTTTAGATTTGTTTGAATAGTCTTTATTCAGGGATTTTGATTAATTTAGTCGAAATTGTAAACTGAGCCATTTAATTTAAGATACCTTTTACCAATGTCTATGAAAGTTAACAAGCTAAAATATCTTGTATTTTATATACTTAGGGACAGAGCCAGACTTCAACAGGACATAATAAAATTATCATAATTTCTAAGATATTCTTACATCATCATATTTGAAATAGTTTTAACTTAAGTTACAACGTGTAGGCAGTTTATTTGAGAGAGGCGATCGATCGTCAGTTGTAGACTTGCGACTGCTCGTTATGGCTACGTGATCGAAATGCCGACTACTGATTTAAACACATTCATAATAATACACTCATACAACACACAACTACTACCAAATCACCCACACAAACACAGTACTAGCACCAATTCTAATCAGCTTTACAGTCTTACATGCTCACAGGTTTTTTATTCCTAATACCAAAAGAATTAAAATACTATATTTTATGTTCGTTATAATTGATAAAATAAAGTTGCAGAATGGTTTTTAAAACACAAAAATGTAATTAACCTGAATCGTGTTGTATTTATTCGTAACAGTATTGAGAAAACAAATACGTTTGAATGTCTTAAAAAACAAGTGTTCGATACCTAAAAAGTTCCCATTTTGAATGAAACAAGTTAACTCTAAAAGTAAACCTAAAAGCTTCTACAGCTCAAGTTACAATGGTTCCTGAACTCTGTTTTTTTAGATTTCGATCAAAAACATCGAAGCTTAGTCCGAGGCCAACTCGTGAATGAATAGAACTTTTCAAATAACCTGATAGTAATTACTCGGCAGGTTTTATTTTTTGTACCCGCGGTATTGAATTGAATGGAAGCAATTGGATCGGAGCATTGGCATTCGGAAATAATAGTGAAGCAAACTACATATTTATTTACAAAGAAAATTATTAACTCTGAATACTCTAAGTCAATTTGATTGGTTTGATTTTGAACAAAAAGGAGACAGACGATTTTTTTTAATCTACACGTGAATACAGTTGACGACCTCGGTGGCGCAGTGGCGTAAACAGCTGACTGCTACGCTAGAGGTTCCGAATTGGAATTCCGGCGGAGGCGGAACTTTGTTTTAATTGCATGACGCATTGTTTCGCTTATCGGTCTTGGATCTTCAATTCTTATCTATGCCGTTTGTACCATATCGTCGCTTAGTTCCTGCGATATAAGATTATCTGGGCAGGGCTGAGTATGTGTATGTCGTGATGTGGTTAGTATTATTATTAAAATCTATGTTTAGTGCCATCATCCAATTTCCTGTTTGGTGGTGCTTGAGGCTTTGTTCACAAGAAGTTATATTATAGTTATATAAGATAATATTTTATTCAAAGCATTGCGATAAATAATCGCGCTTCAACCTAATGGCTTTTTGTTCCAGGGTAAAAGTATCTTATTTGTTAATCAACGTGATAAACTAACTGGGCGGCAAATATCATCCAAATCGCTTCAGCCGTTTTTGCGCGATTAAGTAACAAATATGCAAACATCGAAACTTTCACATTTATAATATTAGTAGGATTTCTAATATTCATTTGGTCAACCAATTCGCTCAACATATACAATCGGATCAGAACAAAAAAGCATCCGAATGGACCGCAATCCACAGCACGGCTTCAGTACAATCAACGATCCCTAATTCTCTCTGTTGAAAATTGTCCCTTACGTACAAATAAATACAGTTAAATACAGATATTTTGACAAGTGTACCTGTTCAAAACGCACGTAGGATTAATAAAATTGGACGGTCCGGTCCAGACAGAGGTAGACGCAAAATAACATGAACGGAATACTAATTTTATATCAGTTTAAACGACAGTAACTACAAGAATAGCTTGAAATAATAAGTATCAAGCAGACTGTACGTATAGACCGCTGCCGCTGTAGCGAAATCTAAAATAGTGTATTAAAAAAAAAAAAAGTCACAAAAAAGTCTGTTGAAATAAAATTTATTTTAAAATGCTGTTTATTCTATCTTAGTTATTTCAAGTAAAGGTAGAATCGTTACAATAACCAAATTAAATTTATATTAAATTCCTTTCTCCTGAAACGGTTTTCGTTAGGGATTACATTCTTGTTTTAGAATTTCAAGGTCAAGTGTGTCTTAATTGACTCACAGACATTCCTTGCTACCTTTCGTTTCAAATTTCATTGAATACAATTCTACTCGAAATACCTTATAGTAAATAGCAAGAAAAACCTTGATCCTTAACCCAATTAATAATCTGATCAAATCACAACTACTCCTGCTTAAAAGTTTAATGGATAATTATATCGACTTTCTCCCTAAAAAAACGTCCTGTAAAAATAACAGGAAACCAAAACTAAACTATTTCAAATGTTTAAATATTACATTTGATTACAAAATGCATGTTTGCATCAAAACTGATGTTCATAAATATTATAAATTTAAAATGATATCTTAAATTATAGGCAGGGAAAGTTTGCATGGCATCGAGCTATAATGCCGCAGGTTTTATTCTCTTGAGATGTGACCTCCTTACACGCCATATCCTTAAGTACAGCAGCTTTTATAGGTTATTATACCATAATAGTATTGAAATCGATATTACATGTACAGTATCGAATGTCGCTTTTACCGTAGATTGCGTTTTGCTATTAATGGAAAGAACAAGAACCTTGATTAATTGTTTACTATCATTCTTGGTTGATATGATTATGAACCGACTATTTTATTAGGATTTGTAATTTGTGTGGGCATCCTTCATTTATTATTTTTAAGATGTTAGATAAGCAAAATTAAACTATATGGCCTTTTTATTGCGATTTTTATTCGGACAAGGGATTTTCTTCTTTCTTTTCTACAAATCCAGTCTAAATATCCCTGCAAAAACAGACTGCAACCCAAATTCATTCCCAATCTTATCTTTACTCTTGTAAAACATACCTTTTACATAGAAAATCCCATGATACCACCACTGCGACTAGTTGCATTGTCAACTCGTATACTTTCCCAAAACAGATGCTACTCAAAAAAGTTAATAGCAACTTTACATGCTAAACAATAAGGGTGTAAGTTAATTTTGTTGGTGGTATCAAATTATTGTTTTTTGTCTAATGCAGGCACGTGCCCAAGCGCAGTTTGGTTTAATCCTGTCCCTTGCCTTTGAAACGGACCCCATGTTTGTTTAAACGCCACTATAATTACAACCTCATCAATTTTGGATTATTTACAGTGGTGCATTGATAGCTGCATGTCGTTGTGACTAAGTTGTTTGAAATAGATGCCTTTACCACATCAAAGGCAACGCCGCAGTGCGATGAACACTCGAATGAGCTAGACGAAATCAATTACTGGAATTACTTACTTTAGTTTTAAATATGTATACCTGCTAATACTACAAAATTTGTAGTCAAACCAATTTTGTAAAACATAAATACAGAATAATAAATCAATAACTCTCTTTCGATGGTACGAGTAGGTAGTATGAGATAAAATTTTGGAAAACGTAGCCAATATATTACGTTCAATTTTTTTTTTGGACAAATCAAGACCTATATCCTTTTTATTTTTTACACCAATGGATGCACATAATATGTAAATCCTCAATAGTTCATCGACTTTAATATTTGTTTTCATGCTGCGTGGTCATCAATTTGAATTACCTATTTAATTAGTCTTAGAACAAGATAAATAGCTTTAAAAAACCATAGAAGCATTAAAATATGAAAGACTTAAAATATTTTTAATCATTTTATACGTTTTATTACAAAACAACACTAAAACATTAAAATCATAGAATTTTCATCTGAACCAACGTAAACCATTATGCATTGATTTCAAAGTTTTAAGATGTTTTTAATCTTGACTAATTGCTTTGAAATCTGCTACAGAGCCCCCGCTGTAAAACAACGAGAGTCACCCACGGTATCTGAAATAAGCAAACTGTTACAAATTACACTAATTATTTCAAATTTGTTCCTTGGCGACTGTAAACAATGGTAATTTTAAAGCATCTGCCACTGCTTTGTATGCAGGAGACAGAAACGCAATTACTGGTATTTGGTGCGTTTGATGCGCTCTCTCCACGTTTATTGCCATCGCGAATTATAAAGACAAAGATCAAGCTATGTAATCCAGTGTTCCTGTCCCTTTCTATTTTGCGAATTTCGGATGAGATTTATGTTGGAGTACCAAGTGGAGTCTCGTCTGAGGCCCATTAAATGGGCGTTAGGAGTTCCTTCCGGTTTTTGTTTGCTGAGGTGTGACGCACAGAGTTAATTTTATTCAGGCGCTTTTTCCATGGTTTAAACAGGATTATGATCCTATGTCGCATAATTCTGCTCTCAAAAATGAATAAAAACCTCTCCTAAAAACATGTAGAGCTGTGATAGTCGTACTTCAGGAGCATAGAAGATAAATAGAACAAGAATAATATTTATTTGTCAGGTTTTGATAATACAAAGATCTTAAAATAAATAAAAAATTATTTATTTTCTCATATAAATCTTAGACAATATTTTTTCAAACTTTCCGCAATGTTTCCGCAAGTCACGTTATTTTTCGGCGAAAATTTTAACTTAATGTGGGTGAAATTTTTGCTTAATTTTATATTTTTCTGTACAACATAATCTGTGACAAAGAGTGCTCCAGTTTTATTTCTTAAACCACATTCAGTGAAAAAAGTTCATACTAAGTGTTATCTCTCGAAAGCAGGTGACAAAGTAAGAAAATAAAGTGGGGACAAGTATAGCAACTTTTAAACGACGCTAATAAATTTCAAGTAAAAGCATTCGTAAGTTATGTTGTGTGCACCAGTACTGTGTTTAGGTATACAATGTAGGATATGAAGTTAAGTTTTATTTTAACAAAAACTTTTTAACCTGGTTTGTCGGTGCAGTAGCGTTGCGTAATCAGTTAAAAAAAAATATATATGCAGTACTGAAACTTACCTAATGCCTATATTTCTATGGAGCTTTCCTGATTGGTACAGGTAGTAAAAGTACGTGCAAAATCGTATGGATTGGTACCACCCTCTTTTCTATTTCGGCCGTGAAGCAGTTCGGTGTGTGTTGAAGCCAGTGTAATTACCGGCAAGACAGACAAAACATCTTTATCTCTACACAGGTATCCAGATCCAGACATCGAGGGCATCGTCACGGCAATAGGAGGCATCACATTCCATCAGGTGAACTGTCTGCTTATTAACACTTTTTGTTGTATATATTAATGACGGCGCTCAGTAAGCTTTCATTACCCTGAATAGTAAGAATAAGCTGCTAAAACACTGACAATCAGAAAGCAGCCTAAGGTGCGGAACTGAAGGCAAAACAGTGCCGTTTCGGTACAGAGCTTCCCACTCCCACATCGCTGCCGGACCGAAAAGTCAGGAACTGGCCTAAGTTATAACTATAGACTACTGTTTTTTATTTATTTAATGAATATTGTATTTACATTTCTACATTTGTTTTTAACGCTCAAAAATTACTGTGGGCTGGTTCAACGTTCATTGAAGTTTAAAAAAAGTAATATTTTAAACCTTAACATGTTTCTAACAATTAGCAAGGGTTTCATGAGCTGTTCTTGTGCAGGTCGTAGTGTCCGACATTGGGAGACATTATTCATGTTTATCGCTCCTCCGCCGGCCGCGGCCGCAATTACAGGATTTCTCGTTAAATACACTAAGCTTTTAAACCTTCACACTTTTTACTTCATTTCACGGCCAGAACGACGTGGTTAATAGACACGGAATCGTGGTTGGCTCAAAAGATGAAGCTTTCTCGCTGTATCGTTTACTAGGAAAAGCAAAAAGAATTGAAGAAAACACACTTTTGGCTATCTTACATGGAAATCTGGTAAACTGATAGTTACGACTTCTAAAAATAGTTTTACTCCTTTAGCGGTGAGTACGCCCGCGTTAAACCTTAGGTGACGCAAGCATGGTTAGGAAACGTATATGATGTAGCTCTATATTTAATAGGTTGTACTTACCGTTGTACCTGAGTAATTATAAACAAAAACAAAACAAGCCCGTCACCAACTGAAAACATGGCCGACAGAGATAGAATATTAATGCGTATCTACCCTTCAACCCTTAATACTTACTGATCCCTACGCCCGAAGTTAGCTCTCAAAGTAAACTAGCCAAAATAAAATGACCTTTATGTTGGAAGGTTTAAGAATCAAAAAGTATACTCAAAAGTAAGGCCTAGTAATCTCACAGACAAAAGCGATGTAATCGGGACACGATCACTGTGTTTTTTGGACTATTTCATTAATTTATATGGAAACGGTGCAATTTTAAGTTTAATGTTTGTACTTTCATACATTTCTATGGTAGAAACATTAGTTGATTCATAATTGTTTATTGATTAAAATAATCGTTTCCGCTCGAAACTTATGATTATACACTATATTATTCGACCTCGCCAGACATCTCGTTTGTTCAAATAAAATGAGGCGTGGCTCGTTCCATACATTTTATTTCCTCATTCAATTTTGTTACAATTTCTTCAGCGTTTTAGGAAAGAAAAGATAATATAAAGACATAGTTAAAAATTGTTACTTAAAAATTTATATTGTGCCGATTGAATAATACTAATGACCTCCTTTATTAAGCTTTCCTAGATAATACCTTCATCTTTAACATCTGATCCATATTAAATCAAAGACATTTTGAATGCTATGTCAAAACAGATACTCGTATGCCTAACTAAGCAAACTAAAGAACACATAGATAGATTTACACCGGCTGAAGGTTGCTTAATAATGAAGTTTATATAATTGAATCCTGCTAAATCTTCACGAACTTCCAATAAGTTAATCTCCACAACGGATTTCGTTCTAAATCGAAAATTATGGCCCTATCCAAAGTGAGCCCTTCAATAAATGAACATTTACAGGTAACCTTCTTGGGGTAGGCTAATGCAATTATACACAATCGATGGCTACACCCTCAAGGCGCACAGGCCCAAACTACAGAGGGTGCTGGCGTCTTGCTGTGATATTTATAGACGTATTTTTAAAAGTCATGCAGATTATTTCTAAATTTGTTGCAACGTTATCTCATGAGCAACAACATTAAATATATAGAGAAGCAAATAACAGCAATTTATAAACGAGGTGCTGAAAAGCGTATTGTGGTTTGACGCTGGCGAAAAAAAAACCCACTTTGCTGATCTCGCCACATTACAAGCTCTACAGGTCAATGCCACCGTTTGTGACGAAAAAAATTTAAAATGTTAATTTACAAAAGAAAATCACTAGTCAGTAATTCATCGAAGTTCAACGATTATTAAGAAACCTAGACACTTGACTAGACTATTTAAAATACTACCAGTCTATTCTGGAAGAAAAGTTTAATCAAATTCATCTTGATCTCTAGAAGACGAAAATGTAGATGACGCTCGCTCAAGCATAGCCGTGACAGGTCAGCTAGTAAATCAAAAGGAAACTAAGTAGTATACAGCTAACGGAGCGACACTATTCATTACAGAAGCAGCTATGTTAGAGATCACGATACCAAGATGCGACGTTGAAAAGAATAACACCATTCATCATCCGCATGGCTCAACCGCTCAAGGGATTTGACGCGTCATTCAAAAAGAAACCGAATCTTTTTTCCTCGAGTCCGTCTCACTACGCACAGGAGAAGCTGTGATGAAAAACTGAGATGAATACGAAACAATATTGAACTGGAACATGACAAGGCTGCGTTACACTATACGCCAATTTCAATGCAAGCCTACTTTACTGAAAGTACTTTGCACAATAGATTGAAAAAAGTTAGCAAAATAGATAATTGATTGAAAATACTATGTACTTAAAGATTTCCGCTTTATCTTTTGGTATGCGCATCGTGCTTCAGACTTTAATCCACTTGATTTTTTAAAAGTGTATAAATTACTCTGTTGAGAACATATTATTTAAGCAAGAAATTTTAAGTATCAAATGGTCAGATCACTAGCCGTTTCATAAATATAAAGTCAATTTATTTCTAATCTTTCCATTTGTGCGAGTTCTTGGTCAAACAAGGTGGCTAATGAACAATACAGTAATATTTTATTGTTTCGAAATGTGAAAATATCGTTTGGTAACTTGTACACCCGCGTCTGACTTGTTCAAATAAAAGGGTTGGGTGGGACCGATACTACATTAGGATGAAAACGTACGTGTGATACTCACGGGCTGATTTCCCGTCACATCTGATGCGATTATTTTGCATAAAACACTGTGACAAAATAACTCACAGTGATTTGAAACTTTGTGTTTTCAATAAAACAGGGGCTGATTTTATGTATGATAGTACTGCTTAAATTATAATAAACATTTTAATCTTTCAAGCATATTAAATATTATAATATCCTCGCTTATAAACAGGAAAATGACGCTGCGTTTAGTTAGCAACGTGTTTCCAGCATAAGCAGACAGGGGGATCCCTTGGCACTTGAAAGTCCTAAATATACGAGTATTTAGCGTTCTCATTTAATCCTTTATTTACGCCGTTCGTCAGTGTAAATAATTTGCGCGGGCCGGACACGCCACGGGATTAATTTGAGCACGAAAACAAAATGGCGGACAGGTAGAGTTTAAAACTTCGTCCGCCGTAAGAGTTTGTGTTGAAAATCCGGGATTATCAGTGTTGAATAATATAATGGACAAAGCGTCTTAACAGATAAAGAGACTTTAGTGTTTGTTCAAAATTTTCAATGTCTACATGAATAGGAATATCAGGTTTAAACGATTAAAGAAATGAGTTGTTTGATGTTGAGACCTTTTATTTAAAAAAAAACATTACAGATGTGTACTTAAAACGTTAACGGTTGCTTGCGAGCTTAAGTGATTTGCGAGCGATTGGCCGAACGTTCAATGAAACGTAAACCGACCTATTTACGAGCTATTAAATAAGGAACAGCCTCAATACATTTGAATGGACCTTCAATCCTCTTCATTTTATTGCTTTGAATTAATAAGAAAAAAAATATGTTTAAAAATGACTACGAAACTACTACGTTTTTATTCCGTAGTACACGTAGTAATTTCTATTGCATCTTGTTTAATTTCTGATTTCAGGCTTAGATATCCTTCAGACTACTTAAAATTGATGTTGTCTCCATAAAATATTATTACACATATCTACCTACAACGGAATTTTGAGCCTTATTAATACTACCATTCTGCTTATGAAAAAAGTATTATTTAAATAAATAAAATTAAAAGATAAATTGATATTTATCGCGTCGGGAAGTTCTATAAAACAGCTTTACTTAATCATGACCCTCGGAAGCGAATATTGCTTGAAGTAAAAAGTCTCGGCACATCAGCGAACATCTTGCAGGCGGCAGGTGGCGCCCAGTACCCTCTTCTTACTTGCTCGACGTACGCATTGGCCCAACACACCGCCAACATAGTTACTACACTCCATTGCTAACATCTCCTACTACAATCAACATTTAGTATCTTTGTACTCAGAAACAAAAGAGCTATGTAAAAGTATTCATATGATTTACCCAATCTCGTTTTGAAAGCGCTTGAAAATTCATAACTGATGATTCTGTAAAAAATTTTGTATGTTTGATAGTTTAATCAACGAGCGTTTTAAAATTATCATAATAATATATTTTCCTAACACAAAAGTTTTGAAGTATAGTGTACAGAAATATAAAACATTTTATCAATAAAACAAGAATCTAAATTTAAGTTATAATTTTCTGAACTTACTCTGAAATAAGAGTTGAAAAGTCAAATCTCACTCCAAAAAACACAGCGGGCAATCCTTCATCTCAGATGCAATATCAACAAGGCAACACCGTGCATCCAAATGTTACCTCTCCATTTCCCCTAAAATGGGGAGAAACGCCACTCAAGCGGGGATTTTTTGTCGATTTAGACATAAACACCGTTAATACTTGCTGAGCTTTCACGTGTTATGTTTTATACGTATAAATGTTTTTGTCAGGCAATGGACCTATGGATGTTTTCAAGTGTAATAGATTTAGGCTTCCAGCAGTGTTATGTAATGTTCTGTATAAAATGTTCAATATTACATATTGTTAAATATGTAAGACGATACAAGCGCAGTGTATTAGTTGCAATTAGCAATTAAGGCTTCTGTTATTAGTACTTAGCCAGGAAAAACATACACTTAAAGAAACATATAATTAAACACATAAAAACTTTCAAGACTCCAGATTATGTACTCAAGCACATGACACAAATATCTGCTCAAACCAGGATTCGAACACTGGACCTCTCTTGTCACAACCAGCAACATAAACTAGTTCACCACTAAATTATAAAAGTGGAAAATAACTATGCAAGATTATATGTGAAAAAATGACATTAAATTTTATATAAAACACATTACATGACATTTCCAAAGCAATTAACTATTGTAAAGATGCTATCTCTTCTCAAATTAATAAAACGATGATAAGTGATAGGAATAATAAATGAGGAAACCAATTTATGGTACGTATCTAAATCACTAACGTGTCACCTATTTTATTACCCCAATGTTACTTGATCTCTGTCTTCTGACAATTTAAAGGAAGGTTTGATCGCGAAGTTAGTTTCCCAGAGGTTTTGTTACGCTGGTTAGTATAGCACCTTCATCCGATATTTATGAAATTAATTAGTTTTGAGATAACACTTTCCCCTACCTTCATACTTGTTTCAGCAACTATTGCATATTTAATTTTAGGTTATCACAGTGTTATTTAATAACAAACGAAATTAAATCATTCGAGGGTTTTAGCTGATTTATAATGACATAATATTTAAAAATTCACGTTACAAGATGCAAAGAGAACAATCGAAAATATTTTAATCTTAATGTAAAGTGTAAACTATCGGAAGGGAGATTGTTTGAGATAACTAATCTACCTAGTTTGCATCAATATATTACAAAATTACCTTTATTTGACATAATCTCATCAACACTTTTATTTTGTCCTTATTAGTAGTAGCGCTTAACCATTTAAATCACCAAAAAAATCAACGTTATTTCAATTCAAAGCTAGAAAACTTGAAAATTTTGAAATTAGTTTATAACTATTTATTTACTACTTAATTTTCACTTCTTCGAAAGACAATTTAATTTGACTAACTGAACTAAGTACACATCTAAATACAGGAATCTAGAATACATATTTATTTGCCCCGAAACAATTAGTCAGGCCCGTGCATCGAGCCGATTGCTATGTCAATCAACAGTCCCGGGAGATGCTTGCACGTCCCCATATCAACAGCCAGATGAATATATCAAACATAACGGCATCTCTTTCAACTTCCCAAGGAAAAACAGAGAGAACAACACTCAAAGGGGTGCTGTTAGAACCGGATATTTGCTCCGGAACTTATTTACTACTTTAACAGCTTGCTGACGCTGTATTTCATTTTCAAACGCATATTAACGTGTGTGTAAACACGTGTTCCTGACGTCTTAACTTTGACATTTAAAAATGGAAACATTCAGTTGAAACGCCAACTGCACTTTTAAATCACAACTTGGAAGTTTCATGAAATATGCTTTTTAGTTCCACGCTGGATTCCAGAGGCGTTACTCTGTTGAAACCAGAACAGTTTGAAATGTTAATTCTAAATTTTCTACTACTTTTTATTGTTATTATTAGAGAAAAATACCAAATTGACAAAAATTTCCGAAATTCATTTTCGCGCAGAACTGAAGAATCCTACTACATGTCGTTTAAATATAAACATAAAAGCTAAGGTAGTATAGTAGCTAGTATATTTTAGTCTAGGCCTGGAATAATTTAATCTGTTCAACAATTGTAGTAAGTAGGTAATAAGTGGCGTCCAATACAGAAGTTTTATAACTAACGACAGAAAATTTCTTTACAAATAAGCTCCTGCTTGCCTTAACAAGCTCAGTTAAATGACGTACTTTGATTGCTCACTGTACTTAACTTGTTTGTGTGAGGAAAATAAACTTCTTTTTACTTAATGCTGCTACTAACTTCATGTTCTTTCTGTTATTTGCTGTTTTTAAACTCAAGGCTGTTTTATATGTATGCAAAATACATTTTTTTTTTTTGTAAATTGAAAGCTTTCTATATTGTAATAATTGTAATGTAATATTTCGCAAATTACATAAATTTTAATCACAGTCACTATTAAATAATAATAACTATCAACACTCATTTTCGATTGTATTAGTCCAAAGCAGCTTTCGAGGTGTCAGTATTAAACATATAGTATTTACAAAAATGCAAATATTCGTGGAAGTTTTTTATTGAAACCTCATGCCATTAAAGGTTGCTTTAGGAAAAAGGAAAAATTACATCCCTCCCCTTCGGACATTCTCGAACGTTTAAACATGGATTGCATTCGGTTCTTCAACCAAAAAATTCTACAAATTCAATCTGAACCGTATTATTCATGGAATAAGATTCAAAACTATCTGAAGATTTTCAGATTCCGTAGTTACTAATGAAAGCATGACTTTAGCAAGGCTGGACTAGAATTAATTCGTACATACGGAGTACTACATTTGAATATTTTCGCTTAAAACCAAAAAAATAAAAGAAATAGAAGGCTTTAAAACTGAATTACTTAACAAATGAACTCGAGGCTGCAAAAATTCACAAATGTGGTGAATTTCAAAAACATTTCCTTGCTTTGTTTCAATTTTTCATGTATTACTTTGATCAATTAGAGTTGTTGATGAGACAAAATACAACATTTCGTTAATATTACAAGAAGTAAAAAAATTGTCAGTATGTAAGTACTTACAAGCCACGAGTCTTCAGTTCAGTAAACAAGTAGAAGCAAGGTTTAAAATCAATTTGCTAATAGGTTCTGGGACCAAAAAAAATCGTGGTTATATGTCCAAAAGGTCCTAAGAAGTGTCATTAGCAGGGTCAGGATGACCCTCGTCACGCCAGCTCACCACAATCATTACAAATTCCTCACACTCTGCCAGAAATTCCATCTCCTTAAACACCTACGTGAATAAGTTACATCTACTTTGAAATATCTGGACTAGAGCGACTTGTTTTAAACTGACACTTTCAAGACAATTTTATAATATGTAAGTGTTATTATTATCAGTTGATAAACTTATCTGTTTTTAAATATTAAAATCGTTATTAAAATCAAAAGTTTGTCCTAAAAGATTTTGTTCAAATTCTAATTTAATACTTTCCTGCTGTTTTGTCTAGCTACTTTGCGATAACTTTTACAACCACATACGAACAGACACGACAAAATTAATGTGTCTGTAAACCTGAAACTGTCGACATACTGCTGAGCCTCGTCTTTAATTCCGGGACGGAAAAACGGCATTTCAATGGGGCCCAGAAACCTTTCCGAGGGTGATGCAAAAACTAGGACCCGCCAGGTCGAGCGGACCCATATTTCAGGCCCTCGTGGTAATCAGTTTAGACTAGACGTGACCTGTGACATATTACTGTGTCAGGCCTCGCGTAGCTACATGTAAATTACGAAAGAATTAAGAATCAAAAGGGCTTATGTCGCAATAGAAATGCACTTGAATCAAAATGTCCTGTAATGTCTAACATTTTCACAGATTTGTTACAAATGCAACACAAAATTAACGTTCAGAAATTTTATACTTGCTTACAATGTCTTGTATTATTTTAATTTGGTGATTTCTAGTTGAGTGGATATTTGTAATTTTACGAGATAAAAATAATTAACAATATACAATAAAAACAATACAGTAAAGAATCACTTTATCCAATGTTGGTTTTGTAAGTAGATAAAATACGAGACATTGTAAAGTGTAGTTCAATAAATAACAACAGCATCTCTAAAACAAGGTGCGACCTCGTAAATACAAATATTGTTTGCCAGAAAATGCGATCGCAACATAAAATCATCATAAAAACCATGTGAGGAAACACAGCTACACTCGAAGCTGTAAAATGTGATCATCGTATTTTGGGGTCGGTTTTATTTAAAAGGTAAGATTTCTCGTCGTGGATATTATGACGGGTGAAAGCCATGACGCGGGAAGATTTCATGCTTGGAATCCACGTTCACTGCATGGAACAAACCCACGTAGGTTTTGTATAAAGAAGAAATTATGAAAATAAGACATTATAAATAATTTTATTTAATAATTGTACCTTTTCTTAAAATAAGATTTTTGTCTTGTTTAAATGACCTGGAAATTATAAACATCAGTAGACAATTTAAGTAACTTATTTTTTAGTGTTACATTTATTACTTCTTAGCACATTTGTAAGTAGCGAAAAAACCTTCGTTTTGAATTTAACAGTCTTATTGTTCTGCGAACCTTATAAATAAATATACAAGTATAGAAATAACGACATGGGAATCCCTTGAGCCTTACTGAAAGGGAGTAGCGCTTTCTCCTACACTGAACCTGTGCCAAAACTTCGCTTTCTTCACTTTCTCGATCCTCTAAATATACAGTCTAGTTGAAATATTTATAACCCTTATCCCTATAGAAATAAGGCCCAGCTTCCACTGGCTATATTAGTTTGGCGTACAGCCAACTAGCTTTTGCTTAATTATGCAAAGTGGATAAGCTATGGCGTTGGCAAGGCGCGCTTCTATTGAGCTGCGACTTTATTTTAAAGTGAGAAAATTAGCTTTATTTCTGTGTTGCTATGATTATAGTAATCCTCCTTTATTCACGTTTGCAGTTTAAAATTCAGATAGAGCACTTGGTTCAACTGATTCTCTATGCTCCTTTCTTTGTGTTAGCTTTATTAGTACAACTGCTGGTGACTGACATGCAATACCTACAGCCTCATTCACATCGATCGGAAGCTAATAATCCTATCAGGTATCTATAGGCTTTTGCAAACTTATAGGTAATACTTGCAGACATCTCCAAATACCACATTACGCCATTACTTACTAGTTGCAACACGACATGATACAAAAATATTCTGCACCTACGTAACATCTAAAACACAAATAACGTAATGAAGTACTTAATCATTTTTTGCTGAAAATAATCTTTGAATTTAAAATATTCAAAGCAAACTACATATTTTCTAGATATCATATTCCACAAATCAAGTCAATCTAACTGATAACAGTATAGCAGGTTGTAAGACAAATAGCGGGGAACACGCCAAAATGAAATAATGCTAAATAAGCAATATGTAAAGTGTTAGACGGGAAAGCAAAATCTATAAGGGCCCTTTGTACACTTAGGTATAAACCGGTCCAGAGAATGAGTTTACAGCGATTTTCTACCAATTTAAAATTACACCTTTTCCACCATGAGGAGGATTGATTGATTTACAAGTTTACATTTATACCTGAGAATGAACATTTTAACTAGAAAATGAAACTTGAAACTAGCTGGCCTAGCACGCTAAATAATGTGACATATCCCGCGCAACAACATCATCTTTCCCTGTCATTGCAAAAAAAAAAAAGATTTGCTATCGCGCCCCTATGTCGCTCTCGCGTGTGATAATTTTGTAACAAAGAAATTAAAGGGGAAAACTTTTCCAGTCAGAGTATTTAGTACAGGTAAGTCCATTGTTTTTGCTCTAAATAACCACACCACGACACACACATTGACTAAGAACTTGTATCGCAGGTTCTGAGCAACGATATGGTATATACTAAATAAACAAGAATATAACATCCAAGACCGGTAAGTGAAACAATGCATCTTGCAAATTTCACAAAGTCCCGCCCCCGCCGGGATTCGAACCCGGAACCTCTAGCGCCACCGAGGTCGTCTATAAAGGATCTGAATACCAATTCTAGTGATCTGCAATTAATTCTTTGTCGAATTAAATAGAAATCGTTGAAAATCAACATTGTTCCTTATCGTATTATAAGCATCCACATGGACAGGCAAACGAATCCTAAAGATACACTGTGAATAATCCTGATATTCTTAAGACTTACATCCTCAATCCTCAGTAAGGTGAGGGGTGAAGACGCAAACAGCTTCGGGGCGAGTAAATACGCTGACGAAGCCGCGGCCCAGCCGAACCGAATCCAAACGGTTTTTACCGGTCTTTGCCGGTCTTTACCGGTTTTATCTGTCACCACCAGCCGAGGGTTTTAGTGATCTCTTTGATAATGTTTACGATAGTTTACGCTCCTTTACCACTATGACAGGTTGAGTTGACACACTATTTACTGGGCCACTGCCTTCCTTTTTTATGTGAAAGGATAAATAAATATGACCGTATCCCTTTATGTTTTGGTTGTGTGCACAGTATCTATTCAAACAGTTGCTATTAACAGGTTTGGAAACAAGAAAATGTACTTGTAATGACAATTATAAAAATTGAAAAAAAAAACCTTTCGCCACTAATGAAAAAAATTACTACTTTTCCGACCTCACGCCTCATATACAAATCGTTTAGTATTCCATAAATCATCTGAGCATTAAGTGAACATCAGCACAAGTGGTTATGTCTACGTCAGCAACAGTCAGCGGTGCTCAAACTCTGTGGAAGATCAAACGTCTGCCATTCCGCAGGAAATGGATGAATTACACACACAAGTAACCGAGTAGACTTTTTAAGAATGTTTATTTTGTCATTTTATACCGAATGAAACATAGTCAAAAAGCAAGTCAGAAAAACTACATACAATTTCTATAATAGGATTGTATTTCAGATAAAGTAAAATATATGTCAATTACTACATAATTAGTTAACAATAATAATTACTTTTTTCAAGACGATTTTACGTGAATTGTACTAAAATTATTTTAAATACTTCTAAGACCGATACCTAAACTATACTATGCATCATTAGAAGTAACCTTTCATAAGTAATGAATTTATTTTATCAAGTTGTAGCAATAAATCTTGTCGCACTCATGACAAATCAACGTATAAATTTGTGAAGTGAAATTAGGTGTACTTGTCAAGTCCAGCAGTGGCGGGATATTTCAGAAGTATTTTCATTAGAGGTCTCACCCGACCGGCCGCACGTCACCCTGACCTAGGGTTGTGGCCAGGAAAAGAATGTCACATGTAAAAAATACTTTTTGCACTTTAGCAAGAAATTGTTTTACACATTCTCGTACCTGACAACCCTGAATTTCAATATATTTGTTTCATTGACTTTATTCAAATAAAGTATAAATGTAAATAAAACATTCTATACAGTTACTCGCCAAAAATGTATTTATCCTAGGCAAAAATTTATATTGAAATGTGTATGTTTGTATTAAAATAGCCTTCCATACGATTTGATCTCATTCTAATATCAATAAAATCAGATACACCACAGATGCATTTTTATTAGATTCGAGTGAGTAACAAGCAAATAAAGAGGGAAACAACTTTTATATGACCACTCGAAATGGTTTTATTGCTGTGATATGTATGTTTTTGTATGAATAATAACAAACTGACACAATAACGAACTTGATTTATCGTTAGACAATTAGAAATCAGAAAGATTAATCTGCTTATTTCATTTATAAATAAAATAATTTGCATCAGTAATAAAATATGGATTTTAGGGACTGTTTTAATTTTTTTTAGTTTTAACGATAAACTTTAATCAAATGTTTACAACCAAAATACAAATAATGCGCAAAAATACAGGAAAAAGTAACGTATCTAACAGAAAATAACGTGAATTTAAATATTTAAATAAATTAATATCAAAGTCTGTCGTTGCTGGAGAAACACATATGAAGAGAAAGAACAAAAGGTAGACATTAATTTTACATAAGGTAGATTACGTTGGAGCTTCATACATGTGTGAGAACGGTAGCAAAGCTCACTGTTTGGTTAACCAATACTAATATTTGTTTACTGTTACAAACACTAACCACTCGAGACAGGGTAATACGTTCCATTAAAACTTTCATTACAAATACTACAAAAATCTAAAAAGTGAATTAAACAGATGGCAATTGGCCGCGAATTTCACAGAAAGCAACAAAAAGATGTTAAAATTTAAATATATGGTAAAATCAAATAGTTTTGCTAGTGTTTCATTACCTAGAATAGTGTTGCGTTTCTTGTTAATCTGTGGTACACAAAGTTACTGTACACCGCGTGGATCGCAGTGTTTGTGCTACGGCGGCTACGGTTTTGCTACGCTTTACCTTTTGTTTGGCTCCGCCCAAAGGTAAATTCAACCAAACTATATCACGAAGTCAGATAAATTTGTATAATTTCAAATTTTATGCACCTGGATAATTTTCTGTTCGCATATTAAAACTTCCTTTGTTTTTATCTAGAGCGTTGTTAAATTTTTATTATAAAATTTACCATGTCACTGTTCATTACATAGAAGGTAAGTCCTATTCCAACTTATAACTACACAAGGATAATTGACTGATTGATTTTTATTTCATACACAATACAAAAACAAATACAAACCAATTAAAATCTTTACAAGGCCAACAAAATGATAACAATTTGTAATGGTTGTGAATTCAATATATTCCTGTAGTATTCTGGACATTTGATGAAACCTTTTGCCATTAGAGGCCTACTGACGAAGTCCTTAGACGAAAAGTGATTAGTGTTGAATAATTAGAAGGACGTGCTTAATGCGCACGATATCGAACCTAATTGGATTTACAAACCAATTAATGCTAACATTCACCTCATTATCTCAACAGCGTATTGTAAAGTCAATATCTAGCAATGTATGCTACATCACTAATTGATTAGTTTCTGCTCAGTTCTGCTTGCCTTTGTTTGAGGACAAACATGTCCTTATGATATTAAAATAAATGATAGTAAAGTTATAGCTCTGTTTCTGTAGATATTTTCGTTCGAAACTTCTTTCAAGGAGCATAAAGTTATTGTTTAAAAAACCTTACTAAGATATGTAACCTACGGTTCTGAATGTTGGATTTGGAGCAAAAGGGACAGAAATTCGTTGTTAGTATTTGAGCATAAAATACTAAGACGCGTTTTTGGAGCTGTGGTGGAAGATGAGAGATTAAGAACGTGTTATAACCACGAGCTACACCAAATGTATAATGAACCAAACGTCATTAAGGCATCGGACGCCTTCAATGGGCTGGGCACGTGTTGCGAATGGACGAAACCAGAGTCCCAAGCACCTAATAGTAGGCCGACTGGAGGGTTGCAGGTTGGACGGCGTCGAACAGGACACCAGAATCTTGGTAATGACCAGTTGGAGAAGGAAAGCCATTAATAGATCGGACTGGAGAGATCTGTTTGACCAAGCTAAGGCCCGGCCCACCAGCGGCTGTAATGCCTGGAAGCTTTTGTTAAGTTATAAATTAGTCTTTATTCCTGAAATCTACAGAGCGTTTGATATTAATTTTTATAATGACAATCACTAGTCTAAAGACCTGAAAACACAGAGCATTTATAACAACCATCAACATCAATACAACGGTACGAGTGTTTGGATGTTAACTATGAAATAGGACTTATACATTTACAATCATAACAACAATACTTTGAACCTTTAATATTTTGGTCTTGTTTGTTCATATTACAATGATTTTTTAAATTTATCCATCTAAGCATCATTTTATACGAAACTCACACACAGCTTCATAATTTTCCTAACCAACTAAAATGACCTATCTCTACAGTTACTCAGTATACAGCTTGCATGAGTTAGTTTTAGGTTCAGACAAAGGCTCGAGAAACAAGGTTTACCTTGGCACAAACTTGTATAATCCATTAAGGCCAATGGTAGTCCAACAATGATTGCAACAAAGCACCGGTGTCATACAAAGAGCCCGTCCGGTACGCACTAATGCAGTAACTCCGGCCATCACTCCGGCAAATGGCAAGTAATCAACCGACATGTGATATTCAGCCAAGTACTCGTATAGGCTGGAATTGGCCAAAAATAAATAAATAAATTACAATACCGGAATGTAAAGTCTAAAAAGCCCGAATCTCGAGAGACTAGGTTAAAAACTGAGGAAAAATGAGTGGTAAATGTAATTATGTAATTCTTACCGAATAAATGGATTAGTAGGGTCTTATAGGGTTTGATTTCTGTTTTCGCTATCTGCCTTGTTACCTCTGTTGCTTGCTAACTTTCTTGAAAAAAATCATGAACCTCATTTTTGCTTCGGAATACGTATTTTCTAGTGTTATTCTTACTGTTTAAGAGTTAATTAAATACTTATTTATTTATTTATTGTTATTATTATTACACGGGAGATCCCAATTACAGTGATAACTAATCAACAAAATGTCACAGTGAATTAATTAATACAAATTAAAAAATGTAAGAGGTCTATACCATACCATAACAATATAAATTAATTCAAACACTGTTTAAATTAAACATTTAAAAATAACAAAAATTCATTATAGAAAAACTAACCGGTTGTTCCCACTCGGAAACAATCCATCGTCAGTACTGTTCAGACGTTTGAGAAATAAAATGTTTCGTTCGTAAACAATGGGACCAATCGAATCTACCAGTACTAATAGAGATTCTGACAGAATAGGGAACATGCATGAATTTTATTTTGATTATTCAATCTATTTATCGTTAAGTATGTGGAAATAATATATTTACAGTAAAAACATAAAACCACTAAAATTAATTATACCTATCTCGCTCATCAGAACAACCTTTTCTATAGAAGTTGTTTGACGCCTGTGTACTTTGACGTCATTGTGCATATTGGATGCCTAACCAACGACTTTGATGCCTTATAACTTGGTTAACAAGTTGAAAATTAGAGAAAATCTAACGGATTTGTGTATATATGTGGTATCGAATTCAAATAAATAAATTTAAAAAATCATACATATTCCTTTTAACAATAGGTCGCCTTAAGTTCTGTAACGGACAGACTTGACGCAGCTGAGTTTCATTGTATTGGATTTGGTTTTTGCAGCCAATTTTATATTTAAGAAAATTCAAACATCTGTTGAATCTGATGACCTGGATTTCAAGAGGGCGATGTAAAGATCCGAAGAGCATGCTAGACTGAAAAGCACCAACACTAATCACTTACTCTGAAAGCATCGATATAACCCTAGTGTAATATCGTTCAATTAAACATTGGCCAAATTATTGCACTACCGATAAATAACTACCGCAACTATTTATATCTGACTAAGATCTGACCAAGGAGATATCAAATTCAATTTATATGTGACTACAGAAATCCTATAGCTAGTTTATATTAATAAACGCAACACATCGACAAGAATATTCTTATAACTATTAAAAATCAAATTTTATTCGCATTTAATTTTGTAAGAATTTTTTTGAAACGTTTTGTTTGTGTTTTAATAACATAAAATCTGCTGTTTTCGTACGAAATCCCGATGTTCAAATGTTGTTGTTGATAACTGAAGTTATCAGAACAACGTCCATTGTGTATTCGGAAACAATTTGACTTGTTTCAACATTAAATACCGGACAATCGAATCCAATTTCATGCGCGATGTAACTCTCCTATCTAAATTCATTCCATTTTTAGAAGTTTTTCCCTCAAATTTTCATTCATCCTCTAAATATTTCAACAGCATTAACATGATAAGAGTATAATTAAAATAGACAAATACAGTATTAATTAAAAAACTAAACAAAACTATGCTTCCTATATTTACTTAAGAATTTACAAACTAGAATTTTTCATTTCATCATAGATTTTATTATCTTAATTATTTTTGTCCTCAAAATATGAAATACAGTCCGTCAAGTAAGAGCGTGGTCGTGTTAATTTATAAAAAAAATATTTTATGAAACTTTCATATTTATATATACATTGTACACATTACAAACAATGATGCAATTCGGTCAATAATGTGTCCAGTCACCACCGGCGTCGATAATTGCCTGGCATCTCCGAGGCATGCTTTCTACTAATTTGACGGCGTATTCTAGTGGCAAGGATCTCCAGATCCGACGAATTTCGTAAGACAACTGCTTCAAAGTGCATGTGCGTCTTCCACGAAGCTTCTGTTTAATATATGCCCACACATTTTCAATAGGGTTTGTATCGGGCGACTGCGACGGCCAATCCAATGTAACGATGCCAGATTGAGTCTTCCACTGAGTACAGAGCTTGCTGCGGTGTTTAGGATCGTTGTCCTCCTGCAGAATCCAATCTTCATTTTTTGTGATGAACCATCGTTTGGCAGATGGCAGTAAAGCCTTTTTGTAAGTTTTTATCATTTTCTCGGCATTTAGGTTGTCAGTAAAGAGGTACAAAGTGCCGAATCCCTGCTTTGAGAAGCAGCCCCAAAGATGCACCTTTATTCCATGTTTTACGGTCCGCTGAACAAGCCTATTGGTGGAAGTTGACCAGGCTCGCGTGAGGACAGAACATGCCCATATAGAACATTCATCAGTAAAAATGACATTTTCAAAATCTCTATCAATATTCTCATGCGCCCAAGCGAGTCGCTTTGTCACATGTTTTTCAGTCAACAGAGGCTTCTTCATTGTGTTGCGCCATTTCAGATCATGAGTACGAAGAAGGGTTCGGATAGTTTCGTAGGATATATCTAAACCTTTTGCTATTAATTTTGCTTGTCCTTGCCGCAGTGTTAAAGCAGGATTCCGCGAAAACAGATTCACTATTCTTTTTTCATCTTTTTTGTTCACTTTTCCTATCGAACCACGTTCTGGTAAATCATCGTCATTTTCAGCCACTTTATATCGCTGTATCCACTTCTGTACAAATGCCTTCGACTTTCTCATATATTTAGCAGCCGCTGATTGCGACATTTTGGGACCTTTCGGGTGGATGCAAAGGAACACAGCCTCGTAGCGCGACGCGTACTTAGCACTCATGGCGTTTAACGTGATTCTCTTTCAAAAGATCAACGACAACTGAACCTTTGTTGACAATGCATCAAGGACAAAGCTTCCCTTTATCGGCTCGCGAAGGAATTAGAGCGAAATCTTTCATTAACTGTCGGTAAAGTCGACCACGCTCTTACTTGACAGACTGTATGCTTTGCGTGAAAAGTTTGGGATTAAAATTTTTAGGAAGATAGAAAAAAAAAGTCGTACTGTATAGTTTGTTTGATATCGAAAGCTATTTCGAACTAGCCAAATATAATAATAATGGTAATCTTTTAAATAAAGAGTATGAAATAACTAAAAACAAAAAATATAAGGATTAGGATGAAAATTGCTATGTATCTAAACAGCCGTTTCGCCGCTGACATTTCTACGAACGTAATTATGATCTTTTTGCTAAAATTACGCCAGGAATTTTCAATGTTGCTAACTATAACAATACGGTAGTGGTAGATAAAAAATACAAAAGCAATTTTGAAGTCTTATTTTAATAAAAACTTTTTGAATTTAATTTTAACAACCTTAAATACTATTTTAGCTAGACGCCGAACTGAACGCGTCTTTCATTACTTACCTCTAAAAGCACAATGTCTACTTCTGCATACTAAACACATGTCTAGTACTAACATTCTTCGTTTATTTATACTAGTCTGTTTAGCTACAGGGGACCGGGTAAATCTTGTAACGTAGGTCTTAGCTGGAATCATTTCCATAGCTATTGAACGATGCACATAGGTCGTTATGCATTCTGCCTTTGAACTGGCAATAATTTAATTGAGGCGCCTCGCTTGCTTCGCTCAGCCAAGTTTCGGACTTGGCTGACTTCGATGGTCGAACTTTATCTAACTGGCTTAAGATCCTGCCGGGTTTCCCTTCTCAAAAGCTATTCAGATGTGTTCGGTACAAACTAATCCAACCAAAACACAGTTTACTCATTTACAAACATCTCATTTGCAATTTAATGTTAGTGATGGAACCTGATTTAAGCTTCATAAACTAATACAATGTAGAATGTTTTTAAAAATCAATCAAAATAAATTTGAAAATGATTATTTTGCTTCTGAACATTTTCCTACGTCGCGTCATTGCGTGATAAAACAACACCGAGAATAATAGCAAATGCAACATCGAATAGTTATGGTTCTTGGCATTACAGCTGAATATTATACACGTTCGTGAATCGAACCCATGTTCCTTAACTTGTACTTTTACTATTTGAATGCGGTTTGACGTGCTATACTCTTTTTACTTGTTTGAATTGTATCGAAAATAAAAATAAGGTTGGCACTTACTACTTTTTGTAATTTCTTGTACGTTTAGACTAAGATTAAACTGCTGTTTTAAAACATTAAGATATATAGCTGTATATTAACCTTTCGTTTTTAACCATCAATTGCCAAAACACGAGTCAGGATTACTTTAAAAGGTATATCTCGTAGAGCACAAGCTTCATCATCATCAACCGGAAGAAGTATACAGCTGGACACAGGACTCCCCCAAATGTGGAAGTAGGAAGGGCAGAATAATAAACTTCAATTGATTCGTTTTGTCTGTCGATGACGATATTAGACGGCTCTGTTGCGGCTTTGATGTCACCGATAAAACCAAACTTTAAAAGATAAAATCTAAGTAAACAATAGATCAGTTTTTTTTAAAGTGTGGCAACCCTAAACGCCAGACAGGAGATAGTTTACATAACCGCTCCGTTTTTCCGGTTCAGCGCCATCTATAGTAAGACGCAGTCAGTATTGCCTTCTTTGCTTGATGTTTTATATCCGGAACCCGCGATGTTCACTTTATTGCTGAACCCTCATGTTGAATTTATTATTTCGTGACCCTATTATGTTCTCTGAAACTTGATTGCAAATATATCATTTATTTATTTATAGGAAAACGAAATACTTTTGGTAACAATGTTTTAAAATAGTTAAAACGGTTAACGTTTGAATAAAGCCTGATACTAAAATAAAAATAAAAAACATTAAAATAAATTTAAAAAACAATAAAGCTTTTTTGACGATGGCCTAAATAAGCCGTTATTTATCAAATTTAAAGGAGTTTTTTTATAAATAAATCAACATTAGTTTAACTGTTTATTTAATTTAACAGAAAAATAAATCAATGTTGTTTTTAACTCTTACTTGCTTAAATTATCTTAAAAGCAAAACATTTTTAAGTATCATTCAATTAAGTATCATAAACTTTACTAAAATAAAATAAATGCATATAAAAGTTTACGACGCAATTTGATATCAATGTTTAACTCAAATTAACTGATTTGAGATTTAGGATAGCAAAGCTGAATATAACTGATCTTAACCTACAGGTTTATACTGCTAATAACAAAATTTTAATAAATTGTTATTTATTCCTTATTTTGTAAACAAAAATTATATAATGGGTATACTGTTTTAGATCTCAGCGTACGCACAAACTTACATTTATTTAAGCTCGTCGAGCTGAAAAACAAGAATTAAAGTAGTAGTATCTTGAGAATAATTCTATAGGTTTTTGGTACCTTGTTCCTACTTAAATCATTTATGATTTGTATGTCCCTAAGTAACTGTTGCAGCTTGGACAGTAATGGTCGATGTTTTTACAGGAATCCATGCAGTACGGGACGCAAATGCAAGGCCAGCATCTGAAAGTAAATTTTAATTGTGTATTCATAATTATATCTAAATGCAGTCAATATTAAGTTCAGTTCAAATATACAGACTGATTTAAAATAGTATTAAAATATAGGTGAGGATACATTGTACAGTTTTGCAACTTTCAATAACAAATATAATGTAAACTAGTTTTAGCTTTTTTTTTCATTTCATCTTAATACATATTATTTTACTAATGAAAACAGTACAAAGCTGTTTGTTGCAATGGTTTTTGAAGGAAATAATAAAAAAAAATACGTAGCCATTATGAATCAATCTTATTGTTGGTATGGTAAAAACCTGGGCTAAAATTCACATAGCAGCAACCAGGAAGAGCAATGTTATCTTTTATGTTACGTCATTGAACCTTGATGTTTTTTGCCAAGAAAATGAAGATTCAATTATCAATCACAATCTCAATGCAATATATAAAAAACAAACAATATCAAAGAAAGTTCAAGTTTAAAATTTAAGATATTTTCAATATTAGTCGTAAAATAAAAAGTATTATAGACTTGTAACTTAGTAAGTACCAATCTAACACAAAAGCAAAAAAACTGTTCTAGATAATTAAAACTGGTCAAGTGTAAGTCAGACTCGCACATGAAAGGTACCATCGTACAAGATTAAACAATATGCATATTTTTAGATTATTTCGTAAAAGAAACAAGAACAAGCAATACATTCCAAAGTCTTGTATTTTAAGCGTTTAATATATAATTTCTTTATGTTTTTAATATTTGTTGTTATAACGGCAACAGAAATAGACATTATTTGGAAATTTCAAGAGTCTAGCTATAATAAGATACAATCCGTTGACAAACAGACAGACGGACGGACGGACGAATAGCAAAGGCTTGGTAATAGGGTTCCGATTTCTACCCTAATTTAAAAAAAAAGTCCAATGTATTACGAGTAGGTATATTCTCTACCGTCGTGATTACAAAAGCTAACCAAATTATTTATGTGTATAAATGTGTATGGGGTCTTTAAACAGCAATTAATGATAAGCTATATTCAGGTACAAAATATTAAATTGGTACCGTTTCTGTTATCTACAATTGTGTTTCTGGAAGTAGTAAGATTCCGTAAATTAAGATTACTCAAACAATGATAACATAAAACAATTACTTAGAGCGGATGTCACAAATAAACTATTTTTGCAAAAACAAAATGACTCACTAACAAAAATTGATTCGTGACTTCATTAGTTCAGCCGGGTTACTTACTACAGTTAGATTTAAAAACGAAAAAAAATACATCCACGAGAAACTTTGATATATCTACATATTAAACAGATTTTTTGTTTAGAATTTAGCTTTATAAATCTGATGTATTTTATACTAAATATTTTTGTATTTAAGTGGTTATTTGTTACTTACATGTTGCATTAATACGATGAAACATGTAGATTTTAATATTGTTAATGATTTTAGTGTTCTAAAATTTATCGTAAAACTTACAAAAATAGAAATAGTACAATGGCGATGATATGAGTTTTGGTGGTAGATTTCGACTCAGTTCTAGTAGAAATAACGGCACGGCAAGATGGACACGTGACTGTCGCACTTTTCGGACCCACTGGAACTACATTCATGGTGATCTGGAACATAAAGATCTTTCATAAAACAATCATAATATGAATTTGCACAAGGTAACTTTTGAATCTAATGAAACAAAGTTTCTCGTTCAAGCGCTGACTCATTACAATTTAACGTTATTAATGTTTAATAAATGTTTACGGTGAGATTACTGGGAAATCTGGAGCCTCGTATGTATTTTAAGATAAGATGTTCAACTACATAGATAGAAATTCTGATAATGCCCACTAGGACATTATCAAACCACTTTACTATAATTTTCAGACATGATATTCGATTAAAACAATATAATTATTGATCATCAGATTAAATGAGTCAACAGACAGTTAAATCCTTTTTATTACTTTTTCGTGATTTATTTGATACGGGACACTAAATACCGGCCATGGGCGAATCGAACTCAGACACGTATGGTTCCATACTATTGTACAAGATTTAACTCTGTGTAATTTTTAAATTCTTTCGCAAAAGGAATAAGATAAACTATTGAAGTCTACCGTTCATGAGTCATGGTTACGATGGTTTTATAGGTGGTAGATCTACATGCGAAATCGTCAGGGTTAGTTAGTTACAAAATTTTCACCCAACTACGGTGAAGCAAAAAGGAGGTTTATGAATTATGCTTTGGAGAAGCGGTTTGCTGTGCTTCGCTTCGAAGAATTGGAGAGCCAGTGTTATTACAATCATGAGAGGTATAAAATCTTTCACCTCTAAATAGGCAACGTGGACATTAAGGGCATCGTCGTATACGTCGTGTGTGGCAAGTACCACTTCTTCATCAGTTGAACCGTCTGCTTGGTTGCCCATGACGTTGAATAAAAAAGACAGAGAAGGAAGTAAGGACAATGGAGGCTCAGTTATAGGATCCCGTTGGCACCTTTTGAATACGGAACCGAAAAAACTAAGTCAAGGTCACAAAATACGCTCAGCCTTGACTCAAAGTTGTTCAAACGTATCTTCCGCCTTTTTTCAATTTAGGAATTAGTTTTAAAAATGACCTAAAAGTAATTTGTCTCTACAGTGGTAGTAAATTAATTCAAATCAATTAAACAAAGCTCGTTACAACATGTGCGAATTAAAAATTCCTAAACAAAGAGGCTCAAATAACTATTGGCAATACAGTTTCTTTTCTAGAATTAATAAGCAATGAGTCTAAAATTTTACGTCAAAAGGATATGACTGTGAGATGTGACCGTCACAATAATAAACAAACAAAATATGACTAAGCATTTCCTTACAGAAACTCACAAAATGGTTTTTCTTCTATCCCTGCACTTTGTTAATATAATCTCTTAAACTCCGAATCATTCGTTGATCAAGAATATGTTTACTACTAGACTTTAACCAAGTTTTTAACTTTTTTTAAACGATATATTTTAATCACATATTTTATAAATGGTGATAAAATTTGCGTTTTATGTTGTATTTTATTCATGCTATTGAATTATATTGTATTCTTTGAATACAATATTTGCTTACCGTTTCTAATATACGTTTAAGCAAATTTATTTGGTTTGAGTTGCCATCTATTTTACAGCTCGTATAAAAATCTTATTTCATAAATTATATACCTAACAACACTAACATACTTCTAAGTCAACTACCTCAACTAACCCAACACTCACCACTATGGATTCAAATGTCCGCAATAAAGATTTATTATTATTATTATTATATTGATTGTTTCTACTTAGTACGTATGATGTGCAGTTAAGTTAAGGTCTGACTAAAATCAAATTATTCTTTCGCCAAAAAATACTTTGATCGGTAAAGCGGTACTTGGAATGATACTTTTCCACCTCAATTCAATTAAAATATGATAAAATATTACGTAATATTATAAGATTAGTCACACCAAGATGAAAAACTCGTTGAAGAGAAAAAATACTTCGACCAGAAGTTTCAATTTTAAAGCCTCAAACTTCCAACTATTTTATATACTACTTACTTAGATGCGGATACCCGTCTTAATTATATGGAAAATATTATTGACCAACACGATTTGGGATCTTTTGGATAGTAATCTATTTCATTAGAAACAGAATATTATAAAATAGTTTGTCTTGCTATCAGATCAAAGCCAAAACTACGTATAGTAAGCTGATATTTCAAAAGGATGATAATCATTTATAGACAGAGACGTCCGCTAAGAAATGGTTTTGAAATTTCAACCCATTAGCGGGAAATTACGGAGATGATAGTTTTAATAGAGAATTCCGAATAGAAAATAAGTGAAGCTGAAGTAAATTGTGATAACATGAAAGGATTTATTCTTTTTTAAATCATAGATAGCTACAAATTAGAACTTTCCCAATTCATTGAAAAGTAAATGGAAATTAATTACATTTATTTGACACAATAAAAATGTGGATAGTACAAGTATAAACATTTTTTGTTATACCTTCTCAGTAGTCACGCATACTTACCAATGCAACACGTATTTGTAACCAAACCGGTTTGCCACGATTATACCCAGTTAGTTCACAGTCCACATAACACACAATAATATCAAACAAAAATACAATTCTAATGTAAGATATCAAAGTCTAAAAACTTACCGGATTTGTTAGGACACAACCTAATCAATAGTAATTAAAATTTATTCAAAACTTGCGTTTGCTTTGAAACTCAACAGGCGACTGAGAACATCTAACATTTTTAATAGGTACGAGTGTATAGAGTGGGAATTAGTATTGCCACAAGGTTGACATGGCGTACGGTACAATGACTCACGATCATCTGATCAAATATACCTGTTTTATTTTAAACCTTATCAAAAGTTATTAAAGTCTGCAATAAAATACATATTTTGATACTTTTTACCTAGGGTTTAATGGACGTTAATATGAGTAACGTAAACACGAACACGAACAATTGTTATCAAAAACCTTTTCATGAAAAAATAATGTTAAACTTTTGTCAGGCGTTTCTATAAATCATTTAGTGATCGCTGTCTATACAGTTTGCTTTTATTTTTTGTACTTTTATGAACTGAATGTCAGTGTTTTGACATGAGCAATGATCAGACAACTTTTAGGTACTTTATTGTAAAACATTTTTAGAAAGTTTAGAAATAAATTTGTCCAATTAAATATTTGTATTTTTTTAATATATTCATTCTTTTTCCATACATAACTTCAAAAACTTGCTTGCTTGACATAAATACTTTTTTTTTTTTATTTACCTATTTTTATTTCATAGGTCTGTCATATTCTACATGATTTTATTAATTTACACTACTCACATTACGTAACGTTCAGATTTTTTTTCTTTGTAATGTTCGTAAAATAAAATGAATTCTAACTCACACTGTCACTTCACGTCACTTCTCGTGAAACCCACATTTATTTAAAAAATGACTACCTCACAAGTCATGTTAATTGCCAATTCGTGTTTATAAAATCCCATCGTTATTTGTTTAGCTATTAAAGAATATCTAGAAAGTATTTAAACGTATATTTTATATTAAAATATTTTAAAAACGAAAAAAAAACTGAAAAGTAAAAATAACCTACTTATAAGTATAACTAAGCTCATACATTTAATTACCCTTTAAGTACCTTAATTCATTTGAAGCATACTTTATTTAAAAAAAAAACACTTTGTAAAAAGTTACACGTGGTCAGACATAATACACAAAAACCTCCGTTTATGTTTTACGATGTTTAAAAATAAAATAAAATTTAAATTAAGATCCCTTTTTATTGCACATATTTTCCAATGTAAGCTTTGCAGTGTGGGCAGTAATGATGATACTCCATAAAGCAATTCATGCAGTATGGCAGAAACGCAGCCAGCACGCAACTGGAAATAAAGAAACATTTACTTAGGATTTAATGATCATTAATTTCACTAGGAATAAAAGAATATTAAAATTGATGGGCAGCATCTGTGGCATAGCAACAGCTGGCTACCACAAAAAACAAGTCTTAAACCTAAGATGAAACTGTGTCATTTGCGAGATTCATGTGTCGTTCACTGATCATGAACGTAATAATTTTTATCCATGTAGTAGATTCATTTTTTTCCGTATCAAGATTTAATGCAGGGCTAAAAACATTTATCCGGATATGAACAAAAGATTCAACATCCCGAGAAAAATTCCAGAATTACCAGAAGAAACAAAGGAATGTCGCAGCGATGCAGGTAGCGGTGGTTGACTTTACATGTACATCTGTGATCACCAGGGCCCTGCACAAGGGGCATATGACTTGCATGGGGTCCGAACTGTTGATAGATGTCGACACCACCAGCGGAGGGTTCACGATTTGGCCAATGATCGGTGGTGGGGGGTGGTACGGCTGGTGGGTCATGGGTATGGAACCTGGTGGTGCCCCTCCTGTGTCTTCTACCGTATAAGGCGGTGGACTGGGGTACTGCTGGGCTAAACTGGATGTGTCTTTTATATCTAAAAACACAAATTGACAGCTTTTATGGCGCAGTGCAGTGTAGTGCAGCGTAGTTGAGTTCCGATTTTTCACCTACAAAAAATCGGTCACCAACTATCAGTACAAATGTGTATGCCCATGCATACAAATTTTGTTAAATACATTGTTTCCTTCATTTGTGACTGTACACAATATTCATATATATATATATATTGTTATACATATTGTTCATAGATTGTAATGTGGAAATTGATTTATATTGAATGAATTAAAACTGCATGTTGATACAAACAATTTTTAAAACAAATCACATTCTATTTTTTAGTTCATGGCTCAATAGAAAAGAAAAGTTTTTTCCTTTTCGTAGACGGAACGGAACCGGAAACTAGCTCAGTGACCAACACTTGACATTTCGGTTTGTGTTGTTACACAAATCACACATCTTTTCTTTGTGAATTAAAAACCATTAACATGTACATATATATAGATAAAATACTTATTTATGTGACTCATCAAGATAATATTAAAAATAAAGTTTTTATGACCTTTGCCCAAAACAATAATACATTTTCAATCAAATTGTGAAAATTAGCAAATAAATTTTTTGTGTATGAAATTACTAAGAAAAAATAAATCTGTAGAATCTTAGTGTTTACAAGCCAGTGCATCGTTCTGTTGGCCACCTTTTATGATTGTAATAGGATGAGCCTATAAATTTGTTCATATATATTTTTTAGAATTATTAATTTAAACAGCAAAAAATGATAAATGAATGGAAGATTCTAAAATAACAAGAATTAAAACCGACCGACCTGTTTTTTAAAACATGTACGATAAAAAAATACGGAAACCGAATAATAAGTAAAAGATCTTACCCATTTTACTCGAGTCACTATTAATAACTATTAACAAATTTTCTGGACACCAAACTTATAATTTTTAGCTAAAATAAAGGAATATCGTAGCAAAAAAAAACTTAGCAACGCTAATAAAATATGATGGCGTAAAAACTAATCTTATTCACGGTGTTTCGAATCTGTATGAATACTTCAAAAGATAGCACGGCGATAAATATAATTATTTACATTTTTAGATTATTTCCGATAACAGTTGTTGATATCAGCGATATAATGCATCCTCATTTCGCACATATAAAAATAAGAGACAAAACATTTGTACCTAGACAGTTAAGGACAGTCGTTAAATCAGATGGTACAAAACATTGGAAAATTGATAATTTACAATTACACAAATTGATGGCTGACATGCCTATTGGTGTCAAACAGGGTGATGTATAAAAAGAACAATGAAGTGAAATTCCATTCCGAATTTTGACAATGTTAGGTACCTATCTAACATTCAAAATTAAAAAAAAGAATAATATATAACACAAACTAGTCTGACCCACATAGAGATAAAAAGAGAAAACTTACGTGTAGTACACAAACGTCACTAGCGGAAACTTCAGGCATCTTTACGTCTCGTCACAGAATTTTATCGACCTTTACCAAACCCTTGTTTAGATCACTCTTGGATGTTATTTTTAACTTCTATAAAACCAGAATAAGATTAAGTTAGATCAACATACTGCAATGTGTAGGTTACTCAAGAGAAGTGAGCCCAAGCTAAGCAAGTTATCCAGCTTAATAAAGTGCAGTCAAATTTATCTTGAAATTACGTATCTTTATTTTCATCGTAAATACTAAAACAAAATTGGTAAAAACTGGTATTTTATATACTGGTATTTTTTTTTTTATATACATTTAATAAATTATGATTACAACTTGTGAAATAAATAAACATTTAACTAATCCTGTCGTCACATTTAATCTACAAAAGATATTGTTATCTTACATATTTTTCCTTCAATTTAAATGATGACTCACAAATAGCAATAAATAGATAAATGTTTTTCCTTGCGATGCATTGAAAACTGCAGCCAAATATTTTTTGACGTTTGTTACCTCTGACAGTAAAATTAGTGTTAGATTTTATGTGTGTAATCTGTTCATCTGTCTGTGGCATCGTAACCACTGAACCGATATTAACCGTTATTTATTTTATTTTTCTCATACGAAAATGAAAAGCTGAAACTCAATGTCGGCTGGATCGATTTGAATGCGTTTTTTATTTTGTTCACTCTACTACAACGAAGATGTAAGAGGTAAAAAAATTTAAAATATTTCCAAAGGTCACGTGTTACGATGTCAACGGGGTCAACTAGTTGAGTACCTACGGGACGTGAGGTATAACATCTTTACCTCTACAAGGGCAACGCTTGCACCCCCAAGCGTTGCCCGTCTTGGTCTTTCTCATCAGGGGCATCTTCGTGTTAGTAGGCAACGGTATCACTTTCCATCAGGTGAACCGATTGCTTGTTTACCCATGTCGTAGTATAAAATTAATAAAATATTAAATTTCACTAGAAAGATATGTTAACATCAACCTATGTGTGAAATAAGTAACCAAAAGGTTTTGGAATGGAATTATACTTGTGTATGTATAGTCGTATTCACGTGGTATCATGCAAGTCTTCGTATAAAATAACATTTCATATCCAAAGCAAGAGTCCTTGGACGATAGATGTCAATTGGTACAGAATATAGAAAATCAAATGTTAAAACAAACTGAACAGCCATATCAAATAGTTCATATTCTCTACAGTATATACTCATCATTGTAATTACTTTCCACCTAAAGATGTCATCAAGTTGATGATGGAGTGTTCACAGGGCTGCCGGCTGATTCCGAATAGATAGGGTCCATCTTGATACGAAACCTAATTGACTAATGGATGTTGGACATCAAAATGGTTTGAATAAATTTAATAACATTGCTTAATTTAATGTATACGTACTTATAATATAATTAAATAAAATATATTTATTTATGAACATAAATATTTACATGTAGATGTTGTTACATAAGTCCAAATGCTCAGCCAGTCACTAACAAATGTTATATGAACTTAGAAGATACATAACAAAAATTACATTACAAATTGGTAATATTAGATCAAATCTTTTGATTCAGACAAAAGTCACGTTGACATATATAGTCACAACCTCATACACAAAACCTTCAGTTTATTTCCAAGGGGAACAAATTCCCGAAAGTAGTTAAACAGTTAAACCTGCTGAGTTACAGTGAAGTGCATCTATAAAATTAACAAGCCCCACAAGACAAACCCCGGAACAACTATGCTATAGTCCATTTCACAAAACCACCACAACAAAATCGTCTGTATCTAAAGAGTGTGACTTTCATTAGCCATAACCAACGAAAACCTTTCCTTAAAAGTACTGACGCAATGCGTTGCTCATCTCTGACGCGCATATTGACCAATCAGCAGCGAGTATTTGCTCACTAGGAGAACAACTCCTGGAATAGAGTATATGAAGGTTAATCCTCAATCCCATATGCAAATGCTTATATTGCCGGTGACGGGTCGAAAGGGGGGAGCCCCTGAGGAATTAATGTTTTCATCCATTACAACCACCGAGCACTTATGAAATTCGTGCCCGCGATCCGTACCAGATTACACGGACTGGCTGTTGCTTGTAATGATTCTCTATAAACAGGGCTGCCAAAGCTTTAACAGTAAAAAACTCTATTTATATAATTTACTTTATGTAATTTTAAAATCTCAGTTGCAATAGATTTGAAAAAAATACAAGAAATAATTATTAAATTACGTATAAAAGGAAATCATAAAAATAAGTCAACGGTTTAAAAATATCAATTTTCCAAAAAAATTTAGTTTAGTTTAGTTTTGTAGTTGAAATTGGGTAAGAAAAACACTTCCACGAGGTTTAAATTCGCAATTTCTTTCTTTACATAACGTTTACAGAAGCTATAACTATTTCGGTACCTACCTACATACATTTATGTCACTCTCTTATATATGTGATGTTATCTACTTCACTCAATATTATTTGACCCTTAATAGTTGATATTTGGACAGCCCTAACCTTCTTGCTTATTACCTGACAACCCCGGCGGCTGTTATTGCGTCTTACAACTTAACCAACTTAATTAGACCTCTGATTAGTTAGCGGACCGAACTGACTGAAACCAAACTACTTAGAAGCAAGAGGCCAAGTTATATTGGCAAATTGAAAGGCTAAACAGTATTTACTAATGGAATACAGATGTTAAACGATGAACAACATTCTGTGGTTCGGATTAAATACCTTACAACATTTCATGCTTACAATTGTTACCACGCAGGGTCGGCAACGCGTGCTTGTTGTCCCTGGTATTGCAAACGTCCATAGGCTAGAGTTCTCATCAGGCAGGACGTTTGCTTTTTTGCCACCTTAATGGTGAATAAAAATACGTAGTTAAACAAATAATATTATTTACAATATTGACTTTGCCATGCTATACATTTTGCATGTTTGCACTTTCACGTGCGTTTGTGCACAAGGCCAACTACACTCAGTCAATATTCAAATTCTATAATTGTACTCCCTTCTTTTAATGATGGAGTGGGATATTTCGAACTGGCTTTCAAAAAATTTATTATAGTTTACACTTAAAAGTCACATAGACAAAACTATGTAAACATCATTAATTTCCTTCAAACACATCTACCCATTATAATTCACATTTCAACGCGCGCAGTCCTGTGCCGAGATTCAAACCCTGGACCTCTTTGCTGCCAACTGTTCACTGCTACTTCGTTACCTAGGATGTTTTATAATATAATGCAATATCATTCGTTGCAGCCGGATGTTACACCGCTGAGGCGGTCTTATGGATTTATGTTTATGACACTGTAATAGTCTAAAAGACGCTCGAAGGCTTCTCCCCACTTACCTAATGTTACCTAAACCTTTCCGGCTCGGCGGCGCGGAAACGCAAACCGACTTCTGGGGTCCTGTGTTTGACTCCCAGTTTAGGCACAACAGAGCAAATTTATCTGACAAACACACAGACGGTTCAAATGACGAGCAAATGTTTTCTTTGTTTTTTTATCTGTGGCTGAAAAAAACAAGCTTTTTGTGTTTAATTTTTACACTTTTTTATGTCAATTATATCCTCATCGATTTTTAGGTAACTACAAAAAAAAAATTAATATAATAAAACGACTTTTTCGTTAATAACAGATTTAAGATTATATTTTAGAACAAATGCAATAATTAAACTCATTTCAAATATATAAGCCGATGTTTTTACAAATTAATTTGTTTGCAATATTTACCAAAGAGGAGCAAAAACGACTAACGTTGCATAGAAAATGTCCTAGATTTTTTCCAAAAATTATTTTGAGGTTATCAAAATCCATCTTCATCAAATCGTTTAATTTACATCGTACCAGTTCGTGTGTAGTTTTGTTAACCTTTTAACTCAGAGAAACGGCCTCGGGCTAGGAACCGTTTAATTAGACAGTTATTTTGAAGTGAGGCCCGGAATTAACATTTCACATGTCATCCATTTACATGTTAGTGAAAACAATTGCACAGGCTCCTTTAAACTATGTCATCCGACAGTTGGCTTTACTTGAATACGTATCTACTGATACTAACAGAATGAAACTGTGCCCTAAAATATATCTTGCACATTTTATGTGTGTACCAATATTTTCATACTTGAAAAATGCTGTAAAGCAGAACGTAAAAATTGAAGATAAAAGCTCAAATAATCACATTTGAACAAAAACCTACTACTAAAATAAAAAGATAAATGGTAGAATACTCACTTTGTTCAAGTCTACATTTACGTTTAATCCCATTGTGAATCTTCGTTACACTTTGTGTATGAACACTAGATTGAAAAGTACAATACCGGTTCAAAAAGGAACACTTAACAGAGGACTGGTCGAAAATGAAAATAAAACATGTTCGGAATTCAAACGGTAGTAGCGGAGCGGAAGTGACGTTGCAGGTAGATAAAGCCGCGGTCGGGAGCGCCGCCCCCGCATTGTGCAGCTTCCGGCCCGCGAGGGGCTCTGACAACGATAATCTTCGACGTGTGTAATTTCCAAATTGGTTACAGAAATCCTTGGAGTAGGGTTGATGATACAAAATTTTGGCTGGTTTTATGTAGTTTATTACTAAAACTACCAAAACTATTTGTTCTTTCTTTCTATTTGTTTTTCTATTGTATCTCCTTCAAATTAATTAAATTGAGCATATATTTATTCCTATCTGTCACCCTAGGGGATAGATCAGGGTGACAGATAGGAAAAAAAAAGTTTGATCAGTCACCCTGTTTGCGACGAGGTAACAGTTCGAACTGTTTTCACTCTTCAGGGTATCAGATAGGAAAAAACCGAGTACTCATCCAGAATGTAGGTATTGTAATTTCATAAATTAAACATTTTCTACATCGGAAAAAGAAAACTGTAACATAGTCTTGAAAGAGACATAAAATTGAGCTTCAAAACAAACACGTATTTTTTTTAATAAGTTTTACAGCAATAATAAATGTCTCTTTAAAAAGAGTTGATCCATAAACTCTATCAGCAATAGTAAAATGTGCTTCTAAGTATTCATAAGCTTGTAAAATTGGGAAATAAATTCTTAATATAACTGTAATAAATACACAAAAAAAATGTATCGGAGTCTCTACAACAATTCTGTTCTAGCACCCTTACATTATCGAGAGTGTAGTGACCCTCGTCTCCAAGTTACGAAGGACACCTGGGCCCAAACCCAGCCTTCTAGAACCTACCACTGCCAAAACGTAAACACCATATCAAAATATTTGGTACTTGTAACAGAAATGACGGCTAGAATGAGTTCATCTATGAATTTTAGTCTCAATAGAACCTCAATCGACGTATAGAACCAGCTGAGTCTACTAAATTATGTACGTTATGTAATTATGTATGTTAATTGTATGTATCGTACCGATACCTATTTAGATTAATTTATATTTCTCAAAATATTACAAAGGCATTTATTTTTAAGTAGGATAATTTCAATACAGATGCGTAATACGCATGAAATTAATATATATATTTGAAGTATGTTGTCTAAAAAGCCTAAAAAGATATTGGCTTAATTAAGTTGTCTGCAACTTGAGAAATAGTGCCTTTATCCTATACCACAAAATATAACACGTTAGTTTTGTTTTTCGTATTCAGAGAAGTTCAAGCCTACGTGATAAATAGGTATTATTTTGTACTGCTGGGAATAAACAAGCCCAGCAGTATTTAGCCCTTATTTAGCTCAGCCGCCTGAACACAACTAGTTACAATTTCATTTATTCGACGGACCCTGCAATCACACTATAATAACAACTCGGACCTTACTAATCAGCACTTTTACTAAACACTAGGCATTAGCTTCACCCTCCGACTCTAAAAGAGATATAAACTCAACTCCTAGAGCTCCATCCTTGTCTCAAATATGAGAAAACATAATAGAACATTGTACGCGGCCACTAAAATCAAGAAATCCACAAAAAAAAACAATCTAATTGTATGAAAAGGGACACAAATATAAACTCGTATAACTATGTCTCAGTCGGAAACAGAGGCGGTAAAAGAAACATTCGCAATATGGAAGAATTAGTGATTCAAGTCGCGTTTTGTAACGGTCCACGTGTCTGGGACATAATTTACCTGGAAAGATCTGATTTCGGCTTCTGATGCCCAATGTGTAACGCTGGTTTCATTACCAGGTTTATTTCTACTGGCGTATTTTAGAATACATTAGGTAACTATTAAGTATTCTAAAATATAAAACTGGACAAAATATGTATTTTGAAAAGACAGAAAAACGAAGGTTTTACAAACTTTTCAGTTTTATTGTTTCACAATTAATAGAACTTACTTAGATATTTCGAACCAAACGACAAGGTTTCGCATCCAAGTTTGATTGCTCAACAGTTTAACTATAGCATTGTCTTAGAAACAATCTGTTGCACTGAAGAGTCAGAGAGATCAATTAGCAAGTCCCAGAGCTAGTTTAAAACTTGGAAGACTTGTGAGTGTTTCTACTTTAAACTTGTTCTAGACAAGCGCATCGGGAGTATTTATAAAACTAAAAATACATTGTCGCATTTCCTAAGCAATTTCAAAGCCTATTTGCTTTTACAATGGTATAATACTTTTCTAATAACATCAGTTAAATCTTTAAACCTCCACACAACATTTCCAAAGATTTTTTCACTTCTTCAGAGAACTATTTGTAAATGTAAATACAGCTAATGACAAAGCTAAACTCCGAAACATCTCAAAGTTCAAAGTAGTGAAGCAAACACTGTCATATCACCTTGCTTGGTAAATACGTACGTACGGTAATCTAGCATGAAGGCAGTGTTGCGGGCCCGGATCAAGTCTGACGTTTCCATTTGCTGGATGTAGTCGGAATTTAAAAGTGTCTAAGCAAGTAATTGGTCTGCCAGTCGGTGGATTTGTAAACTTAGCGGTTGGCTTGCGTCAGGTTCCTTGGTTTTGCATCCGATTTGTACGGGATTTTAAGGTTAGTGTTCGTATCGTATTTTTGTTGTTTTGTTTATTGGTAATGCTACATTAACTCTATGATTTTTCATCTTACCTGAGGATCAGTTTACATAGATTTGCGACATATCTTTTAAGGCCTGTACTACATGCATGCAAAATGGTTGGGAATTTGCAACGCAGTGCAACAATGAAATGCCGTGAGTAAGGTGCATCTTAAAACGTGTGGCTTTATGGTGTATAGACTCAGGAGAGACAAAATGATAACCATAAATTTAGGAACTAAACCCATGTAATAAGTAAATGAATTATGTAAGTAAATAACATTTTTGATTAATAGAAAATAACGCACACAAACTTGATAGCCATTTTCAACATAAAGCGAAAACATGAACTTCAAAGCGGTCGTCGTTGTTATAACATTATTTTTAATTATAGTGCCTAAACGGTAAATCAAATGCAAATTTTATGGATGTGTGTATTTGTCTGAAGGTCATCCAACATTTTTAAGGGTTTAGTGTTGTATCCGTGTCGACCATCATCTTTGAGATTTCAGGGAATAACAGTTAAAAGTCCCTTCCTAAGAACTCTGACGATAACTGTAGCTATATATATTTTTAATGTAAGCTAATTCAAGTTTTTGCTGTAATTGTTTTGGCATTTACCCATATACTCAATTAAAACATTGTATCAAGTTTTAACGCATCGATGAACTACTGAATCCGTGTAGGGAACATTTACAGTTTTTCATTTCATTATTGGAATGGATTTATCTCATGTAGACACGTGACATAACCTATCTCTGTCGGCTCCTTTGATCTAAGGCCCACCCTCACTCGCGACTGTTTGTCTCGCTTGCTTTTAATTGCTAGCTCGTTATTTCAGGATTATTTACAAAGAGAAAAGCATTTTAATGCATGTCCAACATTCTGACGACAATCGTCAAAAGTAGTTGTTGAACCGGAGATTTTTTAATTGATTGAATATGTGTGATGCGTCATGTTTTAGTGCTGAGTTAAATATTTATTGTTATATTTAATATCAGCCCTCCATTCTTTGTTACATTATGTTATGTTATGTTCCTAACATTATGTTTGGTTAGAGTTGGGCATTGTTTAATTTTCAATTGCTTTGAATTTCTTTAAGATATGATTTTTGGTACCTTATAGAAATCGCTCTTAGAAGAAAAGAAAATTAAAAAGCATTCACACCCACATAACGCCTATTTAAATGTATTCATTCGGTTGAAAAACATTAAGCTAGTCGAATATAAACAGCTGAATTACAATAAAAACAGAAACGGCAAAAGTGTTTTATAAATTAGTCGCATTACACGAATACGGGTAACATTCACACCGAAGTTAACTCGGGTTCATTGTCTGACATTTTTCGCTCGACTAATCTTGTTAGTTAAATCCTACATGTGACACGGGTCCGAATTGTTAACGTAACCTTTCCCTAGAGTTCCCTTTTTACCTTCACTAACTTGTATTGTGAATTAGCTACTTGTATATTATAAGAAATATATTTTATTGTATTCTGATTTCCCGCCTCAGCTTTGTTAAGACAGCACCAAGTGTTGGGTCCATAGCTATCCATCGTTTAAGCTGAAACTAGCCATACCAGAGTGACATTGATATCGGTTTATTGGTTTCGGATATTGATTTGACAAAAACACGATAACATAGAACATGTAAATTATAATTAGAAAAAGTTTTGTCAATCAAATCAGTTTATACCTTCTTTGGCTGTGATTCTAACAACATTGGGAATTACATTCTAGTGAGTCGCATTGCTGTAATACTTATGGGGCAGGATTAAAAGGTTAGAAAGTAAAATAGCACGTACCCTGATTTTATAGTTTGTTTGCATTGAAAGGCTCCAAAACTACTGGACCGATTAGAAAAAAAACTTTCACCATTCGAATCCTACATTATCCCTGATGAACAGAGCCGATATAATATTTTCAAAAAAGTTAAATACCTTTATCCATCCTTGCGAATATACTCGAAAAATTGATATAGATTAGCAATTTCACTTAAGATATGTTTAGTAAAAGGGTAATTTTGCTGATGCAGTTCCCAAACATAGTTGTCTGTTTAATTGGTGTAACCGATAGGCGAGAGCTTCAATCATTAATGTTATTGAACTAACACTATGTCAACTAGTTAAATTATATGTTACAATGAGCACCCACTAAGAAGCTGATGATGAAAAATACTTGATCTCTCCCAGTTTGCAAAATAATAAAGATAGCTTCAGTCGTAATAAGTTGACAACAGACATACAAACTAATGATTAATAAATTATCTTTTTCATTCATTAATTTGCCTTTATCTGAGATTAAAACTATAAATGTACCATTAACATACGTTACATCTAACTTTTGTCATTTAATACCTTTAACACACCGTTGCTACGAGTAGCTACTACGTGTTTTCGTAGTACCTATGAACGTAGTAACTACGAACTCTTAGAGTTTTGTTAGCTTTCGGCTCTACACTTTTTAGTTTTAAGATTTTTTTTACATTTTAATCTTTAACTTAACTCGATTCTTATTGAACATATATTATGATAAGATAAATTTTAGTGCTTATTTAATTAATTCCAGAGCTACTCTAATTCTTAAAAATGATGAGCGTTGTTCATAATAATTACAGTATAAACTATCTCAATACTTCAAGCTTACACCTTGAATGTTTGACTTACAGGGATCTTTGATAAATTCTTTCGATACAAAGTCTGGAAGCACGCATGTCTCCTACAGCAAGTTCTAGAAGTTTCTGAGTTTTAACAAGTCAAACTTTGATCCAGAACGCTAACAATCTCTGAAGATGTCTTCTTACGTACGAGCTAAATAAGCTGCATGTTTCTATTATTATTTGAAAAGGAAATAATGTTTATGGAAGAAAGATCTCGTTATTTTTTTATTTTTAGTGCAATTGCGATCCACTATTCTACGTTTCCTTATTGGTTTATAGTTAAGAAGAATCAATTAAAAAACCTCTTTTAAGGAAATGAATGTTAGAAGATAGCACATTACATGTTTTGATAGAAGTTTCAATTCTCAAATTATTGATCTATCAATGGCCAAAGGGATTTCAAAACTTTTTTAATTTATTCCGATACGTCGACAGCAAGTACATAAAGCAAGTTCATAAGTTCACATAAATACATAAAAATAACAAAGTATCCATACGAAAAAAGAATTTGTTACGTACACAATATATTCAACAGGTTAACCGTCTGCTTGTTTGCCCATGATGTGATATAAATATGCTATCACGAAATAAAATATACTACAAAATAAAATATTAAAATTAAATTGTGAAACTAGGTTAACAAAATCACATTCGACCATACCAAATTGTATGACAAACCTAACATATTTTCATCAATTTGCTTGAAAAAAAACAACATTAACAAGCTAACGCGTTCATGGCGTCTTGTTCGTGAAGATCAAACTGCATTACCATCGATTTTCTGATCCTCCTTCAATAAAACTTAAGTGCAGTTTCCCCTTCTTAATCTTCAGCGTTACGTGAGGTATTACGTATAACTTCTTGAGATCCGAGGTAGTCTTCTTGTGTATCGAGATAAAGTCGATAATTGCTTTTCCTTTATGTTTAAAACGTTGTTTTTAACACTGTTCTAAATATTTCAACTTTACTTTGTTTTTAACTAGCTTTTTAGCTTCGACTTCGCCCTTAACCCAAGCTCTTGTATATCTATGCAGTATTATAGAAATTGGATTTAAAGCCTTTTTCACAAGACTCTTTCAAAATGTTTGTATTAAATCTATCCTTATTTATTTAAAACATAGCTTAAGAGACTTGCTTAGCAAAGTCGTATCCTAACAAATGTTGCTAATAAAGAAATGGTTTTGATTAATCATGCAGGCGACAGAAAATACATGCAAATTAAACATGCCCCTTTTTATTTCATTTTTTTTCTGAAATTTACCAAATTTAGAGTATCTTTAAAAATATAAACATAATGCATTTTATCAACGGGATCAAAAGAATGTAATAAAATCACAAATTAATTAGGAGGATAAACTTTTTATATCTGCAGCCTCCGGGACATACGTCGGTATTTACAACGGGAGGGAGAGAGCTGGGGGAGAGGGATACAAATTAAAAGAGGGAAAGTGCAGACATGAAGAGGAAATCATACTGAAAAATCAAAACGAGAGTCACAGTTTAGGTTTAAAAAATTTGGTAGTTTATTTGATTGTTAATATTTTTAGCTTCATTTATCAACGTTTAAATACAGCGGAAATGAAAAAATCTTCTTAAGGCAAAATCGTAAGAGAGAACTAGGAACTATAGCGTTCTCTGTGACGTCACTACGTAGCAAGTGGAAGAGAGGACTCTTCTACTTATACTGTAGCAGACTGGTCAACAAAGTGTATGATCAATGTAAACTGTGCGTGGATACACTTCATACGACAGCTCATATCTGTTTACTTTATAACAATACACTGCACTAAGGGTTGTTTTCATCGAGAAAATAAATCTTCAATTAATGCTTTTAAAAAAATACTTTGTGTACTATCAAAAAGGTGGTACTAAATAAACTAATGCACTTCCAGGTTCGAATATGGATTTTTTTTTATTTTCAAATATTTCAAATACAAATGTACTCCATAAAATAAAAATACATGTCGCATATCCTCTTTTTGTTCTGCTAAATAGATAACTGTAAGTGTACCTGTTGTTTAAACTGTTACTAACGAAAATAAACGGCAGCTTGTAAACTACGATACAAGACTTGAAGTTTGCAGATTAAGATGCCTTCTACGAAATCCGACAAGATGGTCGGATCAAGCGACCGATCTACTTCTATACCTACCTACATATATACAGATTACACTTTACTAATACATAATGCCTTACTGCTATAATCCTACAAGCATGGTCTTCGGACTATCGTGTGAACTTGCAAGTTATCAATGTGTTGTGTTTCGTTTGGACAAGAAAAAAAATATGTTTCTAAGATTCGAATGTTCCCGACGCACATAGCTTAACTAAGCTGTACTTACTAGCTTTATTCTAAATCCCAACTATTTAAGAAGCTATAGAATAAACAGCTTTGAGCTTAGGTTTACTTACTGTAATTGGTCCCATTTGAATAGAGCCATGAATCACAAGATTAGGTTTATTATTTTGTCCAAATTAAATATAAATACTTTCTGCTACGTAGCAATACTACCTTTATGTCTACTTGTAAATTGAAGTGTGTTTTTTCATTTATTTCAATTGTTCACAGTTTCGATTGCCTATTATTACTCAACTTGGAATTTTAATTTCTAAACTTATTTCTATTACGTGTAAAATCCGAAACAATGAATAAAAAAGGAAATACATTTCGCTGTTTTAGACAATCATTAACTACGAAGCAAACATCTCTTGGTACTCAATCATACTTCCCACATACATTTGTGCTCGACGTACATGCTCATACAATACAATACTCATATATGTAAGTACATGGGGTATGTCACTCTCCAGTTGATGTATGTCAGGATTCAAGCATAGCTGTTAACTTATGGAACTCCTTACGAAACGTTAGGGATGTTTACAAGCTTTATCGAGTTGTATCAGAATTTTATTATTTTGCAAAAAAAAAATAAAAATATTTCAACATATTATTGTATTGTAATGCGATTCTTGAAACAAGTTTTGTCGAAACAAAAGGAAAAATCATTTCAAAATATTTTTTCTAAATAATTTTTAGACCTGGAATACGAAATTCGGCGTTATTAGGACGAATTTAAATTAATAATAAAAGTTTTTCAACAATCAACAAAAAAACCATTGCAAATCAAATGAATACTTAATATCACTTGCATATTGTTAGCCTTTAACCTACGTGTTTGAAGAGAATTACGAGCTAGGCAAGTATCGATACTGATAACAGTAGTTGAATCTCTAGTCACTTATCATTCAAGGCGGTCGCTCAGGTTGGCGGCAAACGACTAATCTCATGATATATCGACACTCACCTCCCTTATCTACTGCGGATCAACAAAAAGTGCCTCCTTTATTATTCAGCTTCACTAAAACACTCTTTAAGCTGTCCGTGAGATGCTGGTGCAATTGTTGTTGAAAAATATTTTCCTGTAACACCTTCAGGAGACGATGAAATTTTATATAAACGGGAAAACAAAATTTTAGACACCTTGTCAAAAAGTGGCCGGTTTCGTTTAAATGTAGAAATACGAGAAAAGCTGGACATGTTTTTAAGCTTTATCCGTAACCGTTTACGCATTTAGTAACGGTAAGATGAAAAAACAGATGCGATTTCACATTTTTGCAAAATCATGATTCAAAATAAATAAGAACTAACTGAATTACTTTAATTGATAAAACAAATTTTCTTTGTACCTACTTAGTAAATTAAATAAACAAATTATGGATAAAATACCGTGCAGTTATCCATAAAAAAACAATTCAGACAAACTGAAGTCAAAGTAAGTAAAGCTAAATAAAGTTGAAAGAATATATAAAGGAATAAAGCAGGCTGGGGCAAGTTGGTAGAAACAACACGAGTTGGTTATCTGTAGCCCGGGGGCCGGCGGGGCAACTTTGACAAAGCATTTATTGTTGGTAAAGAAGTCGCGGGAATTCAACCAAACGATGGACATTACTTCACTAGATATGGCTATACTATTTCCTTTTTTAATTTGTTTTTGATAAGGTTTATGTAAAAAATAAAAATGCATTTTGTTTTTTAATGAATAAATAATAGAATTAAACTAACAATAACATTGAAAACAATTCATTTCTTTCTTCTTATCCATGAAAACCAAACTGATTTCAAAAATAATTTTTTCGTACAATAAATTGTAATCACACATCTAGTACTCTTTCTTCAAAATTTTTTCTTAAAAACACAACTCCATATGTAGGTACTATGAAATTTAATCAAAATATAATGTAATTCTTTTTAGACAACTTCATGATTTTATGAGAGGAAGTAAGGTTATAAGTTCTATGTCGGGGTTTGGGCTTCAGCCGATAACGAGTTATAAAGTCGACGAGGATATCAACTCAAAAACAATTTGATATTCACTTGCCGCCGGTACAGGGATACGATTCCAGTTTTATTATACATTTACCGGCACACAATCTCATTCGAGTATATAAATATTTTATAAAGTTAAATAATTATTTTGTACTTATTAATTGTTTTTTTTGCCAGCTTTTTCCCTATAGATAACATTCCGAACCGGTGGTAGAAAAAAATGACGATTTGAAAGCACTTATTTTGAGTCTATTTAAATTAAAAACACATTTTAAATTTGAATTAATTTGAATTTCAAATATAAAATCAAAATCAAAATTTAAACTAAGATTAAATAATCTTAACACTTGATATGTGAATAAACTAGTTTAAATAAGTTTTATCGCAAAGGATTAGCTAAAGTTTTATATATAGATATTTAAGCTTTGTGCGCGTATCGGTAATCTATCGGTAAGTGTGAACATCACTTGTCACGAGACAGAAAGAGATAAAAGATAAGCGGAGCTTGACAGATGCTATATAAACGAGTTAATTGACAAATATTTCTTGTAAGATTCTAATAAGTAACTCACCTTTAAGAAAGATTGTTGACAGTTTGTGATTGTAAGGAAGAAAATAGTGAAGCATTAACATTTGATTGTCGATTCTCTTATTATTAGGTTAGTATAGCAAAGGTTTTCTATGTAAATTGTTTAAAATTAGCATAAAAAGTAATAAAACTCTTATTTTTAGGTGAATCTAATCTTGTTTTCTTCAATTAATAAACCGTCATTATATATTTACATATATATATGCGTCCAGTTTTGCAAGTGTTCTTAAATCCTGTCCAACGATGGCTGTTACAGATGTGCTATTTGATTGTTTTCCTACTTAGTAATACATCTGTAACAAGGCTTTAACTAAAGTATAACATAACATTGTATTTAAGTACAGATGATTAATGAATGATTTATTGCTAAATAATCCCAGCAACATTATACCCTTACTTCACAACAATATGAATAGTAGTCAAATTCACCACTTCAACCCCACTTACGGCAAAATACACTCAAACACATGAAAGCAGTGATGATACACACACATATGTACATACACTTGTACATTATACGATACACACATGTATACAAGTATATTTTCAGGTAAACACAGGCTGGCAAACCCAGGCAAGGGTATTATGTCGATTGCCTCTTGAAAACCATTATAATTACGGTGATGTTATATGAGAATTGTTTTGATTGATTTTGATATATTATGACAACGGTAAACAATTATAAATAGATACTTCATTAAACACATTAATTTTCTCACAAATCATGCATTACCCTGAATAAAAATTTGGGAATAATTTAAACGCCAAAATTGTGTTTCCTCGTTTTTTAGGAATTTGGTAAACATGAACGTTATGAATGGATGTTTTAACACGAAAAACTCTTAATCCGTTAATATCGGTAAATCATAAATAACCGATACGTTACAGAGTATAGACTATAATTTACCGATATTACAGTTTAGCCTGGATTTCACCCAAGTAACATGACATACATATCCGTTTACATAAATTTGACACAAATTGTGACATAAATACTAAGTAACTGCAACAGACTTGAAATTTTGAAAATTATTTAAGTTACATTTAGATATACTTACCTAAAAATACAAATTTTAGCTACAATTTTTTTCCGTGAAAAGTGTTACGTCGTTGTAGTCTTGTGTTGTATCTTTGATGTGAAATAGGGAATATGCATTAAATTTAATTTGATTATTTAATCAATTCATCGTCAAGTATGTACAAATAGTATATTTATAGTGAAACCAGACTTGAACGATAAACCAGGGAGAATAACCATTCAAAGTTAATATTTCTATCTCGCTCATCAGAAAAACCTTTTCTATGGAAGTTGTATGGCGCCCGTGTACTTTGACGTCATTGTACATGTCGAATATCTCTGTCTAACCAACGAATTTGAAGCTTTATAACATAGTTAATAAGTCTGATATTTGAGAAAATTTAACGGAGTTGTGTATATCTGTGGTATTTATTTATTTAATAAAGAAATAAAAAAAGTCATTGCCTTTAAAAACAAAAACTTCAAACTGTCAAAACTAAAAACAGAAACTAAAGTGAACTGCTGTGACAAATGTCACCAAATTCCGCAATATTTTAGTCAGATAACGTTGCAATGACTAACTGCGTCGCATTATGCTAAACTGAAAGCATTTCTTTGGAACTATCCGAGGGACGAGATTCTTATCTACTGACATATTTCACAAAGCTTACTCCAGTTTCAGTACTCTAACACAACTGTATTTTAGATTACTTTTCTCCAAATCTGCTTGATTACTAAATTTTGAGCCTTATATTTCGTTTTTTTTTATTTTTGTATGCCACTAATTAACTCAATATATGTTATGTATGAGTAAAACAATTTTATGTTTATTGTTAAGCTTTTCTGCTATTTTAAATTATTTAGAATTGTGGAAATTAATGAATTAACTGTTTTAGAATTTGTATTTCTAAAAGATCTCGTAGAAAGCAAGAAAACCTTAATAAATTAGTGCAGGAACGTGGCAACTAAGGATTTAACATAAGCTGCTATCTAGATAAATCCTATGGCCTAGCCCTGCCTGACTAAAGTCTAGATTAACTTGCCTTACAACATCTATTCAGTTTAATTACCAAATTTGTTTTCTACTCTAAAATAAACTTAAAGGGAAAAGAATAACTAGAAAATAAGTGCTAGTCGGCAAACATTAAAGACTACAAACATAAAACATTTATATTAAAACGAATACTGCGGAAAGAAAACCTATGAATTTTAAGTCCATAAAAGCACTCAATTTCAACAACTCATAAAACCGTCTGCCACCTACCTCAAACAATAGTGCATATTTCAACCCCGAAATACATGAAATAATGTAAAACGTTGAACTCTGCGAGTTATTTTCACGTAATATTTCTGTTAACAAATTCAACCAAAATTATAATCTTGTTTACACAGCTCTTTAGAGACACAGCTTTACGACGTTTACTCAATTATGAAAAAGCAACAAATTGGGGACATTATTGTACTCGGGTTTCACGAATTTGACTCGAAAATTGCCTCTTGTAAACTTCATAGCGAATCCCGCTAATAAAAGTCAAAAATTGTATAATTTTACTGGTCGTTTCGAAACTGGGACGCATTTCCGATATAATCCTCGTTTCCGAGTAAACAAAGGTGTCATAACCCGGGCGTGATTCATATAACAATGGCAATAATTTATATGTCGGATGGCGTTGGATCAGTGGCATTGTGCTGCGTGCCAGTCTGGTGTCGCCGCAAATCTGCTTCCGAGGCCCTTTTCATGAAAACGACGGCTTAAAACCTCATTTAGCGCGGTCCCGACGTCTCCACCACTTAAACGTTATGGGCGAAGAAAATTGTCGCGTAATTTAAATAACTTTGCCCAGTCGCGTTCATTGTCTTCGGTTCCTGAGGCACAGACCGCTCGGAGTGCATAAATCTCCTCTCTGATGAAACCGTCTTCATTTTTGTAAAGACTTTCGTGTCTTTGTTTTCTCGAGTTTTCTTTTGTAACAGTTCTCTGTGTTATTAAATTAAAATGGTTTAACCTTCGGTGTTCCTATTAAGAGAGAAGGCTTTTTATGTTTTTTCTCACAATAAAACATTTGCTTTTAAATAATCACAATCTTCAAACAGACATATTATGTACAGACGTATTATGTCGGTATGTGTTGTATGATGAAAGGCAAGTTACGCAGTGGCGGTCGAGTATTAGTTACATCAAAGGCATTGGGATATGATACCTCAACTAAACTCAAACAGTCGGTTGGTTAATTGGAAGTGAAGGCTTATTTACACAGTGCTCACCGTGTCCAGACTGTGTGCTCTGCTCTCGTTACACTTGTGTCAAAGACCACCTCTGACCGAACCCTCTCTAGCTCTCTAAAGGAAACCTTTTTAAAGTAAATAATTTGATAAGATTGCACCAACACAAAATTGAGCAAAAGATATTAAGTAATAAAATTAGATTGACGCACTTATTTACTTTACATAGATGGTATGAATAAGATAAATATATTAGTATAACAAAAACAGGCTTAAGTTTGAATAAAGAAAATCACGGTGATGATAAGCTGCTCATTAGCTGGAAATAGCAAACGGAAATTGAATAGCAAAATGTTATTCCACATTTAAATTTAGACTGACACTCAATTAACTTGAAAGGCTCGAGACAAGACGTCATAAAGTTTGAATCAACAAAATTCCAACACAAATTGGTTAATGAAGCTTATTGAAATCTGCGAGAGCGCTGTTAATCAATAAACATAAATGCCGACATCGAGACATGGAAAGCCGACATGTACCTACTGTCTTGATACTCAAGGGGGAAAGTTCAAAGACTTTCCAATTTGGATGTTGAGGAGCGAAGGTTAAGCGCTTAGCGCTAGATGGCAGCGCAGTGCGCGACATGAAGCGATTATCGCGTGGAGCGAGCGGAGGCTGTAAGGCAGGGAATATATCTTTAAGAAAGATTAACGATCTTCAGGTAGTGGAGAGCGCTTGGGGTCGGGCTATAATTAAACGCAATGGATGGAGCTTCCCCAAAGATTTAGCGAGAGGGGTTGGCGCCGTGCTGAGTTATGATTTCACACAGCGATCTGATTGGCACTCATCTACCAGCAAGTTCAATCTACTTTTAATCTGGCAAGTTTTTACAAGGTGAGCCTCGCGTCAAAGTTCTGGTATTGAACGCGTGAAGTCAAATCAAAATCTGCATTTCAGGCGTAGGAACTGTAATTTATGTGCCAGTAGGTATGAAAACATACCAAAAAATATAAGTCATTAGAGAGTTTAAATGAGTTTTGTAGCATTAGAACCTGATTGCGACCAAACTTTTTCGTGACTTCATAATTTAGTAATAACTAAATGGATGCACTCCAGCTTTTAATAGTAAGATATAAGTACATAGGGTATAAAGGGTATAATATAAGAATATACCACTTTATGTAACCTGCTATAATTCCATACACTTTTTCCTCAGTATCTCGGTAGGAGAGACGGCTGCATTTCTTCCATGCTCCACGGAGCGTGTCCACGTTGTCACATATTTTACTCCCCCCACACTCTCGCTGAACTGAAGGAAACGAAGTATTAGAGAAAATGTTTCCTCCGCAAATCTATGCGTATATAATGCGTGTTTACAGAAGTTTAATTCATCTTCCCAAATAGAACTATATCAACCCCTAACAATAAAGAGTTTTGTTTTTCATGAGGTATAATCTCGTAATTTATCGAAGTATATTGTGATACTTTGTTATTGGTTAAGACAAGTTGATGCCTCAAATTAAGTGATACACAGAATATTATATTGTTTGGGCAATTATGCTTTGTAACAGTCATTTAGATATTATTTTTACCCGACTTCGTGAAGCAAAAAGGATGGTAATGAGTTTTGACCGGTATTTATGTATGTAAGAATGTATGTTTGAACGTTTATATGTGCCCTGATAACTTCTAAAATAAGTATAGCGCCCTCTAGAGGACATGAAGTCGTAAACAAAAATCTTTTTTGTCCTGTAATGATGCTGTGCTTTTTCAAATTAAAGGGCTTAATAATTCAAATATACATAAATTGTTACTTGAGGCTTTGCTTGCAATTGAAAATATTTTCTGTAATCACGCCTAACATGTGAATCATACATATTTTCTCTACACCTACTAAAAATAAGTAAACAACTAACACTTTTTTCAACACAGATTTCTCCAAAATATAAAAAAAGTTTAAACTTTTTTCTGAAATTACTGAAAATAACGCTCTAAAAGTATGAAATGAATCGAAACCATCTGAAAATTGTCAATTGTATACTATTCAATATATAGGTTAGGAGCCAACAAAACAATACAAGCGAGTAAGATCGCCTGATACTGTATGGTGCCACATAAGTTGTTAGATTACCCGTTATCTAGTAATCCGATATTATACATACTGTCAGGTCACGGAACGTTGATGCGGAACTAATCAAATAGTAATGCCTACGAGTTAAAAATATGCTTTGTTAATGTTTATTTTTCAATTCGAAAACAATTTACAAACCACTAACACTCAAAACATTTAGTTGTTTAACATTCAAACTCCTTTTGGCACTAGCATGAAGCTGCACTTAACTTTACCGGAATTAGAATGGCCTTAAACGGAATCGATACCGGTATTAGTTGACCGGCACCGGCATGATCCTACACTATCCGGTTGGTTGTCGACACCGGCACGTACGATAACATGTCAATTAGGATATTGAATAGCGTTTGTGACTACCATTATATCGGTAAGGCAGTAATATAGCAATGCGGTCGCCGCATCGATTGATTTCGCACGCTCGTTTGTGAAGAGACACAACAGACTAACTTTTATACTTCGCAGATATCTGGGTAGAATACTATTGAGTGACGTAGGTGTAAAATATTAAATAAATAAACCACATCACTGCTTAAATCACCCCTGCAGTAAGTATCGTAATCACTTGTATCACTGGAACTAAGCAACGATACGGTATGAACTACATACTTAAGAATACTACACCCGAGGGCGGTAAGCGAAACAATGTGACTTGCAAATAATACCGTAAGTTCCGCCCCTGACGGGATTGAAACCAAGAACCTCTAACGTAGCAGTCGGCTGTTTACGGCTGTTGTCATATGTTTTTAATATTTACATATCATTAATAGATTATTAAGATAATGATCTTGACTTATACTTGACTAAAGTGAAACCTTTGACAAAAAAATGTTTAAATAATAATACTTAGCTTTAGCTGTTAAGCTAAGCTAATAACTACGTCTTGCCTCCTACGTGTACAATTCCTTTTTTCTTAGTTTATTTTTCAATCAAATTATCATAAAATACTAAGTTCACGCTGCTGAGTATTGTTCACTGTAGCAAATATTTTTGTAGCTACACTGGTTTTTTGAATAAAACTTTTGGTTAGAAATTAACGAACTGAACCTGTTACTGTAATTTTATAGTTGTTGTTACATGATTAGTAGTTAAATAGTGCGTGCGTAATAGTCCCGTCCATGCTTCAGTCCCACATCGTATTTACAGGACGTTTTATCACGTCGGCAAACACTAAACAGTCTAGACCCGGGTTTACCCCACTCGACGGCTTAACTTAATTCGGTACACTCAGACAGCCTAAAAACATATTCATTTGACTTTAAAATGTTTTCGTACGGAGGAACAGTTTAATCTATTTGCAATTTTTTCCTATTTTTAAACGACTGAATTGAGCGTAGGAAGTTGGTATAAGTCAAGAAAATCGATCAAGGTTGATTCGGACTTGAAAAATTAAGTTTATTGGTGATTTAATGTCATTCTGAAAAAAAATGTTAAAAACGTGGCTGATGAGCAACATGGTTGAGCGGAAGGAGAAGTTAGAATATAATATAAAAAAATACATTTGGAAATGACGTAGGGGGCAGTGACGTTGGAGACATTGATGATGTGACATTGACGACGTTGACTTACTTGATTATCGCCATGCTGCGACAGCCAGCCACCTATCATTTTAAATGTTTTTGTTGGTATAGGGGTAATAGAAATATACAATATGAAAATTTCTCATTTCTTTTTATAATTTAACGAGATACAGCCCGTTGACAGACAGACGGATAGCAAAAGCTTAGTGGTAGAGTTTCCTTGTGTGTGTTTGGGTATAAAACTTAAAATTAAGTTAAATTTTTAGTTTCATAGTAAGATTTAAATTTTAGTCCAAAAAACTGTAATACTTCCAGCAGCTCATGTAAGCAGTATCGCCAACATAATCTTAGTGCATTCTATTCATAAAGCTGCAGAATTGCTTCCTGAGACCGTTAAATTTACATGATACCTGAATAGTTGCGGTAGACATGAAAATTCACCATTTTCACTGAATTATTTTACATTTAAACTGTGGTAGATTTAGAAACAGAGAACTCTTTAGGTGGTGTTATTGTCACTCGAATTTTAAAAGAAAAGACTGAATTGAGTGTTTACTAGTTCATATATATATACATATATATATATAAGTATTAGCTAGGCTAACTTCTTTTTCTATCTATGTATTTACGAGGTGACATCAAAATACCTATTTATAAGAATTTCGGAACCTAATATATTAACGATGGCTTTAAATAATCATTTTTTTATTATTCAACTTCATGGACAAACAAGCAAACGATTCACCTGAGGGAAAGTGATACCCTTGACGTCTTAGAACCCCAATCGCACCGTCAATGCTTTGCCCAGGTAGAGGGAAAAGATGCTATACCTCTCGTGCCCGTAATTACATTGGCTACCCAATCCTTCAAACCAAAACACAGCGAACTGCTTCACGGCAGAAATAGAAAGGAGGGTGGTACCAAACCAGACGATCTCGCACGTAGATCTACCACAAGTAAATTTTATTGGCTTCAAAACTCAATACCTTTTCAACCGACTTCAAAGAAGGTAATGTTCCTAACTACGGTTGAACGAAACACAAGCAAAGCACACGTTGTACTCGTAATTTTCTAAATTTATAGCGCGATAATATTTTATAGGACCTATAAACCATTCCGTACCTTCTTCATCGCGACCGTAAGGGTACATGGAAGTACATGGGCTGAACATGGAAGATACAACCAAGTCTATGACAACAGAGCTAAAAAAGGCTAAAACCTTCTCGTTAAAGCTGTAACCGAATGTCGTTTGGTAAATTGGGTCATTTTATATCGGGTAAATATCAATAAAAATGGTTTATGCCACATTATTCTAGCGGAATAGCTTTTATTGCGAAGATTTAGTGGGATAAATGAATACTCGAATCTAGATATCGACGTTTCTATATTAAGAAAATAGTGAGTTTTATGTAAATATTTTTTCATCTTTTGTTAGTCGCTATAACAACAACATACCTTGTGAGAAGTTTTGGCCTGGATTAGACAATTGGACGGGCAACCACTATATTCAGATAGTTATTTATAAATATTTTAAAGCTAATAACTTTAACTTTAATTTCAGATTCCATTTTAAAACACACTGCTACTACAGTCGCTAACAGTGACACATTTATCACGACACAAAATAAAGTTAAGGGGAAAGCTATGGTTACTAAGTGAAGATTTAGTATGGTATTTAGTGCCAATGTTTTTTTCTTCTGGACCTCCTTTCTTAGATATAAGTTTAGCGTCTGGTGCAGCCGCCTTCTTGTCGCCGTCGGCATTAACAAACCTTCCCCTTCGATAAGCCTAAAATGTTGCATCTTTAAATATAAAAATAGTTAACACGCCTCAGCAATTTAAGTTTTACTTAATTGGCTACGGTAACTTAAGTTTTGTAAGTTTAGCTGTAAAATTTCATACGTCTTTTATAAATGGCGTCTACTATCTATTAAATAGCGAACGGCGAGAATTAGCGTCATAGGTCAAGAAGTTTTCAAAGTGTTGTTTTTAACCGGAATTAAATTATCAGTCAGTGGTCGCTTATATTATGATGGATTAGAAAGATGAAATTCTATATTTATTTACTTGGGGATCTTATATCATTTGGAGAAGTTAAAACGTATATTATAATTCAAAACAAAATGTTGTCATTTATTTGTAAGGTCATTCAAAAAGCATTCAAGTTGGAAAATTTCATGATTGCTTATAATCAAAATCAAATATTAAAGTTTCTTGGGTGAAGCGGCATTTTACCGCTCCGGTATACCATCAAGTATGTAATTGCCAAATTTATAGCTCCCTCCTCTAACATGATTGTGGTCTGCGCTTCCACCACCCTGTATCACTCCAAATTAGATTCCATGGTAACGCGTAAATTCCATGACAGGTGAATACTAAATTGAAACAAGTGGCGATAAATAAATCGGATTTTTATTGCAACATCTTGCCTTTATATATTAAAAGAAAAAAGTTGTAGGTTCGTTCTCGGCTTAGATAGGTTTTAATCGTAAAACATATTTAATTTGAACTTAACTGTCTGGATTTTTTTTCAACAAAATAAAGTCTACCGCCTCAGAGTGCAATCTCAAACAAACAACGACCATCAGTGATAAAATATCCTACATTGCTTTCGCACGTACAATATTAGCACGAACAAGTTTAAAAACCCTTGTTTTGTATTAACTGTTATATTTAATTAACTTTTCTACTAACATTTTAAAAAGATTAACAAAGACTTATGCTTTCTAGGCAGAAACGCATTAACGTCTACAGTACAAAGGTAAAACTTCATTTGGAAACTCTCCCTCTTTGTAAGAACCACCAACAATCCTTTGAAAATGTTTATCTAAACACCGTTCAAACTTAGTTTGAATGTTTGAATTTGATAATTTTACGAAAAGACGTTATCCATTGCTTATTTGTGAAACATTCAGAAGTGAAGTGCTTTTGTCGGAGGCGGCATGAACGTAAAATGGATTTGCGATTTCGTGAGAGCTTTTAAAACTGAAAACGCTTGCGGAGCTTTCCTGTTTATTATCAAAATTAACGTCATCTCAACGAGAATCTCACAGCAATGTGTTGCTAATTTATTAGTTAAACGTAGAAACGTGTACGGAGCTTTTAGAAACACCTTGGGCTGTTTCCTTAAGTTTAAACTTGATACCATGTTATAAAAGATTTTATGTAACACAAATATTGCAAAATTTGAACTGAACTGTTTATGCTTCATTTAAAATCACTTTTTATTATTGTCTTAGCTAAAACAATTTTCTCTATAATTAATTACGTAGCATGGATATCACATTAGAATTTGCTAACCTATTTTAGGCCAAAATTCCATTAAAGCTCAAGATAACCTTTACTAACTATGAATCTAAACCACTGAACCCTTGGTTAATCTAGACATGATACAGTGAAGACTTAATTAGGTTGAACTTTATTACATTAACACTTAATTAAAAATTCATCAATTAAATAACTTGTTTTCTACTTTTACCTAACAACACAAAACAACAACTTGTTATTAAATAAGTGCCTACCTAGCCAAAATAATTTCAAATGTTTTAATTGTTTTATACGCCTATCTCAATATTTATAATAATCATTGAACACAGGAATAAATTATACACTTATATGGATATTGATGCCAACATTTTTTACTTATTTCTTCTTAACGTAATGTCATCTTTGAAGTTATGCTCTTATCAAACGACTTAAAATTCTATCTTGCGATACTCAATATACTAGTGGATAATTGTTTGTGTTGTGGCTTCTGCAAGGAGGTTGACCTACAAACTGCAAGACAATATGGCCTCCTTGAACCTCCACAAAGGACAGATCTATTAATTAACAATATGTCGAAGATCAGACAAACCACCCTACGCTTGATGTCTACTTGTTCTAAATGTATGAAAACGTTGACTTCCTAATGAAAATGAAACGCAGGTGATTAATAACTTTAAAATCAGCGATATTTTTTGCGAATACTTTTTATTACGTCCATAAATCTCGGAAGGTCAATTTTTATTTCTAATCAATTAATTTTGAGTGTCAACCATAATCAAAAATACCGACAGTACAGATGATGGATGGAAAATCGTTTTCATTTTTTCAACCGCAACCCATCGGGACTTTGAAATAGATCACTTTCCAAATGTCAAAACAATCTTTAATCAAACAACCATGCTTTTAAAAATGTAAAAATAAAAAACCTATAATTAAACCTTCAAAATTAATTTGAAAATGACCTGTTAAAGTCATTCTAAATACTAGTCATACAATTTATGGGTCAAGGTACAAAAATAAATATTTAAAATATTTAAACAATAAAACCTCAATAATTGAAAGTACTAGAAATATTCAAAAGTGGAATGGAATGCGACATAATTCTACAATCCGAGGTACAACACGCAAGGCCGATGAAAACCGGGGCATGGTTATGGCATTTATATAAAACAAAATACATAATGTCCCTTTTACATAACTAAATTATAGCCATGTTCCTCATAATATCTTTTGGAACGGTTTTGCATGCGAAATGTTGTGAAAAAGATTCGCGAAGCCAGCACGATAATGCCAACTGAACACGAAAATTGTACAAAACACATCTTTCAAATGATCGTCATGACATCAGTCACTTATTTTAATGAAATAATGTTTGAAATAGATTTTAAGGCCGGTGTAAAAATAGAAACCACTACTTTTGGCAGAGCTCGGTCTATATTCACATTTTTTTTAATTTTTGGTGGGATAAAGAATATGCCGATATAGTTTACCGATAGATAGAACCGATATATCGCAGTATTTTCAACACTACATTAAGAAAAACAAATAAAAAATATACATTTAAAAATTACCTTTTCAATGGAACCACATCAGAAAAAATTAAACAAATCAGCCATTAAAATCGAAAACCGATCGTGAAAAATCATAAAAAGCATAATGTTCCTAAAGCAAACGTTACGGACACGTCCCACAATTTATTGTTATCCTTTTTAGGCTGGCAATATTCCTATATTAAAAATATATACTAGAAAAGGGTGGGCAGAATGATATATGTATCTTCCAACCCAAATTGTGATTGGGGGTAAGGGAGCGATAACTCGTCTTTATGACCCAATTTTTGTCAAAAAACAATGGAATTAGAAATTTGTAAACAGCGCGCCTTCTGTCGTTATCAATAGGGTCCAAACCATCCATTTTTATTGCATATTAATTTTTGTCACGAGCTCCGATTAAACTCATTTGGTAAAATAAATTTGAAGCACCTTTTTTTTCAACTTAATTATTTGTATGGTCGTACATTACATCATAGCCAAGCTGAATGCTGACGAATCTAAATTGTTTGGCAACATTTATTGAAGTAATTTTTGAAGTAAATACGTTGTTAATATTATTTGTAATTTCTTCAATTAGCTCATGAAAAATGAAACAGGTATGAAACATTTGGGGGAGGGCTATGTCCAGCGGCCTCCGGCTGATGATGATGATGGTGGACAACATCAAAACAGGAAATCAGATTTGTTTCCTTACTTTTTTCATAAGGCTACAAAACCCTAATAATACAAAGTGCAGGAAGGAATAAATGTTGAGAGAAAATAAAAATTAACTGTTTTGAATATTCATTAAGACTTTGTAAAGCTTTAGTAGTTACAAGGGGACAGTCAGGCAGGCTGTCTTTATGGGAGATAGGGTGCATCTAAATGTTCAACTCCCAGAGTTAGCAAACAACTTTTATATTGTCAAGAATAAAGAACCTCCTTCGTACATTTGAATTTTGATTTAAAGCACCTACTTAACTTCACTTTAATTCTATTTATCCTTTTGAACAATGTAAAACTTTCGAAGCAATTAAATTATAAAATATTTATATTTATTTAAACAAAAAATAAAACTTAAAGCCTATCACGCTCATTAGTGTGAAACCTTACCGAGTGCCTTGTTAAAAAGCATTTCATATGAAATTCCAATGTAATGTCTATTAGAACTAATTACTCTACTTCCTCAAATAAAGCTAGCATGTTTGTGTACTTACAGTTCTCAAACTCTCTACCTGAAGGAGTGGGTTCTACTTTTAAATGTCGAATTGAAAATTTAAAAAAAAATGTCTTGCGATTAAAACTTCTGAAATACAGTTGCTTGACAAATTTATAGTTCATGGCGATCGAAGCTTCGATAACTTTCTAGAATTTTACCATTTGATTCATATTATTTTTATACCTTTTGTATTTGAAAAAATATTGTGACTTTTTCCAGAATAACAGTACAACAGCACGATAAGTATTCAGGTCTACGAGTGAGATATAATCGAGTGCATACAGTAGATCGGCCTGCCTAGTTTGGTTGCATTAAGTTTGTCTCGCTACGTGTAAGTGTAACATAGAAGTTAGTTCACTGTTCCCGCACCATTTTATACAGTGTATTTGTATTGTAATGACATTATACATTACGCTACCGTTCGAGTAATGTTTGACAACCTCTGATTGCTGTTTGCTTTGTATTGATTTCAAATCATGTATTGTTCAATAAGTAAACCAGTACATTTAAACGTGGTGATTATTTATGTTTTGTGGATTTTATATTCTAATTTCATTTCAGTCTGAAAAAAATCATCTCAACATCTAATTGAGATGAGACAAATAAACATAGCTTTTTTCACTGCTTCGTGATAAAGTATCAAACTTTTCATATTACTTTAAAAGCATACAAATTTTACGTTTAAGGGTATCTTTCTTATTGTATTTATTGGCATCATCGAAACTATCCAGTCTCGTCAAGTGATACACAATGAATACGAAAGGAGTGATTTCAATATTTTTCCGACTTGTATAAAAATAGGTCGCAAGAGACAAGCACCATTGTTGCGATATCTGTGACAATAGCAAAATAGAACAGATGTCAGCCCGCGGCTTTGTCCGATACCTCTTCGAGTAGATCTACAGCTTCCTATGTAAGGATCGAGCACAAAACAAGTATTTCAACGTATTGTTAAAGCTTAACTACACATTTTTAATGAATATGTTGAAGGATCTCTTTGTTCTCTTGTTTTTTACTACTATCGAATTTATTTTTCTCAATGAATGAATCTTAGCATTATTTTCAATTCAGTTGTGTTATATAAAAATCTGTACAAGTTACTAATAAATAACTTCCGATTGTTTTTCTTAGTGAAAATAAAATTTTGAAAGCCAAATCTAAAGTCTCAAGATACCTTCAAAGCACAAAAGTTACTGCAACAATGACTACGAAAACCGTAGTATTAACGTAGCAAAACATTATCATGACTTTTCTTGCTACCTTAAATACATCAGTACGTTTACGTTTTCTGTGACAACTACAAAAACCTTGAAAAATACAGTTTCAATATATAACAACCAAGACTGCACTAGAAAATTTTACCCAACCTAACCTCAAATTTAGGTCACACAAACAGTACAAATGTATCACATACATGAAAAAGCCTAAAAATCCATAATACGCGTATATCAATCGAGTTAACATATGAAACAAAGGATCTGTTGGTGTTATCAAAGATTTACAGCCACCAGCTCCACTGGAGCGGAATTAAATCTTCAAACAAACAGCGATGCGAACACTTCATATTTGATTTCCTGTTGTTCAAATAAATATTCATCTTTTACAATGTTAATTAAGCTCGCGTAAACCTCGCCCGATCGCTTCTGAAATGACTGACTGTTGAGTTTGGGAATTGGATTTATAATGCTCAATATTGAGTTAGCGGTTAACTCTCAATTTCCGGAAGTTACATTTTAACAGTGAATATGTCGATGATGGCTATGTACAGTGTAATTACCAACGCGAGAGGTATAACATCTTTACCTCAACGCATTGGTGGTGCGCTTTGTGTTCCAAATATCAAGGGCAACTTCGTGTCAAAGCGTAGGCTGCGGAATCATGAGGTAAACTGCTTGTTTGCCCATGATGTTTTATTTACAAAACCTAACTTTTTTTTAATTTTAAACATCAATTCCAGTTTTTATTATTTAATTCAATCACTACATAGTATAAAATTCACTCACTCAAGAAAGTCACTTCTCGCTGTCTATCTGTCCTTGTGAATGCTTAGATCTTTAAAACTACGCAACGGATTTTGATGCGGTTTTTTAATAGATAATGATTAATGAAGAAGTTGTATGAGTAAATAATACATGCATAATATCCATGCAAAGCCGAAGCGGGTCGCTAGTTAATTATAAACTCCTTTGATTTGTATAAAAGAATATATTATATCTATACAAATAAAAGGTTTTTTTTAAGATATCTATAGATCTCCAAATGTTCGAAAAGTTGAAAACCCGATAAAGTATAATTACATAAACCTTTTCTTATTTTTACCTTATGGACCCTAATATAAGTTTGCCTATACTAAACTTGCTACAAAAATCAATTACTTGCGTAAAAGAAAATACATTTATCAAAAGTTAAATCAAATAAGAGTATTGTTTTTCTGCCTTTTTAATCAGTGACAAAGGATTGCCCCGACTAAATATATCACTGTGAATTCACATGGCAATTTTGGCAACACTGTAATTCTAGATCGTATTTTTCTAGCCCAAGACGGAATAAACCAAGCTAGAATGATTTCATTCACAAGTAAACCAATCAATATGAAAGTAAGCAAGTCCGGGAAGTAATTTGATCGTGTTATTTCATGTTGTTTGTCTTCTAACCCTCCGTAATAATGTTATTCATTACTGTTACTACATATGGAAAAACTTGTTAACTTGCGATCGCCTTCAGTGTATAAAAGCTTTATTGTCTTTTTACTTCAACAAAGATTAGATTCGGTCCATAAATTACGCAGTTGACGGAAAAATAAGAAAACTTTATGAACAATAACGTTTTATATTATAATAAGTATTTCCGACTAAAGTAGAAGGGATCCTTTTACAAACCAAAACTGAATCGTGTGATATTATTTTACTTTTAGTAACACGTTTAATGAGGCCTATTAAAATCACAATATAAAACAAAGTGAAATGAAATCAGAGACTTGAAAATTAGTATATTTTAGCCTATAATTGTAAGAGCACTTTTTTCCTTATTATTTAATTTTGTGGAGTGTAGGAGCGACTGATGTAATCGCCTTTCTGTGGACTTATTGTTGAGTTGAAAGCACTCAAAGTCTTTCAGGCTCTTTTATAACAAAGCAACAACAACCGAATAATTTATTGCCGACGTTTAAAATTCTATCGTCGAGCGTTTTGTATTTTACAAGCATAGGTATACACACACAAGCATCGCATGTTTCATACGTGCTTGCAAGCGTGCAAAACTTTTATGTGATAATTTTAAAGTAAACAAGTAAATTAAAATTATCTTAAATACTTCCCATTTGTCATGCGAATCAAGTTTTCGTGAGTCATATTTGTACGAAACATAATTCATAATCTTCTTTCCCTAGAAAAATACAAATTATAACGTATGAAAAAAAGCGTCATGCGTAACGTAAGGCTGTGTTTAGATAATAGATGTAACGGCTGGTGGTTCCATCTTAGGGCAATTCCACGGCCCGCCGCCCTCATGGCTCCACCACATCTTTTCAAGACATGAAAATATGCCCGACGCACTCTTACAAATACCCTGTATCACTCAACTAGATATTATCATGTCCATGATGATAATGATGCAAGTAAACGTCATTTCTGAGAAGTAATCACTGTACCTAGTCAGGTCATAAATTCTGTCACATGTTTAATATAAAATAATTGAAACAAGTTTATTCATTATGTAACCATTTATGTACCAAAATGAACTTAACAAAACATAGATTTTTCTGACACTTAAAGTTTATTCAAAATGACCTCCGTGATTTTGAATACAGGCCTTCAATCTGCGCGGCCTGTCGTCTATCGCAGCACGAACGAGGTCCATGTCAATATCGGCGGCTGCCTTAATCAAGGATGTCTTGAGTGACTCCAAATTGGGATGAGGCTTTGAGCACGCCTTTTCCTCCATGTGTTGCCATATCTTGTAATCTAACGGATTCAAATCTGGACTGGAGGAGGGCCAGTCTTCGTGCCGGATGAAGTCGATTTCACGCGCCGCCAGCCAGTCTTGTGTGCTCTTCGTTCTTTGAGCTGGCGCCGAATCTTGTTGGAATACCCAGTGCCTGTTATTGAACATGGTATGAAAAACAGGTTCCACAAGGTTCGTCAGGACTGTATTTTGATACACAACTGCATTCGTTTTTACACCTTTCTCACAAAAATGTACCTCTGTTAAGCCCCAATAAGAAACTCCCAACCATACCATGAGCGAGGATGGAAAATGACCTCGTTGGACACGCGGAATACGGTTGCTCGCTTCTTCACTACTGTTTGTTGTAGCTCTCTTCTACGGTAATTTTTTTTCATCGGAAAAAAGAATTTCCCGATATTTTTTCCCGCGTACCGCTTCAACAAAGCGCGGCATCTCTTCAGTCTCAGGTCCATTAGACGAGCATTCAAACGATGTCCTGTTTTCCTTCGATATGCCCGAAACCCTAAGTCTTCATTTTACACCCTTTTCACCGTGGTTCTGCTTAACCCCATCTGAAGGGCCAACAGTTTCTGCTTACGTTCGGGATTTCTTTGAATTCGCGCCTTCACAGCTTTTATCACTGCTGGAGTCCTAATAGACCGAGAGCGACCACTTCTTGACCTGTCATCTACACTAGAGTCTTCATTGTATCGTTTGATGGTAGGATAAACGAATCTTTTGGTTAAATTGAAATTTTTCAGTATGTCAATTTGAATTGGCGTGTAACCGCAACGATGAAACGCAATAACTGCAACACGGTCTTCTTTAAGCGTCCACTCCATATTTAAAAAAGAGTAAAATTCTAAAAAGTATACATTTTTATTTTCACGAACAATTCGAAATTCGAATTCAATAAACTTTTTTGTGGCCAGCATTCTAAAAGAAAAGTTTTTACTGTGTGACAATACTTATGACCTGACTGTGTATTTTGATACTCCAACGTAAAAAAGAAAGTTGTTTGTAAGGCTTTTGTCTGTTATTATTTGTGTGTGTAGCTCCAAAATAACGATACCGACTATGGAGAGTAAACCTCCTTTGCATTAGACTAGGTATATTTTCAATATATCCACTACTAGTACAATCTTAAATTTATATGCTTTTCTAACTTGAGTTCAGTTTAGTTGAAACAGGAACATCAACGATTGAAATGTCAGTAGGTAGGTATTCTATTTATTTTATAAATTCAAAATGCAGTTGTTAGTAACAACGCGGCATCAGTGCAACGCTAACAATACAGTCTGCAAATAAACACAAGCGTATTTAATATTTGTGTAATATGCGAACCGCTATGAAATTTCAACCATTACCTCTCAATTAGTTTTGTTAGAGCGCAGTATTCGCATAACCCCGCGATGTGCGATCCCGAACATAAATTAGTCTAGTTAAATTCAGTACAGATTGGGCTATTCCCCTCTACCCCAACTGACTCAAATGTCAAATTCTAACCGAATAGTTTTACAGCAAAACATACCATTCCATTCTTTCACAGAACTTAAGTTTCAGAGTTTTTTATTAGGTCAGAATTACAAGGATTCTTAGAAGGAACTCCTTATAGCTTAGGTCATTAGGGACGTGCCAATGCGATAAGTGCTTAGTAGGTTGTAGAGTTCACAAGTTTAAATGAGGTCACCGAGATACCTAGAATGGTTATTTACTTTTTTTTTATTGTTACTACGAAAAATCTTTCAATAATTTAATACACATTTTTTTGTACTCGCAACCAATGTTTCTAATTATTTCTTTTGTAGTACAAAACAGCAATGTAATGTAATAAATAACAAAAACTAGTTTTTTCTCAACTATAGAACAACCCTCCAGGAATTTAATCCTCATATTTCGTCTGCTCCATAGTTCGGCATATCTTTTCAGGTCTAAAATGGTTCCTACACACAAAACAATACAAGCTATTTTCAACTCAATTTTATTAGTGTCAAGATTTAATTCAGCTTGTAAATTAGAATAATCCATCCACTTCAACGAGGTTTTCTTTCGATTATTTGCTGATTACTATATACCTTATGCTGTATGAGTTAGAGGCCTTTTTCGTGGGTTCATTATGAGATGTTAAATCTATTTGGATTTATGTGTTTAATGGTGTTCATTACCGGGTGAATGAAATCGGATTACCAGACAGTGAAAGCGCTTGATCTTTGACTAAAAGGCGAGAGCTTTTAATTTTGAATGAACAACAAATATTACATATTCTTTTTATTTGATAAAGAAAAGATAAAAATTACTACTTAGGCTTATTAATTCGGCATTTTTATAGTAAATAGTTAAAAAAGCATTAAAATAAGGTAAAGGTCGTCATTTTAAAAAAGAGTTACTTTAAATTTCCTGTTTTATGTTCTTTACTCATATATGCAAGAATTAAAAAGGATGTCTACTAATTCACCGAGTTGATAGGTGATAGTAAATCTACCACAAGTTCAATTTTTTTCAAATTTCATAGCACTTACTCCTACTTTATATAGCGAAATAAACAAAAACGCATAAAATATTTACTAACAGGAAGTTTAGACCGCAATAGCAACTTGGCAACCATACTGACTCACACCTCTCTTCGAGGATATTTCTCTTCCTTAATATTTGAACAAAGGGTACAGAAATTCGTTCTAGTAAGTTTTCTTATTAAGTGAGAATAAAACACTCACTTAAGGCAAGTAATTCGCCTGTTTTAAAGTATAAGTATTTAAGGAAACGAAATTAAGCAGGGGTGTTGTGTTGAACTAGGGACTAGGTAGGGTTAACACGCATCAGAAAATATTGCCCAACATTCTACTGGAAAAATACATGATTAAATATCACCTTTAGCTATTTAGCTGTTCCTAAATGAATAGCTGAACTTTAATTAGAACTGTTTTATTTTGCACTTCATTGTAATTTGTATAGAATCTACTTATTTATTTTTGCAAAACGGACCTTTTTGAAACTAACATTTAAAACAAGAACTTCCTGTAAGATAATTTCCTGTATTTTTTTTTCTTAAGTAAAAATTGCCAGCCCTAACAACAAAGTATGCACTTTTCCTTCGCCTTGTAAGTTTACATGCAATATAAACAAGGGTTGTTCTTGTTTGTAATTTGTACGTAACCTACCCACTCAATAAGGTAACATAAAGAATGTACATTTTTTTACAATAATAAACAAAAACATTTATTCGAAGAATTTATTCCTTACTTTACTATTAAGTTATTTAAAATAGCTAACCTAATGTTTTTAATAGAAAATGAAATAATTTTCTTGACTTACTTACGTCTGCATCAATTTAGTCAAAACTACTTTTTAAACTCATAACATTATTTATTATTTTTGCTATCTGTTTCTTTGTTCATTAACAAAGTTTTAAATAAAATATCTGCCGCTGAAGGTTCTTTGTTTTGCCGTAATTTCCTTGTTGCTTGTTGGAGACAATCCTGGCTTCTGCTGCTTCCTTGGCAACACTTTCCCTTGGGCTTGTGTTAACTCTTGCATTATTTGAATGCTTTATGTCAAAGCCACTAAGGTTGTTTTTTTAGTTATCAGCTGGGAGGATAATTTTGCAAAAATGCTTTGAGATTTATCGTCCAAGTCCTCAACTTTTGCAGTCGCTTTCATTTCACACACTAGTAAGCCGGCGGTTCGTTGCCTGCTCTATTTGTTTTAAAATAATGGAGCTATCTAACTAAATTTTCTTTTTTTACATATGCCTTATGCTTTTATCTTGCCTGTAAATTATATTTAAAAAAAGCTTTAAATAAAATATATATACTACTCAAAACAAAATAAGGGCCACGAGGTATTTTTTCATTTTGGTGTAAATTATTAAACATTTACATATTGAAAGTAGTAAAATATTGAGTATACAAACTCTTTGATACCTAAACTTTTTAATATTGTAGTATTCATCTAATGCTGGCAACAATTTTAAGTAAAATTTGATTAAAAATTATTTTTCAAAATTTTGATTCCATTTGCTTTGTCGTTTTGCTTTCCTTAGCTTCTTGGTTTATTAGAAATTATCAGAGTTCATTGATATCTCGAGTCAGAAACATCTTTTGCAATATGCTACAAGCCGCAGGCGTCATATGGACTCGCTGACAGCAACCAGAGCCGTTACAATGATTGATGAAGGTCATTCGCAGCGATCTGTGGGTTTGCAATTGGGATTTTCTCGAAGAGCTATTCAAAATCTATGAAATCGTTTCCAAGAGACCGACCAATGAGTGTTAGAAGAAGACCTGGGAAGACCATTACAACAGCTCAAGAGGATCGTTACATTCGATTAAGTGCGCGCCGAGATCGCACAACGACGGCCCGCAAGCTGCAAAATCGTTTACGGCTCACAACGGGTACTCGTGTCAGTGACCAAACTATTCGTAATCGTTTGCATGAAGACCAGCAGGCATCAAGAAGGCGAGTTGTCCGTGTTCCATTAACCAGAAATCATCGTGCAAATCGTTTAAGATTTACCCGTCAACATTTGGACTGGGACATAAACCAATGGGGCATGGTGCTCTTCACAGACGAATGCAAAGTTAAATTTTTTAACGACGATCGGCGTATTAGAGTATGGAGAAGACGCGGCGAGAGATTTTCAGAAGCCTGCATCCATGAAGTCGATCGTTTTGGTGGTCCAAATGTAATGATTTGGGGCGGGATAAGCTTACACTGCAAAGCTGAGCTCGCTATTTTAAATGAGGGTACTGTTACTGCTCAACGGTATATTGAGGAAGTTGTCAGACCACATGTGATCCCATTTGCCCAGCGAGCGGGTCCTGGATTCATCTTGATGCAAGACAATGCTTGTGCACACACGGCTCAAGCGACTCGGTTTGTACTGGAAGCGTCTCAAATTCAAGTCTTGCCGTGGCCGGCGAACAGTCGGACTAAAATCCAATAGAGCACATGTGGGATCAGTTGAAACGAAGAGTTAGAGACGGTGATCAGGAAATCCACAAGCAACAGCAACTCATCAACGCTGTTAAAGGGCCTGGGAAGAGATTCCAATGGAAAATGTCAGGCATTTGATTGAGAGCATGCACTCCAGGCTTCAGGAGTGCGTAGCGAAACGAGGAGGGCATACTCGTTACTAAAAGATGAGCATGGAGTATTTTCTTTTGTTTTCAGTAACTTTACATTGTTTTTAATTTTAACCTTAAATGTGCTTTTTTCTTTCAAAAGCAATTAAACTTTTTAATCATTATTATTGGAATAAGTTTATTGGTCTACACGGTAAAAACAACATTAGTTTTCGTTATGGAGACAAAAAAATATATATTGGTTTTATTATTTTCATGGTACAGACAAAATACCTCGTGGCCCTTATTTTGTTTTGAGTAGTATATATATTTAGATACATTTATCTCTAGATAAAAGAACACAGTTTTTATGTAATCCGTAGTTGTCTACATTTTGATCAAAATACTAAGATAAGTTAGATCTACAACTTAACTGACGAACATTTGTTTAAATGACTCCAGTTTAAGGGTATTAAATCTGGAATCCTTTGAGCATTCCACTCCCAACTAGCTCCATCTCTGTTATGCAGCTTTGTGTTAAGTTAGGGAACACATTAGAAGCAGGGCCGCGAGATCTAACGCCTAATGTACTGCAAGTCTGCACCCCGCAGAGAGAGACATATAAATTGCATACAAATGCAAGCTGAGTCGCGAACGACCGCCGCCAAACCATTTTAGCCTGTAAAATTCCACATATTCAAGTCCTCGATATATGTAGTAAATGTCAGAATGTATATTTAAACAGTCTATGAAAGTGCTGTTATAAAATTCAAAATACACAAGCAATGAACTTATTCTTGCATGTCATAAAATGTGGTCGAGAATCGATGCGTTTTGAACGTAAATTTAATAAGGTTTCGAAACAATGGGCTTACTTCAGCTATTAAAGCCAAGCAATTAAAGGATTTCTCAAACAAATAAAACATTTGGAGTAGTAATAAAATAAATGTAATATTTCTTTTTAGCTGGGAGCAGAGACAAAGACATCACGTGCCAAGTGATGATAAAATAAATTTTGAACATCGCCATTACGAAGCTAATGGTCTGTATCTCGAAAGCCAGGGAATAAAAGATCCGTCGATTAGAAACTTTATGTTTGCAATTTTCCAGAGACTCCCCTCCGAGGATTGCAACAGAAAAGTACCGTTTACACTTTGAGCACATCTTAGCAAAAGTTCTTCACAGTATAGGAAAATACTGAAGTAAACCGATGCAAAACAAGCAACATCGCAAATGAGCCATAACAAGTTTTTTATACTGCGGCTTCGTAGTCTCAGCATGTATACTTGTATTCAAAAGGGCAGGCAACCAAATCGAACCACCACAATTTATAAGGTAAGGGAAGTTAGGAAATAGACTCAATTATCCTTCGACTGAAGTACGTTAATCTGAAACTGAAATCAAGCAGACATTTTTTGATCCATACGTACACACATATATTTAAAGAATTTTGTAATCTATCTGATTTCAAAAATCAAGTATTTATACAAAATCGTAATTCCTTTACAATAAACGATTTTAAACAATATGCATTTTACACAACTGTTTAAAGTTGATATTCTCTTCCAGTTTCTCACTTTCTCGTAAATCGTTTATCTTATATCTCGCTCATTTACTTAACAAATTCGCTGCCTATATATATGTAAATAAACCTATTTCATTAGGTACTCCAGCAAGGCAAGGATCAAAGGCATGATGCACTTGACTTGAGTCAGTGTTATGCATCAATACTATTCAATACGTACTGATTCAAACCCATTCCAAATAATTCAATACCTTGGTGTCCATACCTTAACATTGCGCTATAATTCGTAATTGTTCGACTATTATTGTTTTGAATAATGCATATGTATTATATTACTGTTGAGTTGTTCTTTTGTGTTCTTATGTACCTAAAAGCTTAAAAATCAAGTCGACAAGAAAATGATATGTTATAATGCTGATTACTATATTAATAATCAAGTCGACAAAAAAAATATATTTATATTGATTAGTTTCTTTTTGTCAATTTCAATAAATATACCATATTAGAATCCAAGAAAATGCGAATAATTTTTTCTTATATTCCCTTTTTAATCATCAAAGTATATCCCCTATTTTTTATAGTTTAATTTTTAATCATACCACCGTTATCCTCAACCATTTTGAATTATAACAGAATAATATCTATAACAAAAAATCATTTAAAATAAATCTTTATCGGTATTTTAGAGGTTGTTAAATGTTTTTTATGAAGTAAAAAAGGATATCTATCAAAAATTGGATTTCATATGACGCTTTTTGCGAGAAAATATACAAAACAATATATTCTGAAACATAAACAGAATCAAAAACACATTATGAAGACTCATGATATCAAAATCGTTTTAACATAATGTTATAACAAAAGGATAAACGGAAAGGATTCATGTAAATACATTTTTAAACCACGATGTATTAATCAAATCAGAGTTCGCATTGAATACAATATCTTTGTTGTCAATGATAAAAACAATTCACAAAAGCACAAAAGGTGATTTAAATTTTTGAAACGACGGCCTTTTTGAGGGCAACGTGGCGGGAAAATTAAAAATGGCGAATTGACGGGCGCTCTCCGAATACATATAAATCAGGAAGATAGCGGAAAATTAAAGTGTATCCTTAATTCCACAGCTCGTATGTTACTGTACAAAATTTTGACAGCCTAAAAAGATGTTAAGTAATTTGGAAAAAAAAACATAATAGAAAGGCTGGAATCAATTTTATGTTTTACTAAGTCTGCAACGCCCAATGGACACGAATCGAGTTGCAAGCCCCCAAAACCTTAGCTAAAGTTTGCCATTGAGTAAAGCCTAAAGACGAAATGTCTCAGATAATATCGTACTAACATTTGGTAATAATGCGGTACAATTAATGACATGACATTCTATTAACGTATATCCGACTGTTTTGTGGTGATTTAGAAAATGATCTTCTAATGCAATAATATGGTTTCGATTCAAGATGTAAGTACCTAATGTATTATACACAGTTATACGATAAGGCATGTAAGCAAGTTGGTGTATTGTTTAACATTTCTTTTAAATGGCAGTTCAATAAAACAAAAAGTGTTCGCAGCCATTACAAATGGATCGAACTATAGAAGCCGGTCCATTTGATACGGTCTGAATCACTTCACTTCCATTACAGATATCAGATTGGATATTTAAATTCCATCGAAGCCTCCGCCAATACGAGACAAATATTTATTGCATCATTACTTTTTTCTCAATGCTGGTGGAACTTAAAACTGTATCCCTTCATAAATAATTCCAGTCTTGTATTCGCGCATTACGACCATCTTCAGATTTATGGCAACCCGCTGTCCGCCATATTGTTCCAAATTTAAAAATATTTTCCCTCCGAATCCTATAAAATACAACAACGATAACCGAAGAAGGTTTGGATAAGCATATAGGACATTAGGGAGTCGCCTTTCAGATTTTATGGGTAAGGGATTCGATTATTGGACAAGAAGATACGTATTTGCAAAAAAATAAGATTTTATCGTAGCTTAGTTTTAGATGAACTATTTGTACCAGAAGCCATATACCATTTATTAATTTAGTCAGATACCTACTTTTTTAAACACTGAGTGTGTGTGTGCACCCAACACCAAAATTATCAATGCGTTGCCGACCTGCAACCCCTTAACCCTTAAGGTAACCTTACGCACTTGTAGCGTAGGACACCCAACCAGTAAACCTTGTCTTTAGCCGTTCCAATTTTAAAGATAATGCTCGCTTAACCTCAAGAAGGTGAACAATAACAAGCTAAAAATTCGTTCTAATTTCTGATTTTAATAATGAAATCTGGCATTTTTATTCAATAAGGTTCACCGAGCTGAAAGCACCCGCGGGCTAGAGGACGTTCAAATTAAAACTCATAAAAATAGACGTTTCATTTGGAACGTATAAATTTTAAGATGGCGGAAAATTAAAACAGGCCCGTGGAGCTCGGTTGAAATATATTGTGCTGAATACAATGTTCCAGCAATAAACAATGGCAGGAACGACACAATATTGCACCTCAAGTGTTCCTTCAGGGGTTTAATTCATAAAACCGATATTGGTTTGGCGGTGTATTGTCACCTCTATTAAGGAAAATAATTTCCTTAATTTTTCTAATCTAATCTACAAAATTAATCATATACTTTTTTTTGCAGGAGCAATTTATTGCTAACCTAAGTTTTATGCATAGTTTGAAGGTATTTTTTTTTAACAAATGAGCTCTATTTTCGTAGTAAGCACCAATTTTAATTTCTATTTCTTGCACTTTCTTGTAATGCATTTCAACTGTTTTGCATAAGAAGTCCATTACTAAGAGTAATGTTACATTCCTGACTAGAGCTCGTGGGAGATAAAATTAATTTGCACGTGTAAAGGAACTACTTTACACAAGCCGGTATCGGATACAATAGTCAGGTATTTTTAAAAGATATTGCATTATGATTGAAATTCATTCTCGTTATCACCTGATAACCCTACACAATAACTCTTTTAAAGCACATTGTTTGTTTATGTATCACCCGGGTCGTTGGTAATAATCAGGAGATATTCTCACCGTGGCCATAACTTTGTATTTCGGGTCGCTTTCCCTTCATTACGCATTTTTTAGACAGAATGTAATCTCAAGCGAACTCCAACTCGCGAGGGATGTCGCAAAGAATTAAATTATGCCTTTCCATGAATATTATACACGACGTCCCTATTTTTGCCATTATTTAACCAGATTAAATTTATAAAGCTTCGTACTGTACCCTTTTACCCGATAACTGCGAAGACAAGAGCCTATATAAAGATAAGTAAATGCTATGCTCTTAGCCATAGTAAAGCATATCATAATTTATCTGACACGCTTGCACTTTTGCGCCTTTCCAAATACTAATTTCCAAGTTCGATTACCGTTGCAGATGTATATGATAAATGGAGTAAATGGTTATTGCTTACTAATTCATCGCTCATGTTTAAGCTGAAATTGTCTTATTGGCACTCTTTGAGTACCTAAATCTAGAAACAGTTCAGAGTTCTACTAAATACAAAATCATTATTTGCTACTTAACTGTGAGAGAGATAAAATCTATTAGCGAGTGAACAAACAAAGCTAGGTAGTGAACGCTATGTTACGCTAACTCATACAGCATTTTATTTACAAAAGTTCTTTTAGAAAAATTTGATTAAACATCAAAGGCGCTGAGGAATGTTTGCTTTGCAATTGTTTAATCGAGGCAATGCATCGTCTGGCCGGTGTTCGGCTGCAATGCTTTCAGCTTTCGTTGCAAAAAGGTGTTTTTTATCGGTGATTCGAGATAAATGTCCGGTTGCTAGGGTCCACCGTTGATTTATACTGAGCGCTCCGTCAGCCTCCGAATTACGAGGCAACGATGTAATGTAAATCACCAAAGTACCTACAGTGATCGATCCGTGCTAAAACGCCGCCATGGATATTATATCCACCTATGTATATAGAGGATGTTTACAAACCCATCAAATAGGTATATATTACATAATTATTCATTTACTATGGCACTTAAAAAGAAAATGCATGTATGACTTCATCTCGTACAATTCAATATTTCCCTTTCTATATTACTTCTTATATTTACTAATATCTAAATAAAAAATCCATCTGTTGAAAAGTTAACTTCTATTGTAGGATAATCAAGAAGCGATGTAATTCTCTGAACAAAAACGAACAGTAAAAAAAACTAAAACATTGTTACCAGCCAGCAACAAGCCAAGGCTAGTATGAAAAGCTCGGACCAAGTAAGTAGCAATAAAATAAAAATTTAATATTCACATTTATTCAATAACCTGTCAGACAGGTAGAAGATTAAAAATATAAAAGTTTATGAATTTTTCACAGAACAACGCCCTCGTAATGTTTCAGGAGGTACTAATGTTTATTACGCGCCAGGTCGAGTGTTAAAAGTTTTTATACGGAAAACTTTGAGAACCGTAAAACATGTAGAGGTAGATTAAAAAAGGGCGGCGAAGTTTTAGAACCCTTGAACACGTTTCGCGAAACGTTCGTACTTGTTGTTCATGTTTACCAGAATTCTAGACTGGTTGCGTTCCTACCCACCTACCTACCTGTAAGTTGGGCTACCCACGGCTGATTTTTTCAATAAAATTAAAACTATAACTTTGAATATTAAACAAACGCGGAGTGTTACCAGGAAATACACCTATCTAATAAAACATAATTAATCTCATTCATATAAGGAAGAAAATGTAACGGTTAAGAATTCTGAATACTGTAAAGTTTAAAATGTCATAAAGTAGGTCGTTGAACCCATTCCAGGTATATTGAAGAATGAGCCATCACTCAAGGGAAGACAATGCGCCAACGTCAGTTCTTTCATCACTAGAACACTCGGATACTACTTCATACTGTAATTGGAACGAAACGTCTGCAAAACAACAACAAACTAAATTGCACCTTAAATCCGAAGTATTGAGTCTAAAGCACGTTAGAGGCGAAATGCACAAATGTTTTGCTTTTAAAAACGCCTTGGGAGGAGAAGGCTCGAGCGCTTTCAGTATCGGAATGGGGGCGAAAAACGAAACGTTAGGGTAGTCCATCTTTCACGGTGCATCAGTGAAACTAGAAAATTATGCTGTTGCTAACTGTTTAACATGTTTCGATCACTGGATGAATTGTGACATAGGCTAAGACAATAAATTTGTAAGTAATACCTACCAATAGATATAATAACAGACATATTAAAATTGGATCGACAGTGCCCAAAATACAATAGTGAGCGCAACCAAACCGAGCGATCCATAAAAGCCAGGCGCACATGACAACTTTCATTCTCCGGCAAAAAGTTTAATTTATCCGCTGAGTTATAACGTGCAGCGGGTGTTAAGGGATATTGGGTGTGCGATGCAATATGGCCGCTGAGAAAAATTACAAATCTCAAGCACCCTTCGAAATGCAGGGGAGGAGGGCTACTACGGTGTTTAAAAACACTCACAGGTGTCATACGTAGAACAAATAAAAGTTTCATGTTTTATATAATTCCTCATGAGAAAAAGGTTTTAAGTAAGGATCCACGACCTCTTTTCTGATACATTATTTTATTATAAATCATTAAACTAATAACTCCGCAAAAATCTCACCATAACCGAAAAGCTTGTCGTTCAAATCTAGCTGCAGCATTACTGTCAACATATTATTATCAGATGTCTATTATAAACCTTCTTATGTTTACATAGCATGGCAGGTAAATAATACTTTAATATGTTTTTTAGAAAGTAGGTCTCATTTTTAATTAAAAGAAAATATTAAGTGGTTGAAAACGTTACTTGCTAGCTTTTACTTACTAATTAAAATGTCGGAAAGTCGAATGAAAATTTTTAAAACAACTAGAATCGCGTTACAATAGTAGAGACTACATAACGATTTGAAGCGATCATCTCGCTTGGCATGAAAAACGCTACCTTGAATTATTCTACGTGTTGGTCTCACTGTAGGGACGTGGTAAGTACCTACCGATGTACCTAGCTACCTATAGCCCAAGTCGTCAAGGAAAAGGTTTCGGAAAGGGTGCAGTAATGACTGCGATGAAATAGTTTTACGATTTAGATATCTGAAGCTATACCTAGAAACCCAATAGGTATTTGTTTTTCCATTGTTTAACAGATTTGAGTCAATAAAAACTGTAATATAAGTAGGTATGTTATGTAACTGTAAATGCTTTTTACTATTTTTACATTTTAATAAATAGGTACCGACGTAGAAGTAGTTTTACATTCATTTACTTGACGCAATTAACTCCAAGAAAAATGTACATTTCCTTGTAACGGGAATGTAAAAATTATTGAAACTTTTGTACATTTGATTGCTGCAAGTCTATCAATCAATTTACATCAAAAATGGGATGAGAAAAACGTTGATAAGCTCTGAATTGAGAGCAGTGAAGCACCGAATAAACATCCGTGTCCACCGGACGTCATTTGCCGGACCGGAAAATCGCCAATCTCACTCCCTACCTGTGATTTTTACCTTCCCTACATGCTTAAATCCGTTACAGTTGTAGCGTCTCTGAAATTGAATTTCCTAGACTTTCCTATTTAAACTAAATCAAACACGTAAGTAGTACCTAAGACATCTCGATCCTGTGCGATCCAAGAGTGATTCAAAATCATATTTTGGTTTAGTTAACTTTTTCTCTACCAAAAAAAGGGCATGTTAGGTTAAATTAACTATAAAAGTTAATATCTTGATATTAAGTAATATGCTATACCAACGTCATGATTGAAGTAACGAAAGTGTTACTGGTCTTTCCTTCCTTCCCGAAATCCATAAAATGGATACTTCATACTTTGGGAGCATTAGCTTTGTCATATTTTCTTTTTAAATCCATCCTCAGTACCAGCCGGCAATATTGTATGATTTACCGGCGTAGATATTTATAGGACCAATAAAATTTGTCTTTACTTCCCAGCAGTCTCCATCTGGCAATATTTTATAAAATACGAATTTACCTGCTGAAAATAACATAGATTACTTGCCCTTTCTTTTTATTTCTGAATTCTAAAACAGGTTCGCTTTAATGTTGCATTATCAAGTGTGCTACCATTGGAGAAGAGATACTTACTTTGCTTACTTAACACATCAATATTTTTCATCTATATTTCACACTTAAAAGTTATGTGTTAACCTATTGTAAAGGTGGGTAATATGTAATTTTCTTCTGAGTGTGTGTTTGTATAATAACAAGGTTTTGGTGGTAGGTGACCATTTCGATGTCAATATAAAGCTTTTTTCGATGCCGACTTTAAAAACTCAGGTCAGTCAGTCAATGAGAACGTGGTAGATCAGTTTGTTAAGTGCCTTAGTTAACCGATCGTCCCGACCCGACAAGTCGAGGGTTCGAATCTCGAGTGAGTAGGTTATTTCGTCTGTGGTAGCTATTTTTCAGAAACAAAGATTGCCAAGGATGAGCCAAAATTTATTTTACAAAAGAAGTAAAGTTGTCTCTTTCAGGACAGTGGATATTAAAATGGTACCTAATTTTACGGAATCGTTAGTGTGTGAGTCCGACTCACCTTTGTTTTATCATAATTTTTAGTTTGAAACGTAAACGCGATCTTACGCGTAAACTTCCACATTGTTCGAGTTTTAGCGCCATCTGTCATGTCTACCCTAAACTTTTATCTTTTGCAAAATATTTTGTCTAAGCTGAACCTTAGACAAAATATTTACCATAACCATGCGTTTTAGTTCGCTTTTAATAGATGGCACTAGTAAATTTTTGAAAGATCTAATGATAGGTAGGAAAACAATTTATTTTCCTGTAAAATCAACCAATCCTTTTAAATGGTTGATTCAAAATGAAAGTTTTAACATGACTGTAATTTCAAACAGTAAAAAATAAGAAAAAACATTTTAATCAATTAAATACCTACTTTAATAATCCTATTTACAAAATTACTAACAAAATTACACTTCATCTACTAGTTTAAACCTTTGATGTTGAGGTTCAGGTATAATGTTGAAGTATTTCTTGTATATTGTTTGGTCTTCCCTACCAGTATAGTACCGGTTCACCCAGGTGTGCTCCCAGTTGGGGTCAAACTTCTCACAGGTCACCACAACTTTACCAGGCACCATTGCAAAAAGTGTACCATTTTTACCAAACCCAACCTGAAATAAGCATTGTTTGATATATTTATAAATCAAATATTCAATCAGTCTTTCTAAATGTTAACTCATATTATTCTATACTTAAAACCATTCTATACTAATTTACTGTAAAACTAATATAATGTAGGTAAATAAAATTCAAATGTTTAATCAACAAAATCTGTGATAGTAAAGCAATAATTAATCTTTAATTACTAAATAATACATTTAATTTACCATTGAATTTTAGTATATGAACAAGTAGTGACAACTTACATTCAAGCCTGGGTGGAACCTCAGAGTTCTTTGTAGGACAACTATGTGTCCCGCTTGAACATGGTGACCATCCTGAACCTTCCATCCTCTGTGCTTCGGTCTTACTTTAGTACTCACGTTTTTAGTACTACCACTAGTCTTCTTACTGGCATAGCGCACAAATTCTAAAATTATCATTAAGTTTTAAACAACATAACCTCAAAATCCAAACAAAACAAATCTTCAATATATACCTGCAAGCACCGAAGTAGTTTTGTTAGAAGTTAACAAAAAATTGAAGGACATTTTTTAATTTTTTTGTATCATATGCATAAGATGTTATTCAATCAATCAATTCTTATTGTATGGTAAGATGTTATTACTTTGCAATGTATAATTAATTCCGACAGAAAACCAACTGACATTTGTTTTTTTTTAAGTTCCTTATTTTACGGCATAGGTTTTAGTACCATACTGCCAAATCTTTAGTAATTCTAGTTTATTCATTTTTGAAGATAATGAAATGTCATAAATTACTAGATTTATGAATTCTTATTTTATAAACTACTAGATTTATTTTTATTCGACAAATTTCCTGCCTCGTGTTACCACTTTGTGGAATCAGCTGTCGAAAGCGGTATTCCCGGATATATACACTAAGGGACCTTCAAAAACAGGGCTTACTCCTTTTTAAAAGGTCGGCAACGCATCTACTGACATCTTTCGACTGCATTTGTCCATGGGTGTCGATTTCACTTACCATCAGGTGAGCCGCCTGCCCGTTTTCTCCCTTTGAAAATATTTATAAAAATTTGAAATAAGCTTTTTTCTTCTGCGCGATTGGTTTGAGTACATACATTCCTTCTACCTATATAGTTATAATATTAATTATAAAGGAAATAACATAAAACATTACAATATGTGTAGGGTAGTAAAGTTTTTTTCCGTTCACACTAGCAGATTTAAACCAAATGAATAGATAAATTGTTGAATCAGCTACAACAATATTTTTTATTATCAGCCTATAAAATAGGTATCTCGATAAAAGTACTAAGATATAAAAGTACTGCTTCCGCGCAACCGCGGTAAAGAGTGACATCATGCTGCGAGCTCCGACTCGGCTCTTGCTTACACCTACTTAATTCGGCTGTTTGTGCTCTCTCAGTTTAGCTGTAAATTAATTGTTTTTCTTGTAGTGAATCACTAAAATGGTTAAGAAATATTGTATTATGGCTATGTGTAACATCTCCATTGCAAAATTACGCAAAAATGTTTTTTTTATAAAACAAATTTTAAAAATATCCTGAACTAAATTTATACTTAACATCGATCCTATCCAAACTAAATAACATGACTCAGTTTAATTGCTATAAATGATAAATTTAACTTTTTGTCTGGACTCACTTAACAAAAATTCAATTTTTAAAAATGAAATCAAAATGTTAAGTCCTTTATCATTAGAAAGTATTTTGGAAGTCTTATATTGTTTACTTTGTCAACATGGAAAATGTAAGCTATATAAAAGTTGGAAAAAACAAACACTTGCCTTTTAATAAAACTCAATTGAAATACTAACATCCATCATAATTAATAACATACATAATTGGTATTTTTACAAAATCCTCTTTATTTTAAGAATAATATTTAAAGTAACAAACATTTCAAAAAATTTGTGCCCACTAAAAACCACTAAGAATAATGACGTGACAACCGCAGCAAGACGTCGTCGCAGTAGCAGTAGTGCGCGAAGAAACACAAATAAAATTATGAAACTTTAACAACGGCGAATCATGACCCGATTTTGATGAAACATTTATTATTTTCACGAGTAGGCGCATTAATTTATACACATTACATTGTATACGTATATTCTTATGTGTTGGTGTGACTCATCGCTTAACGGTTAAAATAAGTAGATATTTGGACTAAATAACAAACTTACCGGCTACCTTAACTATTCAAAAATCGGAAGTTATGCAGGTAATACCATAGAATACCAAGTAATACCAACTTGGAGCTACGATGTACTTACAGCCCTGTATAATTAAACAATAACTTAATATCTTAACGTTTTATTTTACTGGAGCAAAATCATAACGTCGTTTAGTTTAAATTTTGAATTAATAAAATTTTATACCTATTAGTAAAATAATTTTAATGTAAACCGGCTTTAATCCAAGAAATAGAACTTTACATGTGATATTAATAGGTTTTACTGATGAGTAGATTTTTTTGCCACACACAGCCAAAAAGGAAAATCATAAGATACCTCAAGACTTGATCGTTCACCTTGAACGCCTAAACGGGATTTGAAGGTGGAACGGCGATAAAGGCAAAAAAAATCCAAACGACCTTTTCATCAATTAAATGGCCAAAAAAGTTATTTTACGTAAAATTTAAATAAACGTAAGTTTTATGTAGCTATCATTGACTACGTCCTATAAATTCAAATTAAGATTTAAAATACTTTCATCAATCGGTTGTTGCCGCCGCAAAGAAGTCTCCGGTCAAATAATGTTTATGTTAACTATTGACACTATTGTTCCTGTGAGTCAGTAAGGCCGCAAAATCTTCGTTATGTCATGTATAAGTTTTCTTCGCCTATCGACATAGTTAACATCTCGCTCGCCAAGTCGCCACTGACCAAACATAACTGAATTCAGCCAGATACAAACTGGCTTAACCACCACACAGATAACAAAGAACAACATAATATGCCACTATATCAGCTATAGTTACATTTCTGACTGCGAGTCGTACATACGCATTTCTTTGTCTGGAAAAAAAGTCGTGAAAAGTGAAAACAAACGAAAAGCTCTGTACAAAAAGATGATTATTTTCGTATTGTCAAGCTCTGTGTTTGGATTCATTCTGTACCATTGGATTAGCCTGATCTTGGATTGGAGGAAACACAACATTCCTGGACCGTTTCCTTTGCCAATCGTTGGAAATTGTCACGAGTTTTTGGTGAAACCAGAAAGTAATATATTTTTTTGTAGCAGCATGCACTCATTTGTGATATCAACGGCATCTATATAAAATCTAAAACTATTATGTCATTAAAACAAAATATAAGTAATTATATAACAACTTATTCATTTCATTTATTATTACTTATTTAGAAGATACTTAGATGTCTACTACTTTACTTACCTGACTAACTACCTTTTTTGCTTTCCTTTTATATTTTGTTAGGTGTAAAGAATAAGAATAATTGATTTTCACGAAATATGACCATACAGGAGGTGTTAAGTTTTATAAAGAGGTAGTTATACATATTTCACTAAACTAAACCTAACCCAAACCTAACCTAAGATTGGTTTGATACACAAAAGTTTAGGTTTTTTAACATCAAGGGACTACCAAAAAAAAAACAACCTAAAACTGTTTTAGTTAGTAGTTATGTAGCAAAATAAAATAAAAATAGGGGTATTATAGTCGCGCCCGTCCACTTCGTTTACTCTTACATGACGAGCTCTACATCGCATAGAGGGAATTTTCGGGTTTGCTTAAAACTGCTGAACCAGTATTGGACTAGTAGATAAAAGTAGAGTAAGATAGTACCATTCATCTATAACTTTTGCCCGCATAGGATATGAAGAATATGCGCTTGAAGCAGATATGGCTTTTTTTCAGTAAACTCTTTTAGTTTAGCTTCAGTAGTTTATCTCAATTAGTTATTCTTTTCGTTAAGAAAATACTAACAGTGTGGGAAATTAGAAGTAGTTGAAACGTACGTGAAAAACGTATTGGTTGGGTTAGGTTAGGAGATGGGGATCTAAATAGTCGATTATGACCACAAAGTCTATGTATGCAAAGCGCTAGTAACCGCAAAATGCTTTACTATAACTGCTTTTATAACTGTTTGAATATTTGTTTTTTGCCATAGACTTTGACGTCACACCAAGCGCGCTAAAATGGCATTAGGGTCTTAAGAAATATCTGAATCTGTTTGAAAATATTTTGTAAATGAATTTTTGTTTTATGTGCAGATTTAAAAAAAATATATAATGATAGGAGTTATTGATTTAAATTGTTAAAAGATAAGAACATATTCCCCTTCCTATTTTTGAATGGTGGTTTTTTTCAATAAAACGACGACCATGTTCATTCTGAATGTCGATTTTAAATATATATAGTTAAGATAATTTTTGTAATAGATCTCCCTTACAAACCTACATATAGGCAGGTAGATAAAACACCGAGAAATATAATTCCTTGAATAGCAAATAAAATTTACACTTAAAAGTAACAGCGCGCAAAGCCAACTTAATTTGTCTTTTTGTTACAGATTTTTTAACTGTTCTAACAAAACTTTCGGATGCATACCGAGGAACAACAACACTTTATCTGTTTTCTCTACGCTTTGCCATTATAAGTCACCCGAAAGTTATCGAGGTAATTAATCTTTTTAATTAACTTATCGAGGAAATCATATTCTATTACAAAACCTATCTGGGAACGGAAAATAAAAATCAGCCATCCATATCGCCACACTATGTTACATTACTCGTGTAGGTAATTGTCTTATATACTTACAATACACACATGTATTTAAGTTCCTAGGTCTTAGTACCTTTAAATTTGCGTGACCAAACTTATTAAATCAAAGAGTCATAAGCATAAGTATGTAGCACTTTTCCAATTCGAACAAGGACACTCGGTGATTAAAATTCACCAGAGGCCTGATGTTAGCTACTATGTATTTGTGTTATTTTTAATATACCTACAAGTAAGTTTACTAACTTGTATTTTAAAATAAATTTCGACAAAAAGGTTCTTTCTGTGAAAACTAAATGATTTTTTCAGGCTATAGCATCGAGTACGGAACTAATTACTAAAGGCGTTTCATACAAGTATCTACACAATTGGTTGGGTCTAGGACTTCTCACTGCATCAGGTAAAGTTACCAAATGACATGAATCTAAATGAACTGATCCTGGTAGAAACATTTTAGAAATTGTAGATAGGTAGAATGCTGAAAAGTCTTACATACCTATTTTTCTGGTTACACGGGTGGTAACCGTTAGATAAGTTCGAAGATACATAGCGTTAGGTACTAGATACATATACACAGTGCGCCACGGCCTCTGCGTCTCAAGGGGCCTCGCAAAAAATTTGAACTTACACTGACTGGATTAGGAACTTCAGCTTTTAATTGGCCTTTTTAAATTAATAACATGGGCAAACAAGCAGACCAGTTGGAAGTGTTATGTATAGTTATATCGGGAATGGAGACCTAAAAAAAGATCCTCAATTTCTCGTCTGTACCTTATCTCCCAAAGTTCATGTCGCCGATAACCACATTTAGTCCAGCGCCGCCATTGTATTTAAATAAATTTACCGTTACCGTAATTTACCGTAATTTAAGTTACCCAAACAACAGGGTTTCTGTTAAGAAACGATATTAAAATAGTTTAGATAAAGATAGAACTAGGTTAATGTTTTTCACAAACAATTGTTATGTATGTCATTCAATAACATCGTTAACCTACAGTCCGTCATATGCTCTTTACATAAAGACAATGATAACATCTTTTTATTTCGATTTTAAATGGCAATAATTATGAAAACAACTAGATATATTTACTGTAGCTAATTGTCTAATAACTCTTTCTTCATCGTGGTTGTAACTCGAAGGAAATACCAACCCAAGTCTGTGGAGTACCAACCATAAAATATTTCCTGTTAACGAAGCTTGTAAGTGAATAACGACTTTGAAATATTTTATTTCGAATGGAGTGTACACATATTTAAATTAGTTAAAATACAGGAGGCATTTGCATCAAAAATTAAAACAACTAAGCACATCCATTTCTATGGGGTCTCACATTAGGTAAGTATGATTTAAGAATATATCTATGTCTAAGATATATTCTTCTCTATCTTACATCTACGGCACTTTCTAAAGTGCTGAAGTACTTTGTGGATTTTTTTTTCTTAAATATTAGGTAACAAGTTAAGTAGGTACATACTTTTCTTTTGCAGGAGAGAGATGGAAAACACATCGAAAATTTTTAACTCCAGCCTTTCATTTCAACATCCTACAAACATTTCTTCCTGTTTTCTTGAGAAACCAGAAAATCTTAATTCGAAAATTTGAAAAACTAAGCGATGGCCAACCTGTTGATTTGTTGCCCATAATTGCCCTTAACGCTCTCGACAATGTAGCAGGTAAATAGTGAAGCATAGTAAAGTATAGCCCCGTATAATGATAAAACACCTGACGGCCATGTTTGTTACGTTAAATTGACGTCACCTCCAGATATTAAACTCTTACTGCCGTACGTTTTACGTATGTATATATTTTGATTATTTTACTATTATTAACTTACTTACTTATTATTAACCACAGCCTTATTTTAAATACAAAAAATCATGACGATTAAATTGGTTTGTAGTCTGCAGTACCTACTGGGTCAATAAAAATATAAAGCTGCATTTTCAAATAAACCAATGCGTAAAAAAACGAAAAACAAGCATGTTGATAAGATAAGATAATGCAATCTTATTTATTTTATTGCGTAAAGTTAAATACTTATTATTTTTTGGTTTAGAATCCATTATGGGCGTTAATGTGCATGCGCAGGAAGAAAGCGAATCGCAATATGTCAAAGCTATTCATGAGTAAGTATCCAGTAAATTAGAATTCAGTTAATTGAGTAAACTTTTTTTAAATGGACAGAGATAGATTGACTAGAAATTTTGGATCAAAATATTATTATACAGTTGACGTATACTTTTGAAAACAATAATTATCAATTATAATTTTCGCGTCAAACTATCTACAATATATAAATTAGGTTTTACTGTACCTAAGTACCTCATCCCTAGGTTAAGATGTCCCAATCGTTTATATAAACTTACCTTACCAACTCACCTACCTATTCTAGAGCAAGTGAAGTGACGTCCTTGAGAATGAGGAATGCATTTATGGCTCAGGATTTTATTTACAACATGACTTCATACAAAACAAGAGAGGACAAAGCCGTGAAAATACTACACGATCACACAAACAAAGTCATCGAAGCTAGAAAACAAGAATTAAAAAAGTTAAACATTACTACGCTACAGCACTCTTCAGATCTCGGTAAGATTAATTGTAGAGTTATTATCAACAATGACTTTTAAATACATAAACGTAAGACATACAGTAATTACAGATCGCATTGCAGTATTAAAAATTATAGAAATTTAAAGAAGAACGATAATGTTTAAATTAAACCACCCTCTACTGTGATACTGTGAAATAATTTACTTTTTTAGGACTTAAAAATAAAAGTGCATTTTTGGATCTACTTTTACTAACTAATGAAGATGGCAAAGGTTTTGATGATGAAAGCATCCGAGAAGAAGTAGACACCTTTATGTTTGAGGCAAGATCTTTCAATACAGTTCAAAAAATTAAACACATCCTATTAATAATAATACAATTATTTTCGGAAGAAGGAATTTTCGGAAATTTCTTTTCTAGTAAAAATAATTCAATATTTTCAAGACATATGCACGCTTCAGTACCTATTAGGCGATCATCTTTTTTGTGTTATTTTTAGAGTAAGTGGCAAACAACTACGACTACGGCTGTATTTTAACAGTTAGATCACAATTTTAGATTAGACATTTTTTTGTTTCATATTTTTTAAAGCGCAATTTTTCAGCAGTCAGGTTTTAGTTTTGACCTTATTTTTTTTAAATACAATTTTGGTGTTATCCAAAATGAAATTCGTATTAGATTAGATTAGTGTATTTATTTTTGGTAGGCTCGGGGCAAAATTTCCTTCGGTTCAAATTTGAGACGTTATTTATAGAAAAATCAACCAACTTTTAAACGAGTATGTGCGTCGTGTAAAAAGTATAAAACCCCGCGATCATGAGACCGGTTCTCAGGATTGTCCTACCTACAAGGCAAAATTAGAGCAACTTATTATAAATACTAACTATGGCCAAGCTTAAAATAGGACAATTAAACCTTCATAACGATAAAGTAGCTACGTCTGAGTTAGATAGGCTTGTAATTGAGTATAGTTTGGACATAGTTCTCGTTCAAGAACAGTACCAGAGCGCTGGACTTCGTAATAAGATAGTTCAAATAAACAATAAAGCTCGCGCGGGAATATACGTGTCACGTTCAAGCTACACTGTCACAGCTCTTAATAATCTCTCGTCGTCCCACTGTGCCGTTGCGGAGGTCTCGTGTCCTTCTTTTAGTATATATGTAGTTAGCTGTTACTTTCAGTTCTCTGATCGCGTAGACCCTCACTTACATCATTTGCGGTCCGTATTATATGCACTTCCTAGGCAGGCTGTAGTTATAGGCGCGGATGCCAACGCGTCTTCCCCCCTTTGGTTTGGTAAAATTAGATCAGCAGATGCGGATCGTCGCGCCGCAGTAGAAGAGTTTATTGCAGAAATGCACCTAGAAATTCATAATACCTCTGATTCACCACCTACTTACAGCAGCCCTATGGGCGAATCTTTCATTGACGTCACACTTTCAAGTGCGTACGTAAAAATCTCTAATTGGCGTGTTCCTGATGCGTCATGTAGTGATCACCGTTTGATCGTGTACGAGTACAACCCTAAGCTGACACAAGATATCGCGCCCCGTTCACAAAGCTTTCCTTATAAAACCAGACGTGCAGACTGGTGCTTTTTACTTCATTTTTTGCGTCACATGCTGGAGACTTCACTCACCCGCGTCTATCGGCAACAGAAAGCGCTGAAATTATGACGGATACTTTCAATTACTGTGCTGATGTAACACTGGGACGAACATCTATATCCAGTGTGAAAAGATGTGAGTGATGGAATGATTCTCTGATAGGAATTCGTAAGAAATTTAGAAGCGCGCGTCGTAAATTAAATAAAGCTAAAAAATCCCTAGGACAAGATACTTCGTCAGATAGGTATGATAGCGCTTTAATTGCTTTAAGAGTTGCTAGGTCTCACTATCGAGCTGCAGTCCAAAAATCAAAAACTAACTTACTTCGAAAAGTAGTTGATAGGTTAGACAAAGAGGGGCCATGGTCACCCATATATCATGAGTTCAAAGCTAACAGAGCAACTGATCAAGCATTTATTTCAAACATCAAAATAAATGATGCTCACACTCTTGGTGTTGAGGAGACGGCGGAGGCCCTTCTTAACGCTCTCATTCCGGACGACACTACTGAAAATGATACCGACTATCATCGAGAAGTTAGGCTCATGGCTGCAGTTCCACCCACATCTCCTTCGTCCGATCTTCCAACTTTAGATGAATTTGTCAAAACTGTTAGGGCGTTATCGGTTAATAAGGTCTCTGGGGAAGACAAAATATCGAATAAGATGATCCAGGAAGCCGTAAAGCCGATAAGCCACCTGATGATCCGAAATCGTATAGACCCATTACCCTTCTACCATCTTCTACCAACTTCTAGAGCGTCTTATCGTACCTCGGCTTCTTCCGGGCGGTCCAACTTTTCACGAACGTCAATTCGGTTTTACTATCGGCAAATCAACAATCGACGCGGCTATCTCGGTGAGAAAATCGGTAGAATCGTCGGAGTTTAAAAACGTCATAGGTGTATTCCTAGATATCTCTGGTGCTTTTGATAATGCATGGTGGCCAATCTTATTGCTCAAACTTAAAAACAGAGGTTGTTACAGCAATGTATATTCCTTAATATACAATTACTTTATAAATGGAACAACTAAGCTTCAACTTGGTCATCATGCAGTGTCGAAGGCTTTGACTCGGGGCTGCCCACAGGGTTCAGTGCTAGGGCCGTATCTCTGGAATATCGGATTTGATGACTTTTTGTCTATACCGTTACCGGCTAACTGTTCGCTGACGGGATATGCAGACGACGGTCTCCTGCTTATTCAATCTCATACAAGAACAGGAGTTGAGTTGTTAGCTGAGTCCTGCCTACGTCTGGTGGCCGACTGGGGAAAGAAAAATCATCTTGAGTTCGCAGCCCATAAAACACAGTATTTAATGTTAAAAGGGCTCCCGCGCTTTAAATTTAATTCAGTTACAGTTAAAAAGAAAGACTCAGTTTGTTATCTCGGTTTGATACTTGAAAAGAAATTTCATTTTATTGAGCACATTAAGCAAGTTAGCGAAAAATCAAAACGAAATTTTTATGCGTTAAATAGAATATCAACTTCGACCTGGGGATTGTCGTTTAAGTCATTAAAAATAATTTATACTGCTACTTTCTGGTTGCATTTGTTACGGAGCCCCCGTGTGGGCGGATAGAGCCACAATTGGCGCTGCGCGACGTAAATTGCTTCAGAGTCAGAGATTAGCGTTAATTTTTCTTTGTAAAGCGTATAGAACCGTCAGCACTGAGGCCCTGCCGATTCTTGCGGGGGTTTTACCGGTAGATTTGGAAATACAACGGCGTGCGGCAAGTGGCATGCCGTGGTGTTTAGACGGTCAGGCGGCTCCTGACTGTCTCCCCTTTAGATTTTTGGGCCTCTGGGCCATTTCAATTGCTGTCTCCGCTTTGCTGGGAGGGAAGTCTGAAACCGCTTTCTTACTACCTCCTATTTCTTGTGATTAAGTTCGTTGCGGGTCCCAAGACAGCCGGTAGGGTGTCCGGGCACAGCCTGTGCATCACTGCACAGCTGCATTATTCGATCAAAGGACGCCACTGTTGATCCTGATAAACAGGAGTTGCAGTGGTGGGACAGAGTGGCGGGTGTGCCCCGATTTATAGAAATTATCCCCAATTATCGCTTGCTTGCAATTAAGTCACGAGTAAGAGAACAATGTATATTTGTTTGTAGTCTTAAATTAAGCCTTTACTTTTGACATTCGACATGAAGTTTTTTTGTTTTTACGCTCCGCTTTTTTCATATCACTTCTGTTATATTCATTTTTAACAACGAAACGACATGTATACCAATCGATTGGCACCACATTCATCAAAATCGGTTTATCAGGTTAGGAGCTACCTGCGGTGGAACACACAACGTACAAACATGCATCGACTAATGAAACCATTCCATTCGGCTCTGCGGGCCGGTAGTTGGTGGGGTAAAAACTGGACGTTCTCAAAAGATGAACTCTTGGTTCAATAAATAACACATACCTATATTGAAACAATTTTAATACTTTCCTCACCTCATTTTGACATCATCTTTCATCATCATCATTTTTCAGTTTGACGACCTCGCGTCGCAGTGGTGTCAACAGCCGACTGCTATTCAGAGGTTCCGGGTTCGAATCCCGGCGGAGGCGGGACATTGTGTTATTTGCAAGACGCATTGTTTCTCTTACCGGTCTTGGATGTTGTATTTTTATTTATTTAGTAGTATACCATATCGTTGCTTAGCACCTGCGATACAAGTTCTTACGATACTAAGTGCAGGGCTGAGTCAATATGTGTGTCGTGATGTGGTTATTTATATATTCCTATGAATTTTAGGGCCATGACACAACTACATCAGGAATAGTGTATTGTTTATATTGTCTATCTAAATACAAGGATGTTCAAGATAAAATTATTGATGAGCTAAAGTCTATACTAGGTGACAACGCCGATAGAGATCCCACTTACAGGTAATACATATGCTATTGTTGCAGCTAAAGATCTTTTCGCTTTTTAGGGTTCTCTATCCTGCTTTTACTGTCCGCTGTCTGTCCCTTCGGGCGCGCTTTATCTCATGACTTGAAATTTTAAGACCGTGTATTCCTATTGCTGCTATAACATCGAATACTAAAAATACATATAAACAAATTGAACGGGGCCTCCATACTTGAATCGTGATTTTTAGTCAATATTGCTTGTTCTTGTTTATTTCTACGAAAGTATTTTGAAATAACACATTGTTTTATCTTGTGCCCTCCATTTGCGAGCCCGACTCCCACTTAGCTGGCTTTAGGCTAAATGGGATTCTATTAATTTTATCTTATTCGAATCAGTCCCACTTTAAGAATTATATCTTTACCGAACATTAATCAAATTGATATAGAAAAGCGAAGAAAAAAAGGTAAAGATAAGTACATTTTTTTTTCAGTGAACTCCACGAAATGAAATATCTTGAACAAGTAATAAAAGAGTCGTTGCGACTTTTCCCGTCAGTCCCACTTATACAGAGGTCTGTAACTCGAGATATAGGTAAGTAACTAATTGCTACACACATTGTACCTTTGTAGGTAATTATGTTGTAAACCTACTTATTACCCACTTAGATAAATACTAACACAAGAACATTACGTGGAATTTAAAAATCATATCATAAAATAACAAAGACTTGCATGACACTTTTTGTTTGAAGTTGTTATTACCTAGCAACACAACATTTACACGTGTATCAACCCGCCTCTTCGCTTTAGCCAATTCTGAACCAATGGTCTCGAGCCTATCATTTTGCCAAGTTATGGAAGGAGTTTTATCTTTGGGATTTATAGTCCAAAATTCTAATTTTACTAATTTTGTATTTTGACTTTTGGAACCACTGCTCTACACAGCAAAGGCCTTCACATACCTATCTAATACTAATAGGGTCCTTAAGAACCCCTATTATGTATACTTTAATACCTATCCTTTACATTCAGTTTTACTGGTACCTAATTATTTAGTTCTTAATACCCTATTACATACCATAGGATATTTATTTATTTACTGATTTGTTAATTAAAACAGATCTATTATGTCACAATAGTACAGTGCTTAAACAAAAAATTAAATTCTGGTGTACACATAAAGCCAATCTTATAAGTAAAAATAAGTTTAAGCCAAATTAAATGTGTTTAATTATTAAAAAATCCAATTTGTTTTTAGAAATTGCCGGACTGCGTTTTTTAAAGGACACAGCGTTGTTAATAGATATATTCAATCTCCAAAGGAACCCTGATCTATATGAAGACCCGTTGGAATTCCGACCAGACAGATTTGATAGGAATATAAACAGAAACCCCTACAGTTGGATAGCATTTAGTGCAGGCCCGAGAAATTGTATAGGTCGGTATCGTAGGACTCGAAGCGAATGAGTTTTAGTTTTATTAACTCTGTCTACTAACAATCCTTATTTTATATAGTAGTGATTTATTGAGCGGTGGTTAAACTTTGTTCTCTCTAAAACATATCTTGAAAAAATGCATTTTATAATCTCTAGAGAAATGCAATTTCGAATAGTGCGTAGTTCGTTTTGATTATTCAATCAATTTATCGTAAAGTATGTGCAAATAGTATCTTTACAGTAAAAACAGAATTAGATATAACCATTCAAAATAAACATATCTATCTCGCTCATCAGAACAACTTTTTCTATAGAATTTGTATGGCACCCGCGTACTTTGACGTCATTGTACATATCGGATCTCTCTGTCTACCCAACGACTTTCAAGCTTAATAACTTGGTTCATAAGTCAAGTATTTGAGAAAATCTATATGAGAATATATATGGTATCGTATTATAATAATATTGACGACATCGGTGATGGTAAATAGCCGACTGCTACACTAGAGGTTCCGGGTTCGAATCCCGGCGGGGGTGAGACTTTCTGTTATTTGCAAGACGCATTGTTTCGCTTACCGGTCTTTGATGTTGTATTCTTATCTATGTAGTATATACCATATCGTTGCCTAGTTTCTGTGACACAAGTTCTTACGATACTTACTGTAGGGCTGAGTCAATGTCTGTGTCGTGATGTGGTTATTATTATTATAAATAAATAAAAAAGTTATCCATATTCCCTATTGACTGTGTTATAAAATTTGACTTCGACATCGCCACTACGCTTGTACTACACAAGGTAGGTACAACTACCTACTTGATACTACGTGGAATCGTGGAATCGTATCTAAGTACGACTTTTGCTTTACTACCCCATAAGCGTCAAATCATGCGTAGGTGTACCTGCTGTCTATAGTATTTCCTTTAATCTGCATTTTTTTCTGCAGGACAAAAATTCGCAATGATGGAAATGAAAGTGGTTATCTCTTCGGTTATCAAGCATTTTGAATTATTAAGCGTGGATAATAAACATGTTAGCGACATTAAATTGACCGCAGACCTTGTAATTAAAACCCCCAATGGAGTAAACGTGAAGTTATTACCTCGAAAGTAACATCACTTATCGAGATTACAATAATAAATAATAGATATAAGAAAAGTGGTTCTTTCAGTCAATTTGAAGTAATCTCCCTGAGTTATGATCCTAAGAGTGAGTAAACTTGCCAGAACACCACATGCAGGCACGGTACCATTTTTTAATAAACGTAGAGTGCATCTGTCCGGAGGCCTTAGCAGCTTTACCGTGACATTGATTTACTGTTGCTATCGTTTTGTTATCGATTAAGCTGTATTGTCTTTATTAAGACAACAAAATAAGACGAAAAGCATAGATACGACTGTCATACCTGTCCGCCTCCCAACCCTGACCTAGTCCAGACCCGGTCGGGACCCGGATTATCGAGGGACATTTAGGGTTTACATGTAGAAGGCGTTCGAACCATTATGAAGCTAACGAAAGACACAAACTATAAGGCAAGAGGAATCTAACAGCAATGGGTAACCGAATAAGAACTGGAATAGGAGGTCCCCGTGAGAACTGAGAACCCCCCAGGCGCAGGTATGCTCAAAAACAAGGCGATGGGTACCAAAAACTAATAAATATTTTCTTAAACTTTGTGATCACTCTATTGTTTTTATATTACTAGCAACCTCCTCCGGCTTCGCACGGATATTACGCTCTATCTATTAAATCACTCTATCTATTTAAAGAGCGCGTCAAAATCCGTTGCGTAGTTTTGAAGATCTAAGCATACATACAGAGGACAGACAGCGGGAAGCGACTTTCTTTTATACTATATAGAAAGATATGAACCTTTAAGTTTTGATAAAAAGATAGGTAGATATAAAATAATGCATTAGGCTATCATTAAAAAGCTTAATATTGTAATGGAAAGACAAAATAAATACTATAGTAGGTAGGTATTTAATTTTGAAACTAGCTTGGAATAATTCTAGGGACTAGAATTAGTAGAAGTATAGTGTAGCCATTTTTTTTTTGATTAACCAGTTCTTTGTGTCATCTTCCAAGTGACTAACTAATATTTTTATGGCATTGCCATCATCATAGCAATCATTTTATTTTGAGTATTTTACCAGTGACGAAATGATGAATCTGTCTACAGTAACATGCTAGTACTGTTAAGTTTTTTGTTACTTAAGAGATGAGGAAAAGAGCAGCCGAGAGGTCGTAACGTACTACACAGTTGTACAGAACTTTTTAAAACACTAGCATTTAACTCATCTATTTCTGCTGATATACAAGAAAAGACAATAAAATAAGAAAATTTTAACCGCCTCTTCCCGTTCCCGCCAAGTAACTCTAATTAATGCTAGTAACGGTAGCGTTAGCGTTCAGATTCATCTATTCATCCGATCATTAAGCCATATATAAAATTCCTTGATTATTGAGTTAGAGTACTCTATTCTTAAGTAATTACGCTCTTTGCCCACGATGAAGGAAATGAATTAAAATATGACATTGACATTTACTTGACAACCCAAAGGTGCGTATCGAAAAAGGGCAAACAAACAAAAAATAAGAGATTAACATTGAATAAATATTTCAAGTTTCAAGCTGAGAAATAAATGTGTTATAAAAATGTCTTCAGACACCCTTAACATAGCACGTCGCAAACTCAACGAGGCTTTGGGTGATAAATCAACTAAATATTTCAATCAAATGAAACAGTGGTTTCGCATGAAACTTACTAAGGAAGAGTTTGATGCCGAAGCCAGGTCTTTGCTTTCTACTGATCAGGTACACTTTCATAATGAGTTTCTACTTGCACTGCTTAATAAAGTGGAAGGTTTAGCGGAGACGTCAATAACAATAGCGCAAGAAAAAGCAAGCTCGCACAATCGCAACACTAGAAGACATAAAAGAAGTTCCCGAACTTCTGAAAAGTCTAACTTCGAAGCTGCAGATCTTCTTGAGTACTTGCCCCCCAACTCTCCACCCGGGGCTGGCAGTGATGGTGTGAAATATGCTGCACAGGTGAGACCTTTGCTATCGTTACTTACGATCAGTGGCGTAACATGGTGGCGTGGTGATAAATTACCACGAAGCCCCAGCCAAAAGGAGCCCCTAATTTGCAGGGTCGCTAGATATATGAAGTAATTTGTGTAAACCATCTTAGCCTAGAGGCTTAAAAGTAAGCCTTTAGAGCCTAATATAATTAATTTGGCATGGGGCTGGGCCTCAAAACAGTATATGAAAATTAAGTGAACAATTAATTAAATCTCTTATTTGCTCCATATGTTATTATTAGACAATAGTAATGGAAGTGTTTTGGTAGCTTCCAATTCATACAAAGGAACAGCACAAAAAAAAAATCTGGTATTTTATCAAATTTATCTCAACCTGGTTTGACAGTCTATGTACTTGTTTTTATATTTTGCAGGAGATATTCTTACCAGACCACGCCTTAGTTGTTGGAAGGTTCATGCTGGCCGCATGGGAGCTTGGCCTTGAAGGTGCTGATGATGATGCTGCTGACATTATAGTGGTAGCTGTTCAGAACTTCCTCAAGAACATAATCAGTGCAGTTGTCTCTCAACGGAAAGGTTATAAGATGAGATATAACAAGTTCATGTATGATATTGGTGGGGACATGCCTAACATGTGGCTGAGAAACTCCTCCAAACTTTATGATCCTCAGAATGATGGGCGGGTCAATGTGGATGATGAGGCTGACGGCTTGGGACCAAGGTGTCCTCCTACTATTGATGAGGTTGAACAGGCAGCAGCTTATGAAATTGCTTGCAGGTTATTATCAATTACTATTACCAAATGTAAAATCATCTCCATAGATGTTGCTTATATTTCATGCCTAACTAACTCATGCAAACACTTTTATTAATAATTCTAGTGAATAAATAACCATAAGCGAATAAATAACTAATTATACCTGAATTCATACTACTACTACTGTTAATTTTGGTTCTGTAATAATGTTGAAGTAAATGAAAAAGACTAATTATTTATGAATGAAGATAATCTTCTTTCTTTCAGTGCATCAAATGCAGAGCCAAATGATGAGATACTAACAATTGAAGAGTTCTATAACACACTACTGACACAGAAGAATGTTATCGCCAGCCACTCCGTCTATGCAGTAAATATGGAAAGATTAGCTGTCATGTTAAATCATCCAAGTTATTAAAATACTAAATAAAAAGTATAATGTATAAGAATTAATTAACCTGTCTGAAAATACACAATTTTATTTCCTACTTAAATAAACTGTACAGTGTATAGAATATTAAGTTTATCTGTTCAACTTGATGCAGCATTGATATAGTCACAAATAGTCTACCTTTGCTCATACGCACCATTTAAAGCAGATACACAATTCAATATGTGGAAAGTCTGTAAAGGGCCTGATAGATCATGATTTGTTCAGGTACATAAATTGTAATCTGCCACACTAAAAAAAAAATAGAAAAGAAATAATTTAACAGTAGACATTTTTATTTCTTACTATTATTTATATTTTACTGATTAACAACTTGCTATATTTACAAAATTATTGTGTCAAGATCATTTCCTTCTATTTCTATTTGGCTTCCTTTTGCTCTTGTCTGTATTATCTGTGGCGAGTTCTTGTTGGAGCTTTTTCAACATCTGTGGTGTGATGAGACCCTGAAACATAAACAAAAATAAATAATCCATACCAATAGATAAAGTTGCAAAAGTAACAATTTCTCTGCTACTTTTTAACATTAACACTTTGATACAATTTAGCAAATGAGATTACTTACTCTAGCGACTAGCATTTCGGACAGTTTTCCCTTGCAGTCTTCATCTTTGTGAGTTTGAGCAGATTCCCTTGCCTTGGACAATCGCCGCGTGTTCGCATCGGCGTGAGTTTGTGCGGGATCATCGCGTAATACTTGCTCCGAGTTCTTAAGTAATCTGCAACATTTCATTTATCATAATGATTACCAAGTAACTAAACTATGAAGTATTGCTTAAACGCTAGAGAACTATAGAGATGATTCTTAAATAGAATAGATGCACTTTAAGACTTTCAAAATGGTTTAATGCAACTTCCAATCAATACAAAAATTCCACATGGAGATAGTTTATAGAAAGAAGACTTCCGCTTAGAAGGTTTTTTTAAACTCAATGCCTAAACAAGATTATTCACAGATGAAAATTTGTTTAGAGACTTTAAGATAAAATAACTATGCCAGTCAGACAGTATATTAAACTTTTCAGGTTACCAACCTGGTAATTTGGAAGATTCCTTGTTGAATGATGGTGTCTAATTCACTCTCCATCTCGCGAACTAATTTCACGTCGGGAAACATGTCTGGAAATCTATAACTGCAATCAAAAATACATATTTATATACTATTAATTACCGCGCTTGAATGGCGTGTTAAAAAAATGATGTGAGTAAAATAATTATATATATTATACAACGTAAATAGCATCAACAAACCTGAGCCATAAGTATAGTTCTAACACATCAAACACTGACTCTAGATGTACAAGGTCCATAATAGTTTTAGGAGGTGGTAAGGGCCAGTCTACTGTATTGCACAGCCAGTTTTTTGTGATTGGTTCGTTCCTGCTGTATTGTCTCACCATCTGTAAATGAAATAGTACTAAAATGTTAATAAACTGACCAGTAGTTTTATTTATGTTTTATCAGATCACTATTTTCTACCAGCGATTCCCAAAATTTCATCTGCGTTGACTTTATAATGGTACAGAGAATTTAGTAATACAACGATATTAACAATTAATTTTTGATAAAGAAACATTTTTCCTGGATAAAAAGCATCCTACGTTTTAATCAAAACATAGGTTAAAACTTTCTGTTGCCTGTACCAAATTTCATTCAAAACCCTTCAGCCATTTATAGTGATTCAGTAAGAAACCAACTATACCTATTTTCACATATATAGAATTTTATCAATAGGATAACAAAGAGGAAATGCTTGATTAAAAAGATACAAACCTTAAGGAATGACGCACATACGAATGGTAGTTTGTTATTGATGGGCGCGCAACAGAACACGTAACGAGCCCGCAACGGCAGCGGGACGTGTTGGATCATCTCTGCTAGAAACTTGAACGCCTCCGTGTTACACATCAGGTACAACGAATCGTCCACTGTACATAGGTGGACGAATATATCCTAAAAAAGAATAAGCATATATAAACATTTACATACATAAATAACACACACATACATACATAATAGTTTTATTATGTTCAAAAATATGTTTTATCTATAATTTTCAGCAAATGGACCGACTTAACTATTAATATCTTATTTTTTTATTATTATTTTTTGTTTACTGTACTCAAACTAAAACGACCACTCACCATAAGGCTACTTAACGTAGCATGAGGTAGATGATAGGCGTATAGCTCCATCTGTTCGGAGGTGGGATGTAGACCAGCCTGAGTCACAGGATCCGGTGGTTGGGAGAGCAAGTTCTTGAGGGTAGCAAGATCTTCAGCTTTGAAGGTAGTCACGTAACCTGTCTCCCATGCACTACCGTATCTACCGGCTCGGCCTATTAAATATATATTTTTTATTATTCACTGAAGTGGCAGTGGGAAGCAACACATGCAACCCATTTTATAACAACCTAATAAAAATATTTTATGACTAAATGTGTCAGTGAATATTCAGATTTGGATTTGTTTATTTTCTTCAATAAATAACTAAAATGAAAGGAGTATTCACCTTCGACCAATATTATGGCAAAACGTAGGTATGCATAGAAGTTTTATACAGCAAAGCAAAACAAATATTTACCTGCGATTTGTAAAGCTTGTGATATGCTTATAACATCCATTTCTTTATCACCATCTTCGTTGACGACCGGTTTTATTAATGAATAAAATATTATCCTTCTTATACTCCTGCAATCGAAATATTTTTTGAATATACGCATAAAATTAACAAACTATTATGACGAGTAGGTACATTATAATTGGTCAAATGATTAATTGAATCCTGTGAAAAGACATAAGACCATTTTTTTCAGAATAAAAATCAAATCAAAATTCGAGCCAAAACCAGACCAAATTCTATGCTAAAAATATCGTAAAAGTATTTATGTAGGTACATGTAAGTTTAAAAAAAAGTAGGTAAATAAACTAACTTACAAATTAATACCGAGGCCGATGGCGTCTGTGGCCACCATAACTTTGCAGGAACTTTCTGGATCATTGAATTTGTTTGCTTGCGCAAGTTTTGTGCCAGGCGGTAGACTTCCATATATCACTGCTACTTCATGCCCCCTAAAGATACACGCGTAAATTAAAAGTAACCGTTAAATAAAAATATTGATATGTCATCAATTATTTGTTGTGTTTTCAAATTAATGGATTGAATATGCTGATAAACTAACAAAATTACAAAACAACTGTAATATCAAAATTTAAATTCAAAGTTTTCGGTTTAAATATGTACTAATATTATTATGTTGGCTATATATAACTGTAAATTGTATGGTATCATGCAGTACGTGGCTATTATTAAATAAGGCATAAATGAACAACTACAAAAGCTGTCAGTTTTGGCAGTAAAAGTAAGGGACAAAATCGTAGAAAATCCATTTTTTTAAAGTACATTGTAGGTTTCAGTTAAGCAAAGACCAAATCAACTCGTTCAACACGCACCAGGCGTCTACGTATACGTACAACCTGCAGAACGTACGCTAGCGATATGCGGTATAAATGACTGGCCAGCCCCTTTAGACCCCTTGTATTGAAATGACATTTCCTCGCGCTCGAGTTACGTCGTTGTTATATCATTTCCATTCATTTTTAATTTCTGTTGAAGTTTACGCTTGTGGAGCTTTATGACTTGTCTAAGGGGCCTGTTCTGTGACTTACGATCGCTAACATTTTAACTTATATGTTAAGTTGGCAAACAAGCATACAACTTGCTTTATGGTAAGCAGTAATCTATATATAATGGACTCTAACAAGACCAAAATCATCAATCTATAAAAGCTTGGAATACCGCTAACTGTCATATTTAACGCATAGTTAACAATCAAGGTAAACGCATGTATTTAGTCTGAGCTTGACACAAGAAGGCTTTTTTTTCACTGCCAACACAGACATCAGACAAACTACGATGTTGGATACCTGCCTCAACCATGACTGACCTCTGTTCTATAGCGCGACTTACACTGTAAATGTCGTTCTTATTGAAACAGACTATACAGTCCCCAGGTATGACGTTATCCAATGATCCCAGAGCCGAGTCCTCTACTTTTAACTGTGTCAATCTCTTGTAGGATCGTACCTGTTATTTAATAAAGAAATATGTATTAAATTTACTAATACTAAGGAAAAAAATGTAATATACTTAAAACTTCTGAATTTAGTTAAACTTAGAGGTGGCAAATAAGCATTGAGCCTACCTGAGGGTACACCTGACAGTTATGTTGGTGATGTTAAAATGTCAAAAAAAATTACAACAGTTACTTTAGTTGATTAAATGTTTTTTTGTTATTTTTGTAAAAAAGATTAAGAAAAGGGTTAAGTATTTATCAATCACCAGATTTCATAGAAAAACTAAACTCACAAAAATTCGTCATCAAACTTTAGAAAAATTTCATGAGCACAACTTTTAAGTATTTTTCTATTAACAACATAATAACGAAAAAAAATATGTAAAAATAACAACAATCCGACGTATCGCGCTAACTAGTGTTGCTGGCGGTACTAAGAGTTCAATGGAAGGAAGTGACGCAAATTTGACGTATTCAACATAATCAGGTGTTTAACCATTTTATGGGATTTATAAGCTTTTATAGCAAATGCTTACAACATCAAAGGTATGAGCAGGAAACAAAATTTCTAAACTCAATAAATTACCTCTAACTCTTCTCCAGTAGTGTTGCATATTTCTTCTATTAAATTTATAGCCCCAGCTTCTCCGCATAAATGTATTTCTTCTGCTTGTAATCCTATCAATTACAATATATTTAGAATACCCTATATTTTTATTATTATTAACATCTAGACTAGATAGATGCAAAATTTTGGATACATCAAAACTTTGGAACACATTTGCATTCATTTTATTTATAGAGAGCAAAAACCGAAAGCATTGATTTACCTAATATAGCTCTTGTCCAAGCCCACCCCCGCCCTCTATCTCCAATCATTTGAATTTCATCTATAATTGCCACTTCATCTGAAGACAAAAATATATTAAATACTTTAACAACACTTTTTGGCAGGCATCAATATTCAACAATGTAATATACATATTATATTTAGATATCGTTGGCAATGAGTAAAATCTTATTCCAAAAAATTATTACTTTTATATATATATGATTGTTTTATATGCATCAGGTTCAGATATCAAAAACTTTAATCTTATTAAAAATAAAAGACGAGAAATCAAATACTTGGCTCATAAAACATTTTCAGGGGATGTTTTTCCTTCCGTAAAGTTGTTAGGCAATTGATACTAGATATTGTACATATTATGTATCCCACACTGTATTGTTGTCAGCTAACCAATATGTGGTATAAGTTTTATATTTATCCAACATTTTTAATGTATGATATGCAATTATTTGCCTCCAACTTCACCTGATTCTAATCTAATAAGTCTAGTCTATAAAGTAGTAGTAGTTAAGTCATACCGTGGTTAAGATAATTAGACCCCGATTTTGGCCATGCCATTGCTTAGAAATTAGCCCTCAGCTTGAAATAATCCAAATTTACCATTGAATGGGATTGTACTTACAACTGTTGTTAAGTGAGGTCATTTCAACTGTGCAAGCGCAATGACTAGATGGGTTTAATTCTGCTTCCTCCATCAGTAATGTCTCACTTTCTTCTTTGGTTTCTAATTCATCACTCCCACCAGTCAATGAATGGTATTGAGAAGCATGTCGCCTCTCTTCCCCAGTTATCAAATCACATGGTGTGCCCTGAAAGTATTATTTTATGATGCAATTGTTTTTCTACAAATACCATGAAATTTAAGTATGTTTTGAAGTTATCTGTGGTAAAAGTAATGGTACAAGAAAAAAAAATGAAACTTTTACAGAATCCCTCGGTATTTTTTCAAATATCTACATAGGAATTGATATATATTTTTTTGTAAAGTTCAAATTTATTAGAGAAACAAGTTTAAATCATTTTAATCTTGCTAAAGCCTTAAGGCTTGGAACTAAAAACAAATTATGGTAAATTAATCAAAAGTTATAGTCTATTAATGATAAACTTGTTAAAAACACCAACAAAGAAATTAAGACAGTTTCAATTGACCTTATTATTATTCTTACATATCTTTATAAACATGAGTTATTAAAACCACATTTCCAAAATTGCAGATGATTATTCAAATGAGCTTACATTTTTATTAGACTTGTGGTATATCTCTGTTGCTAGCAATTTCAGTGGTCCACAGTAAACTCCAGATTTTGCCTCCAGAAATCTTTGCATAGCGTGGTATGTTTTCCCGGAATTTGTAGGGCCAGCATGGAATATAATTTTCCTATGCATACTTCTAGCTCCAGGATACCTAAAATTAGTTGCATTGCACAATTTTATACATTACTAATTGATATAGAAACTTTTTAATTAACAACAAAATAATAAAAACAACAAATGTCCATTAGATATTGGAATATCATTTTTCTGTTTCAAAATTAAGCTAGTATGTAAATTTCGAGCTTTTAGGACTTTTCAATTTTACATTATTCAAATGGTTGATTATATTACAGTTAGACATACATGAACAAGCTCAATTTGTTTCAAAGCAGTTGTTGACTCCTTGACTGTGTAATCAAATTTTTTGACTTTATATTTCATTTGCTATTGAGTGACAGATAAATTGCTCCTACCGACACAATTTAGCCAACAGACTATAGATGACCAATATTATTCAAAATGCCTACCAATTGGCAGGAGTCCTCAAGTCAGATATTTTCTTTAAGTCATCTAAACAGTCCAGATGAGGGAATGCAAGTCTAGCATGTCTAAGGAAGTATGGGAATAAATCATTTGCATGACCAGCACCTGAAAACAATTTTTGCAAATTTAATAATTTGTTGATGATTTCATTTAAGTCATTAGTTTTCTAGTTTTAAAAATGGCTAGTGACTGCGTTTTAGAAACAAGAATATCAAAATAATAGTATTATCAATGTTAACTTTGTAATAACACTTGTTCCATAGTTTTACCTTGTAAAATATCACTTATAATAATATGTAAATCTGGAGGTAGATCATGTTCTAAACAATGTCTTCTAAACGATAAGAACGCCTGATGTAATAGTGTGTCATCCAATCCATTTTCAGATGCCAGTTGTCTTATTTCAGGTTTCTGATAAAACTTATTTAGTATTTTTAACAAGTCTTGTTTTTTTATTCTCCCAGTGAATTCTTCTCCTACATTAATATCATCTGGGTTTGGTTTTACTGGAACTGGAATAAATAAAGCCGATGGATTCCCGCGGTCGTGCTTTTTAGTTCTTCTAAAAACATAACCTATATTTCCAACTTTCCCTTTGCATAACACAGAGCTTTTGAGAAATGACGAACTGCACGGTTGTAATTTTTCCACACAATGTAGAGACAATATCCTAGTAAATCCTTTATACATATTGGAATTTTGTAAAAATAAAAATTATCTCAAATGTTTTGTCACCACCACATTACTTCACGGGACTTCCCTTGCAAGCAGCCAAATACCAGCTGTCAAATCAGTTTTTTTTATTCACCAGTGTTCCTAACCCGAAAAGAGCCAATTTTCTTAATAAAGTCAAAGTAAAAGTCAACCAAAATCGACCCAAACTTCTAGAAACTTAGAAATATGGCCTTAAACCATTTGAAAAAAGGTGCACCTTATTTAATTTTATGGGAATATTCTCGCGACAAAAAGTTTTCTGCTTAACCTTTTCCTTATGCCCTGCTTTTATTTGACAACTAAAAAAAGCTGATAGTGTATTTGCCATTTAATAAATGTTTTATAAAGTTGCAAAGATGTCGTCCAAAATAGGTTTAGATCAGTGTTGTAATTTTTCTAACAATGCACAGAAAAAATATGAATTTTCACTGTTTTGGATATTTTATTTATCGGACGAAGATCCAAAATTATCGAAAACGTGGAATTTATTCTACAGTTGGGAACACTGTATTACTGTACCTAATCGATAAATGTCAATGTCAAACTGACTGTAACCACGTTTAGTTACGTGAAGACAAAAATGTCATTAAATTTGGTTACGTAATTAAAAATAACTATGTGGTAATTTATGTCCTAGGTCAGTCATTTATTAATTTAATAGTAATTTTGATTTAAAATCTGTCTCAAACTCAACTACTACTCAATCATAATGTCTAAGAGAAATACTTAAAATTATCAAAAAAAAATCGTTTTGTTTCTTACTCTCAAAATTTGTTTGACATCTTGATTTTTGACAAGAGTCAAGTCGGACACGACGACGACTATTGCAATTTTTGAGAAGCAGCAAAAAGCATTTAGTGCTTTGACTACGATTCACATGATAAAATTTAATAACTGCAGTGAAAAAAGACATTATTTTACAGGCATTGTGACTTAATATACTATTTGATAAACATGGGGAAAACAAAAAAGGGCAAGAAGAACCAATCTGTTGAGGAAGGGTAAATTTTCCTACTTCACATATATCGGAATCTTATATTATTTTGCGTTTGTTTTATTATTCCTCTTATTTTCTAGTGATAGTGATGTGGAACAGACAAACATTGAAACCGCCAAGCCGGCACAGGCTAAGGGCAAGAAGTAGGTATTTTTAGGTTATGTTTTAAAATATCCATTAAAGTCAGGAAGATCGTGTATTTGGCCTGCAATGTAAATGTATTGAGGGAGGAAAGATAACTGAAATAAAAAATCCGTGTTATGTTAACTGATTTAATTCCTGCACAATGAGTATTGACTGTTTAAACTACCTTAACTTACACTGAGTAGATAACTCTGCATAATGTGTTAAATGTCAAGTATTTAATGATATTTGAACCTAAATCATGTCAGTAAAAGTTGTTTATCTGACTTCTGATTCTTAATTGGATTATTTCACAATAAAACTACAGTTTCGTAATAATATAAGATATTGTGGAAATGTAATGGTGGATGTAGAATAATATCATAATTTTATAGAATCATAGCTGAATCTGATGAAAGTGAAAATGACAAGCCAAAACCAAAGTCAAAACAGAAGAAATCAAATGATGAAGATGTTAATGAAGTCACAAAAAATATCAAAAATGTATCTTTATCTAACAAGTCTCAAAAGAAAAAAGATTTAAGTAGTGATGGTAATTATTATGTATTTTAACTCAAAATTTAATCATTTTTGTGCCTTAAAGTACAATCATTAATCTTAAATTTTACTTTTTAGATGAGTCTGGTGATGAGCCTCAGCAAAAGTCCAAGAAAAACAAAAAGAAAGAAGAAAACAAAAGTGCTTTCTCTTTTCTTGAAGTTGATGATGGAGATGATTCTAATGTTGAAGCTGCCATTTCTTCTGAAGATGAAAAACCTATTGAAAAGACAAAGAAGCCAGAAAAAAAAGAGCCAGCTGGTAAGAAAGGCAAAAAGGCAAGAAGAAAGAAAGATGACAGTGATGATGATCTTGACAAAGTTCTTGCTGAATTGGAAATGGAATACTCAGGAATAAAGAAAGAACCAGCTTCAGTACCAGAAGTCGAGAAGATACAAGAAGAAACTGAGGATAAGCCAAAACCTAAGAAAAAGACTAAGAAAGATGAACTAAAACCTCAAGAAGAAGTAGAGGAAAAAGATGGCAGTGAAAATGAGAATGATGTAACAATTAAAACAGCTGCTCAAAAAAAGAAAGAAAAGAAGGAAAGAGAAAAACTTAAGAAACAAGAATCTAAAAAGAAGGAGAAAGAACAAGAAACTAAGCAAGTTGAAAACAAATCAGAAGTAAAGGCCATAGAGAAAAAACCTGATCCTAAAAAGGAAGAACTCAAAGTAGAGTCTAAAGCACCTTCTGAGGAAAAAGAAGGAGAAGGGGAAGGAGATGCAACAGCTACTGACGGAAAGAAAAAGAAAAAGGGTGATAAGGGTGATAAAGACGACAAAGCCAAGAAAGGTCCTACTAAGAAAACCATTGCTGCCATGCAGGAAGCATTGAAAAAGGTTAAAGAAGAAGAGGAACGTTTGCAAAAAGAAGAAGAAGAGAGGTTGAAACTAGAAGAGGAAAGAGAGCAACAAAGGTTAGAAGCGATTAGACTGGAAAAGGAAAAAAAAGAACGGAAGAAACAAAAAGAAAAGGAGAGAAAAGAAAGACTTAAAGCTGAAGGTAAATTATTGACTCCAAAACAGAAAGCTGAGAAAGCTCGAGCACAAGCTATGTTGGAGTCGTTAAAGGCTCAAGGGATTGAAATTGGTTCAGAAAAGAAGCCACCAAGACCTGGAACAAGGATCAAGCCCAACAAATTGAAAACTCAACTTTCTATGGAAACTCCAAGTACTCCTGTTGATGAAAAGAAAATAGATTTTGAAGAATCAGATAAGAAGGTAATAAAACAAGTTTTTAATTAATTGTAATATTTTTGAGTCATTTATATATTATTTTTATTCAACTTATTTTTTCTATTGTTTATATTTCCTAATAGAAGTAAGTGCTTAAACCCTTTTATTGTTGATCAATTATTTTCATTTTGCTGGAAAAGGGACCTTTAGATTGGTTCTGTTTCATTTCATTGATATTTAAACCACCCAAGCTGTTCTTTTTTTTGTAAAAGTTATTTTATGTTATTAAATGAATTTGTGTCAATTCAGAAAGAAGCACCCACAGCTGAGAAGAAAGAAGAAGAAGAAGAAGACTTGGTGAAGGATTCATGGGATGCTGAATCTTCTGAGGAGGAACCGGAACCTGAACCAGAGCCGGAACCTACTCCAGTTGAACAGGATAAGAAGACAGAGAATAATAAGGCAAAGGTAAACTATTTGTTATATGATAATATTATAAATGCGAAAGTAATTATGTCTTTCTGGTACCTTCTCACAACTAAACTGAAGATCAGAATTGGATTAAATTTAGCTAGGAGACAATAGCATATTAAAAAACTATTAAAGCTACATTTAGTGTCTAACTAAACTTGACAAATAATTTATGTTCAACGCTGGATGTGACAGACAAAAGGAATGTTTTAATACTTTAACACCAAATGTTTTAAATGATTTAGATTAGAGTGAGTGAGGACTTATTTTTCTTTCTTAGCTGCAATTTCAGCTTCAGTAATAGAAAATTACATTTAAAATGTATTTAATGGAGCCAGAGACTGTTGTGAGTTGTATGGAATTTTCAAGTAAAATATATATTAAGGGTTTAGTGTGAAATTGTAATTTCTGAACATTTCCGACATATCCAATGCTGACATTATGTTCTTTTTATGTATTAGAAAGAAGATGAAGACAGTTCGGAGGAGGAAGATTCCAGTTCAGAAGAGGATTCCGATTCCGATGATGACTCAGAAGACGATCAGATGACAGATGCACAGAAGAAAAGAGAATTAGTGCTGAAGAGATTAGAGGTATTACAAAACCTTCAAACATTTATAATTATAATTGACAAAAACATATATAAATAGTCAATTTGATGTATCTAAGATGGCCACCAGTGTGCCTACTATGAGTTGTACGTTCGATTGCCGCTTGCGACTGCAGTTGCAAATTTGTATTATCTTTGTAAAGCACCTTTAACGGATTGGTGAGAAATTAATATTGTATTAATCTGTGTCAACTGACGTGTAGGAAAACGAATATACGAACTCATGGTAGACTCACTGGTGTTTTACCATTTTACTCAACTTATATGTGACGCGAGTACGTGAGGACGTGATAGCTCAGTTTGTTACGTGTCTTGGTTAACCGACACCTGACCAGATAGGTAGTGGGTTCGAGTCTCAGGTTGCTATAAGTCGTAGCTGCCATGTTCCTTGCCCGGATAGTGGCGACATATTCGCGACCTGTCACACAAGGCAACATAAAAATGCGAAATGCGGTTTTTAACCTCTGCCAACTGAGGGATTACTGCGTCAGTTTATGTTTATGTATGTTACTCAACTTGTACTTAACTAATAAACTTATAATAATCTTATAAACGAAATTATTAGAAAAAATATCTGACAACTATTCACTATTATTAATTAATATAATTATATCAGAAACGTCGTGAAGAAAACGAGGCTAATAAGGTGAACAATCCTCTCCGTGCGGCGGTGGTGTGCGTGCTTGGCCACGTGGACACAGGCAAGACTAAGATATTGGACAAACTACGCAGAACTAACGTACAAGACGGAGAGGCTGGCGGTATTACACAACAGATCGGCGCTACCAATGTACCCATCGAAAACATCAAAGAGCAAACTAAACATGTTAAAGGGGTATGTTGGTTTTTTAAGAACATGTCAATTACATTTTTGGAAATCGATCAGTAAGTTGATAATGTTTAAAACAAGTCAAGGAGCCATTGACTTCGCTTTTCTACTTGTTAGCAAAAATTCAGTTTGAAATAATTATATTCAAATAAGTAACTAGTTTTATTGCTGAAAATATGACAGAGCAGATATAGAAAAGGATCTCATCCATACAGAAAACCACTTCCAAACAAAATATTTGCAGTGTTCTTACTTAACTACATGTAATATTTTTCTAGGTTAATGAGATAGCCTTCAAGCTGCCTGGACTTTTGATCATCGATACTCCTGGGCATGAGTCCTTCAGTAATCTGAGGAATAGAGGCTCATCACTGTGTGACATTGCTATCTTAGTAAGTTAAAACAAAAATACATTTCTAATGATAATTTATTGACATATTATCATTAGGTTAATGAAAATTTAAATATGATGTATTATTTCAGGTAGTAGACATTATGCACGGCTTAGAACCACAGACCATAGAGTCTTTGAACCTGTTGAAACAGAAGAAGACGCCGTTTATAGTTGCGTTGAACAAGATTGACCGTTTGTACGACTGGCAGAGCGCTCAGCGTAAAGACGTCAGAGATATACTGAGACTGCAGGCTACTAATACTCAGATGGAATTTGAAAAGAGGAGTAAAGATGTCATGCTCCAATTCGCTGAACAGGTAATTTGTCGTTTGTAACAATTTATTATGTTTACTAAGCCTATCATTTACTTAGTTTGTGTGTCCCAAAAAGTGAGACATAATAATAAGCAGCTCTGGGAAGGTGTATGGGATATTAATTTTTCAGTTTTTTTTTTTCTTTCAATGTTTTTATGGACATGGATTTGAAATATCTACAATTTAATCCCTTCTTCTGAAAGTTATACATTTTATCTGAAACACTAATAAAACTGATTAAAAATATTTTTTATCAGAGTAACGATTTAAAAGAACTTAGTTTTTTTGAATAATAAAACTCAGAATTTATAAAGCACTAGTTTTTGCCCACGACTTGATTCGGTACGCGTTGATTTTTTACAAAATATTTAATACAAAAGATTTAATAAAGAAATATTTCAGTAAAAAAGTTAAGTATGAATGAATTTTAGGGTTTGAACGCGGCACTGTTCTATGAGAACCCTGATCCTCGTACGTACGTGTCCTTGGTGCCAACATCAGCTGTGACGGGAGAGGGCATGGGCAACTTGTTAGCTATGATAGTTCAAGCCTGCGAAGGGCCATTGCACAAGAGGCTCGTCTTCTCCAATCAACTACTAGCCACCGTCCTTGAAGTAAGAATAATGTATATCTTATAATTTAGAAAAAAATGTATGTGGAGGCATTTGGTAATCTCACATGACGGTAAGCGACTACGTAGAAGAATGTATAACATGTTTGCCGAGAAAATACCTGTTTACTCTCGATTTGAAGAGGTCCAAGTTATGTTGCTTATGGATCATTCTGGAATGATTGGGGAAGGGATCTTTGAAAGGTGTGTAAAAAAATACAAATACGAAACAGCAGCCTATTTTCCTCCCAAACTCTAGGGGTTGGGTTTTGATACCTATATGACTATTTTATTGGTTTTTTGGCTTAAAATAATCGCATTTTTATAAATAATTGGCAACACTGCTGAATTTAGGCAAAATTTGGATTCAACAATGTTTAGGTAGCATTAAAAATTTCAACACTTAAGGGGTTAGGCTCTTTAGGGTTGCAATACACAGCGTTTATTAATAAGCATTGCACTAATTTTATATTATTTTCTTTGATCAGGTTAAAGCAATCCCTGGGTTAGGAACGACGATAGATACGATCTTAATAAACGGAACCCTTCATGAAGGAGACACGATGATACTAGCCGGTACTGATGGACCGATCGTCACTCAAATCAGGTCTCTGCTTATGCCGCAACCTATGAAAGAACTCAGGGTCAAGGTAATGTATTAATTTCATTTTCGGTAATTTACAAATATACAAATTACTATTAACTATACTACTACTACTACTATTCTATTACTATTCTACTACTAATATCTACTGTTTTATTATTATGTGTATATATGCAAATTTAATATTTAAAAAACTCTTTAAAAAGAGGACTCGTCTATATGAAAAATTAATATGGTTAAAATACTTTTTCTTCTTGACAAATTTGTCCACCATGTGTTTTGTTACCATGTAAAATTTATGCAAGTTAACAAAATACGAGTCGGAGTGAGTGATTTTGTTTCTTTCAAAGGTAAAGTTGCCATAACCTTTTTTACTTATTTTCCGTACAGATGCAAAAAATATTTTTTGATTGTTTTTGTTACTTTTCTACAAAAACAAGACAAACATTTTGTAAATAGTTAAGGTCTCGATAATTATGATAAATGTTGTGTGTGCCATTGATATTGATTGTTAGAATATTTATTTTTTTTCACACAGAATGCCTACATTGAGCACAAAGAGGTGATTGGAGCTCAAGGAGTTAAAATCGCAGCTAAAGAACTAGAGAAAGCTATTGCTGGACTCAATCTGTATGTCGCCCAGAAACCCGATGAAGTTGATGTTGTAAAGTAAGTCTTTGCAATACTTTAATAACATATTGCAATAGAAAAACAATCATATGGTTTTAAAATAGTCTAATAGTATTAGTATTAAGTTCATTAAAATAAAATATTGTATAATATTAAAGGAATAACTTCACGCACAATGCTTGCAAACTATCTAGCAAAGTATATTTACAAACAAGATTCAGTGTGTACAAATACAACATTTACAAGGGCAATTCTATTCCATTGAATATACAAATAACCTTTCTTAATAAAAAAATGAAATGGTTGCCTTCCAGAGCTAGTATCGAATATATACGAGTGTATAAACTTGACATGGTATTAATTTTTTGTCTTTAGGGAAGAAGTTGCTCGGGAGTTGAAGTCTGCGTTGTCATCGATCAAGTTGTCAGAGAGAGGCGTGTACGTGCAAGCTTCCACGCTCGGCTCGCTAGAGGCGCTGCTTGACTTCCTTAAAACTAGCAAAATACCAGTTAGTATTTAATTAATTAAATTTTGAACTTGAATTGAATTGAAAAACTGAATAGATATGGAGCAATAGTATTATTGATCAGCCATTTTATACATCTCCTTAATCCTCAGTGGCTATTGTCGTTTTACCTACTTTTATTAAAAGCGACTAATATATAGTATTTGTAATTATTTACAGTATTCAGCTATCAGGATAGGTCCGGTTGTGAAGAGGGACGTAATGAAGGCCTCAGCCATGTTAGAACACGACTCGCAGTTTGCCACTATATTAGCTTTTGACGTTAAGGTGAGTAAAAAATACTTTCGACGTTTCTTACCAAGGACCTTCATCACATGCATCGTTAGTCGACTGTCGCTTAGTGATATCATAAAACCTAGAGTGCTATTTGTCCCAAATATATTAAAAGTATCGATAATATCGATAGCACATAGGATATTGTTTCTAATTTTCGAGGTCAACCAACAAAAGTAAAATAATAATAATTGTAAAGTTATGGACCAAAGTAAATAACACTGAGCTTAAATGATGCCAACCGAAATAAACAGACACGGAGTAAAAAAATACTAGGACAAACCAAGTTTAAACCATGCTCACATGTCAATCATTTCAAGACGCAGTTTTCCGCCAAAAAGTGTGCATATTTGTTCTGGTACTAACATTAAATGTGAAATAGTCCTAGACTAATAAGTTCTCTTACCTGCTATAGTCCATGTCATATTATAAGACGGTGAGAGTTTAAACTAGTTTCCACTGTAGTTTCCTTATTTGTATTGTTATGTAATAGATCGAGAGAGACGCCCAAGAGATGGCGGACAATCTGGGCGTGAAGATATTCGCAGCCGACATCATATACCACCTGTTTGATAAATTTATGGCGTACAGAGAGGAACTGAAACAGAAGAAGCGAGAAGAGTTTAAACATATAGCTGTATTCCCTTGCAAACTTAAGGTAACAATATATAATAATAATATAACTTAACATTGCATTAATTAAGCTATATTCAAAAACCTAATGATCGTAAGATATAATATTGTTTTAATTTAAACAAAATCAATATAATAATTTAAAGATTTCAAAGGAAAAAAAACATCTTCAAAATATCAGTTGTTAAATATTTTTTGTGTAAAGTTTTTTTTAATTTATTAAAAGCAAGTGTTTGGCCATTACCCGTTATAATAAATATGGCCATTTACAATAATTGAACTGAAGGGAAATTATAAAATAAATGTAATAGTATTATGAATAGTCTTTACCTCTAGTATGATAGGATTCGAGTATAAAATATTATTTTTATTCTTAGGTGCTGCCTCAATTCGTGTTCAACTCTCGAGACCCGATCGTGGCAGGAATTATGGTTGAGGCAGGCATTTTGAGAGAAGGAACGCCAATCTGTGTGCCAAGTAAAGAAGTAAGTAACTTGTTAAACCAAATCATAATGCAATACTTACTAATGGTATAAATACATATACAATATATAGATACAATAAACAACAGATATTCGATCAAATTTAACTAGGAGATAAATTACATCCAAAGAAATAAAAAAATACAAGTTCTACGTAGACAAAGGTAAGGGCAAAAGCTAATATAAAAAATATCAACAATAAATGAATTCGAATTATTTAAGGTTTAATTTTCTTTTTGCCGAAGTTATTAGTAGTTAGTTATTAAAACACATTAGTTAAAACCGTTTATTGACCGTGTCACTATACACTAATAGTAGTGCAACGGACAATAAAAACTTCCTGTGAATAATATAGTATAAAGTTAAATTAATATAAATAAATAATCAAATTGATTTTGTATCCAGTAAATAACATTGGCTGTCGTGGTGTTTTTCTCAATAAGTATATTTCTAATGTTCAAAACAGTTCGTGGAGCTGGGTATAGTGACGTCAATAGAGATCAACCACAAGCAAGTGGAGACCGCTCGCAAGGGCCAGGAGGTCTGCATCAAGATAGAACCGATACCAGGGGAATCCCCCAAAATGTTTGGCAGACACTTCGACGAGACAGATTTTCTAGTCAGCAAGGTAAGACAAATTTTTTTTTAGAATTTTTCTCGAAATTTTTGCCGACCCAATTTTTTTGTGTGATTCAGGTGATAAATGAAACCAATAATCAATTAGATATTTAATAATAGGCTTGATTACTAGCACTGTGATGTGAAAAATTCACTCTTTTTTTAGCGCTATCTATCTTTCATAATATAAATTTAGCTGAACTTAAAGTTGTTGTTTGATCATAAATTTGAGTACAATTTCACAAGATGGCGTTGGTCTAAAATATGATACCTAGATGAAATAAAAGGAATGCACTTCTTCGAATGTATTGCATTTCATAAATGCAATAAACTACAAAGCTTTTATAAAATAAACTTTTATAGATTTAAACATTTAATTCATGTGTATATAGTGGACCTAAAATAATATGAACGGGGTTTGAGATATTGATGTGTATGTGTAGCTAGGTTAGGTCACAACAACGCCCTTTTATATACCTATCTAACACGACACATCCCGCACGGATCGATAGAAATTAGGTCGAAAGCTTTGACAGGTTTGATAGGAGAATTGTTTATGGATGGATGTGTTGGTAGAAGCTTTGTGCATGTACTAGTAAACTGGAAATAGCAACAAGCATACATCATCAATCATTCATTGCCGATGCATTAAATTGTTAATATTCTCTAATCACTCACGAACCGCCATTACATCATAGATGGCTTGTGTTTTAAACATTACTTTAATAATGAAGGAATATTTTTTGCCTTGACACTAAAACAGTTTTGCTACCTATTTTGTATACTTTGCATTTTTGGATAAACTACGATACAAGTTTTATGTAATAACGTTTGTGACACATTACACTCTATCGTTCAAACGATACCATCTTAAGAATTGCTTCCAACCATTTTTGCTGGAATGAATTATGTATTACTTTTTAAATGGAACTTATTCGTAATCACGCTGTATCAAAATTGTCATCTCGGGGCAGTCGGTGTGTCTCCGGAACATCATAACTGGTTAATTTAGATTTACGAGAATATCGTTAAATATGTAAGGCATTGTCGAGTGTTATACTCGTTTAATCTCATTTAAGATCCGTTGGTGTTTTGTCCTCAAGTTTATTTATCGCCTGCATACAAGATTAAGAGTAGGAGTCTTGTCTTTCTGTGTATAGTGACTGACTGACTGGGGGACAGAAATGATGTCGTGTTAGTAGCTCCTCCGGTCCGGTTTAGTTTTGGCCATTAGGCCGTATCAATTTGCTGTGTCCGCGTCTACTTAGAGGGAAGTCAGAAAATTGTTAATAAGTTGTGTATGCAAGCAAGTGGCATATATTTCGGTTGGAAAAAGACGCCGTTTATGTTGTCGATCAAAGTAAAAAATAAAAACATCTCACAAAAAAAATCCAAATGTTACCAAACATAGCTTAATTATGTTTGCTGCAAGAGATCTCAAGCTAAGATTCGCAAACTAGTATATATGCAGTCAATATCCTTGCTTATATTATAAACGCTAAAGTTTGTAAGGATGTATGGATGAATGGATGTTTGTTACTCTTTCACGCAATGAATGAACTGAATTGATTTTAATGAAACTACAATAAAACAGCTTACACACCAGAACAACACATAGGCTATAATTTATCAAGATATTGTGTGAATTGTCCAAACTATAACGATAAATGTCAAAAATCCTATTAGGACCATTTTCGGCTTCTACGCGGAGCAAGTCGCAAGCAAAAGCTAGTATTCTATAAATGCCTATAGCAATGATCTCATCAACGCATCTAAATACAGCACACTGGATGTCGTTGTCAATGACAATGATTGACTACTGATTTTCATTAATTGCTTAGGTATGGTACATTATTGCCAAAATAGGTCGTTATCAAGCCACTCTATGAACATGTAGCAAATATTAATCCTTTTCTTTACTCATTCCTTGGTATTTGTTACCTTTAAGTGGCTAAAGAGTCGTTGCGCGTGCCGGCTATTGTAGGCTGGATGAATGGCATATCCGCATGTACACTGCACACTAGATATCTTTGCTATTTGAACTCATTATGCAGTGACACCGTTTGACATAGACTATTAATAGCTACAGAGTCGACCATACAAGTATCCATAGTAAATTTACTTGCACCGTTGATTGATTTATGCCTGCCGTTGAGTTATAGCAGCTGTATCCCTTTCACGGATACAATTCCGTGTAGTATTCTCTGTTAATAACAATATGATATAAGATAAGAACTATTTTCATTTAAACATCGAACTGGTTTTCATGTTTATAAATCTTTTTTCAGTACGGTTGTGTTTCAGGACCTAAAATTTGATACCCACCTTTTATATACAGATCTACTCCTTAACACTAAACTTTATTTTAATTAAGTATTAATAAACTCATTAGTAATTAATGGCATCTTTATTCAGGCGTTTTAATAATTTATTTTAAAATATAAATACTATTATAAGGTACATTTAGAAGATGCTAAATTACAAAGCGTTCCATGCATTACATATGGTGAAATGCATTTACTTTACGTTTGGCTAAAAGTAGGAGGATGAATGCAGACGTACGGAGGCAGAGGTCCATTGATCTAGGAGGGTGGAGTTGAAAATGGAATGGAGAGGTGATAGGGAGTGTAGGAGAGGAGGGGGGGGAGGAGGGAGAGGTCACTAGGTCGAGGAGACGCAGCCTTGTTGAAATAACATCATTACGCAGTTATTAGATGATTTCACAGGAAGTTCAGATAATGGAACTTGTTTAGTTTGAAGGTATTTTTAGATAACGTTGTATTAGTTTGCTCCTCCTTTGTTTGTAGAATAAAGGTAGATGAGGAGACTAGATGTTTCTAAAAGGTTTTTACACGTGGCATTGTTATTGAAAACTAATGTGATACTGTAATGTGCTATTAATACCATATTGTTACATGTTACCTTCTATATTAGATAGGTAAGAAATCCATTAGTTCATTGAGGAACATGATACCTTTTGTTTTCGCTTTAAAACAAGTTAGATTCTACACGTTTCTGAGAAAAAATACGTAAGTACCTACCTTCCTGTGACCTTTTCAGGATTCCGTATCCAATATCCGAACATTTTAATGTCACAGGCTGATAAATTTCCATTCAATAACATGAAATTTCACAAGCACATCTTTGGTGTAATGGAAAATGTTAGATTTAGGATATTATTAGACTTGAAAGATGAAGCATATTTATTGTAGCCGAAACGTACACAAAACTAAAGTTAAGTTTTATTTGTTCCACTGGGGCTTGTTCAGTCAAAAATATAACTGTTTATATTTTAATTTATTTATTAATTACTACTTATTATTTTTCTATGTTTTTGTTCGTTATTTTAATAAAACCATAAGAATTATTCATTACGACAATTATGAAATGAAAGATTTTTTTCATTTTTAGGGTCAATATTCAAAATCTATTATACAATTTCTGGAAAATGCTCAAGGCATTTGACGCGTGTAGCCGAACCGTAAAGAGGTGTGCGTACGATGCACACTCGGCCACTATTCGAAGGTATCATTACCAGAGTTACGATGATAGAGCCATAATAGTTAAAAACGATGTGAAAGCACTAATGCCCCGGCTCACGAACGCTACAAATTTTTCGTCATCCGCTCGAAGGTCGAAAGTTATATTTGGCTCGGCGTGCCGTCATTGCTTCCCATCCGTTTGGGAAGTGGCCATGTTTTCTCAAACAACTACAAAATTTCATTAGGTATGCGTACGTTTATACCTGCGGTGTTATGTACACTTCCTCTTCGGGTTATATTGCTCAATACATCGCTATCCTTCAGTCAACCTTCTGTCAACAAAGTTACCCGGAACATTTTGAAGTTCCTGTTTATATAGATCCTTTACTAAATAGGAGCCCTACACTGTCAATATTATCACGCGATACTTCGTATCGCGAACCAGTATCACGCAAATGTTTGTGTTATTGACTTTATCGCCATACTATTTGAACTAATTATAATATTAAGATACGGCATTGATAGTGTGACACCCCTCAATGGACAGAGAGCTGTTCCGAATAAATAAAATAAAATGGTTCAACAGGTCGTCATACCAGATATAAGATTATTAAATAAAACCTAACTTTTATAAATATTTGAAAACTCTAGTTTCTAGTATGAGTGAGTTTCTTTGTCTTCGATCCTATTCAAAGGCCACCTTTAGGTATAGCCCTAGGTGTATAAATGAAAGTTTTCTTACACGTGCCCGTGCCTGGGGAAGCTAGGCTTAGCACAAACAATGAAATGAACTTTGTTTTTTTAGAAAGAAAATAAGTTTTCCTCGTGTTAAAACAAATTATAAATTTAGAAGCATTCAAATCAAAATAATCGCAAATCCGAAACATTACGAAAAAAGTAGGTATGGAAATCAAACAAAACGCATTCGGTCGTAATAATAAAAGGACAAATGACAGATATTAATTTCTATTATGACGTTTTTTTCTGCATCACAATCAAGCAAAATTCTCTGTCTTATGACTGTGGAGACATTTAAAAGTCCATTACGACTCCACTTACATTGTTTTCTGAAGACATTAGGCTGATTGTAACATCCCGCAAGTTTTTGAACCTAATTGCTGTCGAGTCGATGCCATCATACACAATATCTATACGCGCATTAGCTTACAAGCTATCAATTGGATATTTAAGAAAAACATCGTAAATAAATGTTTAGCCATAACGGTAACAAATAAATGCGAGTATGTATCCGACTAAAGTTCTACCAAATTTTCTTTGTTTTAAACTTTTGCTTGTTTTACTGTCGCCATTATTACATAAGTTATAAGTGCGATATTTGCAAACGTGTGGTTTCAAGGCAAATCTCGCAACACATACAAGACGCATACTGCCGCAATGAACACAAACGCAGTGACCCGGTCAGACCCTATTCTGGAAGCTCCATTGATATTTTGCAGCGGCTTCATTGATGAAATTTGCGGAGAATGAATCTACTACCGACTTTGTTGTATGAATGTAGTCACGCCACGTAAGGCTCATCGCTGTGAAGACTAAGTATTGAAATTATTATCTTAGTTAGTGGACATAGAAAATTCGTCAGAACGAAAATAAAACCTATATTAATTATACTCTATACATTATTTCAGAAATCGGTCGGTCCTATCATTTCTATAAAATAAAAGTAAAAGAAAATTGTGACCTTCAATAAACGTAATGCTGCATCCTTGGCTAAAAATAGACGGCTTTTATCCAGTGAGTTTTTAAAGAAGAGCTTGGTTCAATAGGTCGTGATTCCCAGGGGCCTGGTGCAGGCTCGAGGTTACATGCAGGCGAGGGACGCGGGGGCCTCGCTGTTGACCCACTTGCACCACCTGCCCTATTTTCCGAATGACGTCACTAAACCCCCATTCAACCCCATGCGCTGAATCGATGCTCAAAAACTGGGTCGACTTGAATGAACCTTATCCACATTCATAGATGTTATTTTTAGAAACAGGCGTCTCAATTTGGTCACAGGCTTCGGAACCAGTTTCAGCGGATGTGTCGGTTCGGTAGTCCTCGATTAAATACACCGATACTTGCCTTTGAGTTTTGTTTTAACCAGTTTTTGAACTAAGTATTTGAAAAAGTGAATGTCTTTCATTTTGTAGGCCCAAGCAGTTATTCATGGTTGTTTGGTTTGGTTTAGATGAAATTGCGATAGTCAATGGTCTAACTAAGACTTTACATTCAGCATCAAATAATTAGACCAATTAAAGAATTAGTCCTATTGACGTTATAAGTTTTTGATAAAACATTAACGATTTCAATGGTTACCTTAGCTTTTCATTAGTCAATATCATGCTAGTACTGTAGTACATAGTAGAAAAGCAATTTACCTGAAAAATATTTTTAACATTCTGACAATTCACTGTGAATGCAAAGCTTATGAACATAACGTAAATTGATATTACGACCTACCTACTGTTTTAAACCTACATATTTGCATTTGAAAAATGGGCCCTTCAAATGTTTTAATTACAGAAAACTTGTTTAAACTGTAAAGAGTGTTTAAAAATTGTTGCAGATTTCCCGTGCCAGTATCGACGCTTGCAAGGATTACTTCAGAGACGACCTCATCAAAACGGACTGGCAGCTCATGGTGGAACTTAAAAAACTCTTCCAAATCTTGTAAACCACACCCTCTTACCATACCTACTTGTCCCATCACCTATTGCTGTCGAAACTTTTGTCTATTCCATCTAAACCGCGTCATAGAATCTCAATCATTGTAACACTGTACCCCAATCTTGTGCTAGCTATCATTTTCATGAATTAAGAATTTTATTTACAGTTTTGTGTTGAAGACCATGAATTATGATATATTTCGGATTTCCAGAGTACCTTAAATCCTACGTTTTTTATTGTAACTAATTGGTTTTGAGAAATGTTGGCTATATCTGTAGTTTCATGCATTTTGTTGTTGTGACCCTCAAATGGACCAGAGGCCTTTGTATGTGTTGATTTAGATTTGTTTTAACTGCCATGTACCTATTATTTAAACACAACTGCTGATTTCAAATTACTAACTGTTATATTTTGTTGATGAGAATGTAAATACATAAAACATACACATTTATTTAATGACGGCTCGTTTCTCAACCTTTGGTATCTTTGATTGGACTTTCTAGACTGCATGTGCGTGTAACGTTTTTATTAAATTTATAGGTATATATTTTTTCTGAACTGATACTAAATTATTTAATTTTAAACAATCATTTGTAAATATGGATTCATCTAAATAATTTTACATACCATTGTGTACATAAAATGTCCGTCAGAATGATTATTACCAATAATTTGCATGTGCAATAAGCGATCTCGTAGAATATCAACTAAATTGTGTCCGTGTCAATATCAGTTACGGTGCTTCTATGGGTGTGTTAGGAAATTATATATTTATAAGTATTGTAGTCGTTCTGTATCTATTTCTAGATATCTCGAGACTTATAGAGGCACTGTGCTCTTGTTTAATAGAGGTCGTCTATTGTCCCTTTATTCCTATTAAATTGTATGGCGCTGCATATACTGTTTCCTTAAACCGTGCATACAGGGATTAGGAAAAGTTTGAAGGACTAAGTCCACCGTGGAGGTACGAAGGTTGTAGTTTGTAATGTAGGTATTTTCCCTTTTTTAAATGCTTTGTATTATATAGATGGAATCGGACATATTCTTATATTAAAGAAATTTTACGAATCTTTGTTTTACTATCGTCATCTCCCTTTCCTAAAATTTGATAGCTGAATGTTCTTATCATCATTAAGTATAATAAATAACAACAGGACAAACGTTTGTCTCATAAATGGTTGCTTAATTAATGTTAAAAACTAAGTATGGATATTATCTTATTGAAAAAGTATGGGTTCTGTTTGAATTTCTTTATTCTGTTAAATACTTAAAAAAAATATTGTTTAAAGTTTATTTAATTCTTAAATGTTTTGTCGCTGAGCGACTACAGAACCAATTAAAGTCAACACCAAAAACATTTTTTAATATTTAGAGGAGTTTGAGGACTTGAAAACTTTATGGACAACATTCTTAAAAGTAAGTAGGTAAATTACGCCAATGTCCCTGCATTAGTTACCAGGTGCTTAAGCCTAAATCACGAGGACTCTGCTAAGGTTAACTGCTCACCACTAGGTGAGCTGGTACGTATGCATTTTTGTTGCAGGATGAGCAATAACATGATAGGCCTGCAATCTTGAGAATGACCTGGAATGGGTAGACACAACGTACCTTTAAAAACTAAAAAGAGAAGTTCTTGCATTCTTTAAAACGATTTTACATTTCTAGAACATTTCGATGAGATCAGCTGTTGTACTTGAAGCGAATCTAGTTTCAAGACTCAAACTTGAATTCACCCAAATCTCGTTTTAAATCGAATCGATGTGTGTTTGAGCTAAGTATCAGAATAGTTCTAGCCTAGGTAGGTGAGCCTATGAAAAAGAAGAGAAAAATTACTCTACAAAGTACCTTGTATTCCTTGTATCTTTGCTATACAACTCAACACGAATTTGTTTCATTCATTTATGCCAGGATTAGTGAGTATTTGAACTCACACCTGATATTAAGTAGCTCACGACGTATTTTTTTACTAACATACAATTGAAAAATTAAAAAAGCTGTTCTCGTATCTATTATTGTATTGTATGTATCGGATTTATATATTAAAAATACGCTTTTTGAAAATAAATCAAGAGAAAGCAAAGACTTGCCCCATAATGCTGTAAAATTTTGCTCTAGACATACTACGAGGATTTCAGTAGTCGATAAGCTTTCTACGATCTTACGCATAAAACCATGGTTGGATTGTTCAGGAAATGTATTTGTTATCAACTATAACAATAAATGATGTTATTTATTGCTATTATGAAATCGGTCCGATATAAATTAGATACCTACCTGCTATTCGCCAATATTGACAAGTATCTAAGAATAAAAACAAAAGAACTGACATCCGATGGTAATTAGCGGCACGTGTATTATATTGGAACCAAGGAATTTATTTATAGGTATCTATTTACAGGAAATAAGTGGGTAGGAACATTAGTAACTAAATACCTAGCCACTTCCTACATGCAATGTCCAAATACCTAGATGTAGATATATGAGTAAACATTGTCATTTTAATGGATGTCTGACCAAAGTACCTTGTTATATGGTGTTACGTGGTATATATGAGCTTATAAAATACCAGGAACAACATTGCTGGGAAGCCAATGGCGGCCGTGCATCAGTGATGATTGGGTGGAGGTGGAGCGAAAGCTTTGCTCTACTTTCTTAATTTCCTTATGACGCAGTACATACTTTTCCTCTATTCTTGAACTATCTGACAGAAACTTGACGCAGTGCAATTATTCTGTGATCTATCAGATGGAAAGAATGCAAATCTGTTTGAATTTCTTGAAGTTTCTTGCGCTTTTTGGGATTTTTCAGGTGCAATCTGATGCTGTTTCCATGGAGACGCGGTGTGCGTGGGCGAGGGGGTGTTGTTTTCAGGGTCTAGGTCACGCCCCGGGCTTAGCCGCGCAGCCGCAGTTTGGCAATCCAGTTCTCACGGAAGTCCTATCAAAAGCTCAACCGTCTTCCTCGGTGGCACCCTCCATGCTGACGTCGCGCTTGTTAAAAATGTCAAACACCAAAATGTTTTAATTATTATGTAGTAGTGATTGCTTAACATAGGTCCGTGATGTTTTCGTAAAAAATGTGAAAAGTAGTTCAGTGAAAAAATTCAATCAACGCAAAGATAAAGTAAATACCTAGGTGAGCGCAATTTTTAAAATATTTTATTTGTTAGGGTGGTTTTAGTTTGAGTTAAAATTCAACCTACCTATTACCTATGGTACTTAAATATTCGTACTATAGTTATGTATAATACCTACCTAACAATTTAAAGCCGTACACGGGGATTATCATTAACCCTTACAAAAATAAACAAATCTTCTCTTGCTGATATTATCATTTGAAAAAATTGGTAAGCAGAAGCAAAAGAACTAACTGCTGCGACAACCTATAAATTGCTTGACTAGCAAAGTGGCTCAGTTGCAGTACTCACTTGCAGTAGGTTCACTTAAAAAGCATTCACAAAGAAATGTTTCGTTTGCTGCAGCTCACCCGCTAATAAAATGAAATGAGAATTAATCCGAAACACAAAGACTATATATGTCCACCATATTAATCAAATAATTATCTACGCCGCCACTTTTGACGTCGTTATTTTAACTATCAAGTAGGCAAAAGCAACCTAAAGCCAATCAAAGAAGCATACGAAGCATTGCAAAAGTTTCAATTGAAAAAATGAGGTACGTACCTACTTACCAAATCACTTGATACCTCCAAAAGTTCTTGAGAAAAAGAGTTTACAGACAAAAAGAATGATAGACAAACAGACACTGGTGTAACAACAAATTTACGGTTTTTGATTTTTTTCATTCCTTATTTCATGATTCTAGATCAACGGGAAGGTACCCTATAGGTTCTGATTCCTTTTGCGAATTTATAAGACATGCGACATAAAAGGCCATATCATTGGATTGCGTAGACTTAGAGAGCAGTTTTTTTTTGGACCGCAACTTTATACGCGTTTTAGAAAAAAAGGTCTCGACAGGCAGATAGACATACAAACAACTCAGTGATCTGATAAGGTTTCCTTTTTCTTTTAAATGTACGGAACCTTAAAAAGACAAGAAAATCCTCCACATCGACCGTGAATATTTTCGGAAAAATTTTAGAACTAGGTAGGTATATAACTACTGTACATTTTTCCCTTTATTCAAAAATATTTTGCATACAGTTAAAAGGATAACTTAGCTACTTGATTCTACTAGAGTGGTCGTTATTCATATGAGAAAAAAAAAACTAATTTCGCGTGGCACCACATAATTTTTACCTATAATAATACTAATACTAATAATACCTATCGTAAAAAACTATTTCAGCATTTTTTTTCGAAATTTTACAATGATGTTTAGAGGTCACTGGCAAGGGTTTAATTTTGAAAAATCTCTTAATTTACAAAATTCTTTTATTAATATTCTAGACGTAAGAAATACAAAATTATTGTAAATTTATGATACATGATAATATATTAATATTAGAATCATTTATTAAAAATTAGAGGTCATTTGTACATATAAAATATTGGTATCAAGCCTCTAAATATTGGGCAGCACCAAAAAACAATGTACAATTATTGAAAGATCTTACGAGTAGGTACAGTCTTTGAAAGATTTAACAAAGTACTGTTGTGCTGAAAAAAATATTAGGCCATTTGTGATTTTTGTTTATAAAATGCAAACTAAACAAGCTTTTCTGAGGCTTCATAAAAATATTTTATGTATTCACTTAAAAAATGCATATTTAATTTTTTTATATTCTCGTCCTTCTTACATTGATTAAATTAATGATTATATAGCGAAGTAGGAAGGGTAGTGAAAAGTTCTTTTTGTCATCAACTCTGTTTAATTATTTTTTTCAATCAAGTAAAAAAATAAATCAACAACTGACGGAGCGCGCCAACTTGAGACAGTTTTTTCTTTTTAAACGCTCGTGCCGTACAACTATACATCTTATACATAAACTTAAATCAACATATATCAGTAAAAGGTTTTTAAACTAAATAAAATATCGTAGGTCCACTACAATTAAATAGGTAAATTTACAAACAGCGTAGGGCAAGTACAATTGCCAGCTCCATTTAGACCAGCAGATCTAACTGAAAAGCCTTTTTACAAACTCCTAGGAATTTTTTACCCTATAGTCATCTCAATGACTGCCACTTCTGCAAGGATATCTACCTTGGCGTCATCAGTTGTTTTATTGTCGCTTTGATCAACTGTGTTCCATCTGTTCTCAATCCTTTCGAATATTAGTCAAAAACCTGGATCCTGCATTATACTTGCCTGAAAAATAATTCGGAATAAACATTTAAATGAACTTCTCACTAGAGCCACCATCTCTCCAATGAACTTTGACAGCTGGTCGCGGTAAATCGTGTTCAAAAGTTACAAGAAATAAATTGTTTCATATTTAGAGGTAGCTAGATCGAATAAGAAAGTGCCGTGATGATAATTCAAAAATCGAAAAATTAGGACTACCCTATTGTCTACAGACTGAAGCTGTATTTCCTGTGATTCCGAAAGTATACAAGCTTTAGCCTCACCAGATACCCACTTATCTGATTTCATGTACTAAATAAATTCCTTAGGTATTTACCTATTGGCCAACAAAATAACAAATTTAATAGACAACTTCGCTCGATTTACTCAATCATAAAAGGAACTCTTTGTCAATCATGGACGCCACTGCAAGATTTGCCCCGGTTCAAAAAAATCCTTGATCCGGGTTGCTCTCTGTGACCAAAATAATAGTTTTAAAATCCTATCTCTTTAAAATAATAATTAAACGCAATTCGACTGCAGTTCTATCACTATGCAACACCAATAACAGTGCCGGCATCCCGAATGGTATGGTATTTATATTAGGTATGCCTAAGGAACAATAGAAATAAAATCAAATAAAATTCCACAGTTTAAAATCGGATTTCTTAGTTTCGTTAATTTTCACAACACTTGTTAGAGCAAAGTCAAAAATTATTTAGTTTTTGTGCGATGGAACTCGTTCAGAATGATCTGAACGGCGGAAAAAATCTCTGTGAGCTGACTTCTTAGTGAAAAGTTGACGCATCGTTAACACTTTAAAATCACAGAAAAGCTAACTTTTGACTTTTGACTTGAGACCCCTTGGGAGTTACTTGATCCTGATCCTTGACGTGAAAGTTTATGCCGATAAAATTGGTAATAAAAGGTCTTTGACAATTTTAGCTATGATATTATGTATTTCAGTCTACATAGATCAAAGGTATGCCCTAACATAGCAAACGAGACAATGCTAGAGTAAGACCTAGACGTGATTAAAGTATTTTTTGACACGTGCTAATCAACGTTCATTCATGCGTGCGAGTGAATGAGAATCGTCTCGAGCGCTGAAATAGTTGGGAACAGTCGAGAGCCGCGCACGCCCGCGCGCACGCCGCCGCGCCGCGCACCGCCCGCGCCGACCGCCCGCCGCAGACGTCTCGCAGACACGCTGCCAGCTCTTACCACCACCGGATCCTCACTCGGTGCGTCAACTATTTATATCTCCATCAAACACCAACATCGACCTTGAACGAACTGTGCTCTGTGATCACTTTAATAACTGCCAAACTGCGTACATCACCGTGTCGTAGGATCATATCTGAAACAGTAAGTTCTCATTCCGCACGATGTGATGGATGTCATGACGAAATATTTTTAATTGAACACGATGTGTTTGATCAATGCCATGATAAGTAATTTCAAATGTAATAGGTACACGAATTGTGTTGTCAATTTATTTACATTTCTTCATACTCGTTAAATGTTTAAGTCCAAATCGAACTCAAAGATTGGTTTCTGTAGGATCTAGTTTTGTTTGTATCAATGTGTTGTCTGGTTATTAATCAGCAGGTTAAAATTTAACCTAGTCTGTTATTGAAGAATTATATAAACACCTACCTATCACACACAATAACGTAATTTAGAGATTTCTGAGTGAAAACTTTAAGTTCCTTCTCCTGTCGAGTTGCGTCCAACACAAAAGCAATGACCGGATGCTCATCTCTTGCAGCTAGACTAATAATTTAGTGTCGTAATCAGTCACAATAATCGTGTCCTGACTTTAAGAAGGTCTTTCGGTCGGTACGTGCCAAATCAACCCAGCAAAAACCAGGAAATGGGATGCAGTTCCAAAGATACGAATCTGAAAGGGCCATTCAAAAGCTACCGCTACACTTTGTCTTAGAAACTTTAAAAAGGATGAGCCCGTTATCTCTTAAAAGCCAATATACGTAGTGGATGGCGCCTCAACTTTGGTATTGTTATCAACAACGTGTCCCTAGTCTGGATTATTTTTCTTTATTCCGATAAAGACCTTTACCTACTTACGAAATAATTTAGGCGCCACTTAAAAATGTTGTATACGTGTTTTTATTAATTCCATAAATAAAATACATAAATAAACTGTTTAGTTTTTGTGTCAATAGAACTCGCATCAGAATCGAAAGATTAATGTATCAAGTACCTACCCAGAATTAATTTTTGACTGATTAGACCAAGAATGCTGCCGGCTGCGTGCTGGAATCCTTGCACATCCTCCTACGACTGTATTGGCAGACCTGTGTGTCCAATATACCACTATTATACCTCCTGTTTCCGCTAGCGCCTGAAGTTACTTTTTACGAATCTTTGTATGTTGGTTTATTTATTAATTCACCAAAGCTTACAACGGACCTTACAGAACCATTCCTAACTCGATAGTGAAGCAAATTGTATATAATAGGTATGTATGTAAGTACATTATTCCGATTTTCTAATTTGGCTTAGATGAGGAATAGACATTGATTGTACCAATCACTGTAGTAGCTAATCTCTGGCTGACCTGATGAAAAAGAATCCGAACTCATGGTAGGCTTATAGATGTATAGGCACGTGGGTGCTCGAGCTAACCTCGCGGATGCTCGAGCATGGGTTCTTTGATTTTTACAAAACTTTTGCAACAAGGATGTAGAATGCCTAGTTTTCAGTTCCCATAGCTTAACGCATCAGAGCAAAAAGCAAGCGTATCTTCAACCTAGGAAGCTCCAAATCTCTATTGAAACGATTTTGACTGTGCAATTATTTACCAAAAAGCTATAGATATATTGTTAGCCTGCTAAAACTTATTGATTAACAATCTGACAAAGTGGCTTTACGGCTAAAATCTAATGGAAACTTTACATATCCAAAGCTGGTTTGAATGCTGAACAACATTAAGCTACTAACTGAAGGAACTTCTCTAAAACTGTATCTGTGAATGTATAGATGTATAATTTTCGAGTATTGTTTAAATGTCGTGTTAATAAGAGGCTTCATATTTAATATCTACTTATCGTTATCGGCCATTACAAGAGATATTCATTTTCTTGTCAATCGCTTCTAATACTCCAAGCAATTAAATTATGCAATACAATTAAATTGAAGAGGCTCTTACTCTTGTTAGTGATTCTCAAAAAGCTCTATTTCGAATACTTAGGGCGAGTGTATTTATTTTGCTATACGTATAGGTATTTCAGTTTGCGCGCGTGACTACATGCGCGAGCGCATATAGAGCGGACGCGGACGCCACGACCTCGAGATAAATCTATCAATGAACGCGATAACAACCATTTCACGTTTTCATGCGAGTAGGTAATCTAAAATTTCCAACGCCTAATTTACCATCTTAGGACAAGCTTTTATCTTAATTTATATACGTACCTAACTTACGTAGGTAAGAATGTTAATATATTTTGTTATCGTGTCGTGTTTACAGTTTATCTCATATCACATACAGACAATATGTGTTACTATCGATCTATTACATGTTACATTTATTTCACACATTTTTTATTAAAATATATATTAAAAACAGATTTGCCCGCGACTTGCGTCTGAGAACTTGTAAGTATAGTAAACAAGCTGATAGCAAAATAACCTACCTAATGTTATTTTTTTAGTTTAAAACAACATTATACATTGCATGCTCTTCTCTGGACCTTGCCGTTATTTAATTAAATTAATGTAAAGGTTTTGGTATATTAAAGAAAAAAACGTAATGTTTCCAATAAATATCTCTACTTGTTCCGTCACTGTCATGTGGAATAATAATAACCATAACAACCACACACGACACACATATTCACTCAGCCCTGCAGTAAGATTGAAGAATCTTTTATCGCAGGTGCTAATGATATTGTATAAACTACATATATATAAGAATACTACACCCAAGAACGGTAAGAGAAACAATGCATTTTGTAAATAACACAAAGTTCCGCCCCCGCCGTGATTTGAACACAGCACCTGTCACGTAGCAGTCAACTGGTAGACCACTGCGCCACAGGGGCAGTAATGTAATAAATGTGTATTTAATTTTATACTTATGATCGCGGGAAAAGCGTTTGATTAAGTTTTCATTTCAAAAAGCTTTTAAATTGTTAGTCCCAGTTATCTACCTACACATATAAAACGTTTTAAATTTGATCATCGTGACATTATATTTTTAAAGGCGTGTAGGACGCGTTTTTTATGACTACACATATATTATTTTATGTGATCATGATCATGCGACAAATAAGTGTAAACAAATCGTTATTCTCAATTTGCGAACGTCCCAACTCTTGTGGTCCTAATTGACTTGGTAGGCGGCTCTTAGTAGGTACCTTATATACTCGTACATACATACAGTTGCATTCTAGCATGCTTGAACGAGTTAATCTAACCAAGGGAAAAGGCTTTCAAATCAGCGACTTTTTTGAGTTCGCTTTGTAAATTTTGGTTTTTGGCATTCTGTTCTAGAATTCTGATTTAGGGCAAAATTTTTATTGATTATCATCCTAATAGTTTCGTTTCGATTTCAATGATTTATTGTCTCAAAAGAGATCGCGTAACGGTTTCTGATACGAGTTGCAAGTGTGTGATGTTGGCCTTGGTAGGTTAGTATTTGCACACTGTATGTATGTGTACCTCCACGTTTGCCCACAGGTACTATCTCTGTTGACCTTGTTATATAACTCGTCTCACTAGCAGGTTTACATGCTGATGCTCATTCAGATCTAACATACCTTACATTGTTATAAATTGAGACGACCTAATCCTATATCAAGACATTTTAGATCTGTCTTGATTCCATCCTTTTCAAACTCTAAGTGTAATTGTTTTAAAAATGTACTGACTTGAAGGTGAAGTTTTTTTTGCTTTCTTTTAGATAAAGGTTTAAATTCATTAAGTTTTTTGGCGTATCACCTCGGTTTGCTTTTCACCTGCCCACGACACAACCTGTGGGCTAAGATTTTGGTGTTGAGGCTTACAAGTCGGTTGCAGTCAGTTGCGAAATAGAGCAACGAAACAGGAGATAGGTTGTACGTAGGCTGTCAATATGGCAGGCATTCAACCCACGTTGCCGCAACGGTTATAATAAGCACCATAAGTATAGGTAGTTGGAACGTTTTTAGAAAGTTTTGACTGCCTATGTGATACTTATGGCTCTACTTTTAATCTACTCTAAAAACATAGACTCTGGCAGGCATAGTGATTACTATTATAATGAACCATTCATTTTACAGCCTGGGTGTTTGTTTGTTAAACAGAGGTGGCTGGAAGATTCTAGCATAGTGTTATGATGTGAGATGAGTGAATCCTTTAACTTATTTAGTCCTGAAAGTTCCAAACATGTACATACTTATGTAGGTATATTTTTCACCTGCCTAAAAGGCAAAAAATGAAAAACTTCAAAATTTTAATTATTCAACTATTTTAAACTAGGTAGATAGACGATGCCTGCTTGTAACATACTAGAAAACTAATAGTAATGGTTAACTAAGAATATTAGAAAACTTAAGTTACTCGTACAGTAGTCGACTATTATGGCCATTTTAATAGATGCAACCGGTATAATAAGTAATATTACGTTCCCGTATAATTGTCACAAGATTATCGGTGAATAGAATTGAGCTTGTGCAATTAATCGGTGGGCGGAGCGACATTCTCTGCATAGGTTAGGTTATAATATAAGGTAGATAGGATTATGCTGTTTGTTGTCAGCTCAATGTGCCAAGTGTAGGTGTCACATAGTGGGTGCGCCTTCATCCTAACGATAAGTGTTCACTTCGTTACTTTATCTCGCATTTTTCCAGCTCTTACACGAAATGTTCAAAGATATTCGTAGATTTTATTTAAAAAAATCAGTTTTGAATAAGGAATTTGCCATCCAATAGTAAGGAACCAAATACTGCCTACTACATCATAATTATATTACTATACTTACAATTAAGCTATAGGCTCGTGACATAGGTATTACCTATCAATAACAGAGGAAAATCCGTACTTCCCGGTATATACCTACTTGTATTAATCTAGTAATTGTCAGCTCTAGCCAGGATTCGAATAAGGAGCACCCAACTTCGCTGGTAAACTTACTAACTTAGCTATATAAACGACCATTTTGCAAAGCCAATCAATTATTAAACTTGCAAAACATTATATTGCGTAAAAATTATGTTATTTTAATTATGTTTCATACCCGCAAATAAATCTAAATCCTATTTTATTATATTTTTCCCTTGTTGGAAAGCTCATGAAGAGCTCATGCACTAGTCTTATTTCATTTTAATTTCCTTATATGCTAATAAGAAAAGCCCACCAAAGTAGACATATTGTTTTTTTAGTAAATAAAACTTTAGAAGTTTTTATACGTTATCGGAGGAAGTCCACGCCGCGCTTTGCTACCATGAGGAGTCATCCCTCGGGAATGTGGCCCGATGCGATTCCTGTTACGATATTATAAATCATACCAGCGCGTCTGCTGTTTACGTCTTATTGTTCGGTTTTTGTAAAAGTGCTGTTACATTCCACCTTTTTCGTTTAAATGATTAATTTGAATTCCTGATATTTTACTTTCGACTAGTTATGATAACATTGATTGATATTGTTTTATGTTAACAATAGATAATAACATCTTACTTATAACTGGATTTTGGTTATAAGCTTTGATTTTTTACTTAAATTAGTAGTGATTTCCACTTTTAAAACCTTCTTGATTTATTTTCAGACTTCCTGTTTATTTCTGCCTAAAAATATGTACATATTAATAAAAAATAGTAATGACACGGTTGCACATATTTATTATAATAATATTTGTGTCTGCCGTCACACCAAATTTAATATAGCGATTACTCTTATTAGGCCGATACTCTATTTCTCCACAAACTTCAAAATATTATTTTAAATTAAAAGATTTATAGAACGATGAGCTTAGCTTTTTTAGCTTAGGCTTTGCCATCTGTAGGGCATTCAAATAACATTTTATACTAAGACGTCAGAAAACGCGGAAAAAGTAAAGGCTTGTAGGGATGCAATGACAAAATCACATCTACATCTCACTAAGAACAAATAAATAGTTCATGCCTACTGCCTATTCCTATTTAGTAAGAACTAATCCTATTTCAATCCTTAACCTATTGTTAAAGTTTTTACAGGATCAGTAATTAGGAAATTTGAAAACCTTTTTAATCATTAATTTATTAGAGCTTTTACTGTACCAGCCATAATTTAAAAACAGCATCATCCTTTCAATCATGGAAGGAAATACGTTTGTTTACCAACAGATGGCGCATTTACAAGTGTTTTACTAATTCATGAAGAAATCGTTAAAAAAAGAGCGAAATATTCAATTGAAAAAAAATTAAGTTTGCTGATATCCTGTATAACATATTTGTTAGTCATTAAGTTCCTGAAGTGCCAATTATAAAGTTAAGTCATTTTTATGAAAAGTACCTCAAATGTAATGTAGATAGAATACAGCCATTACAAGATGCATAATGTAATATACCTAGGTATACTAAATTATACTAAAACACCAAGACAGAAACAAAAAAATTGCTTATTTTCAAAGAGGTTTAACGTGAGCTTATTAGTTAGAAAATAATTATGGTATCGGATCAATTTCGTAGTTTCAAAATTTCGGGTTGGCAGGGGCCGGGTTCGTTGACCGCACTCTTTGGTGTTGGTGCGCGCTATTTCGAGTCGAATACGACGGAGGACGCGCGCACAGCCCGACGGACGACCGACGCGACCCGATCGCGCGATGTGCCGATGCCAAGCGCTCGTAAACAAACAACATGGCCGAACTGTCATTCACTAATTCATTCATAAACGATCATTGTAATTGACAAACAGACCAATCTGCCAAAAATAGTGCAATATAAAGCCAATTTACCCAACTTGACAAATGTATCAACTTTTTCCTATCTTCATCCCAATACAGTGTATTGAAAAAGGTTTCGTCCGATTGTTCGGAAAATAAACTGAAATAAGTATAAAAATGAATTAGTGAGGTTACTGAACTAGTGTTAGAAACCTATTACACATTAGAAATAAAATTACAAAGATTATACTGTCATTTAAGGAATTCCTAATGAAAAAATACCTACACAGCCAAACAACCCTCAACACTGATCGCATTCAACAAGTTAACTATTTAATTAAGGAAGAAATTCCAGTTATTGTTTCATATGTTACAATTCAATGTTCTTCCAGTCCAAGTCCATGAAATAAAAGTACCGTTTTCACTTAATTCGTTTACTAGACTCATAACCACAAGTCAAAATCATTGTTTTCGTGTTTTATTAAATGTCAGAAGATTGAAAAAGGAGTTGTCCTATCTATAAACCTTAACATGTATAACAACAAATAATTCACTAGCATAATAATGTTATGATTTGGTTCGTATCTGAAATATAAAAGAAACAGAGACACAATCATATCGCTCAACAGTTTTATAACTGGCACAATAATTACATTTGTATGAGTAGTCGCGGGCGACGTAACGTAAGAGTTTTGCCAGAGAAGGCTCGCATTGTTTGCGACATATGGACCACATAACACATCTGTAGAGCATATTCGAACGCGGCTTTTGTTAACCCTGACCATGTGGCTAGCGGACGGTACGCGCTGTTTTTGTCGATTTTTTTCTATGTGAGAAGCAGATCTTAAGAGAATACAATATATTCTAACAACAACAATGGCGTTGAACACCGAACAATGAACTACGTCATTTCCAACCGACAAAAACCAAAAGGAAAAGGTTGTCAATTCGACGCGAATATGTTTTCATAATTATTTTATGCTACAATTTTTTTTTCAAGGAACTGAAACACAGAAAGAAAAATATAGATAACTTAGGCACAATAACACAAAAACGTAGAGCAGAATGTAACCATTCAATAAAATCGAAAAAAACATGTATTAAGTAAATAGGATTATATTCGGCTAGTTGCGCATTGGGTAGTTAACGCAAAAGCACGTGTCCGTTGAAGACTTGCCAACTCTTGCGCACCCGACACCGCTTCCTGTTTACCGCGCCGCTGTCTGTCTTACACTACGCTCCAATGACAGTATCAGGATTAACAGGAAAACTATTTTCATGTCAATCAATTCCATCATAATGAGACTCACTTAAGTGAACGAGAGGGTTCTTTTTTTGGTAGAATTCTTTTTATCGTCGTTCTCACTCTAAAGATAAAGGTCCACTTTAATCTTTGATCCATGATTGAAAGCAAAGGGGTTATTTTAGAACTACAGTGCGCTGGAAATTAATAATAATTTAATGACAAACAAATTCAAAAACATCTATCAATGGATCGTTACCATATATTTTAATGGACGAAGAGACATATGTATAGGTATATAGTTATGGATGGTAGATCTATGTACGAGATCGTCTGGGTTGGTACCCTTCTTGGTCATTTCTATTTCAGCCGTGAAGCAGTTCCTTGTGTTGGTTCGAAGGATATGAGAGCCAGGGTAGTTACTAGAACAAAAGGTAAAACATTTTTACCTCTACATGGGCAACGCATCGGCGATGCTTTTGGCGTTCCAGACATCAAAGGCATCGTCGTGGCAATAGGCAGCGGTATCACTTTCTAACAGGGGAACCGTCTGCTTGTTTGCCCGTGATGTTGTATAAAAAGAAGAGTTTTAATTCAATACGCAATGAGGTATGAGGTAGGCAATAGTATCTTCGCTAAGAATTCTGCTTACTGTGTTGACTGATCGGGCCTTATGATAAATAAATGTACAATAAATTTTAAATAAAATTAAATATTTCATTATTTTTATTGTCTTTATAATAATTATTTGTACGATCAGCCTACGACATATACACCATCTTTTGCTGTATCCATCCAAATAAGTATTTGCCTTTGCTTGGGTTCTACACAAACATGTTAATCAAATCTCAGTTCGATTTTTTACGACTGATAGCAAATAGTGTTGGATAACCTCGAAATGTCCTATTTAACACAATTGACATTGCTTGTATCGTTGTAAGTCTGAGCTCTATATACTAACATCGCATTCGGTGTTTACTCAAAAAAATAAACTTTTTCAAAGTTTCCGTTTGTTTGGTCGAGAGTTCCGCGTAAACCTTGCGTGGCCTTGATGATTTTTAACCAAATATTTTTCTCACTCTAGATACAAATAACACATTGTGTAACCTTATCAGTTAGTTTTTCTACAGATATATTTCATGTTTTAAATGGTCTGAATTCAAGATTATTCGAATTTATCAGCGATACTCCTTTAATTCCCGGATCTATTTTTTTTTCTTTTTTTTTTGGTTTTTAAATAGAAGAAGATATTTTATGAACTATATAATATTGTGTACCAACAATGATTGAAAAGAGGTTGCAAACACATCTAAATAAAGCGTGAATTGAGTGGCATGGTTGGAGTGATAATGTAGATATCGTATGAGTGTGCAGCACACACTCAAGCACGGGATAGGCTTAACGGAGGACGCAATTATGATGATTAAACGAAACTGGTTCTCCGACGGCGACCGCATCGCTGCCGGGATGTCGATGTATACTCTAGAATGTCTACACTCACATATTTAGCCTCGAGTATCGAACGTCATAAAAATCCTTAGCACTTATGCTTATATGAACAAGACCGTAAATTGAAAAATTCAACAGTAAGCGACCGCATGAAAAAATATTTGGCTTTAGCTGCCCAGTAACGAAAGTCTATCTTTTAAAATGTAAATCAAGCTTTTATATTTTTGGAATAAATGTTTGTATTATTTTGCAATAACTTTTTTATTATTATATTAAATGCCTAATCCTATCTATTTGTTGATTACAAATTAGTTTTCATAACATAAAGATTAAAATATTGATCTGATTCAGATTATCAATTTTTACTTACGTTTAAATGACTTTGAAGTAAGAGCTAAATTTTTTAAAACATCTGCAGGCTTTAGTCAAGCAGAAAGAGCCTTTTTATTTGTGGATGTCAGGAATAAATAAAAAAGAGGTAATAAAGAAAACAGAAAATATATACCTATGACTAAAACCTCTCGGTGGTATGATTACTGAAAAATGTGGTCAGTTTTGGGCAAATTAGAGAACGGTAGAAGTTGCCGAGCCATTTGTAGAAGCCTTTAGCAGGCAAATACAAAGCATAACATAGTCAATGATTTTTGTAACAATTCTTGAAACTTCTTGAATTCTTAAAACTACATAAAACAATAATGACAAAAATGAAGAATGTAAATTGTTAATAAAAACTGAGAGATGAACCTACAAAATGATTTACCTCAACTACCAACTTAAAACTTAGGATCGTTCTTTGTCTCAAGTAAATCTTAAGTAAATCATTTATCGTACTCGTACGTATTAAATTAGATGTAGGTACCATAGACATTAAAAAAACTAATTAGTATTCTTAACACGTGCATCCTATTGATTGGCGCTCAAAGCAATCGTATGCACCTTGAACAGTTAACAACTTACAAATCAAAACGTACCTATACACATTTCTTGAGTCAGTACCTACCATGAATAGCATGATGGCATTAGCAGAATATTTAATGACATTTTTATTACATTCAATCGCCTCGTTGTGCATTTTTAATTTTAACTCTATCTGTGAAACATGGAAACAGAATATCCGTGGTTCTTTTCTAAAAGTAGTAACAGCAGTAACAATGTTTGATTTTATGGGCTGAAGTCTATAGGTATTTCGATACCTACAAATAGGTATCTCTTCGCTTCTTCTACTTATATTTTATCGTTTTAATTGTTCCCGAGTTTACCCATTGCAAACGAATAAAAATTATTTATAATATTAGCATAGATAAATATCGAATTCATGTGAAGTAATATTGTTAATTGAGCGGGCGGGCGGGTAGAGAGAGAGATCGTGGATATTTCGGGGCATTATCAAGCGCCCACGCGTTGCTATTGGCAAAAAAATGTTACAAAAATACTTCGTCACAATTTACAGTTCCAGTTTGTATAAAGAGGGGTCATTCATGATTTTTGTCTTCAGATAAAGAGTTATAAATAAAATAATAAAGACGGTGTTTCAGTTGACCCGCTACTGTTTATACAAGGCTGGAATCGGGCCGATTATTCGCCAGTTCTATAGTAAAGTTCACGGGTGGAGATAGAAAATTGCTGAAGACCGTGATCATATCAAATAACTGAGATACCTACCACTGCTATTAAATCACAAATAAGGTCCGAGTTGCTGCCTGTCCATTGAAAATAACATAGTAGATAAAGAAAACTATTCAGCTAGGACGAAAAACTACGTTCAGAAATACAAATTCGTGTTTTTCACATGACTTAACTGAAAAAGATTGCTAGTTGCAACTGGTGGTTTTGTCATGTAAATTGACAACATCGGCCAAAAACGTAAAAATAACGTTAAGAGAAACCTATTAAACATGAATTAGTAGGTCGTTGGAGTAGAAAGATGGTGAACCTTCATATACGTAAATATTTTAGAGCATCTCTAATATATTTAAAACTTATTTGTCTTTTTCCGGTCTTATTATAAAGGCACGTAATTGACCAAACTTGCTCCAAAGCTAAAGACATATACTACTTTTGAAGCTATGACTGCATTGACAAACTAATATACTGGCCAAGGTAAAAATGGTTACAACTTCCGTTCGGTCATTCGGACTGAGTTTCGGAGGTAACCAGGCTCGAATAAAAATATAAATAATAAAAATAACATAAAGATCGATACGCAGCGGCGCGGGCGGACGACGGAGGTGGCAGTGGCAGCGGAACGGTGCTACCTGTTTTTTCTCCGCGCGAGAGCCTGCGGCCAACAAGCTCTCTTGCTCCATGCTACAGAATGATACTTATTACACCACATACATATACCTACAGTAGAAAGTCATACTTGTTGTTACCCACTCAAAATTCACTTAGGTTCCTTGAATTCGTAGGATACCTGAACTAAAATATATATAAATATACATTTTAAATGTTCATCTTCTGACACTTATCGATTAAACTTAAAATGGAAATATGTACTCATAACTTTGTAACATTTTTAACAAAAACTGGAGGGCTAAAAAATACTAATGCGATTATAAAGTTTAACCGGAGATGTCATGGGCCTTGTAAAGAAAACCTTATTATAATCTTCTGCAGTTCATGTCAGACATAAATCGATCAGGTTAAACGATTTGCCTTGCTCCATGCAACCGGTAATAGAAGATATCAGATTAATAAAAGATGTCGATGGGACAAGATGCACAGCAATTTCACGAGTGCTTCGCCATGATAATTAAAAATGTTGGAACACGATATTACGTTAGTGTGAGTGTGGCCGACGCTCTGGTCGGGCGCAGAGCAGGCATATCAAGTCTGGTAACTATGCGGCGTAACTCCAGTAGCGGGGCAACAGGTCTGAGGCAGGGGCGGGTGCGGGCAGCGGGGCGGTAGGAAATCCTTTACGCATACCCGCACACCACGACAACTGCCTTAGTGTGCGCCATCCGGTTTTCTTTGCGCGTGAGCAGTCTATACAAACGAAGTACTTATATTTGTGTTCGGTCGGTCGGTAGGTAGAGTCGATCGATCAATGAGCTCGAAATCGACTCGGACTCTTGCCTGCATGCAACTCATTGATTAACGTTATGAACGTGGAATTGTTTATTCATTCATAATAAATACTATTGGTACAAATAGTTATTATCATGCCATTTACACTGATGTATATTCAAAATTAGGCACACTATTTTTTACAAACAATTCTGATCAAAATGTAATTAATGTGATACATTTTTTGTGACAAATCAATTCTCATTCATCTTGTTATGACTTTTTTCATCAAATCATAGTCTGTTAGAGAAAGAGCTCTATTTATTTATCTTTGTTATTTTGCAAACTAAAAGGCCAATTGCACCTCATTTCAGGTATTAAATAAGAAGTAACTTCGAAAAATGGTGAGTTATCTCAATTGTTGGTTTCTTAAATACAAAAAAGTTGTCATATTTGCTTGCGTATGTATACGTTTGTTTAGAGGAAAGCTAATAAAACCATGTTATGAAGATTTAAATGACATACGGCAAAAAAACTGTGCATAAACATAAAATCGAACTCCTCGAAGGAAAAATCAAGCTGTATCTGATGAAATTGGTCAAGATAGCGTTGATGTTAGGGAATTGTAGTGGGTTCGGAATTTGCGGCGTGGCGACGCGTGCGCCGCGGTACGGTACAGGCGGTGCGTGGGCGATGCTGGCTTGTTCGCCCACTGCCATGCCGCACCTAGCCTCTTCGCCGCCAATAGTGTAAATCATTAGACAGCGATATTGCCACTCGTAACAAAGCAAGGATCTCACTACCCAGCTCTTCTACTTATGAAGAGGTTAAAATAGATTTCATATTTATCTTTGAACCTCATATGTACTTAAAAATACATAGTTAGTCTGTTATAAAAGCATGCTTGTCGAATTCAAATTAAAACAAAATCAATTTTGGTCTGTTACAAAACATAAATTTGAAACATCTGCTCAAGAAAATTTTAAGTACTATGTGAGTGGTTTATGGTAATTATAAATTAAGTAATCTACACCTATACTATATATGCCTATTTTTAAAGAATATGTGCTCTAAATGTCCGCTAAAACCCGGCTTAACAGCAAGCGGTCGTAAAAGAAGTAACAACCAATGCACAGGCGACCTCGAGGAAGGTCACTGGATCGAGAACGATCTTTCTCTTTCAAGACTTAACTTTTACATAAGTTGATACAAACATAATACAGATAGGTACTTAACTTGAACTTTAGGCGATATCGTATTGCAATGAATTAGGTAGTAGCCATTTTTTATTTTATGAAGGACGTGATTTTATAATATATATTTTTTTGGTTATTTTATACTGTGTTAAATAGGCTCGATAGGCAGAATGAATGTAAGTAGGTACAAAACATAAATTTGAAGCATCTGCTCAGGAAAATTTTAAGTAATATGTACCTTTAGTCAAGGTCATTGGCGTTACCATACAATTTTTTTTAATAGCTCTGACGGCATATTTAATTTATTTGTTTATGAGGAACTTGTGAAAGGTACTATGAAAAATAAATCATTTCAGGTTTAAAAAATTCATCATTCTTTAACAAACAAGCAGACTGTTTACCTGATGGAAAGTATTACCCCCGCCTATTGACACTTGATGTCCAGAACGCCTAGAGCAACGCCAATGAGTTGCCGATGTAGAGGTAAAGATGTTATACCTTTCATGCCGGTAATTACACTGGCTCTCCAACCGAACCGAACCTTCGAACCAAAACACAGCGAACTGTTTCACGGCAGAAATATAAAAGGAGGGTGTTACCAACCCAGACGTCCATCAAATTGTTTCATTGGATCCTGCGAATGGATTCTTCATTATACACATATTCTTCAGCATAAGAAAATCTAATTTCTTCGATACAAATAGAAGCTACCCGGAATTTTGTCTTATATCTTGCGATTTTAAAGCCAATAAACCTAGAACTGATTATTTAATATGATAAATGAATATGTCAGATCAACCGCTCACTAGTCTTTCGATATAGCCACCTGAAAGGTGACTTTCTATTATTTATCTCATAGAAGCACCGATTGGTCCTAGCTTGGCGCAGACTTTTCTGGATTTCTAAAGATGCAACTTGTAGGTAATCAAAGTTTTGTGCCATCCTTGTTAAACCTTGAAAATAGATCATTCTCATGCAGTGACCGGCGACGTGGGATTTAAACCCACATGACCTTCCTCCTTTCTCAATAGAACTGTTAATTTAATTCATTTATTGTCATCGTAATAAATTAATTAATTGAGATTCAGATAAGAATACTTATGCAGACATACCAAAATTGTTTACTTAAAACTTTTGAAATAAACGTATGTAAAACATGTACTTAAATAGGGTAGTTTGAGTGTGCAGATCATTTTGTTACTGAGCGAGTCAACGATGGACTCATTCACGTTTCCTTTATCTGTGACAAACATCCGGTATTATTTTTCAACGAGCTCTTCGTTCGTAGTCAACGAATGTTAGTACTCCTCCAATACTGTTATCACACGATTTGAGTAGGCATACATTATGATAGTAAATTTAGACAAACAACTTATAATTAACTGTATCGTCAATTCGACTCAATGAAGATAAATTATGTTTACTGATACATTTATATTTCCTAAAGACAGTATGACATGTTTATAAAAAATGATATTACGTGTTGAAAAACATTTTATGAGTAAATTAAACGTCAGACACAAAAACATCAATACTCTATTTGGATCTGTCGCAAATGAGTAGTTGTGACGAACGGTCATTACAAACAACTTTACAAAAATTCGCTAGTCACAATTAAAATACATTTAAAATGCTGTCGTGACTGACTGCTAATTAAGAGTTATAGTATATTCACTAAACACCTCAAGTCTTTATGCCTGCGATTTCTGATACATCGCCAGCAAAGGTCTTGTATTTGCTGAGAGTAACGAATAAACATCGAGCAACTACTCTCAAAACGGTCTCGACCCACGCAACTAAGGCGAAGCCTCCTTTTTACGTAAACTGTACATATGTATTTGCTTATCTACCTTCAAGTATTGACATCAGCATATTACTTAAATCAAAAGGATTTTATCAAAATACGACCTAAACACTCAAACTACTTTACTAACACTGATGAGCCGTTGCTTGAGATGTAGATATAACTAACAGTAAAGTAATATATACTTGAAACACAAGCGAGCGAGAGCAGTCTCGATAAATTTGCGTTGAGCGATTGTGTCAGTGCCCCACCTATTCTACGAAATCATCATATTAGTAAACGAACTGAGAATTTACCTAAAATGAAAAACAAAACCAAAGAAAAAACATCGGGGTTACTTGATAAAAACAGGTGATATAAAATAATCTTCAAATGGTATGGGTTAAAATAGAACCATTTTAGGTGCATAGGTGCTAACCATAGCGGATGGAAAGTGTAGAGCAGAGGAGGGGGCTTCCGCTTCAACTCTACTAATGCCACCTCCAGAATAACAAACGAAACCTGATTTCTATCGAGTGGGCAGCGATTATAAAGTTGACGCACACATGAGTAGCTATTCATACACATACAACTTTTAATACTAAGAAATGCTATTAAAGCTAGAACTCCACGTAATTATATTCTCTTAATATTCCTGCTTGTAAGTAAATTGACTACCTTCTCTATGAATAGTCTTGCATGAAATGAAATTGATAAACCTCTTTTAATGGGCTTTTACCCGTGGTCCCACCGATATGTCCCACTAGTGGGTCCACAGGTAATTTTGAGACCTACTGCACTAGTGTGGCATTACAGGTAATTTAAACTGGCTTTTAGCTGGGTCCCACCGATATAATAATTAGAAAAGGTGGATCACTATAAAATTTCTTTAAACAAGACTTTTGCCAATTTGACATGCGAACTAGAATAGAAAAAAGATGTTGTCCAGTAATTCAATATTTATAAGATTTTTTGAAATTTATATGTAAAGCAGTGGTTAAAAGTCGCAATGTGTACTGCAGTGGGGAAAGTGGTTGTAAGGGAAAAAAATACTTACGTCATTACCCGTGGACTCGTGGGAACTTTCAGATTGAAAACTGTTGAGAAATGCAGTGGGTCCTATCATTGGGACCACGGGTATTAGCCCCCTTTTTGGCATGTTTTGGAATACTCAAATGTTGGCCTGGTGTATTAAAATGTTAGTTGGCAGTTTTAAATTTGCCACTAAATAAAGTGCATTGTATAATTTAAAATTGTTTAATGGACGAATTGTCATTTTTAACTCATTGTACCGAACATTTCCCTGAGTAGTGAAAATGTATAATGGGCAGGACCAAGAATGATGTTCTCCCCGAAACCTTTTTTAATTGGTTGCATAATAGTGTATCAAATCAATATTATATAGTACAGCTAAAATCATAATATAATACTATTAATATAGCGAGTTTCGTAGTCAAATTTCAATTTCCAAGTGAACTCTTCTTTCGACCTTTTGTATGATTTTCCGCGTACTTAGATTCATTGTAAGCATAAACAGTCTTTATGTATACAGAATTATTGGTTTTGAGTTTCATCCAGCGAATGATCTCGTTTTCACCCATTTATGGCCACCCATTGTCATATTTTCTATTGTTCATACAAGAGCATCATATTTCTTAACATCTTCCGTACCAATCAAATACCACTCCTTAGAATCTCTTCTTAGAGGAATTTCAATTAAAAATAAAACACGGACAAAGTACGTACCTTTAAATACGAGTAACTTTTAAATGTTTTTGTTATTTTAAAGTAGTTAGTAGTTAATATTACTAAAACGGAAGTTGTTTTTGTGTTGTAACTTGAAACAAAACCGAAACATTACATACTGCGTTTTTTACATTAAAAATGGTTAAATTTATAAGGAACCTCGAACTGAATTTTTTTTCAAAAGAGTTGTCCTCAGAGTCCATGAGTTCTGAAGATTATTGTTAAGTAAAAATCCTACCATTACCATAAAAATACCTCGATACAATTTAATTCGCAATGGTCAGTTGCTTCTTAGAATAAAATTTAAACATTCTAGACGATTGTGTTTTAAAAATAAAATAAGACGAATGAACATTCCCAGGTTTCTACCTGGTTTTTTGTTAAGAATCAGTCATTCCTTTCATTCACGAAAACAGGGACTGCAAGAGGAATGACTAGAGACCGTTCCGGGACACATGATGTTTTATTTTCATTTGTTTTTATTTTTTGTATTAATTTTTGCCAAAAATATTCTGATGGCATAAAAGAGGTAGCAAGGTTACTAATAACATACTATATGTGAAATAGGGGTGTAATATAATTCGGTTGGTTCCGCGACAGACCCCATTGTATACCGTAGCTTATCATTCGTCCTTGACACAGAGACGCTGCATACACAACGCGGCTTATTGTCGCAGCAACCTTGCGAAAATTACCGCTTGCGATAACAGACGCCGTCGTCGACATCGCTGGCACACCTCTCTGTTTCTATATTAAAAACATATTATGAATGGAATACGAGGCGTTCGTTTTGTTCTCTTTACTTTCATAAATTATTTTATATGGACTTTGGTATTATGCATTTTATTTTAATCTGGAATATTTTAATTGATTAGTACGTATAGATAGTACGTAGGTGATGGAGAGTAGGATGAAAGTGGGCGGTATCCTAGTGGCGAGACTCTCGCCAGCCGGAAACCCAATTCCCGGATGCGGCGGTGCGGGGGGATCGCGCCGGAAGCTTGGTAAATGAGCACATCCGCTGCTGCCCCACCGCCCGCACCGCAAAATTTGGCACCACAAGCGCTCGCAGCTCGCTTCCGGCCTCCGTCCCCCGGACCCCTAACGTCGCTCGCCCGCGAAAATAGCGGCCAACCGCTCCGTGTACGCGGTTCATTCAGTATGGCCGCCTTCCATTCATAAAAAGGCGAGGCACTGGCGGCAAGAGGTGCGGCGGCGGGAGAGCGGCCTCTCCCGCCGACCCGCACCCGCGGCCGACGCCAGTGCGGAATGTGCCAGCGAACGGAACGGTCGTTTCGTCGGAGCGTAGCGCTAGCGCTCCCAGTTTTCCATTAAAATGTGTATAAGAATAAGTGCAGTGAACCCACTTAAGTTCAGAACGGATACAAAACACGTCGTCATCGAGATCAGGAGTAGAAATCAACGAAGAACTTCAGCGAGGAAGTGAGTAGCGGCCATATTGCAGTGATAACCGCGCGGCGGGCGGACGAGAATCGAGGCCGGTGCGTGGGCCGCCCCCCGCCCGCGCCAGGTGCCGCTCCGGACCGCGCCGGTCTTTATGAACCTTCCTGTGGATTTGCGCGCCTCTAATTTGGAAGTTTACCATACTTTAGTGACTAATGTATGTGAACCTCTCGCGCGGTCCAGGTGCGGCACCCTCGCCTTACGGATTCCATTTAATCGGAGCTAATGCTGGATTGCTGGTGTGGACCGTTCGGTCCTAGTGCCCTGTGTAGTTAATAAATAATAAGTGTAGGAGATATGTGGTCGTGAAAAGTTAACTTTGTAAGTACGTGACAATCTTATAAACTTGACGCCCTCTGAAACCAAAACCGGCACACTACGCCACGCGGCAGATTCAACTCGCTAGTTGGTATCGTTTCTGACACGCGTAGGTAGTAGGTAATTACATGGATTGCGGCGAAACCGAACTAACATGAATGACGAGAGCGAACGACAACGCCTGACTGGCCTTGCTGTGGTGCCTGATAATCGGCACATGTGCTCCAAACGATCACACATCAGTCTCCCGCTATTACATATTAGTAATAAGATTCGAATATACTTAAATCGTTTCTTTATAAATTGATAAATTAGCAGTTTTATAGCTTATTCGAACTGGATCCCATTAAAAATCAAATAAATTCTATAACTGTAAAAAAACAGTCTGGGATATATTAATAATGAAGACCCAAAAACGGACGATACGTTATGCCAACCTAGCGACGGGTTTCAATGATAAGCAGATAGATAACTTGGACATTAAGTTTGAATAATATTACTGATAAATAATAATTGTAAACAATGACAGAAAGCTAGTTAATAAAGAAAAAAAAATTCAAATATAATTCGTTTAGCCAAATTTATATTTATAATTCGTTAAAGCAAAAAATAATGAAATGTTGAGTTTTAATAATGACTTCGATGTAAAGATAAATTTGATCGTCAACTTCAACACATGAACTTGAACTAGAATGTAACGTATAAAACTTATTAGGTACTTAGGTCATTAAAATGAGATAGATCATGAGTATATATACTTTTTTTTAAATTTTTAGTATATTTTGCCACAATTTCTATGAGAATAGGATTACGATACGATATTGGAAATCTTTCATTATAAACGATCAGTAATTTTCAATTTCTATTGCACTTATTTGTTTTTACACTATTTCGGAATATGGTTGCGGAGTTCGAGAACAAGAAGACTTGAATTTTGAACCTGCTGTTTGAAATTGGTTTCATTGTTTTGGTTCCAAAGTTATTACCAACATTCAAATCATCTTTCAGTTTCATTCTATCATTTGTAATCATTTCTTGATTCACTTTTTTGGATTTAAAATACGTAAAAAAAAAACAAACAATAAATACAATAATACGAATTACTCACGATTAGATTTAACTCTAGAGCGACTGGCCATTTCTAGGTAAGCATTCTGGTATCATCTTTGATGTTAGTAATGAAATGAATTTGATTACCTAAAATTATTTGTTTCTGTCTTAACTGTCTCTGAATGAAAAAAAAGGTTAACTCGGGTTAAAAGTTTGGTAAGATATGTCACGCATTTCACAAATATACGGCCACATTATACGAAATAATAAATTAATTACAGCATCATATGCATATGTTAGCAAAGACGCTAGTCGCGATATCGTTTCTAACATTGTCTATTGTTTTATTAATCAGGTGGAGACGATGAGGGAACAGGAAGGCGACGGCCCAGAGAGCCGTTAGCCGGACTCGATGGATGAGTATGGCGGGCCGGCGGCGCCGCCCCGGCCGCCCAAGCCGGCTGCGCGCGTCCACCGGCCGCCGGGCGCGCGTCCGCCCAGCGTGTCGCTGCTGCGGCCGCGCCCCGAGGCCGAGCGCGAGCGCAACGCCTACGTGGAGGCCCCGCGCCGAGCGCACGCTGCGCCCGTGCCGCTGCACCCGCATCCGGCCGCGCAGCCTCTCAAGCCGGTGACGACGCAGCCGGCCGCCGCCGCCGACAAGCGGCGAGCCGGTGCTCTGCAGGCCGAGTCGATCGTATGCGAGACATGCGGCCGCTGCCGCTGCGAGGAGTGTGCGCGGCCGCGCTCGTTGCCCACGCGCTGGCTGTGCGGCTCGTGCCTGTGTAACGCCGAGGCGTGCGTGGACTACGCGTCGTGCATGTGCTGCGTAAAGGCGCTTCTGTACCACTGTGGAGGCGGTGAGGAACAGGCTAGCGAACCGTGCGCCTGTGGTCGGCGGCTAGCGTGCGTGGCGGCGCTGTCGGTGCCGTTGCCGTGCCTGCTGCTGTACTGGCCGCTGCGCGCGTGTGCGGCGGCGTGCGCGGCGCTGTACGCGCGCTGTGGCCGTTCCGGTTGCCGCTGCCCGGAGCCTCCGCCGCGGCTCTCCAGTATTATCTAGTCTCGGCGTGCGCCGCCCGCGTCCTCCGAAGCGCCGATTCGAGCGGCGCAACCGCGTTGTACAAATATTTATTGGTGAGCGGGGGAGGTTCGGACCGCGCGAGACGGACTAGGAGATCGCCAGTCCGACAGTGTGTGCGGTGTGACGTGACGCGGGGCAGCATTGGACGGACCCGCGATAGCCCGCGCCGCCCCGCGTACGAGTGTGAATCGTCTACGAGTACCTTGTAAATATAGTCGTATAGTGTGAATGTATGTGAACGTGTCGCCCGAACGCCGAAAGTCTCAAATTTTCTTGAGATCATAACGTGTCATAAGAAACGTTAACAATTAGTATTTTGGATAAATCTAAACAATCCAGAGAAGATTAAGAAATGAGATATAAAACATACTTATTAAGGTGTAGATAATTTACCATTTATTTATTAACTGAATTTGTATTTATTTGTAAATAAAACAACAACAATATATTACAAATACGAATGTTTACAACATCAAGCTGGTTTTTCTCCTTTTCCACCATAACTTCATACTAATCTGAAAGGAATTTAGGTTTCAAATAACTAAAAACTAAAGAAGCAATATTAAAAAGTAACAACCAGCTGAAGCGGTTTTTTAAAAAGCTATGATAGATAAAGCTGCTAAACCAAGTAGATGATAACTCAGAAAGCAAAACAAGCAATACAATTCACACATGTTGTTAGCTGCTTAGTTAAAATTGGTTATCAAACTTTCAAAGTTACTTTAAGGAAATATTAAAAACAAAGCATAAGCAGCAAGAGTCAAAATTCTCAGTTCTGATAAATAACAAGCAACCCTAGAAAGAAAGTCTGGAAAGTCCTACTGGCTTAAAAATTAATAGAAAACTGACCTCCATACACAGTAATTTCTTTGTCTCTGCCTCAGAAATTTCACTCAACCTACATAATTTTTGTGTTTATACCTATTCATAGGAAGGGAGAAAATTAAAAGTATGTGACCAATTTCAAGTGAATTGTTAAATACAAAACATAGAAAGGTAAATATCCAAGATCCTATAAATATGTCATTCACTAATTCAAAATACATCTATAAGAATGTGTCACTCATTAAGTCTGAAAAGTTGCAGAGATTTAAGTCTTCTTACATGCAAAATAGAAAATGGATGTATACGTGACTATAATCACAAAAAAATTGAATAAATAATCACTTCAAATCTTTTAATCAAAACTTGGTCATTGACACATGTCGAAAGCTTATAATTATATTGGGAGAGGTTAGAAACACAAAAAAGGCAAATGCTGTTTTCATTTACGTCGTTTTTTGTATGAGTGTACCGATAAGATTTTTTTAGTAATTTTTTACAGAGGCCTACGCACATTAGTTTGAAACATTTTATTTAATATTAAGTGGCCCTATTAATAATTCAATTGGTTATAAGTTGGCATCAGTCAAAGGAAGTTGTGAGTCGTTAACTTCCTTTAGGCGTCACCTCCCGGATGCCCGTCTCCTGTCTGATTGTCTTCCTTATTCCTGCGTATAACCGACTCCATTGGAACTTTAATGGATTACAATATATATTCTGTCGGTGTTCATTAAATAATTTCATATCGTAAAATCAAAACATCCTAGTGCCCTCACCGTTTTGTCAAGTAAAATTATCAAATTTAGCTTCTTCAGTCTTTAAAAATAAACATTTCTGAACAAGCTTAGGATGTCGGTATTTTTATCATCAAAAGATCTGTAAGATCAGATGGGAAGGTAAGTATCCACCATAACAGCTCGCAAAGTTGTTTATAGATTACTCTACTCACACACACACACATAGTTGTTAAATGTAAGTAAGAAACTACGTATAGTGTAGTGCTAGTGCTAGTGTTTAAATTAGGACAACAGATGTTGACAGGCTGTCGACAAACATCGTTTGATGGCCGGATGGGGTCTGCAAATGAGATAAAAGCTTTATTGCTTGCTGGACCTGTAAGCCTGTCAATCTTCACGTTGCTGAAGGTAGCATTGGGACCACCACCTATGGTTTGGTGGCTTTTGGTGTCTATTTTAGTATATAAATATAAAAATCAGAATGGAGCGACCAATTTAGATAGGAAACTCAAACTATGAGCTGAGAGGTTCCATCTGGGAGTACCTACTTCAAGTCAGGCACGCGTAGACATGTCTAGCCTTACAATGTATCTTTCCGTCGAATTTGCTCCCGATATATATTTAGGTCTGGCTGCATCGTTGCTCGGTTTTAGCATTAGTATAGAACGGATTGCTATTTATTAGCATGCGTAAGTGAATATACGACATCGAGAATGCAATGCTCTATATTTGCTGAAGTAAGGCTCTCGTGTTTTGAACATGCTAGAAATATATTTACGTTTCTCCTTTTAGATAATCCCGTTTAAACTTGATGGATTGTAACCAATAACCTTGTTTTATTCAGTTGTCAGTGTTTGAAATGGAAAAGGCAACGTTGTCTGTCTACGTTTAAGATGAGTGTACGGTATGGGTACCTATATATCAACCGACCTTTGCCTTCGGGAAGATACATCATTCTTCTTTGTATCATTCATCTGTGATCATGATCAATATTAAGTACAATCGTCTATAGTCAGGCCTGTCTCGCGTAACTACCATCGTTTCTCTTTTTAATTTATCAGCGGTTTTGGTATAGAATTAGATTAATACACTTGCAAACAAACCTTTTTTGTTTTTTCATTGGGTTAGTAGGAAGTCCCTTTACAACAATTATAAGTAATGCCGTGGTTGCCAATGATTCGCAAATAAAGGACAATGCATGTAATAAGGTATGATAAAGCAATACAAAACACATTGGTCAATTCCTAAAACAAAGAACAAAAGCTTTGAGGGTAGAAATACTTTACATAAACTTTGCATTATTTTTAATTTTTAAATTTGGTTTTTATTCCCATAATAATTCTAATATAGCACGTTATAGATAGGTCATTGTAATCATAAAAAGTACTTACCTATCTACTTTATACCATGAGTAGACGACTTGGTGCTTAACAAAAATAGGTAGGAAAGCGACATACTTACAGTACATCTTTATTCATCTATCTGTATGTCTGTGAAGGTAGACTATTTTCCTCAGAACTTATTTCCGTTTCCATCCAATAATTTGTTTTCATAAAAAGTTTACCTAGCTATAGAGTTTTGAATAGTTTTAACCTCATCGAGTGCAGTTCGCTAGTTGCAGTATAAAGTAAAATTTGGTGTTATTAGTGATTGAAGCAGTAGACAGTAGGCCCTCATTGCTCATGCTCATAGTGCAGTGAGTAGTGTGCGGTGGCGATAAGAGCGAGCGGGTCATCGCGCAGGAAGCGGCCGCTTCAAACAACCACTCAACAGATAGATAACGGCCTTTGGATTGGGTAATCTGTAACGTTAACTGCCGGTTGCTAACCTATCTCTACATTTTATGCTGTTAGAACACCTATTTCCACCATCCGCACAACGTAATCCGCATAGACAAAACAGAAATCTAGAATTAAAAATTTATTTCTAAGTACTTTTCTACCTACGTAGATAAAACTTTCCATCAAGAAATTATGTTTCTTTAATCCGACTTTGTGACTTATAAGAGTAGTAGGCGTTTGCGTAGGACTCTAGCTTGATCGTCTATTAATATGAAACAGAACTTCATTACGTCGAACGACTTTGAAAACGAAATAGGTATGGATAAAATTGTAATATATGAGTATCACCCTTCCATGCGTAGGTAAACGTTTAAGATTCATGACGTCAAGCCGGTATAAACAGTGCTGCTTGGATGATACCATAAATCGATTCATTCATAAGTTGACGTTTTGTTCCATCAATCAATCGCCATAAATAAAACATGTAGGCATGCATTTAACATTATATTCTTTGATGCTGATTTTGACTGCTGTGAAAATTGCACACTTTTGTTGAGGTTTATCATCGCACACAGAACAATAAAGTATTTAGGTCCTGGATTAACACATAGGATATTTATCCCAAAATGTAATGTAATGGATGTATGTGTGTAATTCTGCGGGACAGGTGGATGAAGTCATATCCATGAGCTAGTATAGTAAACGTACGTAAGTTCAGTGATCGTACCCTTACCTATGAGTTATTTGTTAGATGAGTGAGCACGAGTATTTGCTATTGTATTCAATTGTGAAGGCAGGCATGTAAGTAATGTCTCTATCTATTGATTTTGAGGTGGTTTTTGCAAAGTTAAGCGCAAGGTATACTTATTTGCAAGATTAGTGTTCGTTCCCACAAAGTTTTCTCAATAATCAATTTTAAAAAACATAAACCCTCCTAGCGCAGTCAGTTAACTTTTTTTGTGACTAAGGCCAGTGACAGACAGGCAGACAGTTTTAGAGACTTTAAACAAATAAAAACATCATTAAAAGATATTAAAATACGTTTTGAATATGGGTTTCATTCGAACATTGCAGGATTAAATAGAAGGCATTTTATTTCAAAATCGTATAAGAACATTAAATTTTTATTAGGTGTTTTGTATAGATATTAACCAGAAAAGTAATAAGCAAGTGTTAAACAGTTTTGTTACGAGATGTTTTAGTCTGCTGTAAATAAAATAGATAAAATTTGATGTTTTCTTGACCTCTTCTTATCAGTAACAAAGCACATTTTAAAATATATATTATTATTCTGTTATTTTTATATCATCGTGTAGGTATAATTATATAAATGTACAGCAAATTGACACCTTTCCTTTCCTGTAAACTAGTTTTATCTAGGTACCTATCTACTCATTACTACACTACAATACTGAACATAAAAGAAGCAAAACTGCTTTGGAAGTAAACATTAAAAAAAAAAATTAAATTTATTCCCTAACTTATCCGATATTTGTATTTTCTTTCAACCCTAAAAAGGGGAAACATTTTTATTCGAGATTGTTGATTGTCCGTAGTTTTAATTTTCCTAATCAAATACACATGTTTTTGCTATACTCAGACTTCGTTATGTGATGAATAGAATTGATTTTGATTTGCAAAAGCTCGTACTAATAAGTATATGAATGGGAATGTGTGGGCGAGTCAAAGAGACGCCACGATATCTGCTAGTGTCACGCCACCCCAGTGAGATACCAACTATCAGTTACTGTAATATCTTCATTTAATTTTAACTGTAATTCAACAGAGTCCCTACATTTTATTTCTATATATATTCTAAAGTTCTCATTCGAACATCTTCGATAATATGGATTGAAAATATTCTTAAACTGACTGATTCCCAGTATTTTTAACCGACTTCATATTTAAACGAGTTATGCTTGCATGAATGTTTTACATGTGAACTCGATGGAGTCTATTGCCAAATGCTGAGACGGTTTTGTCTTTAAGGTACCAGTATCAAGTCGAGTGGGCAGTATTTCGTCAGGGGCTATTCAGTCAGATATCTCTTACGATTGACCACGAAAATATTTTGCCCAAGTAAACCGTATTCCCTTAGAAATAGAAACGAATTTGTGAAGAGAAGCAGTTAAAGTTGCAAACTACGGTCATCAGGGTCATGCGTCGGCGCTGATGTGATAAAAAACGCCCTCAATGTGGGTACCTCTGCTACGCCTTCTTAGGCCTCGTTTGAAATTAATTGGAAAATAGCATTTATAATAAATACCTTTACTGTAATTTAAGCAAATTACTTGAGTTGTTAGAAATTCACTTAGACAGGATTATAATCGAATTTATAGCAAAAGTTCTCCTAAGTACACCTTCGTAAATTTGTAAAAAATTTCAAGATTCAGTCTCAAGTTAGATTTTTCAAATTACAAAATAGGCTTTAGTTTTAGGTCTACTGCGTAGGGTCGTTTAGAGTTGGAGAGTGTGAGGGATGGCTGTAGCGGCCAAGCGAGTGTCGTCTGAAAGGCAATTCTTCGTGCCAACCAGTTTTTGTATTCCAGCCGCCGTGGGAGCCGATCTATCGGAGACTTACATTAATTGCACTACCTAGTAACTTGATCAACCACTCTTCACTTTGAAGAACTGTCTCGGTACTTACAGCCGTAATAGTAAATCCACTTTTTATATTTATGCGAAAATCTCATTTATTATTACGACGACCTCGGTGGCACAGTGGTGTAAACAGCCGACTGCTATAGGTTCCGGGTTCGAATCCCGGCGGGGGCGGGATTTTGTGCTATTATTGCTTACCGATCTTGGATGTTGTATTCTTATCTATGTAGTATATACCATATCGTTGCTTAGTTCCTGTGACACAAGTTCTCACGATACTTATTGCAGGGCTGAGTCAATGTGTGTGTTGTGATATGGTTATTATTATTATTATTGGACATTAAATATTTCCTTTGTTTAACATAAATATTCGTAGTTACCTATTCAGTCTAAATATTCGATTGCCAACAAAAGTGGACTAAACGAGAATACCAACCGACAAATTTTAATTTACAGAATGCTTCCAACCACAACTGTTGAACTGTTTTGACCTAAGATATAACAGCAGATACCTTTTTTCAAGCTTTCAAGCTAACTTTCCAGCTTACTGATGAAGTGTCCGTTTCAACTTGTTACCGGTCCAACAAAGCTGGTCCACATTCTATTCCGTCACTACAAATGACAGACGGGATCCAGTTTAATTACATACATACTTACCTGTTGATGAATACGATTAACATGATCAAGTTATTGTAATTATTTGTAATAGCAACAGCAACAATTCAACTGGGTTGATTAACTTACCTCATTTGGTAGTCAACTCTGCGAATTAATTAGGTTAAAAAGTTGACAATCTTGGTTACTGATGTTGAAAACTATAACTAAATATTACATATAAAACCATGAACAGAGTTACCGAGAACGTTTAATTAGATCCTTGAAGACGAAGACATATGACTGTATCTACCTACCAAAAGGTAAATAAGAAATAGTTCGGCAATGAGACTCGAAGGAGTATGCTTAACTGAACGACATGTAGCAACAAAAAAGGCGTAAGAAAAAGGTAAAGCATAGTTGCGGCAATGATAGCCAAAGAAGTATGTTTAAGTAAGCACATGACTACTGAATTCCACCGTGATCGGACGTGGCGGTAGACGGACGTGCGTCCGGTGTGGTACCGGGCGGAGTCCGATCTCCAGATAATCTGAGCCGGCCCACATCCGCCTGCCTTCAACAATAACAATCTTGTTCGACGAATACCCGATGAAACAACGGTTTCGTTGAAAAGGTCAATCCTACATTTTAGTTTTAAGCTAAATGACATAAGCTATTGCCTACCTGATGGTTAACAGTTACCGTAGCCTATAAAGTTCGTCTTCCACGAAACACTCAGCCTTACACGAAAACTGGGATTTTTATTTGTATCCTTTATGACATTTTAGTTACAAAACTTAAAGTAAATGAAGATTATGAATGTTCTCAATGATTCGTATCAGCCCGATTAGACTTCCATTTACAGGCATAGCACATCGTGATATATGGACGCTGACACAAAATAGAGACTGTACCTACAGAAGTAGAGTTTATAAATAAGTACTTCAATTTTGACAGCTCGATATTTGCGCTAGGAATGTCAATTCAGAGTTAGGCTAAAATATGCAGAAAAACTGACGTTGCGTAAAACTCATTTAAATGTTTATTGTTTGATGTTAAGTGTTTATTTGTTGATACTTGTTATTGAAATAACTTTTGTAATTTAAAAACGGTTATTATTTTTATGTAGGTATAATAAAGGATTGTAAAAAGTTAAAGAATTTAAAACGAAAAAAAAGTTACAAGTATATTATAATTCAAAATCAACCAACTATATTTACAATTATTAACATTTAATTCGCACAAAAAGGCGCGAATCACGTTATTGTGATGTGCAATCGTAGGTGTTTCCTTCCAGTTCCTTCCAAAATTTCTTATCCGTGAATGACTCGTGGATGATGTCTATGTGTGCGTTGCTAAAGCGCACATTGTATGAAGCTTTAATTCTGACTGTCTCTATTTGTGACGGTTAGCTTATTAAGTTCTTGAAAGATTTTAAATTTAGCAAGGAGCGATAGTTGCATCGGGAGTTACATAGTACAAGTTATTTTGCAAAATTGTGTATGTCTCCAAACAATACTCAATTGATATAAAAGGTGTAGGCGAAGAAGCTCCTTGAAAGCCAGGCGCTGAACCTAAAAAGTCACTAGTTTTACGTCAATCCTTAGTATTTCTCGCCTGATATTTGTTTGTCAATCTCTTTGCCACTTTTGTAAGCAGTCGGCAACTTACAAACTTGTTCAGTTCATTCATACTTGTTTCAGCCCACGCATACCCACGCGGCCCTCTCCCTAACTCCCACCCCCTACTTCATACCACCCTTGCTTAACCAAAATCCTTGATATTAAACATGCATCAAGTTTTTTCTTTTTATAGGTAATGTATTCTTAAACAAAATTGTATAATACAAGCTATTTGTTCCAGTTGTAAAACAAACGAGTAGAATACTCAACAACAAAGAGGTCAACATGACGACGATATTTAAATTCATTTGATGCTGATATGATAATTGGGTTTTCAGCGGAAAATCTCAATAGAGGCAGTTTGATTGTGAGGTTATTTCTGTAAATAATATAAATTCGTCTGAAGCGCCCGCCGCCGTAGTTGGGTGGGGGGGCGGCGTCTTGTGAATGGAAGCGGCGAAGGCTTCTAGCCAAGGGGGGTATGCCCCCTGTTCGTTCAGTTACGACACGCCAACTCGACACAGTTTCATAATCCACTCACCGACACAGCTCCACCGTTCCTATAATCATTTCTATAGTTAGTTCGATAAAAATTGTACACCTTACGTAAATATATCAGCTTGAAACCTTGCCATGGACATTATAGAGATACTCTGGGACTTTCATAACCACGTGCGCGTGGGATGCTACTACTTTAACTATAGAAAATTATAACTAGTTAGTCTTGAGTAAGCTTGTTTGGGTATTTTAAGTAATATTTTTTATTTAATAAATATGCCTATTGTTGTTTAAAAGTTTATGCTATACATTAACATGTCAACCTTTTTGAAGCCGATGTATAGATCCAGTGATGCAAGCCTACGCACGCTCTGCGAGTCATCATGCGACACGTTGGAAGTCCGTTGAGCGTGTGGACACAGGCGTGGGCGTGTGCGTGGGTAGTGCGTGGCGTGGCGTTGCGTGGGCGACGAACGTACAACTCGATCACAATGTTTGTGCACCTGGATCGATGACGTCACATTAGCCGTAATAAACTGATTCGGGACGGTTGCGGGTGGTGAAGGGAGCAACGTATTCCAGCGAGGTCCATAGACAATGTGACTGAATTATACACTTAGATACTACAAAAATATTCGCATTCAGACAATTAATCTGTGAACGCGACCAAGCCTAGCCGTGACGTTCGTATACAAACGAAATGCTAATGAATGGCATATTTAGAGGAATGGTATTTTAATTACCACTGCGGTATGATAACGTTAACATACCTACCGGACACCTACGAAAGCTATTCGCTGTGGAACTTAGAAATATATTTGAAAAGTTATTATTAGTGGTAAGGTTAGCTGTTTTATTCTTTATTTATTTTTCTTCTGTATTCACTTGAGTTACGCTCTGTAGATGGATGCAACTGTTAATGGTTGAACTTATTCAATGGAACCAATATGCATATTAAGGTATAGGAGCATCGGTAAAAGTAGGTAATGAAAGTTAATTAATTATCAGGTTATAAGAATGCGACACTGCTCCAAGTTTAAACATCACACTCCGATCACGAGATGACCAAACGAACGGGGCAAGCAGGAGGTTTGTTCGTTGTCGGGCACGTTCGGGCGCAGTCGGGTGCTCTCGGGCACGCTCGGCTGCGCGCGCGCCTGTTATCCGCTCGGCCCTGCAGGAAACAGGAAGTGGACTAACCGCGGCTTCCGCTCCCATTCGCGGCCCGACACTGCACGCGCACTGTTTCATTACAACTCTATGATTTATCATTCTCTAATAAACTTAAATCCTACAAGAACCTACTCTATTGATGAAATTAAAGCCTACTAAAAACTCTCCCTTTATTATATTTAAAACCTGCAATGCTTATCAGCTCAAAAACTCATCACTTGGTATCCTGTTTATTTTCTTCATCATACCAAACATAAAATAATAGTTAAATTACTTGTTTTTAATTTTAAATCTTTCTGTATTTTAATTGTGTTGTAATTTTTCTGATTATAAGATGAGCAGTACTAACTACAGGTGCTAAAAAAATTGTTTGGTAATACACATAGATGCATGAAATTAATTTGATTTTATGTATAAAATATACGCAAAACGGTATTATTTTAGTTTTGAGGACATTGAGATTTATTATCTTTCTTTGGATGACACTCCAATGTTGTAACTTAATAAGATAAGAATAAATATCTTATTATCTTCGAAACCACTCATATGGCTTTAAAATTGTTTCACCAACATTTACAAAGGACTTTCAGGAAGAACGTAGGTTCAGCAAATTAACAATATTCCTAATACACTTTCCCTCATTCCCATGCCACCAGTCTTCAAGCTGGGTCAACCGCTTTTTTTTCCGAAGAAACCAAAAGGTGCATAAGTGCAACAATTACGTATTAATTGAGCCGTTTGGTTTCGAGACTTCTTCTTGGGTTCTTGAGGAGCAAATTTTAAGATTTTACAAAATTTTAGTATTTAATTAAAGTCGTGACTTTAACGGTGGTCTGCTATCGCTATACCGCGTGGAAATGCAGGCCAGGGCACACTCCATTGTAAAATTAATTTATATAGTTTTTAATGGAAATATTTTTTTCGATCTCGTAAATAAAATTTAAATAACTGTTAATTTTTTCAAAATTTCTAATAATCACCAAATCAAATAATTTGGCCATAGATTTTAACGTTCATCATCAACATAGGCTTTTTGGATATTTGTGACTATGAAATGAAAATAAATGTACTTTATTTAAACTAAACGTAATGTAAATGTAATATGTACTCATTTAATGTGAACGTTGCTTTAACTCGATTGCAAGCATAATGATTTATTTTAAATTATTGATGCAGATATCATAAACAAAGGAGTATGTATGTATTACATTATTTTTTTCCAGAGTGCGTACGATTTTATTATACGCCTAATTGCTATAATATAACTAAGTGCTTTTTGTATCATTATGTAAGAACAAAAACAACACTACGACATATTATTACATTCAGTAAAAGCAATTAATACCAAGGACAAGGAGCCGTCATTCATAATGTCGCACAATAAGTCACATATTAATATATAGGTACTATGAAGACTTTAGGCACATAACTTCAATTTAAAAGGAGGGGAGAGACTACAGGCTGATTAATGTCGCGTAGTGTAAAAAAAAACAGTCAACCAACACGCGTCATTTTATCGTATCTAAACTCATTGATGACGGTATTCTTCAATGAATGAACCTACCTCATTCTTATTCCACTTCCGTTTGCCGTCCTTGTTCCACGGCCGCGCAATTCGCAGGCTAGAGGGAGATAGATAAACATCAATAGTTCTTGTTTGTGCCAAGTTAGCTAACTTTTAGGATTTAAATGTAGTCTAGATTTTGTTTGTGTTATTGCCAAATTAATGTTTACCGCGTAGTGTTTTTGAATGTGTTTACTAATATTAATAGCATACGTTTTTAAGAAGAATTAAACTTTTGTAAATAAAACGTACTACACTTATGTAACATACACATGTATGTTCTACAATTAAATAATGTTATTATAATTCTATTTTCCTACTAGTTCAACAATATTATTCGATTTTTGAATGTTTTTCGATTTAAGTGATTATTGTTACAGACCATTGTTTTAAGATTAGACATGATTCAGAAAATAATGTAGCTAACTAAACTAATAATCAAACCATTCATAATTGTGAGGAAGCGTAAAACAGGAATTCATAATTGTAAAGGACATGCGTATCCTGCGCTTGGTACCGGAAGTGCTGCCATACGTTTCATTCACCGGAAGTGACGTGGCCCTTTCTTCCCTTCAACGATCCCATGTGCAACTTCATTCATGAAACCGTGGGATAATTTTCGAACGAACCAAACCGGAACGTGCACGGCTCTATTACTTTTAACAAGGAATGATTCAAATTAGAATGACTTCTTATCTATGACTAAAGATGGGCTTTTGGATTTTTAACTAAGAGTATATGTACCTACTTGAACTCACGTTTATTTTTTCACTTCATTCAAGTCGTATTCTCGAAGCCAGTTCCTTATGTAAATAATTACATATATAGTTATCTCCTCTCTCTATATCTTGAACACGTTTCAATATATGTTATTTATAGGTAGTGTTTTTAGCTTAAATGAATAATTAAATTAATGGAGTCTATTTTTTTAGTTTTCAACAGAAATCAAACACCATACAATTTTTATTCATGAATATTTAGAAAGGGAGAATGATATAGGTATATTTAAAGCTCTGTCTACTCGGTTGGGTGATGCCATGTGCTCTAAACGTGAATGGAACTCAACGAATGGCATTTTACGTAACGCTGAATGACTTTCCCGGTTCATTCCTACTTTAAAACTATTTACAGACAGATCGTTAGGTGAAATAGATTAGTAAGTGTTATACTTTGTAGCAGGTTGGTTGGATAAACATCAGTATAACTTCTCATAAATAGTAGTATGTATGAAATTTATGAATGATTGTGACAAAGACATCGCAACAATTATTAATTAATCACACATGACTTCACATAAGAAACTATTAAATACAATTCTCTGTTCATGCAACATGTTTCTTGTTATGTTAGTAAAATTTAATATTCTTACTAATCGTTAGTAAATATTTAAATCTTTTAAATACCTACTTTGTTTTCATAGTATTTTATAGCATTTAATGTAATTATATAATTGATTAAAAATATATTTTACAGAGGTTACAAAATCACAAGAAGAACTTACTAGATGTTTTATTATATATTATTTACTTACTTTACCTACTTGTATATATTACAGAACATATCATATCTTGTATATTTGTGAATTTTGCAGGCTTTTGCAGCATAATAAAAAAAAGTTTACTGACACTTCTTAACATTTCTGAATGAAATCGGAGAAAATAAAAATTTAAATTTGGAATGTTTGATGTTAAACGCTGACGTGAAAAGTGACATGGAAGAGATCAAAAATAATCAGCTATAATTGTATTTATGTTAGCATTTGATGGTCTTTGAACAGTTTTTCCATTATTCCCTGTTTAGTTATCTGTATTAATACTGTAGGTACTGTAAAGTGATATGACTAACAACATTTTAAAGTAAGTAGGTAAGGCAAGAAGGCAAGGTACTCACTATACGTAACTTGACATGGGTATCTTGGGTGAAAATATTATCTCTTTGTTTAAAGAGAAAAGTACAGAACATGTTTATTTTATTATGTTTTAAAGGAATACGTAATAAAACATTTCTTAATAGAAAAACTGAAAAAATTTATTACAACATTTCAATGTATAGTTTTTGACGAAGGCCATTTTTCTAATATTTCTTATTCTAAGATATGTTTCTATGAAGCTTCCGAGCCGCCTATCTCTTTACGTAATTTAGTATGAGTTATTTAAAATAATCAATTAATAAATAATCCAAAAACTTTTAAACCTTGCTAACATCGGTAAATATATGTAGTTATAAAATGGCATTAATAGACATAAATGAGACCTATGCAATAGCAAGCAAAGGTTTTTATTTCTGTAGAGTCATATCTGTACAAGCTAGTTTTAGTAAGAATCTTAGAAACTAAAACAAATAAGTCAAAATCTTATTATATATTCGTATCATTATGTATACGTAACCTTTCTCACCTATTTCTTTTCGAAGGATCCAAAACGATAAATAAGTAAAATAGTGATAGAACAAAATATCATATTCATTAAGCTGATTTGTATGAAAATTAGTCAACCACAGCGTGCAACAATAAAATTAACTTTATTAGTGTTTATATGGTAAGAAGCTTCTACAACTTTTCCGTTAGTAGTATGTAGGTATTGTTACAGAACGAATAATTCATGTGGTCGGAGGCAAAGCGTTGAATTTAAACCACATTGATGACAAGTGAAGTTTGGTGACACAGCGGCTAGATGTTCTCTAGTTTATAATCACCTTTCGACTGTTTATTAAGGTCTTGTTATTCAATACAGCAACATATCACACTTATGAATGGACCCTAAAACTAGGCGTTCATAAGGGTTCTAGAACGCCTAAATACCGCTCTGATCCCAGTACATATCGATCTTCATGCGAGGCATAGCAATTGACCCGTGATATCATAAACATTTCCTCCTGCTGACCTATCAGTGCACGGTACAAATCATGAATGAAGTAGACACCCATAAAACAGATAAAGTCGTTAATGTGTTATAATAAGTTGGAGCATATTACGAATCGAGATCATTACCTACTTATTGTAATAATATGAACATAATACCTACACATGTTTGTAGTGGGTTGTCCGTGTTACATTATAGTTTAACACATGAAAATTCGTTTAAAAGTTTTACCTTCTATGGAACAAAACGGAATAAAGAACTAGGTAATTAACACGAAATAAGCTTTCTAAGTTACCTCATGACATTTTATTTCGGTCAAACTGTTTCAAATACAACCCACGCGTCTTATTTATAAGCGTTTACATAAATAAGGCGAGTATTATGTTGTAAGGTATGTAAAGGGAGCCATGAATGAGAGCGGAGTGCGATTGATAAAGTTTAGCTGAGGCTGATCTGAATGGAATGGGCAGATGGCGGGCCAGGTGGGCTCGCCCGGCTGCCTGGGTCGCGGCGGCGGCGGGCCGGGCACTCTCCGAACAAAAGCCCAACAACTTGCCATGCTCTCCAACTTCAAACCGTACAAATTACTTTCTTTTATCATCACGAACTCAACATGTGCGTCGCTGTTCACCAAAAAGAAGCTTCGCTTAATGCGTACGTAGGGGTGACCTGCAAAAAATGACGGCAATCCCTGTGATCGTTGGAGCTCGAAGCTCTCCCACTGCCATGTCGAGCACGGGTCTCTATTTTTACTTGCCGCAAACTCAAATTAATTAGTGCCCGTCATTTAATCTGAAGAGCAGTCATAGGTGGGAGCGAGCGTTCCCACGCTGCGCCCGCGCCGCGCCGGAAACCGCCCCCCCTCCCTCGCACGGCCCCCCGTGCCCCCCTGCACCCCCCACACCTCCCCGTACTAAGCCGATGCTCCATCCATTGCTCACGCACTCTGCCTATAAAACTTATAACCGCATGACGATTTCTCAAATAACACTACTAGGTAAGCACTAGCTCATCTGCAAAACTGAAAAATGGTCACGTAAGAAACAGTCTATTCATACAACACCTTTGTCAGTTGCTATTTAATTGGCCTTCCTACCGTTATTGTTAATGGCATGGCCTACATCCGGTTTCAGGCAAGCTGCACTGTCAAAGTTTTTGTGTTACACTAACAAAGCTCCGGAAGGAAGTAACAAGACTATTTACTTTGAAGATCGTAAAACTTTTGCCACTGCTTTGTGTTAGAAATAGTTTGAATTTATTTTAAAAAGGGCTTTTAAAATCTTTAATGAAAAGAAATTAGCGTCACAACAATTATCAACTTCCGGCTGTAGTTAACAAATTACTTTATTTTTATGGCCTGGGCTTATTTTAAGATCCTATACTTAATTTGAATGGGGTTTTTGAAGTTTAAGCCGAAGACGTCGAAAATAGGATAATACACTTTGGTTTAAAATAAAGTACGTAACATTTATAATAACTTGTCAAAAACTATAATTACATATATGGTTTGACATCGCTCGACTAAGAATGTTTTGAGATTTAAAAGTCTTATTAATTATTTAACTGACTGCATCATGCATTATCGTATCTATTACAGAATAGATACCTAATGTTAAATTTTGGGACCAGTTCATTATAATTAAAATTTCTGAGAAAATAAAATCAAGTTGATCATTTATATGCTTAAACAGGAAGTGTAACAATAAAACAAAAAGTCACGTGGTCCCTATTTGGATAAAATACAGACTATTGATTGTCTATGGATTGATGCAGTTCTTTTAAATAATGGAATCTAAATGTAGGTAGGGACGAAATAGGTACGTAGGGTGTGTAAATAAGTCCTAAGGCCGAAGGCTCGACCTTTAAGGTTGGTGCACGGGCGACGAACCCGGCTCGACTTACAACAAATGAAATGCTAACTCTATTCTACCTATAACCACTAACTATTTATTTACTTACTCTGTCATTCTTATACATTTTAAATGACGAAACAGGTGGTTCTCAATTCAAAAGCAGGTACCTATATAATCTACTAATTGTTTTTATGTTTAATGTTTATTTTAGTTTTTGTATAATCACACATTTTAAAACACTTATTTGAATAGAAAATCACTTATACCTTGACTTATTAGGTACTTGACTACGTAAAGCTTAAGTATTAATAATTTCCGTAAATAATTAAATACAAATTATAAAACTTGAGTAGTATCAAATAGCAAACTTAATTATTAAAATTTGGGAAATCTGATTAAAGCTTCTGTTGCCATTTTTAAATAAAATTAATACCTACTTTATCATAATTTTAAAAACCTGATTTCGATTAGCTGACAAAGTTTCATGAAATTTGATCAAGAACTTCCTGTGAATACGAATCCAAAATGCAATTAATAATTTAAATTATCACTACCAGCAAGAATAAATATAATTAAATGAAAATTAATTAAAATTTTGATCCGTTATATATAACCCACATAAATGAAATATTTTAAAAAGAAAGCATATTTTACATTATCGAAAGATTTGATTTTTGCTTCTAATTATTTTGTTTCAGTTTTCTTCAATATTAACAACATCTCTCTTGATTTAAATGAACTTTTATAAAACTGAAAGAAGAATATAGGTGTGAAGTATGCTTCATAACTAACTTGCTTGTATTATTACATCTTGTACAACAAATATAGGTTAGGTAATTAGAATGAGTTATGTTACATACATACACTTACACGAGTAAAAGGAAGATAGACAAGAGTTTGGCTAGTCTGAATTGAACATGTTAACAAATAAAAGCTAGTTAGTAAGATACGACCTGAGAGAGCTTTTAAAAAGGAAAAAAAAAATTGGCTAGCTTAAGCTTGGGTGTATTGAACCTGTCTAGTGTCTGTACCAACCACAAATAAAAGCTATTTAGTACCGATCGAGGGAACGGGAAATACCTGTTAGTACTTCATATATGATCAATATATTACAAAGAGCGTAGAGCTTTTAAATGGAAGATTCAAAGTTTGACTAGTACCTACGCGCGTACGTACTTACATAGTGTACGGGTACGGGCTAGCGCGTGCCCGCTCACAAAGCCTGCCACCCCCTCCCCCCGCGCCGCCCGGCCGCCGCCCCGCGTCCCGGCCTTCACAAATAATAAGTAAACACAACACTTTGTTCCTTCACCGTTTTGTTTTATTTTCTACAACTGCTCTAAAGTAACAGAAACCTGAAACCCAGGTGTGCTGGTTCTGTTGGTATTGTTTAAGCATATAGGTATACGTTTAACTAGCACCTCAGCTTGCTTGGATAAATATAAGTAAAGTATGTTTTATACAGATTATTGGTATAATGTATTATTTAATAGAAAAATGTTTATTTGATTATCTTCTGCTTACTTAAAAAGATTAGAATCACCTTTTAAGAAAACTTAAAGAAAATAAGAGAATAGTAAGACATTAAAAATTGCGAAATAAGTTACATAGTGGAATATAGAGATAGCATTTGCTTATAAAAGTGGTAGTTAATAATAGGTATCATGTAGAATGTGAAGGATCCTAAATCAGACCTGCCTTGCTATGCTACCATGAAGTTTTGGACAACTTTCCTTCTCAATGAAACTGATACAATACTTATAACTACGTACATTTAAGCTACATTTCCCTTATTCTTCGAAGTTTCATTCTTAACATTTGCCTTTAACAATAAAACCTATAAAACTTTTTATAAAGCAATCAAATTACAACAACCTTATTACTTGTGTTTAAGGTCGAAATTCTAATCATAGTTGGTTGTCAGTTAAAGGTTTGTGAATTAAATATAATTGTCGTTGGATTCGAACGGCTGCGAAGGATAGAGCAGGTTACTAAATTTGGTAGGGTGCTCGAAACGGGATGAAGCCCGCCAGGATGGAATTTAACGGCAGGTGTGCTTTTACATGTAGCGTCAGCTTAACGTGGATAACCTTTACAGGAAGATTAGAATTTTTGATCATTTTAAAACTTGTATTTATAAGTAGGTTTTGGATTGTAGATTTTAAAATCTCCTGAACTTTTAAAACGCTTTCAGCCAGACGCTTCAGTGGTCGAGTCGAGAGTTAGTTGGACATGGTCATCAACATTCGTGTTTTCTCCTGTGGTAAAGTTTTATGTGTGATGGAGGTAAACTCTGAAACTTTTTCTAATATTCAAAATAGACTTTAAGGGTGGATAAAGGTAAATTTTATTTTTAAACTAATACAACAACGTTTAGTTTTAAATAAAAACTTAGTGCAAAGTTTATACAAATACATACTCAGGTTGTCCTAGTATAACTCTTTTTAATGTCCCTACGAGTATATGACTTAACTAAAAGTGAAGTCAAAACAAGAAATGAAGGTGATCCACATGTTAACATTAAATAATAATAACTACGAGAGCAAAATAACTATGGATACTAAATAAAATTGATGATCCACAACATTCTTTCTCGTTAAAATTTTGGAACCACATGTCATTTCCTTTACGGTTCCATGCGGGAAAGGAGGCAGTGATTTCTAAACAAGAATTATCATACAGAAAGGGGTACGACTTGCGTTTTGCAAAAACATGTTCTTTTTTTGCTTTGAATATAAAAAATATCGACTAAGTAACTATGTTTAGGAAGAAAAAAAAATCAGAATACAAAATGATTAATAGACCGATGATCATTAATTATATCATCAAAAAGATCGACTAGGTATATAAAACCTATATAGTTTAAATTAATATTTTAATAATGTTAAGCTAGAATTTGCTAAATTATTATTATCAATTTTAAACATTGAATGAGAACTATTATCATTGGTTTAATTATACATATGAGTAATTAGATACGAAAGTATATGTGACGACGCAGGCGCAGACCGACTGTCTCACATATATTAAACAAACTTAATAATACCCATGTAGAAAAGACGATATTTTACCAAGATTTTAGTAGTAACTACCGTCATTTAATTCGATGATGTAAGAAAGAACTAGTAAATAACTTCAGTTTATGTTCAAAACATGATAAGGTATATGAAGAAGTATTCGTTTGAGAATGTTTATCTGAAACACATTATGTCATTGTAACTTCACCTTTCGAAGTTTTTTCTAGTCTAGAGACTAATTAAACTAAAAAAAAAATGTAGATTCATGAATGTACATACTTTTACTTATTTAACGATAATTAAACCCTTTTCGAAATGTAGGTATCAAATCTAATAAAACCACTAGAGCATCGTCCTTTAATCTTTTCAAAGTATTGCACCAGGTTACTCCCATTCCTGAAGAGAAACCTGGCTCGTGGCCTTCTAATGGCATAAGCTTGTATGGCATCAACGCACCATATAGGAGCAGGACAGTGGGCAAACATTACATGGCATTGCGCACAAGACGCGGCAGGGAATGCGCGAACATTAGCATGCAGCGGCACACGCCGGCCGGAAGCCGCGGGAAACATGGCCGCACTCACATCCAACATGGCGACGCACTTACGATGAATCGATAATTACATCGATAAGCGATTTCATATTTCTAATCAATACTTCAAAAGCTATTGGTCGGCTATTCTCGTATCCACTCGTTACTAGTTTTTCTTCTAAAGCTGTTTGAACTTGTTTGAAATCAAAGATAAGATACCAAATAGATCCTAACTATCAAAATATGAAGCTGCATCCATTCTTATGGGTACTGTGATGAAACAAATTGTGATAATTTTTCTGTTGTTACAACTTTTGTTACATTTATGATGGCACAATAAAAAATCAGGTTTTTGTATCTGAGCTATTTGATTTTTATATTGATGGTGTGTATTCATACTTTGCAAAGTAAAATTGAGTGAGTTGCACGTAAAACACGTTATGAGTTGCTATAAAATTATTAACTTAGTATTTTCTGTTTTTGAAGTTAAAATGTAGGTACCTACAAAATATTATAACAGACTAAAATTGAGAATAAGAATGGAATAAAATTTTGGAATCTTTATTTGTCGGGTTTTGGTATAAGTACATGGTCTTACAGATAAACATTACGTTCCCTAAAAACCTGGCATAAAATCTTTATAAAGTCAAAAATAATCAAAATCTAATGCAGTAATAAATACAGTAATATTAGCCGTGACTTCGTTTTCACTCGTATCGACCGGCCTTTAGAATCGGACCAACAATGCTTAGATAATAATTCATGATGTAACTTGGTCCTTACTCGGATATTGGTTAGTCAGAACACATGCTCGCCCACCGAAGATCCTTGGACCTTCCATATAGGAAACTGGCTTTGTTACCTAACGGACGAAGGTTGGCACTTCACGAGCCAAAGTTAGGTTTATCGTTTAATTGTCTTTGATAAATCAGATATAACAGTGTGGTAAATGTCACGAGGAAAAGGATAGGACGATATTAAATATGGAGATAAGTGCGTACAACAAACAGCAGTGAGGTAAACATCGATAGATGTATTTGTTAAGATTTGTAAGTTAAGCCTATGTGTATCTTCCTTCCCACTACTTCCTACCTACTTACGATAAAAGGGCGTGTATGAAGTAAGTATGACAACAAGTAGGTATTGGTAGGTGGGTCAATTTAGTTTTGTACCTATTGAACCACAAGAAATGAAGCAATTTTTAAAAGAGCCGTTTGATTTAAGTAATAAACTATTTTCTTCTCGGATGATTAGTTCTATGCAGTTACAACATTTATTGTAATAGTCGAAGTGAAACTGAAAATTTCAGTTTTCTTAATATTTTAAAACCATTACATATAAGATAGAAAGTACTTTCCGTACCCATTCTTCTCAAGTTTAGTAGCAGTGTAGGCATGGACTGTTCGGACCACGGTCACGGTATGATTCAACCAAATTTTTTATACCTGAACGATCGGAAAAAATGTAGTAGTTTCAAACCTTGGAACTACTACATTTTTTATTGAAGCGATAATTACTTATTTGAGACAGGGATCCTTTAAGTTTGAACTGTCACAAACAAAAGAAAGTTTTGATATCCGATGAGATGCAGCAGCAGCTAGTCATAGTCGACTGCACAGGCTTTTTACAACCCTCAACAATCAGTCTCGCCTTGCATCAATGATTTCCTAACTCTAAAGGTGTCACGAAGAATCTAAATTTTGATTAACTGGAATAAATCAATGATAATGTTTATGGTTTCTTTGAGTCAGCTTTTTATTAAATTCTGTAGCTTTGATTGTTTTTACACATAACTGAAAAAATATATGTATGATTTAAATTTAACTTGATTAAAAGTTAATCAGAGATGATGAAGATGAAGTGCCAAAATATTAAGTCATCACTGACGACCTTATACATCGATACCAATATTATAAATGCAGAAGTAATTCCAGGCCCATTGTTACCTTTTTACGGCAACCGTTGAATAGATTTCGATTAGGACATACCTACACACAGCAAGGATATATATTTTGTCGTACGCTAGTTCGGCGGACGGAGCAAAAGCAATTCAATATCTAAAAAATACGATCAAGGAGGTACTTCGTCTACATCTACATCAGATTGTGAAGCAGTGAAAGCTGTGAATCGGTGACGTAGAAGTCGTGACGTCTCGTGTGGTGTGGGGAGGGGGAGGACGTGAAGGGCGGGGGCAGGGGGTTTGAGGACACTGACCCACGCGCCTGCGACGATGTCCTGCCGCCAGGGACTCGAATCCCAACTACAGCTACGTGTTAACCATTACTTAACACTAAAGCAAAACTACACATTAATCATACCTTATTTACTTTACTCAATTAAACATTAAAACTGTTTTACCTGGAGTCTTTTAATGGAAGGTGATACTGCTATTTCGCCTGTTAATTATCTTGTTACAATAAATGAACAAAAATAACTCAAAACACGTTCAATTTATTATCTTTGATAACAAATATAACAAGAAATAAACTGAAATTAAAAATACAAACTGCAACTACTTTTTAGTTCGTTAACCTAGATCTCAAAGCGATCGGCATGTCAACATGATAGGTATTAATTATTCATCACTAATTAGCAGATTTGTATTTGAGCTGCGTCGGTAGTCGGTAGATCAGAGTGGTGGAAACAGGAAGAGAGCAATCAACATTCCTAAAAATATAACACATTTGGTAGTCATCCGCTGGCGGACGTTCAGCTCCGTCACACATACACCGCGACGGCCACCGGGGATATAGACTTACACAAACTTTACATTTAACTGATCCATAACATTATTTTATTTTTATTAATCTTAAAAAATCCACAGCTCTTAAAAACAAATACAATTTTTCTTATCTAGAAGCAAAAAGCAAAGCTGAAAGGAAAGTTCGTAGGTAAATAATATAAAATCTTATAAACACTTTTTGTAGTGAAAATCGAATTTACATTACTATTTTATTAGGTATAAAGTTGAATTTAGTTTCAAAATACAAAACTCGTACAATTAGGAAGCTTATCACTCTATTACAATGTGTAATAACTAATAACCGATAACATCGACCTTCCTATCGAAAAAACCGTTCTATATTTAACGAAATGTCGTTAGATTATTTATTGTTCGGTCAACGTGATGGGTATTATGATTCCTTACGTGTGCCTATGTAGATAATAATAAGCAAGTACCAACATAATTAAATAATTTATATTATTTATATGCGAAGCTGCGCCTCAACGAAACCGCTTCCTCCGTCGTCGGCGCTTTACGAAGAAATCCTTCCATCGCTTCTAACTAAAGAGGATGTAGGTAGGTAGGAGCAAAATACACCTATACAGGTGCTTTTTTATTAGTACCTAAACATTGAAGTGTCTTTAATAGGTAGGTATGCAGAGTATTCCATATACTCTAGGTACTATAACTTAGTTTTATTTACCTAGGCGTAAACCTACCAACCTACCGTACTCACGTACCTACAATCGGGTAGGTATATAAATAAATAACTGCAAATACTTTTGCTCGAAACTAGTTCATCTTTAGGTAAAAGCTCAGTGTTTCTGAGAATTTACTAGACTATGCACCCTTATAATAAAATATTGTATGGATTTATGTACACGCTGTTGATTTGCCAATTTCAATAAATAAATAAATTTAAATTCCTAATTCTACACTATGCCTGTTTTTGGATAGGTGGGCATGGGATTCGCCAGGGGAGTGCAGGGGGCATATGCCCTCCCTGGAGTTAAAAAAGAGGTATCGTCAAGTGTTTGTGGGAGCTTTATACATTACACTGGGACAACGACTCGAACTACAAATAAAAAGCTTCAATTGCGCCTGACTGTTCCTTTACACATACTTTTCTTATCCTCAATTTTCAAACCCCTTTCCCATCATTGGCTAGCGACGCCCTAGTAGGTAGCTATTTAATTTAATGTTTTCCAAGTTTCTCCCTTACTAAAGTCACAATTTTAAAACTTGAGTAAGAATTATGAATTACTTTTAAAACCATCAAACTTTGTGACCAATCCAAATTAGAGGCTCTTTTTGACAAGGGACTTTTTAAATTAGGTAAATAATAGCATTCGTTTTGAAGTAATGGTCCATAACATAAATTAATTCATGAGATTGTAGGAGGTAAGTAAAAAATCTTAGGTTTTTATTTTTTAGATGATCATTGGGAATAATCATACTATCATCACCATCATCCTAAAAAGTAACTGTCTGAAAAGGGCCTGAAGAAGATGCAATGCACTTTCAACTCAATCTGCTCTTTAGAAAAATTTTTGAATTTCTTTTGAAGTAACTTTTACAGGGGGAAATCCATCAAATATATCTTATTTCCCATGGAAAGATGATGAGATTATGATTATGATATATTTAGATTCCTGCCAGCTAAACACCAATCTTAGAAATCTGGGACTCAGGAACTTTTGAGGATGTACCTACCTACATCCGTTCTTTAAACTTCGCGTACTATTAGCGCCATCTTCAGGTTTCGCAATAAATCGCTTCAGAGATTTTTTAAATCAGCCTCGACCATTTAGAAATAAGAGGTTTTTATTTTGAATTTAAAACTTTTATTTATATTGGCCTCCGTAACTCCGGGCAGGCTTTGTATAAATAAATAGTAGGTATAGGTATAATAAATAGTAAAAAATACTTATTTTGATGTTTGGCAAACCATAGCACTTGTTCAGCATAATAGGTTATGTGTACCAGCTAGGAATCAAACGTTAATCATAGTTTACCTATTAATTATAATTAAATATCAGAGTTCAGTTACAATTAAACTCTAATATGATTACAAAGAGGGATGGAAGTTAAACACATTTTGTCCTGTGTTTCATGTTTGAATGACAACCGAGTGGTACTTACTTCGGCAGTAACACAATGACAATGGAGTGACCACTTTATTTAACTGATAGGGCATAATCTATATAGGGATGATTAATTACACGACAGGTACAAAGCAGTGTTTCCAAGTTTATTATTTGATGTTATTTGGACTTACCCAAACAACTGTTTGTGCTAGGTACTGTCACAAGCTCTAGTTGTTGATGTAACTTTCAAAATTAAGTTTACACAGAAAATTTCAAAAATAAGGAAAGAGAATAGCTGTTGATGCTGCACCTATTCTACATTTTTTGCAGTAAAATCCAGTTCCAAATCAAGTATTAAATCAAAGCAATTAGTAAATTTTGAAACTTTATATTTGAATTTTGAATTAAATTAAACTAGAAACACTGAGAAATTACACTTATATAAGAAATTACACTTATAAACATTAATATGCAATTTTATTCCAATAATAACTATTTCTAAGTATTAACTTGATAAGAGGTAAAAAACAATTTATAAATTAAATTTTGGTTAATGGGTTGTCCCTTAGTTTGGGACGTCACTTGTGTCGACACCTTGGCTCATTCCCATCTTCCTAGAACATCTTCGTCTTCAAGCTGGTTCAGCGGCTTCCTTTTCCGAAGAAGCCAAAAGGCGCAAATATGTATCTTTGGGTAACATTTACATATTTGAGCCGTTTGGTTTCGAGACTATGGGTTCTTGGGGTGCGAATTTCAAAAGATTATTCAAAATTTTAAATGTTAAATTAAAAAAAGAGAGTCGTGACCGTAACGCTGGTCTGTATTTCGCTCAGAGGTTGAGCATCGCTATACAGCGTGGAAATTCAGCTCCGCAGCTGGGCACACTCCGTTGTTCACACTATTTATTTTAGGTTTTTAAATGTATTAATTAAGTTATTTATTATTTCAAGCAAAATACACATAATATTGAATTAATACTAAAATGTACTTAGTTCCGTGTATTCGATCACAAAACTGCTACTGGAGAAGACACACTGCTACATGATACATTTATAAGAGGATTTGAAACACGCTAATTATAGTTCAGAAACATGTATCTAAAAATTTTAATCTACATAAAATGCATTACAATAGTTTGAATAGTAAATGCTTACGGAATCCAATAAGTGTTTAAACATAGAAAAGTCGAACACGTGAGGTCGTAAGCAGGACGTCTCCATCAAAGAATTTGGTTTCAATAATAACATTACCACTGAAAAGAAAAAAATATATAAATTAACCTATTGACAAAATACCAATGTATTTTTTTTAGTAGGAAACTGGATAAACATAAGCTACTCCTCAAGTACCTAAGTCCTAAGTATTTTGTTGCCAGATCATTATATTTTAATACTTTCTCTTTTAAAATAAAAAAATTATAATATTTAAACATGTTTTTTTTTCTTTGTATATAGGGAAATCAAAAGGATTGAACCAGGAGATGAAGCAATTGCTAGAAAAAAATAATTAAAAAACTGTCAAATTACAACCAACAATTTTTTATAGATACTTACTTGAGGACATTAGCAGGCATCATTTGTGTTTCAGGGGCTGACTCTATAACTGATTGCCAAGTATTGGTGGAGTTAGGGATCACATAGCCAAATTCAAAGAACCATTCTTCTAAGCATCTACCCTTGAATAACACTTTCTGAAAGTTAAAAACAAAACAATTTTTACAGTATATACTATTATTAACATGTTGATTTGGAACTGTATAAATAACTTTCTAAAGTATTCATAAGTAAAACTCATTTAAAACACATAATTCATAATATTGTTTACATTGTCCCACAAATTTGGAATTTTATTGATAAGTAGTCACACGTCCAGACCAACTATGGTTGCCCAGTTTTGTATGTGATTTTGATGTGGAGTTTAAGTAGTAAACACTAATTTCGTGTGTGTGTGGCAGTATCACAACACAGAGCACTACTGTGTAGGTCATATATATAATTATGTTATGGCAGCAAGCATTTATGGATGATCACCAAAACTAGGACAGTATGACATATAATAAAAGAATCAACAATCTTGAATTTATTAAGAATAACATACTTGTTCCAATCTGAACCTTTCCATTGACTCTACAGAGCTGAAGTTCAGTTCTCGAGATACAACTCGACATTTAAGAATTTTTTTTGGGACCTTTGCCTCATGATCTGGTTCTGGAGCTGACATGTCTTCATTGTGCTGCCAAAGTATTTTACCTGAAATTATATACCTCATTACATATCGTCGACGATACTGCAAAAGCGCTGAACTACCATCTGCAATACCGCGAAACTGCAAAAAGTAGCGAAATTTATATAAACGCATCGCGCTATCGTAGTCTGTCTTTGGCGCGCCTTGGTGAAGACACCACTTTGAATTAACCAATCCGAAGGTCTCTGATGCTTAACTGCAATAGCGCGATACGTAGCCCGCGTTTGTAGTTGGATGTGAATACCGCGTAACTGATCAAAACGTAAACAAATTGTACTGATTATTTTCCGCTGCGTCGAAAACATTGTTAAAAAGTGGTTATTTTGGCACGAAAACTACCGGTAAGTAATGTAATCTGTTGATTTATGTATAGGCTTGCTATTTTCAATGATAGATTGTATATTTGCATCATATTTTTTATAGATAAAATAGATTTTAATGCACAGTTGTAATTTCGCGGTTTTACTTTTGAAATTAAATGCTTTTATATTTTTATCAGAATTTGTCCGTATGGAGGATGTCTGCCCACACAGAATTGCTGCAGGCCTTAATTAAACAACTGGAGGAGTTGCTCAAAAGAAAGCAATCAATTATAGCCAAACAAACACAACCAGGCACAAGCTTCAGCAATGGCACAGATGTTTTTCCTAGACCTCATCTGTCTACCAGACTAATCCACTAGAGCCCATCACCACGACAACTTGCGAAGGTTCTATTGAACAAGATTATAGCAGCTTTTTATCTGACGATTCAGTAGCTGACCCTAATTTTGAGTTACCAATTGGTGAGCTTGTAAGTAACATTCGTTCTCCTACAGTGCAGTCTCCTGCTATAGAATCGCCTCTTCTCCAGTTAGAAGATATTGAAAATTACCCTAAAAATCTATTGAAGAGGAGGAAACGTCGACAAGGAAACGAACAAGAATAGCGAACAAAGATTCATGGAAAAGAGAAGGTAATAGAAGACAAAGAATGATGGGGAAGGAGTACTTGGGTTTAAGAAAGATTGATGGAAAGTATGTGCAAGACATTGTGAAACCGGAAAGAAAACTTAAGATGCCATGTTCTTCTGAACGCTGCACTTCGAGCAAAGTTTTCTATTGCAACATTTTACCGAAGAAGTATAGAAAAAAATATTTAAAGAATTTTGGGCAAAGCCTTGCAAAGAAAAAAAGTTGTATGTTTTGACCCTGATTACCTATACCCAAGACACCCAAAGAAAGACTAAGAGAGCTGGCAGTAGCAGACGTAGTGACAGCAAGACTTACTATTTAAAAGCTGCCAATAAGAAAGTATGTGTGTTCCAATCTATGTTTTTCAGGATGGTAAACAGGCTGATCAACTAACAAAAAACTCTCTGTTTTGAATTTCCTTCAAGAAATACCCAAGCTTCCATCGCATTATTGCAGGAAATCAAGCCAAAAACTGTATTTGGAACCCATTATTCAATACAAAGCCCATCTATACCGTTTGTATGTTGAGTGTGCAAATTGTCTCTCCTCTCCTGTAGCAGGTCAAAAGTTTTTTGAAGATTTGTTTTTTTCTCAACAAAACAAGTGTGATACTTGTTGTGCTCATAAGGCTGGCAATCTAAGTGATGAAGAGTACAAAATACATCTGTCTCTCAAAACAGCAGCTGGCCAAGAGAAAAATAAGGACAAAGAGGCAGCGATCAAAGGAGAAGTTCACTTAGTAACTGCTGACTTGCAAGCCATATTGTTGTGCCCATATTTAAATACCAATGCACTGTACTTCAAAACGAAGCTTTAGGTGCATAACTTTACAGTTTACAATCTGAGTAACCACCAAGCAACGTGGTACTGGTTTGACGAAACAGTTACAGATTTAAGTCACCACATATGCTTCGTTCTTTATCGATACATTACGAACCTAATTGAAAAAGATCCTAAAGATGTAATAATATACACAGATGGTTGCACAGCTCAGAACCGTAATAATGTGGTTTCAAATGCTTTTTTGCGTCTCGCCATCAAATTTAATGTAACGATCATCCAGAAGTTTTTGGAAAAGGATCACACACAAATGAAGATAGACTCGGTGCATTCTGTCATTGAAAGAAAATGAAAAATCGCGAAATTCTTAAAATAATACTTTTAAGTACGAGCTTACCTGTATCTGCGTCACGCAAATTCATCCAATTCCTGTTCATTAATATAGTCAAGGAATCGTATGTTCAATTGTTTTAATAATACAATATCAGTACATGTAATAATTTGAAAAAGTAAATTATATTGAGAAAATATGAAATTTTTAAAAGGATACACTTGAAAGCCCCTTAGAACTTCTGCCCCGCGACCAGGTGTCGCTTCTTCAAGTTGTAATACTGCCGTCATGTTGAGCTCTGTTTTAATACTGTGTAAAATTTCAAGAATATGCCACGAAATTAAGAATATAATTGAAGCAACAAAGATTCTTTCAGTAAATTTAATGTGAATGAAAAATCAATACTCCAAATTGACGTTTGTCTTCTTCATGGTTTAATTCTTTCCCTTTTGTCGGGAAAGGCAAAGGGCTTTAGCCTATACAGCACAAGTCTACCGTGTTATATTTTTCTTTTTTCTTAATTGTTTCTACAGAACATGCTAGTAATATTACTGTAGAGTTTATTGAGTTACTTGGGAGATGACGAAAAGAGCAGCCAAATTGTCGTATTTCACCTCCTTCACACTTGTAAAGCACTACAGATGTTCACTGGGTAAAACACTAGCATTTGACACATTAAACTCTGCTGATACAGAAGAAAAGAAAATAAAGTAAGAAAATTTTAACCATCGCTCCCCGTTCCCGCCAAGTAACCAATTGACGTTTGTTTGACAATCCAACGGTACTTTTTTCGTTTCATTTTTCAATAGTGCGTTAGTCAATACGGCACATAGGCTTAGATGAAAATTAATCGATGAATCTACATATCTGAAATCAAGGAGTTTTTAAACTTCAGATTTTTATATTTCTTGAAGATTATAGCTTGCCTCCTATACTATACAGCTTATGTTTTACAAATCAAACTTGACTTTATAATCTTACGCTCACTGCTTTGACAAATAAAAGAGTTTACTAGTAGTGTGCTTTGTAAGTAATCGATTTTAAATAACGTTTGTCATCGAGTGAAATCTAATCTCGATTTTAAATTTCATACATAATTCCATTTATGATTCATCGATTTGATTATTTCATTTAACCATCAAACATGTAAAAAAAAATCTATTCTTCTCGTAATCAAGGAAAATGATGTTAATTTTATTCACACTGCCGATGCAGACTGTCTGCGTAGAATATATCGTTTACTTCGTTCAAAATGGTTGACTGACATATCGTAGGTAGACAGAAGAACAATCGCTGTTCATGAATATTTTTGTGAGATTAACTAGTATTGTAAATATAAATTGAACTCTTATTTGTTGGCGAATGCACCGGCTTATGGTACTGGATTTATGTTATTCCATTCGAAGTTACTTAGTGTTGGGGAGGAATTATTTCTATGAACTCAAAAAGCGAAACTGACGAAGCTTCAAGGTACCTTTAGAAATGTCTAAATTTGATAATTTGAAAAATACTTTTTGATTGAAGTCCCCAAGTCTTGTAGTTTGTGCTGTGCGTGTGACTCTCACTTTAGTTTTATGTTTGGCTACTGCGTAATTTAATAACAAAAGAGTGAGGTTAGAGTCATTACTTGCTATTTTGAGTTCTTTGTTTATTTTCTGGTACTGAACTGCGATTATATCACGTTCTATTCGTAATTTTTAGGGGGAGCGAAGCATCATCGTCAAATAATAGTTCAGCCCCTATAGACAGTGAGGAAACTTCAAGTGGTATCTTATGTTCAGACCCCATAACAAATAATACGCAAGACATTATGAAGCGAGCCGCTGCCAAACAGTTGATTGAACGTTACTTCTACCAACTTGTGGATGGTTGTGGTAACCCTAATTGCAATAACCAGTACTGTGCATCTAGTGGAGAGGTAAACAATTTTACAAGAGATTATAGTAGGTAGTGTCAAAAAAGTTATACCATATTTATATACAATAAAATCAAATGATTTAAAGAATACAGCTGTCATCTATCTGCTTATAACTAGTCCTATTCATTTCTTTTAATAGCTTTTTTACTTTAAAATAAGAATCAACTTGTTATAATTTTCAAAATCAATTCAATCAATTTCCTTTGTATTTCTGTCAATAAAGTTACGTATACATTATTTAATGGTCTATTTACTTTGTCACACTACAGGCTAGAAACCTGACTCCAAATGAAGCAGCAGCAGAAGCCATAAAGTTGTTCTACAAGGAGGCGCGCCTGTGTGACACTCAGCCTAACAAAGTGCCTCGTACTGAAGCCAGCCCCTGTGATTCTAGTTCTAGGTACATATTTTACTGTTACATTACCCCATTTTACTATCAAAACCTCTTATAATTACATCAGTTAAAATGACAAATCAATAAATATGACTCAATAGGGATCTGCTAGTGCATATGATATATGAATGCCTATGTCTGATACTTGAAGATGACTAAAGCAGTTTTACATAGGTAAATCATATCAGTTAAAGGAATTTTTAGTAATAATTAAAATCAATAAAAAAAATCTGGTGAATACTTAATGACATTTTTGAGCTGATATTTACCATAACATTTTACAAAGGAAAATCAAAAGGAAACTTCAATCTACCGTTTTTTACTGAATTGAATATTTGAATATTTACTGTAGATTGTATTTTTTATACATATCTTTCTAGTGCCAGACATGCAACAATAGTGAATGAACAGTTAGACAATAAAGGTAAATCAGACTCTGCAGGGAAGTCCAGTGAATCACCATCAGCAGAGAGCACATCCAAGGGAGAACCTGAAACTAGTCATACATTATCTCACAATGAAGAATACAAAACTCTTAGTCATAACAGTAAGTACTGGATGAGAGAGGATTTGACAGATCCTTTCCATTTATTTAAGCCTCTACGTCACATGACGTTCAAGTAGAGGTGCAACATTAACGTTGCGGTTTTGGTAACTACGCCATCCCGTTCTGTTCGTCCAGGGGCGTGCAGGAGATACGGCTCGGCCAGTCGTCTTTCTGTTCCCTATTTCAGCCATCCCAAACACTCCCAGAAGTCCAGCAGTCTTTTCAGATTGCCGAAAGCTTCCGAGAGTGTTGGTGGTGTCTTGAGTATATGAGCCCATTGTACGGCTACACTTGTGCATTCCAATATCACATGTGCTGGCGTTTCTTCTGCCTGCATGCATCCTCTGCATAGCGGGCTGTCAGTTTGTCTATAATGAAGAGATGCTTGTTTAGTGGACAGTGGCCTGTTATAATACCTATAGCTATACGTAACCTGTCCCTGTTTTACCTAAGGAGATTGCGACTGAACCTCTTGCCTGCCGCCGGAACAGCCGCTTTGGTCTGTCTACAACCCCCTTCATTATTCCATTCATTAAGGTGCAGCTCTCTTGTGCTCTCTCTGAGCCATGCCTTCGACTGGGACTTGGGTAGCGGCAGTATGGGTACCGGACCGAATACTAATAGCTTAGCCATTAGAGAAACGCCAAGTAGGATAAATCCGAATTGAATCTGAACTTCACTAAGACACTATTGGCACAAAATTGAAATGGGAAAAGGAATAGGAACACTGATGGGTGTTATGCTTCAATACACATTTAAATTACATATACTTAGGTCTGGTTTTGAATTGCAACTTTGATATCTTCTTGGAGGAATTTATTATAACACTAAAACCATCCTTGCAAGGTTTTGTTTGTTAATCACCTACCTTATTATGTAATTGATTGTGACTAACAAAATACAAGTAATTTCAATAGTGAAAGTGATTAAAAAGTTGGTAAAACCTTTAATGTCATTACAAATTGTACAGGTATTTAGAAATTAGCCAAATTCAAAGTTAACTTAACTTAAATTTATTGTAGTCTGTTTTTCACCAAGGGATGAACTGTAAAATAAAAACATGGATACAAAAACTAAAATTGAAATTTTGATAAGAACTCTTGATAATTTGATTTGTGAATTGTCAGATGGTGCACCATTGACTGAGGAACGTGTCTATCAGTTATGTGATGAGTGTCTACAGACCAAAGTCCCCCAGCCACTCATCAGAGCACTTGGCGAAGCATTTACACAGCCACCCATACTCGCGAGGTGTTTCCAAAGTAAAATTAAAGGTCATAGAAGTAGTGCGGAGAAATGTTTAGGTAAGCTTCATAATAACATTTATATGTTCTGTTTCGGTTAAATTTTGTGCTTGTAATAAAATGAAGATAACCAGATAAACTCAACAAAGCTGTAACTTGTGAATGTTGAATTACAGTGAAAGAGTTAAACGGTGCAAATTCCACGGGGGACCCGGACAAGGATGTTGACAGCGTGACGGGACCAGGACTGGACGTCGCGGCGTGTCGACGGGCTTTTCACTATCTCGCTAATGTAAGACAATAAATTACTTCATTAACTTAAAAAAAAAAAAACTTACTGATAGAAATAATATGTTGACAACTTTTATTTTTATAACATCTTATTGTGTATTCTGGCAAGTAAATGATAGATTAATATTAATAAACTATGATAAAAATGATTAATTGGGCAGGCTTATACCTCTGAAGCGATTTCGGACCCAGTTTTGTACAACTCATTTTGTGTTCAAGTAAAGTGGTCAGTTTTAATGGTGGTGCCTGAGCAAATTCAAGTCGAGACTCTAGAGGTGTAAACTTTTTTGCTACGTAAAAATAGTAAATTCAAAGATTTCAATAAATCAAAAGATAGATATGTATGGAATTTGTACAAAACAATGGAAATTTAAACTTTATTATATGTTAAAGGTGCCATCAGAATACTACAGCTCAGCGTTGGTGACAGCACTAACAACGCTAGCTGATCACTTGGAGAGGGACCTCAGGATCACGAAGAAGCTGACGGAGGAGGAAGCTGTCAACTGCCTCGTGATAGCCTTTGAGACTCCAGACTTGGGCTGCAGTGACTACTTGGAGGTGGCGTTGCCCGCTTTATGCCGCGCCGCTCAGCATTTACCTGTCAAAGGTGACCTGGCTATATTACTGTTTTATAGTATTATTGTTTATTCAACAACTGAACTTTAGATAACGTAAAAATTTACTGAAAATAAATATATCTTCAAATGTTTTAACTTTTATAATTTTACTGTAAGAAAAAACCTATTTTAATTGATCAAAGTATTGTCTGACCTAATTACGTATTTATTGTTCTGAAAACAATGGTAAGACTTTGTTTTAAAATGTCAATACCATATGTGTCTTAAATTTTCTCTCAATTTCATGTTCTTACCTAAAAAAAATGTTGGTTTTCTAGGTTGCCACAAAGCAATCTCAAATTTATTACGAGAGTTGTTAAGACTGTTTCTATTTTAGCCCAAGCCCGCCTCGCTCGGATGTGGTCCCAGCACTGCAAGGAGAGTCTACGTCACATACTGGAGACACTGCAACAGCTCATCACATTAAGGGTCATCTCCACTAACTACACAAGACATTTTATAGTACAAGACGATGAAAGCGTCACCATGGCAACGAAGCTCATGAAAGTATGTTATTAAAATTAGTAGTTTTAATTCATATTAGTAACGCGACAGTGACTGTCTGTTAATTTTTTACGACTAAGCCACTGATTGGATTTCGTTTTAAATTTTACAAGGATATAAAAAGTTTTACGTCATAGAAAAGGAAGTGATTAAATTTGCTGTGTATTCAAACTCTTTTTAACTAAAGTAGAATTGTGAATGCTAGTTGCATATTTTCTATTTTCAGATAGTCTACTATGCAAATATATTAGCTGGTGTGGTTGAATCCAGTAGTTTAAGGGAGGAGGCTGTCGTGATACCAAACCAACTTGACCCATTGGGGGATGCTTTGGACCACCTGTACCCCTTAAAAAATAATAAACACGACCAACCAGATGACCCTTTAGGTAATAACAATTATTTTTAATTATTATAAAATATAGTTTACCGTTATGTGAATACATACATTTATGATATAACTATTATGTCGTTAAGTAGTTTGACAGTGCCAAAATAACATGGATTAAGTAAGTTCTCTTAACTTGCCGCTAGAGGGTTTTTTCTTCGTATAATTTTTGTAAAAAAAAACAAATGCGAACTAGACGTATTGAAGATAAAAAATAATGTTTGAATTTAATAGTTCAATAAACTATTTACTTTAAATGTATTTTTTTCGTAAAAATATCTATGCTTTATTTTCCAGCCATTGAATTAGATATAAATGTCCTGGACGCCAGGCGGCCGTTCTTGCCATTTGAAGACTTCTACAATGAACTCTTAAGTGATACAATAGAAATGGACAAAGATTTTGCCAATTACAAAACGGAAATCAGTAATGGTAAGTAGTACTTCCCATAAACTCAGAGAGCTGAAATTTGGTACAAAGTTAGGGTTTAATGGCCAAATAAAGGGAAAACTATAAAACTGGAATAATCGAAGATTTCGTATAGGTTAGATAATACTGGTTTTGGTATCTTTTATATGATGGCTAGTGTAAGAAAACACTTGTGAAGATTATTTTAATCACATAGGGAAAAATATAAACGGACTTCTTTTTCAAATGACTCAAAAAAAAAACAAACGTTTTAGATGGACATTGATATGGTTGTGTCAGCGTTTTTAAAAACGTCGTTTGCACGCCTTAACTGAACGTAAGTTTTTATCTATGCTATGTCCGACCCCCTATTACGATTGGTAATTATTCGATGGGTGCGCCAGAATAGGAGACACACGAATCATTCGAAAATTTCAGTAGAACAGTGACGTTCGTGTACGAACTACCACACTGAAAAAAATCGATTGCATGAGAATCGTATCCCAGTAGTCAAGACTATAATCAAGTGAGTTGCGTGAACTTGGGGTTGGGGAGATAGAACCACTGCTCCTTCCACTTCCCTTTAGTCAGTACTTGTTGAATAAATTAGTTCCATACGTTTACTAATATGGTTCTAAATATTGTTTTGTATGAAAGGTTTTTTTTACCCCTGACGCAAAAAGATGGGTGTTGTAGGTTTGACTTGTCTGTCGTGTGTATGTGTTTGTCTTTGACATCATAACTTTCGAACGAATGGAGCGATTTTGATGTTTTTTTTGTTACCCCCTTCAAAAAGTTATGGGGGATGAAATTAGGGATGACCAATCGAATGTACTAAAATATGTCCAATATGGGGTTTATTAAAAAAAAAAAAAAAACGTTTTTTTACTCAGGGATTCTTCCGAGTTCCAGAAATCAACCAGCTAAAATTTTGTAAAACATTTGACAATTTTGTTGATTTTATTTTATTGTGTTGTTGATTATATTGTATTCTCAATATTTTTATTTTTAATTTCATAATTTATTATTTTCTCATTGAGGTAATATTTCATTAAGAAATAATACAAAACATCACTTAAAAAGTGGCATCGATCTGGGATTCTACTAGTAGAGAAATAAGTAAGAAGTAAGTAGGGAGTAAGAGTAGTACGGAAAAGTGTCTTAACTGATCTTAAAAAAATATCAAAAATAAATTAAACTCACAAATGTCCTTTGTCACACCTTACAAAGATTCCACCCAAATGGTCGGATTTTGTGTCATTTCATTGTTTATCTATAAAAAAACCTTTTCTACACATATGTAACCATTCAAAAACCAGGTAAAAAGTTCGCGTTCCTCAAGTACCCGTTCATCCTCACCGCTGCTACCAAGTCCCTGGGCCTGTACTACGAGAACCGCATCCGCATGTACTCCGAGCGCCGCGTGTCGCTGCTGCACGCCGTGGTGGGCGCCGCGCCGCCCATGCCCTTCCTCAGGCTCCGGGTGCGCCGCGCTCACGTCATCGACGACGCGCTCGTCGAGGTACGCTATACGCAGCCGCATACACATGTATACAGCCGCATGTACTCCGAGCGCCGCGTGTCGCTGCTGCACGCCGTGGTGGGCGCCGCGCCGCCCATGCCCTTCCTCAGGCTCCGGGTGCGCCGCGCTCACGTCATCGACGACGCGCTCGTCGAGGTACGCTATACGCAGCCGCATACACATGTATACAGCCGCATGTACTCCGAGCGCCGCGTGTCGCTGCTGCACGCCGTGGTGGGCGCCGCGCCGCCCATGCCCTTCCTCAGGCTCCGGGTGCGCCGCGCTCACGTCATCGACGACGCGCTCGTCGAGGTACGCTATACGCAGCCGCATACACATGTATACAGCCGCATGTACTCCGAGCGCCGCGTGTCGCTGCTGCACGCCGTGGTGGGCGCCGCGCCGCCCATGCCCTTCCTCAGGCTCCGGGTGCGCCGCGCTCACGTCATCGACGACGCGCTCGTCGAGGTACGCTATACGCAGCCGCATACACATGTATACAGCCGCATGTACTCCGAGCGCCGCGTGTCGCTGCTGCACGCCGTGGTGGGCGCCGCGCCGCCCATGCCCTTCCTCAGGCTCCGGGTGCGCCGCGCTCACGTCATCGACGACGCGCTCGTCGAGGTACGCTATACGCAGCCGCATACACATGTATACAGCCGCATGTACTCCGAGCGCCGCGTGTCGCTGCTGCACGCCGTGGTGGGCGCCGCGCCGCCCATGCCCTTCCTCAGGCTCCGGGTGCGCCGCGCTCACGTCATCGACGACGCGCTCGTCGAGGTACGCTATACGCAGCCGCATACACATGTATACAGCCGCATGTACTCCGAGCGCCGCGTGTCGCTGCTGCACGCCGTGGTGGGCGCCGCGCCGCCCATGCCCTTCCTCAGGCTCCGGGTGCGCCGCGCTCACGTCATCGACGACGCGCTCGTCGAGGTACGCTATACGCAGCCGCATACACATGTATACAGCCGCATGTACTCCGAGCGCCGCGTGTCGCTGCTGCACGCCGTGGTGGGCGCCGCGCCGCCCATGCCCTTCCTCAGGCTCCGGGTGCGCCGCGCTCACGTCATCGACGACGCGCTCGTCGAGGTACGCTATACGCAGCCGCATACACATGTATACAGCCGCATGTACTCCGAGCGCCGCGTGTCGCTGCTGCACGCCGTGGTGGGCGCCGCGCCGCCCATGCCCTTCCTCAGGCTCCGGGTGCGCCGCGCTCACGTCATCGACGACGCGCTCGTCGAGGTACGCTATACGCAGCCGCATACACATGTATACAGCCGCATGTACTCCGAGCGCCGCGTGTCGCTGCTGCACGCCGTGGTGGGCGCCGCGCCGCCCATGCCCTTCCTCAGGCTCCGGGTGCGCCGCGCTCACGTCATCGACGACGCGCTCGTCGAGGTACGCTATACGCAGCCGCATACACATGTATACAGCCGCATGTACTCCGAGCGCCGCGTGTCGCTGCTGCACGCCGTGGTGGGCGCCGCGCCGCCCATGCCCTTCCTCAGGCTCCGGGTGCGCCGCGCTCACGTCATCGACGACGCGCTCGTCGAGGTACGCTATACGCAGCCGCATACACATGTATACAGCCGCATGTACTCCGAGCGCCGCGTGTCGCTGCTGCACGCCGTGGTGGGCGCCGCGCCGCCCATGCCCTTCCTCAGGCTCCGGGTGCGCCGCGCTCACGTCATCGACGACGCGCTCGTCGAGGTACGCTATACGCAGCCGCATACACATGTATACAGCCGCATGTACTCCGAGCGCCGCGTGTCGCTGCTGCACGCCGTGGTGGGCGCCGCGCCGCCCATGCCCTTCCTCAGGCTCCGGGTGCGCCGCGCTCACGTCATCGACGACGCGCTCGTCGAGGTACGCTATACGCAGCCGCATACACATGTATACAGCCGCATGTACTCCGAGCGCCGCGTGTCGCTGCTGCACGCCGTGGTGGGCGCCGCGCCGCCCATGCCCTTCCTCAGGCTCCGGGTGCGCCGCGCTCACGTCATCGACGACGCGCTCGTCGAGGTACGCTATACGCAGCCGCATACACATGTATACAGCCGCATGTACTCCGAGCGCCGCGTGTCGCTGCTGCACGCCGTGGTGGGCGCCGCGCCGCCCATGCCCTTCCTCAGGCTCCGGGTGCGCCGCGCTCACGTCATCGACGACGCGCTCGTCGAGGTACGCTATACGCAGCCGCATACACATGTATACAGCCGCATGTACTCCGAGCGCCGCGTGTCGCTGCTGCACGCCGTGGTGGGCGCCGCGCCGCCCATGCCCTTCCTCAGGCTCCGGGTGCGCCGCGCTCACGTCATCGACGACGCGCTCGTCGAGGTACGCTATACGCAGCCGCATACACATGTATACAGCCGCATGTACTCCGAGCGCCGCGTGTCGCTGCTGCACGCCGTGGTGGGCGCCGCGCCGCCCATGCCCTTCCTCAGGCTCCGGGTGCGCCGCGCTCACGTCATCGACGACGCGCTCGTCGAGGTACGCTATACGCAGCCGCATACACATGTATACAGCCGCATGTACTCCGAGCGCCGCGTGTCGCTGCTGCACGCCGTGGTGGGCGCCGCGCCGCCCATGCCCTTCCTCAGGCTCCGGGTGCGCCGCGCTCACGTCATCGACGACGCGCTCGTCGAGGTACGCTATACGCAGCCGCATACACATGTATACAGCCGCATGTACTCCGAGCGCCGCGTGTCGCTGCTGCACGCCGTGGTGGGCGCCGCGCCGCCCATGCCCTTCCTCAGGCTCCGGGTGCGCCGCGCTCACGTCATCGACGACGCGCTCGTCGAGGTACGCTATACGCAGCCGCATACACATGTATACAGCCGCATGTACTCCGAGCGCCGCGTGTCGCTGCTGCACGCCGTGGTGGGCGCCGCGCCGCCCATGCCCTTCCTCAGGCTCCGGGTGCGCCGCGCTCACGTCATCGACGACGCGCTCGTCGAGGTACGCTATACGCAGCCGCATACACATGTATACAGCCGCATGTACTCCGAGCGCCGCGTGTCGCTGCTGCACGCCGTGGTGGGCGCCGCGCCGCCCATGCCCTTCCTCAGGCTCCGGGTGCGCCGCGCTCACGTCATCGACGACGCGCTCGTCGAGGTACGCTATACGCAGCCGCATACACATGTATACAGCCGCATGTACTCCGAGCGCCGCGTGTCGCTGCTGCACGCCGTGGTGGGCGCCGCGCCGCCCATGCCCTTCCTCAGGCTCCGGGTGCGCCGCGCTCACGTCATCGACGACGCGCTCGTCGAGGTACGCTATACGCAGCCGCATACACATGTATACAGCCGCATGTACTTCGAGCGCTGCGGGCGCCCTCAGACTGAGTGTATTGACGCATGACTCACAAACAATGTAAAATGTAATCATGGAAAAATAAAACGTAACTTTGCTACCTACATAGGCTTGTTACACATACAGATATACTTGTATAATTGTTTGTCATTATTGAAAAAGTATTATCATTTCGAAGAACAAATTGTTTCGCCTTTTAAACATTTGCGACTGTCTTTCCGTGATCCATATATCCGTTTTATATATGTCATATCTAACCAAACTTTTTAAATGATCTGACATGTATCTACGACCATTTCAGTTGGAGATGATAGCAATGGAACGCGCGTTGGATCTTAAGAAGCAGTTGGTAGTTGAATTCGAAGGCGAGCAGGGCGTGGACGAAGGAGGCGTCAGTAAGGAATTCTTCCAATTGATAGTGGAAGAGATATTCAACCCTGACTACGGGATGTTCACGCAAAACACTGACTCGAACACAGTTTGGTGAATGATTTTTTTATCTAATGATATAATCTTTAAAAATAACAGAATTTACACAAATTTTCTTACTTCAAAACATAACCATTGGCTCGCACTATAATAACGATATACGACCGTATACATATCTCAAAGTTAAATATTCGTGTTCATTATACCAATAATCCCGTGTTATCCGAGCAGGGATTTGAATCCTTGATGCTCAACTTTGCAACTCACAACAATAAGCTAATTATCAGCTATAGTTAAAATAAAATAAAATGTATTATTTTATTTGCATCACACATTTATTCATTTATTAAAACAATATCACAGTTTAACAGATAATAAACCTTAAATACTATGATACTTAAAGCTAATACATTTGTGATTATAATAGCAATTAACCCTAAAAACATATACTTGAGGGCCAATTATCAATCACATAACAATATATCTTACATTCGACATAAAAACCCACATATTAACCCAATATATCGACACATTCATTCTATTGTTTTTTTATTAATAAAAAAATCTTCTTTTTCAGGTTTAACCCGACATCATTCGAAACAGACGCGCAGTTTACTCTTATAGGAATAGTACTCGGCTTAGCTATCTACAATAATATTATATTGGCTGTAAACTTCCCAATGGTAGTCTACAGAAAGCTTATGGGGAAGAAAGGATCTTTTGAAGATCTTGCCGACTGGAATCCAGTAAGTGGTTATGTCTATGGCACTTATAATTTCAAAAACTTAAATTAACCAAATGAATAGCGATTATTCTTGTTACAAAATTGTATACAAGTTTCGCTCCCTTATTGTTACTGAAGTGAGTCAAAATTAACTTCGCATACATAGAAACAACTTTTTCTTCATTGTTTTACTTAGTGACGTAAATCACATGATACGGAAAGAAAATTAATCAAAACGTATATTGTGGAGAATATCGTCTGGATTGAAATAAATTTGTTTCTTTGCAGACGCTATATAATGGTTTAAAAGACATGCTGCAGTATGAAGGCGGTGATTTACAAGACGTGTACTATCAGACGTTCAGGATATGTTACCAGGATGTCTTTGGCAGTAATATCTTCCACGATCTCGTAGAAAACGGCGACAGCATATTTGTCACGCAGGATAATAAAAAGGTAGGTACTCTTTCTCAATAAAATATTTTAACTTTTATTATTTTGATAGCATCTTTAGCGTAGCAGTGCAAAAATTACGCTGCAAAAAAGTAAAATTTGCTAGAGAACTAATATTTTGGATGGAATGGCAGTTAGAACCATCAGGATTCTGACTTGCTGATTCCAGATGATGCTACAGCATCAGGTCAAAGTTACCAAGTTACTATAATGAAATTTGTTAATCTAACTAATGTATAATTAATTAAATTCCAGGAGTTCGTGGACCTGTACTCGGACTTTCTGCTAAACAAGTCAGTGGAGACTCAGTTCAAGGCGTTCAGACGCGGCTTCGTGATGGTGACGGATGAGAGTCCGCTCGGTGCGCTGTTCCGACCTGAAGAGGTGGAGACGCTCGTCTGCGGGAGCAAGGTCAGTGAGCAGCTCAAATACTATGTGTCTACCATAAGTTTCTTTAAATTTCTGCTAATGTATGCATAGCTCTATAGAAGTTATAAAGTATAAATCTTTGCAAAACGCCTCTACCGGGTAGATGAGGAATTAATCTCACACCTGAAAATTATTACGCCATAAATTATTTAACACTTGGGAAACGTGCGGTGCGCCATTAAACGATAAACAAACAATTTTATTCTACACCATTTAATTTTATAAATACTCAACGTACGTGATTAAAATTCGAGCGTGACTTACATGAGATCATATAATTTGTCTACGTGTTAGGAAACATAGATTACTATAGCGATTTTGTATGAGAATTCTCATTCATAAATCTGTAAGAGGCGCTTTACAATGATTCATACAAATTTGTAACTGCAGTCGCAAGGGCAATCGAAAGTAAAACGCAGTAGTCACTGTAGTCTATTCCATTTAAAAAAACAAGAAATTCAGTTGTAATATTTGCGAAAATAACAAACATAACTCAAAAACTTGTTTTTAGATACTTACTATTTATCGAAAATAAGCAAGTTAATATCATTTTTACTTGGAGAGGGAAAGAGATACATAGATTCGGCTGCGACCTGACAACATACTCTGTCTTTCTTGCACATATATCTTTCTCTCTTAACGAGTGAACATCCAGCATATAGTCGTGGTTAAATTACAATATTTTGATTACCCATAGCCAACTTAAAGCTAACATTGGCTACAATGTTCATTAGACTCAATTCGATTATGACAAAATGTAAAACCGTAACTTGTTTAGTATAGTTGAACATTAGAAAAATATCACACAATCGTTCTTTAAAAGTGCCAATAGCCGTATGCCCATCTGCGTGTCTACCATAAGTTCGCACAGTTTTCCTACACGTCAGGTAACATAGATTAGTACAGTGATTTTGTATGACAAATCTTAATTCCTCAACTATCCGTTAGGGGCGCTTTACAAAGATTCATACAAATTTGTAACCACAGTCGAAAGCACAATCGAAGGTAAAACTCATTGTAGGCACTCTGACGACACAAAGCGATATTTCCCCGCGATGCAAACGCCCGCTCGGTGTCGCCGCTGCATGGATCGCTTGCGTTGTCGGTCCCATACACGCTTCTACACCGCACGGTCCACGATCCAAGTTCGATTCAATACACGGCTTATAATATATGTTAACCTAGGTGACTCTATAAGATGCTGTGGTACATGAAAAAGTTAGAATTTAATAATAAAATTATTATTACAGAACTTTGATTTCAACGAACTGGAAAAGTCAACAGAATACGACGGTGGGTATACGTCTGAGTCTCAAACTATCAAGGACTTCTGGTGCATCGTGCACAGTCTATCACTGGAAGATAAGAGAAAACTGCTTCAATTTACTACTGGCTCTGACAGAGTTCCAGTTGGCGGTCTTAGCCATTTAAAACTGGTTATAGCAAGAAACGGCCCAGATTGCGATCGCCTACCAACCGCACATACTTGCTTTAATGTTTTGCTTCTCCCAGAATACGAAAGCAAAGACAAACTACAAGACAGACTGATGAAAGCGATAAACTATTCGAAAGGATTCGGCATGCTTTAACCTAGCGTGCGGCCGTTTGTTGTAAATGAGCAATGGATTGTAACATTAATGATTAAAGTTTGTTTTATTTATACAATTACTATTGATATTTCATTTAAGAAAACAAGAGATGGTTAGTTTAATTTATTGTATATATTTATTTAGTTTATCTACCTAAAATAGGGTAATGTATAATTAATAAAAAAAGAAAGTTCTAATCTTTATGTTTTGGTAATTTAGGAACTTTTTAACCGCTATGTTAACTAAAATCATATCTTAGCTACTTTATCACGTTGATAAACCATTTCGGTAATAAAGTAAAACTTCTAGTTTTTATAAAAACTTCTTCTTTAACTGTAAACTTTGATGAGGTTAAGCGAGAAAAAAACCTAAAAATTTAATCTTAATGAATTAAATCTTTCGACGCGAAAGTAACCGGACCTGCCCATTACATAATGCTATTCTAATCTAACTTAATACATATGTATATCGCTATATATTCGTAACATGAAATGAATATACCCTTGATATTTATCATTAACACTTACTTCACTTATAAACTCATAAAAATCCATTGGTTTTTACTAAGATAGTTTGACACATATACATCTGTTGTTTTGATTATATTTTATACGTTTATAAGTAAAGACGTCTCAGTAGATTGTTATCAAAGAGTTTATCCTATGCTGCCATATTTTTCTGGGTATTTGGATACGTTGAGTCGTATTTGATGCACAACCAGCGGGAAGGGGCGTCGGCATTGGTTGGCTGGAGAACGAGGGCGGTATGGCGTGTCCACTGATGAACGGCGAGGTAAGTTCCTGTAATATACGTATGTTATGTAGCACTTTTTAAGATCATATAAACTTATTAAAATACATAATTGTAGAAATTTGAAAATATATTTTTAAGCAGCGATTTTTTCCGAAAAATACACAGTCAGGTCATAAGTATTGTTACACAGTAAAAACTTTTCTTTTAGAATGCTGGCCACAAAAAAGTTTATTAAATTCGAATTTCGAATTGTTCATGAAAATAAAAATGTTAGCTTTTTAGAATTTTACTCATTTTTAAATATGGAGTGGATGCTTAAAGAAGACCGTGTTGCAGTTATTGCGTTGCATCGTTGCGGTTACGCGCCAATTTTTGACATACTGAAAAATTTGAATATAACCAAAAGATTCGTTTATCGTACTATCAAACGATACATTGAAGACTCTAGTGTAGATGACAGGTCAAAAAGTGGTCGTCTTCGGTCTGTTAGGACTCCAGCAGTAATAAAAGCTGTGAAGGCGCGAATTCAAAGAAATCCCAAACGTCAGCAAACTGTTGGCCCTTCAGATGGGGTTAAGCAGAACCACGGTGAAAAGGGTGTTAAATGAACACTTAGGGCTTCGGGCACATCGAAGATCGTTTGAATGCTCGTCTAATGGACCTGAGACTCAAGAGATGCCGCGCTTTGTTGAAGCGGTACGCGGGAAAAGATATCGGGAAATTATTTTTGATGAAAAAATTTTTACCGTAGAAGAGAGCTACAAAAAACAAAATGATAAGGTGTACGCACACAGTAGTGAAGAAGCGAGCAACCGTATTCCGCGTGTCCAACGAGGTCATTTTCCATCCTCGCTCATGGTATGGTTGGGAGTTTCTTATTGGGGCTTAGCAGAGGTACATTTTTGTGAGAAAGGTGTAAAAACGAATGCACTTGTGTATCAAAATACAGTCCTGACGAACCTTGTGGAACCTGTTTCTCATACCATATTCAATAACAGGCACTGGGTATTCCAACAAGATTCGGCGCCAGCTCATAGAGCGAAGAGCACACAAGACTGGCTGGCGGCGCGTGAAATCGACTTCATCCGGCACGAAGACTGGCCCTCTTCCAGTCCAGATTTGAATCCGTTAGATTACAAGATATGGCAACACTTGGAGGAAAAAGCGTGCTCAAAGCCTCATTCCAATTTGGAGTCTCTCAAGAATCCTTGATTAAGGCAGCCGCCGATATTGACATGGACCTCGTTCGTGCTGCGATTGACGACTGGCCGGGCAGATTGAAGGCCTGTATTAAAAATCACGGAGGTCATTTTGAATAAACTTTAGTGTCATAAGAATCTATGTTTTGTTAAGTTCATTTTAGTATATAAATGGTTACATAATTAATAAACTTGTTTAAATTATTTTATATTAAACATGTGACAGAATTTATGACCTGTCTAGGTACTTGGAACAAAATGGTTACGACAGCGAATGAAGCGTATGAAGCGAATGAGCGACTGAACATGGAATCGTTACGGCTTTTTTGAAATTGTATCACAATTTTTTACTTGTGTACAGAATATGTTAATTTAGCTGCAGTTTTGCGCCGAGATGAACGCGACATCGACTTAGTCGCCCCTCCAGCGGGCTCAGGCAGTAGTAGTGGAGTGACTAGTGGCGTGGTACAGTAGTAGTATGTAGTACCTGTGCCGCTGGTCGCATGCGCAGGCGTTGAGGCTGGCGGCGGCGTGGCGCTGCACGTGTCTCGCGCACGCCGCCACCAGCCGCCCCTCCAGCGGGCTCAGGCAGGCCGGCGCACTGTCGCGCCGAGACGAACGCGACATCGACGCGTACGTAGGAGCCGCTATCCGCTCTACCTAACAACACACCGCACTCCTACATTTATTAGTAGTTACATCCTTGAAACAAACCTGGAAAGTTTGTTTTTAAATTCAAGGCTTAAAGATAGTGTAGACATGTTAACTAAAATAATCATATCATTTGTAAAGTAGTGGATCAATAAACAGGACTGGTTAATCCTGGGTTGCTTTAATATAACATGAATCTCTTCAAATATTATTTGTTACATTTCAATAGAACGGTAACAGACTTCGAACCCGCTGCCCTTGCGTCGTCTCCGGCGCGGCGTATTCGCGGCGGGCTCGGCTCGCTTGCGGCGTGGCGCTGGCGCAGACTGCGGCCCTGATGAACCGAACAGACCGCGCTCCTCCGCAACGCAGATCATGTACTTGGCGTCCAACCGGGTTATCTCCTGAATAAAACAACTTAAAGGTAATTAGAGCCACTAAACCAATCAAAGCTCCGCCTTTATTATACAGATACTACAGAGACATGGATGTTTAGAAAATCTTCCACATATATTTACAAATCATATTTATATTGAATTTAGATACAATTGAACGGTGCCATTCCATTTGTTTGAATATCATACCTTTCGCTGAATAAGACCCAAGTAACACCCATCTCGATCTAAGATGTAGTTAATGTCAAGTCCGTTACCGAGATTCGGGAGTTGTTGAATTTCAAATAGATCGCAGTTCGGCACCTACAATCAACAAAGGAGCATGAAGAAACATCAAAATTGACCCATTAAGTATGTACCTGCTAGGAAAATCATTGCCAAAAATAACTTACAATGATGTCAGCACTGTCTTTATCGGGGTCTCTTGGCATAGTCTCCGGTGCTTCTGGTATAGGTCTGGCGCTAGTTGTACCAGGTCTTGAACTTTGCCGAGAGTCGTTGGTTTTCTTTAGCAGATTGTCAGTGCTTGGTGGTCGGCTCTTGAGGCTCCTACCAGTAGTGGGCGGTGATGACCCTATACCCTTCGGAGAGCATTCGCTCATCTCGTCGAAATCATCTTCCTTCTCGCTCATTCCTGCTTGGCTGTTTGTGGTCTCTAAAGATGATTCTGATTCTATCAGCTGTTTCTCGTGTTCATCCTTGTGTTTTGGTATCTGTTGAAGATGTTTTATAGATGTGGAAAAGAAATATTTTTTATTATTAAAAGGTCATCAGGATCTATCTAGCCCCACCATAAGCTTACAAATGTTGCCTTAACTAATTTTGTCTTTTTGATTTAAAAAAAACAACCCTTTTTTTCGACCACATATAAAACATTGTTGTTCAGACACGAGACAAGTGTAATGGATTTTATACATGCTCAATCCCATACTAAACTCAATTTTCAGTTATTATAGAATAACAATTAAACTACTGACATTAGATACTTGTTAATTAATTTCAAAATATTGGAAGACCAAGTAATGAATAAAATTAAAATGAATTTCTAGTTAAGGTAAACAAGATTTAAAAAAACTGTTAAATATATTATTATTTCCCTAAACAAATTTAGTTTTTTTTTTCTAGCGCTTTGATGGAAATGTTTTGGCACATAAACATGATGTTAAGACCCTTATTTAAGTACAAATTTAAGTTCCTGTTAATGGAAGTGGTGGCTAACTATAATTTTCAACAAACAAGGAAAAAACTGAAATTCAGAAAATAAATAACTTACCTAACTCTATGTGTTCTACCTATACCTACATGTTTTCCCATTGGCTTAAGTATCATTGTAAACTATATAATAGTAGTTACTAGAAAAAGACAAAATATACAGATGACTATCCAATCACAACTCCAGCTTTCGAACTTCCTAAGGCCAATGGCATTTTCGCAACAAAAGAAGATTGGAATATTTTGTGCTTGCTATCTTTCATGTAGTAAAATTCTAGAATTTTCAAAAATTATTCTTTCACATCCTGCAAAATATGACAAGCGATTGCAAGTTTTGATTTCCTTTAATGTGTGTTTATTATTTTTGCCCTTTTTATGCATGTTTACTGTCAGTTTTCAAAAGTTACGAAACGACAAGTTCACCCAAATGTTCAACTGGGTCGAAATTCGGTGAGGACGTTTTCGATCTCTTGATTGTGTCCATAGATCCATAGAAATAAAAGATCGATGTGACGGGACCAGTTGGCTCCTGTCAGCTCTCTAAAAAGCAATTTTAATAATTTGCCTGGTTACCGACATGGAAATGATCTTTGTGCTTTCTCTTAAGTAATGCATGCCTCTCCCGTGCCAGCCTGTTGGCTTCAGCCACTGCACGCGTCACTTGAATCTGATTCTCCGCTTCTAATGCTGAGTGGGTTTCATACAATACTAGCTGGATCTAGAAGAAAAAGTTACAGCTCAATAGAAGCACCTTTATAAATACGTCAATTTAGTAAAATAAAAATAATTTTACTTTGGTAGGCATCAGCTTTTTACCTGTGGCTTCGAAAGGAGTGTCTTTAAAGTTCTCTTTTGCTCTTCCAAAATCGACTGTACCCTAGCCCTGCTTCTGCTATCTATTTCTGTTTCAGTAAGAATCTGAAACCAGAAAAATAGTATCATCAAAGCGTTGAGATATTACATACAGTGAAATAGTAAATTAGTTTTTGAAACCAACCTCAAGCATGGTTAAATCCCCTCCTCTGCCACAGACTAGATCGATAGGATCAGTTACTGAAGAGTAAGAGTTAGGTGGCGTTGCTAGTACTGCAACTACTCCATCTAAAGCGCTGGCCACAACAGGAGTATCGTAATGCACGGGATCACTCAGGACGCACACTGGGGCGCCAGATTGAGGAGCCTCAGACGCTTCGATGCCTAGATCACGTAGTGCCCCGACGTAGCTTTCTACCCTAATATTTAAATGAGAAGGTTTTAGTTAGCCGGAACAATTAAAGTGATGTAACATTACTGCTTAGATATCCAGGTATACAAACTCCCTTCGCGTATTGTACCCAGTTGCCCCTTTCAAATTCAAATATCAAATAAAGAATATGCTTACTTATCTCCTGCGCCAAAGACAACAAGTTTTCCTAAGGTGGGCGTCGCAGGTGCAGCGGGCATTTGAGCTTTGAGTACTGCAGCCAATTCCTTTAACTGAGCAGCAAGGTACGCGGAACAGCGAGGTGATGATGCATGGGTTTGAGCCACCACTCCTTGCAGAGAGTTTGCGCGAAGTGCTCGACAAAGAGTTGAAGCTCCTTCACAGAATTCACGCTCCTGTAAGGAACATTATAAAAATATTTTGGGACTAATCTTGGCAAAAGATATATAACTTTTTGAGTAAATATTAACCTGAAGAACTATGATTCCTTCCTTCACCAATTCTATTTGGCCAAAACTTATGTGTTCTGGAGGTCGAAGTGTTATGAATCTAAAAATAAAAGGATATTTAATATTAAACTTAATAAATAAATAGTATATCAATTATTATATCGTCTACTCGTACATGTGTATTTTGAAATATCTGTACATTGGACTTTACCGAGGGCAAACGCGATCAAATCGATATTCTCCTGCACATAGCTGACGGGAATTACTGTAAGAATATCCAGTTTCGTGTAACCTTTTGACGAGCATTGCTACCTTCCTGAAATTCAAACAATAATTTTGTGATCAGATAAATTTTGCCAACTGCAGAACTTTTGATAACTGCAGTTTACTTAAAAGTATCGCATACATGTAATAAATCCATCTATAGAAATGGCTAAACCTGTAAAGAACTTACTTAGCTTTAAACGTGTTGACCCATCCCGTCACAGTATCTTTCTGTAAACACGCTGAAACTCTCTCTTCTTTCAAATGAGCTGGTAAAAGATCTGATAAACTGAAAAAATAACATTGAGCAATAAATTACCAAAGACATCAAAAGCTGCCAAAAATAGAAGCCTTACTATTTACACTATTTTCACTATTAGTAAATCTTTTTCGATCGCATATTTCATAAGTAACATTCATTGCATCATTTGTTATTCATGTAATTTTGTATTCTTATTTTATAATATAGACTTGCTCATCGACTTAAATATTATATAAAGTTTGGTTTATATAACTTAGAGTTATAGAAAAATTAGGTTTACAATTAGAGAACTGTATTTTATTTACAAATTGTTGTAATTAATTTGAAAAAAGCAACTACGGAGGTTTCTTGCCGGATTCTTCATCGTAGAAATAGCGTTTCGAACCGGTGGTAGTATAAAAAGATGACGATTAAAAGTACTTATTTTAAGTCTATTTGAATAAAAAATATTTTGACTTTGACTTAGAAGGTCTCTTACGAGAATGCCCTATTCTTGATTCGGATCCTGGCGATGGCTGCTGCGAAATGCACTCGCTGCTCCCAAATAGTGTTTTCAATGTTTTTGTATGGAGAGCCTGCTTTTTCAAGCATCTTTTTAGCTCTTGCAATCTCTCCACGAGGTCGTGCAGCCCAGCTCCGTTTAGCTAATTCCATCAAAAATAACCACGTCGTGTGCCTGTGATCTACAAACTGCAAACAACGTTTAAATGTTGGCTTTTTTTAAATTTATGATTTTATTTTAGCAACGGGTGTGTAGTACAATTATATCTCGTAGTCTAAGTTTAAGTATAAACCTATCACTAATACTATGACATACGACAGCTTAAAATTTCCTTTACTCGTAAATAGGTAGATATGTCATAAATAAACAACGATATATAAAAAGAAAAGATCAAAACGATAAACCGCTTATTTACTAGTAACAAGGTAATAAGCGAGCAGTGTCTTTATTAATCGATCCAAGTATGTACAATAACTATGTCGATTCAATTCTTTCTGCTGAAATAACAGTCGTAAAATATAGTAGCCTATTTTCGTGAACGACCTCTACGTTTGTAAAAGAATTGGTTTTGATCACGACATATTCATAATGCGAGTTAGATGGGGCAATACTTTTATTTTGTCATCTTTCAAAATTCCGAACCTGCCTTAACGGGAAGTGATGGCATTTAAATGTCGTTTGTCCTTAGACATAAAACACTTTTTATCGTTATAGCTTATAAGTTCAAGGTTGATATTTGTGAAAGAATCAAGGGCCTATTTATTTAACTTACACGAGGAGCTGCATCACTGTTTATAGTGATATCACGATAAACAATACTGTGAAGGACATATTGTAGCATTCACATACCTGCGGAAAATCTTCAAAGAACGCTATGTCTTCTATCGCTTGGTCCAAGATTGATTTATCTAAAGATATATAAAATACATTATTGATTGCCGATGAAAATATATCACGAGTTACGAGTTATGTCTATGTATGTATATAACTATTTAGACTTAGTTTTTACAACTCAGTCAATGCAAGATTTTCAATTGTTAAGTCGATCAAGAAAATGCAATAACCAAAAAATAACAAGCAAAATCGCGTGACCAAATACGTGGTGAATAATAAAAAGATTCATAAAATAGTATTTCATGACAAGACAGGCAACCGACAGAAACATTTTGAGTGCATCATATTACCACATGTCAAGAATGTTGGAAATTAGGTCTCGCAGGAAATATTGCTGCATACAAATTTTCGAATCCGAATGCGGTGTTGTTTGAACGGTTTTTATGAATCGTGCTTTTTTTCACACTAAGCCCGGGAGCTTAATGATCTGTCAAGTTCTGATCATGAATTTGCCTTTAAATTCTACAATTTAAGTGAGTTCCAATAAAAACGGTGGATTTCTTTCCAAATTATATTGAATTCTGTAACTACATTTTGTTAATACATTTGTAAAATCTTTTATCTTTATTTATGCGGTCTGATTCTTATCCTTTTTGTCAGTAACGACATTGTGAAGTTCTGACCTTAAACTCTATAATAATGAACTACCTACATTTACATCTGGCTTTACCCACATTTAGAGGTGGTTTAATAAAGCAATACTAGAATTTAGAAAAGTATGTAATTATGACCAAACTCGGAACTCAACTGGAACAAAAATTTTCGAGCTATGATGATAGACTGTTAGAAATTAACATATAAAGGGCTCATTAGTTAACCTAAAAACAGCAACAAGATAGCTTTACGCTATATACAAACATCCATCTTTCACATCAAGCGTTTAACAAAGTTCTAAACAAGTATTTATGTGGAAGTCGAGGGCGGTATTCAGTGATAAAGTTAAATAGTGGTTATATAACTAGTTTCAGGCGCTTGCTATTAGTTTTCAGCTGTCGCGTGATGTAATTTACAACTGAGTTTTATGCCTGCTACGCGCTAACTTTCCCTAAATTGTCACTTTAACAAATCATTTACTTGAGAATCAACACTCACAGTGTCGTCTCTGTTGTGTGAAATAGTTCAAATTCGAACTGTTAAATAAAAACATGATACTAGTTTAAAGCGATAAGTCACATCCCTAAAAGGTTGTTCGAATAAAATCTATAGGTTCCACTTCGTACCACATTCGTGAATCCGAAAATAAAAGTTAGATTTCTAGTCTTACATTGATTTATCGGGTTCAGATGTCGTAACGTTTACAAACTTACTTTATAGACTATTGGTTAACTGTCATGAATTTATTGCTCACAATAGAAACCCATAAGAGTATGCTCGATAAGGGCATATAGTAAAAAACAAAGTTACTCACACCTAAATACGTCGTAAATGAGAGAATAGACGCATCTCATGTCTTGTTCGTCGATAAAGTCAACTTTAGCTGGAGGTTTCTTTAGTAGTTTCGCAGCTTTCAGGACCTGAACGAACGAAAGTCATAAAACATTTTCCCACCAGTAAACTTAAACTTCATATTATGACAGTTAAATTTAATAATAACAATACTAGATTTTTTTAGGTCTAACATTTACAAACATGTTTAAACAAATCATTTACCTACAGTAGGTAAATCACTACATAACATAAAACAAAGTCGCTTCCTACTGATTGCCCCTATGCATACTTAGATCTTTAAAACTACGCAACGGATTTTGATACATAGAGGGATTCAAGAGGAAGGGTTATATGTGAATAATACATGCATAATATAGTTGACAAACAATGATATTTTAAAGTATTCTAATGTGATGTAAACAAACTCATTTTTTTGCGCTTACATTGTAAACGCTGGCAGAACACACGAGATAGATCAAAATTATTCAAAAAAGTCTGCGATGGTACGAGTATATGTCTATCTCATAAGAATAACCGACAATAACTATTACATCCTTTACTTTTTAGGATAAATAATGGCTTATTTACGAAGCGATTTTAAGCAATACACCATTAATCCTTATTCAATTAAATACCTTAAATACATTGTACATTTAAAATATATCAGTATAGCCCTTTTCGGTATGCAGTTTAAAGGATTATTTTAAATTCCATACCGAAGGAATAAATTACAGATTTAAAATACGGTTGCGGTGGTCCGGCCGGGAGGCAGATTTGAGCGTTGAGTGATTTTCACATGGCCAATTATATCTCGCTCTTTCAAGAGTAACCTCTAAAGAAAACATGTTTGTATGGTCTGATGACAAAAAGACTGTGAACATTGTATATAAAGACATTCTGTAGTATATTTAGTATCAGCATTGCTCTCGTGCGAGGCAGGGGCGGGTAGCTACTATAGCTATAAACTACGCCCGAACTAGAAAAACGAGTCTCGGTATCGTTCTTCATAAAAAACGTAATACGTAAAAAAATACCACCTTCTAGTATTATTGGATAGGCTAACGCTTAGTGGGTGAAGGTGGACCATCCTTGCCTAAAAATTCCTATTTGTCTTCTCCGTGTGTCTACCATGAGTTCAGTTAAGGCAGAGCGATCTTAGTTTCCTTGGGTCATCTATCAAAATCGCTTTACAGAGTTTCATAACAATTGCAGTCGCTTGCAGCAATTGAAAGTGCCTATAACTCATTCCTTTTCATTACCTGTTCAATATCCCAGACGGGTCCAGGCGCTGCCCTGATGGTGACTGGAGGTGGTGCGTTAGGGTTTTTTAATGAAACCACATGTGCCCATGGTGACCACTCCTCTGAGGGTTCTTCCACCACCGCGGGTGGTGCCCTCACGCTGTTGTCCTCCCTGATTGAGATATTTTAAAAATCTTACTATCTTTCTGTGTGTCTTTAAATCATGGAGGAACCTTAGTAAGTTATTTGCGTAGTGAAATTTAAATTTGTTTTAGTCTTGTGTCTACTTAATAAGAAAAAATGAATTGTTAATATTATACAATCACAAAAATATGCAGTATTTAATATATATGTCGCTAACTTGTCAATAAATTGAATTTTAAAAAATAGAACAAGTCGCATTTACTAACTACTTACATGAAGTCGTCATACATTACTGGAAATGATGGCAGTTTTTTTATAGTTTCACTTTACTGCAGACCCCATATTAGAAATAGTTAACAAGGATAATTTAATTTTTAAAGGTCATTGTCCGAAACTTATTAGATGTTTTTATAGTTTATTAGACACAACAAGACATTCAAAGACAATATAAGATTTGACAATTTTGGACTATGAAAAGGTTTGTTACGTTATTTTACTGTATTATATCATATGTCCCCAAAATATTATTTTATTTTCTCCTTGCTCGGGTCGAGCTTTAAAAGCAAACTGAATCAAACCTAAACAATCTAGTTTTTCCGCAGTTTTCAATAAATTACAGTTTACTGTAAATCAAACCTGTGAGAGATTACCCTGTGAAAAAAAAGTTTAAAGTGCTTTCTTGCATGCACTTTGAGAAATGATTCGATTTCTGGGCTAGTGGAAATAGGTTATCCAATCTCCGGCACTGTATTGAGAAGTTACGTGCTAATCGAGTGGGTAATGCTCGCTAGACATGCTAAGGTCTTTACTTCGAATCTGTTTGATAAGATAATTACCTACTGTAAAGTAGGTAAACAGTAGTTATCGCAGGTTCCTATTTAGTTTCTTCTAGCGAAGTTTCTGATACCTATTTAAACTTTTAACGCTACCTATGTAAGTTGCCTGTGCTAAAGTTTTAGAGAGGAATTCAGTAATTAGTAAGGTATAACTGTCTCCGTAGGATAAGAACGATGAACGAAGAACTCCACCCCATACAATACGACAGGAAAAACATCTGGGTTCCTAACCACTCTATTTCAATGGCATGGTATGGGCTTTTTATCATCATCTATCGGAACTCATACTATATTACATTTATGCGTGTAACAGTAACACTGTTTTTAGTTAAGTGGGTAAAAGACAAATATTCTGTTATGATGTCCTAAAACTTAAAAACCGATCAGCAGTAAAGGGTGCTTATTTTGAAAATACCTAAAGGATGCGTATCTGTCATCTCACATTCTTGATATTCTTCTAAAAGGTATAAGTCATTGCTTCTTTTTATCTAGCTTAAAAACGTAGGTAACCTTGGAATCTCTGATATAAATTCATTCAAATTAAAAAAGTACATAACCTCGTGACCCAAATTTAATTATTTTTAAAGATCAATAGTTGAAAATAAATGCTGAATTAAGTTATTTGCAAAGAAAAGGAATTTCAGTGTAAATCAGCCCTTGAAAAACACCCACTATCATTACTTATATCCATTCCACAAATGTGTTAAAGTTTCGTGACACAGCAGAAAATAGCTAACGTGTTCGATCTCACTTACAGCCTGCTATTTAATAAATCGGTACCTACAATATTCAAATATCGTCGTATGTGACCTACAACTCACTACCTATTTGCGGAATATATCCACATTAAAGGTCACGGACATGTTGAAAATGGCTGAAAATTTCCCGTTGGTTTGATTTTCTTTACCTACTAGTTTTGTAAGTATTTCAATCAAAGTTTAATGTCGAAGTTACCGTATTGTACAAGGGTTTTCACGAAGAGTAAAACGAGTTTACGGGCGACATCTCATTGCTCAAAAAATCCAGAATAACAAAGAATACATCCAGAAAACGAAGATTCACACATATTGTTCGTACGTACCTATATTTATGTCAACTGTACCTACACATCTTATACATACCTACTTTTTTGGTCTACATGAGAAACGTTAAAATGTAAAAATTAAAAAAAAATAGTAGAGGTTGTCATTTCTCAGGTCATTTAAAAAAAATTATTGGTGGTAAACCTATTTTTTCAGAGAAGTTTCAGTGGTAAGTAGAGGATAAGGTAGGAAGGATAAAAACTAGGTACCTACATGTGTGCAAAATAAAATAAGTGAACTTATGATACTTGCAGTCTATCAAGTTCCAGAGTCTTCTGCATCGCAACCAGGCCGAAGTACTGCGAAAGTCGCCATTCTTTGTCACTTGGCAGCACCAACTTTTCAGCCTCACTTGTGTCTCCAACCTGCCTGGCTGCATCTTCTTGGCACAGCAGCTCAGCCAACAGTTGGGAGTAAACATGGAAGACATTCCCTTCTCCAAGCTCGTTGAGGGCAACCCACAAAGTGCTGGGATCATATTGACCCTGCATGTCTTTGTCATTTCTGTTTAGCGAAAAATGTATAGAACAATCTTATAATTATTTAGGAATTTTGAAGCTTTCTTTTCATGTAGGCACAACACGAAAACATTAGTAAAAATAAAAAAAGTAAAATGAATTAAATTGATGAAAATTTTTCTATCGTGATCCTACTAAGATAAAGCGAAAATCGGAATGATCCCCACGAATTATTTTTGGCAAAAGAAAGGCTTTTATGTCGGGCGCCGTCGCTGGCATACTAAAATGTTTCAGAGTTTTCAGTTGCGGTTTTTGTAGCAGCTGCTCACTTGTTGCTCCTTTCATGATTTGCTTATCTAATATGAGCTTTATGGCTATTTCTGTACAAGTTAGAGTTTGAATAGCATGTCAATTTTAAATTAGTTAAGCTGGTAGGTACATCGTATGATACGGTACTATTGCTGCTTAGCATAAGATTACTAAGTTGTTGTCTTCGATAACTTAATTATAACGTATCAGATTAAAAGAAATCTTGTTGTCGAGAGAGACTATGGTTGATCGAAGGCAGTAGGTCCGACTGGAATTGCTTTTAAAATATAGGTGGGTACCATTACAAAGAGGCGAATTTTTACTGACTGACTTTCCGAGGTGTATCCATCTGTACCGGTTGGTGATCATCATCTTCTTGGGATAAATATAAATATCGTCCAACACGAACTTTGGACACTAGTTATGTGTTTAACATAACAAAAGATAATCATATTATTTTGGTTAAAAATGCGACATACGACGTTTTCACTCGTCGACAATGTGTATTTGTTTATAAGTATGACTTGGTCAACAAAATTTTTGCATTTCCATAGGTCCAAAAAAATATCTACCTACTTGCTTAACTAAGAACTATTCTACATAAAAATGCAACTAACATGACTCTGCGTCCTTCGTTAAATTGGCATTTGCTTAAAAGAAATCTACAAATTAGTTATAATAGTCACTTGGACATATCATAACATCTTTAATAAACATTACGAAATATCCTATTTTTAGCCCAACTACGGCGAGGGTTATGATTTTTTTCTTAAAAACATTATTAGCCAATAGAATATTTTTCATAAATTTTTCCAATAATGATGTTTCTTAAAATCGATACGTGATAGAGATTTTTCACTTCTAATTCGTATTTTATATTTAGAAACCTTCAAAGACTACGATCCACGTATAGATGTGTCAGTCGCATTAAAAAATATGAAAATATAGACTTGTGTTATTATTCGTAGCATAACAATTTTCTATACTTAGGTTAGGTCTTTTTAGAGTTACCTTTTACATTCTGGCGACATGTAGCAGTTTTTATGTATCTATGATCGCAATCAATCATTTTAAATGTTATTGTCATAAAGCCATGTAGTACTTAATTAACAAAAACATTTTTTTATAAATGTAATAGATCAGGATCCAAACCCCAACCCAGCAAACCACAATCCAGAATGTAATTTTGGTATTTTGTCATCTAAAAAATGTCCATCTCCATTTTAAGGCAGAAACATTGGAAGTAGGTACCCACAGAAGAAATTCTTAAAATTGCTTAATACGAATAAAAGGTATCTACTTCATCACAAATGGAAAACATTACCAACTGCAACCATTTTGAACCATTGACAAACGAGGAAAGTTATTTCGAACGCAGGCAACTCTTCAGAAATATTTGGGAAAATGCCTTGGTAATGGAGAATAAGGACAAGAACATCTTAGAAAAGCCGAAGCTTATAAAGTGAGTTTCAAATTGTTTTTTAATTTGTATACAACATCATGTGCAAACAAGCTGACGGTTCGCTTAATCGAAAGCCCTTGGTTGTATTGGCCCTTGATTTTTATTTATTTCGCATTACTAAGGACTATTAATCTTTCTGTCATTATGAGGTAAGGATTGAGACCAGCATCGGCCCTAGGTCTTGACCAGGGTAGAGCGAGATTTTGTTTTATCTGCCTTCAGTGTGTCGGACGACCAACTTTTTAGTACTCCCTTCATTTCTTACATTTTTAAGTCTACAAATAATTTTACTTTGGCCAGGAGCCTGGCTAGGTGTAAGTTGTATTGTTTAGGTCACTATTTTAATTTTTATGAGGACACTGGCCCCGCTAGAGACTCAGATTTAAGATCTAAAAGCAAATTATAGTTTCTCACTAATAAAAATAAAACTATTGTTAGTTACTAAAACACTACAAACAACTTACACCTAATCGGTGTAATACCTGGCTGCTACACAAGAGGTCGTGTTCGAATCTTGGCGGGGGCGGAAATTCGACGCATTGTTTTGCCTATCGGTCTTGGATGTAGGAACAAATCTTATCTATGTACTTTATACCATATCGTTGCTTAACACCTGCAACACAACATTCTACAATCTAACTTCAGGGCTAACTCAATATGTGTGTTGTGACGTAGTTATTATTAAAATATGTTTTACCTGAACTTTCGTCATAGAACTCTAAGATTGGACGAAGTAGATCAATCAGGGTGGAAAAAAAAGAAGCAGAGGATAAAAAACTTAAGGACAGTTTGCAATAGAATACTGGAGTATTGTGACAAGCAAGATGATGATGATTCACTTTATCAAAATCGGGTAAGCATTTAAGTTTATAAGTATATGATAAATTAATGTTAAGTTACCTACTACTAACTAACTTATTTTCGTACCAACATTACCTTTTTTAGTATTCTGGAAGTATTATTGACAAATAGTCAAAACTCCTGGCATATTAGGCAATTTCCTGACCTCTGGTAACCCTACTAACATGATACTTAAGTAAGAAGTAGGTACCTATGATATCAAATATACCTAACTGCCTATACCTGTTAACTTTTATAAAGTCCACTGGCTTTCAAGTACCTAGTTTAAAGTCTCAGATTTGATCTCATTTCCGACTCACACTTGGCTAATTTTTACCTGATTTGATGAGTACCTACTATCAACTTTTTACATTTTAGATAAATTCAGAGGCATTAAAAAACAGTGAAAACAAGAATAACCACGAAACAAAACACAAAAAAAGGAAACATTTTTCAAAAAAATCCAAGCTGAAGTGACCGGCCAGTCTAAGTGACCACCTGCATCGTTTAGTCTGTTTTTGTCAAACAACTTATCAGTAGCCATAAATCAGAATAAACAAAACATATTATTCCATTCCAAGTGTTTAAATCGAATCTTCTCAATTAATTTCGTACGGACGCAATCCTACATCTGAGTGAAATCGTTTTTGCGCCTGTAAAATTATTCAAGCAATTTTTAGTAACACCGCAGACTACTCTTTCTTCTATTTTTTCCATAGTTTCTGAAAATAAAATATCATTGAAAATGATTTTTAAACCATAAATGCAACAAAAGCGATTGTTTAATTCAGTTGTGCGTTTGTGGATTTAAGAAAGATTTAAGAAAACAAATGGATTCTTATGACAGTTAAAAATCGATTATTAAGATGCAAAATGTGCACAACACTACTTAAACTATTATACGACTAAAATAAAAAGTTAAACAGTTGGAATTTCTATGTTTTCATTATAAACCTCAAAAGAAATTAAATAGAAACTAGCGCTAATATCTGTCAAGACTGAAAATTCACATGATGTTTTTTAAAGAGGGGTCATAGTGTTTGTAGAGGCAGGCAACATCCAACTATCATCTTTAAAGATTTTTTGTGAAACATTTTTAATTTGAGCAACGAAATGAACTGAGAATTATGAAAACCATGCGTTTAATAATGTAGACTAAATATAAAAGGATCTGATCTATTAATTTGCTAGGTAAGTATTTTTTTTGTCATAGTGGTCTGTTTGTTTTGTTTGCTTCATATCAGTTTTCTGTTATTCAAGCTGTGAGATTAATAAAGTATTCCCACGCTAATTTTTGTAATTATTTATAGGTGGTAGAGCAAAGAGCTCGATAATGTCTGAATACGATCTTCAGTTTCAAGCTGACCTGGAAAAGGCGCAGGCTCTTAGTTTAGAAAGTCTTGCTTTAGAACAATTTCGGAGGCAGAAGTTACTAAGTGCAGGTAGTTGACGTATCTTTGTTTACTTTTAGATATTAAGGCTAGATAACTAAAGCCTGTATCAACAAAATCTCACTCAACACCATGCCTTCTCTAAATATTTTCAACATAGTTAAATGATGGACAAAACAAGTTGGTTAATTTAAGGGCCTTAATTAACCAGTTGACACAATGAATGATGATGCATTTAGTTTATTGTTGTGAGAAATAAAAGGTCATAATGATCATTTCACACTCTGAAATCAATAACCACCTCTTTTATTTATGTTTACAAGAAATTAACTGGCAAGATGAATTTAAAATGTTTATTGTTCAGTTCTCAGAAAGTTATCATCATATAAATAATATACTAATTTATGTCTTATTTTGTCTTATCAACATTGTGTATGATAAAAATACAGCCCTGAATGACTTGTATGCAACTTGATTTTTAAACACATACCATGACTTAAACCTAGACTGACAATACTTTATCTCACTCCTAAGCCATACAGCATGAAAATAGATACTAACTAGTAATGTATAGCTTATTGTGTGGCTGTTTAAGTACATAATGTTTTTAATACAACAACAATTTCTATGATAATTGAAAAGTATCTCGAAGAAATGTTTCAGTTGAACAGGGCAGCAAAAGAACAGTCACAAAAAATGTTCAACAATTTGGTCATATCCACTATTGTCCCCATGCTTCTTTTAATGTGCCCATGCTCAAAGAAAATAGTTGATGTGGGGATCCACTGGCAAAACTAATTCTATATTTCACTCTGACTCACATCTTGATTTATTGATAAATCTCAAATGAAAAGCTTTGCAATTTTTTTGTAAAATAATTTCTTTGCAAAATATAGCTATAAAAATGGTTTGATAAAACATTGGTCGGCATGTTTTTATCAACTTGATTTAAAAGAATTAAGATAATGGAATCTGTAACAACATAAATTCAGGAAGCAGAGTTTACTGACCTATTACTGCCCTAAACTGATTTGATAAATAAATTGTCAATATATGTTTTGACCTCTGTTGAAACTCTAGTTAGAGTTGGACTATCTCTTTGTTTACTATTATTTTGATGTACCTAATTACAAAATTTAAACACCACTAAATGGTATAAGTAGTTATATCTTTTTGCATTTGAATACTTCATTACAATATTCTTTTTAATTAAACTATCCATAATCAATACTCGAAATAAAATTAAATGGGCTAGCTAGTGATTTACAAATCATACTAATTTTTAAAAATTTTGCAAAATATTTTGAAATTATGCAAATTTTTAAATTTTTCTTATCTTTTTTTTGGATAAATTGAAATTTGTCCAGGATAATCTTCAATACTGTCAAACTGATTTTGACAAGACTATTAAATCTTTGTGTTTACAATAGTGCATCAAATTAACGTCATTAATAATCTAAAATTAATTGAAATTGGTTTTATTGTAAATACTGTAATCTCCAAACATGTAACATAGTTATCTTTTTTATCATTGGAATATTGATAGGAGTTGATAACGGTCGGGAAAATGCTGGCGTTAGTTCGCGACGTATCGAGGACAGTGTCACTCCGCCTGCTTTACCACCGCCTCCCAGGCGACCTGCAAGGCAGCATAAGTCCTCCACTTCTGATACTACCAGGTAAACAAACTTAATAGCATTATATAGTTTGTGTTATTGTAGGCATTTAGATGGTAGATATGAGTTTTATAGTTCAAATTAGATGCCTATTATGAACATTTTGGCAAGATGCAAGTGATGCCTTTGGTGTTGCGAACAATCATAGGCTGTATATACTATAATTATTGCTTACCATCATCATCTTGGGGCAGACATCAGAAATTTGTCAAGCAAAATCAATCAAACATGTTCAATGATAATCTTGCAATATTAAATAACAAAATTCTAATTTCTTAAAATAATAACACATATTGAATCCACCCTGTTCTAAGATATTATTAATTTGTTACAGATCTCCAGCAGCTAGTCCAACAAGAGATAGCAGTAGTGATCTGATATCATTCACAAGTCCAACAAGCAAAACAGCACCCAAAGATCCCCATGCCTCCTTCAAAGAATACATTGAACAGATAAATAAGTAAGTTTGAATTTGTAATATTAATTATTAATAAAATTGCACCAAGTTGTTGTATAATGAGAAATCAACATTGTTGTTAGCTGTATGGTTCCTCAGAAATTAAGATTAGACTGGAAGGTAAACAATTTTATCAAAATAAGGAAATTTTACCTCAGTAAAGACGGCTCAATCAGGACCAAAGAGCGTCTCTAAAAGGATTGATTATTGTCTATAGGGGTAACGTTGTAAGTTTACAAAATGGATGAATGTGATTCCGCATATCTACAGAATAAAATGTATGTACATTGAGTTTTGTAATATTTATAAAAATATGTTACTTTGTTGTTTGTAGGTTAGGTCAAAAGACTGAAGAACTGACAATAGTAACAACAGACCAATCGCCCGGAACAATGAATAATCACAACTACAACCAACGTCCTGGATACCCTCCATACAACACCCCTTACAACTACAGCTATCCGCCCCCTTATGCTATGCCTCCCTATCCACCTACACCTTATGGTATGCCTACTCCAGTCCCTGTTCCAATGCCTAACTATCCATACTATCATCCTATGCCTGGGCAAGAAAATCCACCAGCCTACTCCCATACGAATCCTCCAGCATATCACATACCATACAACCAAACACGTATGGCAACTCCTTCACCCTATGTTGGTTACCCTCCACCAGCTATGCCATCAACCCCTAATTACAACTACAGTGCAACCAATCTTATCTCTGGACCACCAAGACCAATGAGTTTGTACCCACAACTAAGTCAAATGAATCAAGCCAATCAAGCTCTCAGTTATCCACCAACACCTAATGTGCAAAATATTAACAATAACAACATTCAAATGGTCAAACCAGAGCCTTCAGTTGATATTGTTGCAACCAGTAAATCAAGAAAAACTTCTGAAGTCAGTGTAGCAGTGAGTAAAATTATTGTTTTTAAAATTAAATGTATTGGTCAGCAGCTACAAATTAATCCCCAACCATTGATTTTGAGTAATTTTAATTTGTCAGTGAGTCTTATAAATTAAAATTAATACATTTTTTTCTTATCCTCAGTCAAACGAGTCCAATGATACCATAGGAAGTTTGCCAAAGTCCATGAACTTAATAGACTTCGGTGGTCGACCGAACAGTGGGCAAGGTAGCGTAAGAGTCAGTATGCTTCAAGCGTTTGATCCACTATTAACAGAACCGAATTGTAACACGGGTGAGTGGCTCATTTCATTGTTCCATTATTTATTTGTCAGATGTACTGGCCTATTGTTAACTTGATTAGAAACACAGGGCCTGTAGTATGAAAGGTGCAAATTCAATGGATCACTTTCAATTTGACAGCAATCTAAAAGTGACATATTTTTATGTCAAATGTAACAGGTACATCATAAATTTTAGTTGAGTCTCTTGTTTTGTAATGCAAAAATCACCAATATATAGCTCTTTTACTTTACATTGTTGCCTTATTCTCGTAGATCAGAAACAGAAGCCACCAAGAGTTTCTATTTATTAATTTCATATTTATAGTAAATTTGCTTACCTTGAGCCACGTTCTTCGAATTTCCTTTCATCTCTACCGTCACTGGTCTCTTCAGATTTGAGAGGTATAATTTTGGTAACAAACTAAAATAAAAGTATTCTTTGTTATTTGATTTAATTGATTTGATTATATTTTTTTTTTTTGTTTCTCTTGACGTTTTATATTCACAAAGCTTGAGCTTCTGGTTTTGTATTGATTATATTACATATTAATTTTATTTGTACCTCTCTAGATATTGGTGGTCTTATTCTTGTAGAATAGCAATTAATTTTAAAAGTTTAATCTAAATTTTAAACCAAATTGTTTTTGTTTAAAATTCGGCACCAAAAAGAAGAATAATTCAAAATACAGTCTTAATGTATACAGGGAAAACATTATTTATATACTACTATTTATAGTTTCATATGACATCGAATTAACTTCCTACATGTTTTATCAGTGTTTAGGGCTGCTGAATCGATTTATTGCTTCATTGTGCCCACCATAGAAATAGTTCGAAAATTAATCCCCTCTTAATTCATACTAATACTAATAGATCATTCTTAAATTTTTCGTAAACTTCAAAAAACGATAGCTAAAAAGTTCATAAAGATAAAAAGAATTCATGTTCTGCTAAAATCGTGTGAATCTGTGAGTTATTGTTTTTTGTTTATATATTTAATTTTGGTTTCTGATTTTTCACATCATTTAGTCGAACAAAATCATTATCGTTCACTACTTGTTTGTTTGTTAATTTTGTGTCTAATTATGATGTTTTTGATGCACTATGCTCATTTGTGTTATTTCTCTTCATGTTTATTTATGTTACAAGTGATTTAACTCAAACGCTTTCGAGTTGACATTTGTTTTTGCGATTTCGATCATTAAATAATAAGAGTGGATTTTACTGACATTTTACTAAAAGGTTTATAAGATTTTCTAGAAATTATACACCAATTTTTTTTTCGACCATGGCTTTTGTCCTTTAATAGCTATCGAATTTGTATAATATATAATGTATATTGTTAATGTAGATGCCTATAGTAGTTTTTTTTTCAATACTTAAAATCTAGCGTTTTGCTGCGTTTTTAATTAGGTGAAGCTGTTTATTGAAATGGGCTTAGATTTAAGCAAGATCTCTCTTTATTTCACCAAATCCAAGAGGTTAGTTTCTTTAACAGTCATGGGGGAAAACAAACTTAAAAATGCCTTGTACACTTCACTAGTCGTTTAAATTTGAATTACAAATATTAAACATAAATTTAAATCCAGAGTATGCAGTTGCGAGCGAATGTTCAAGCAGCGTGTACGAAGAGTACGACCCGCTGGACTTTTTGTATGGAGAGACAGAGATGCGAGACCAGCCCGTATACGCCACCATCAGTAAGAGAGAGAGCACTATGCTTCCCTCGCCTCCGCCTAAATCAATACCAAGCATGCCGGCTGTCGCGATGAGACCTACAACTGTGAGTTTTTATTCATTGAATTAAATTATTTTTTGTAATATTTTAGCTATGAAGATCAAACATAACATTATAAATTACTTTAAAAAAGGCTTTTAATTTGTATAAGAGTCTTAAAATAATTAAATACCTTTCACAATTGATAATACAATATCATATTTTATTTTAACTTCGTGGTTCTTAAAAACGATTAAAATGCACTGAATTTCATTACGTATTCCTTGTTTTAGAATAAGCTGTACGATTGCATAGTGAAAGTCAGGACGAAAACCTACGATAGTGAACACCAAGCCTTTTTAAAAATGGTTCTTGACGTGAGAAGTGAGTATAGATTTATTGTACATTTAGTTTAAAAAAATATAGAACATGTATTTATTTTATCTATTTTAATCATCTGTAATGACATATATTAAGCACCTTTAATCGTCCAAGGAGTTCTAGCAAATTAATTTACACCCCTGACCACAGTTTCCTTACTTATTGGTACCTTAACTCTGACCAATTTGAATGAAAATCACAAAAGATTGGCTTACTGTAATTGTTAAAGACTTGCGTACAGATTAGCGTATTTAAAACGTCCGTTATGACGCACAAAGTGTCATATTATTCCTATTTTAAGATATTATGAGATCTGCAACCGAAGCGATCTTTAAACATTTTTTTTTCTTCAGAAAACTTCGTATACACAGATGAGACGACCAACCCCGGCCACGTGATAGCTTCCAGGTCCGGTGGAAAATATCCACCTAATACCAGCATCAAGATTATAGTACACCACGAGTATTCAGACGAACCTATCACATTCACTTCTGATGGTTAGTTTGTGTATTTTTGCAGGTTTTAGAAGCAGTATTTTTGAGATAAAATGTAACCAACGTTGCTCAGGATGATGTTTTATTGTCTTATGTCGAAATCGTTTTAGATACTTTTACACCTTAACCGTCAAGGTCGGATTAATCCGACAAATATTTACGTGTCCATTTCGCCAAAGCCGGATATTTACGACCAAATACCGCTACTTAATTCAAATTCAAAATGTTTTTTATTTATATAGACTTAAAATAAGTGCTTTCACATCGTCATTTTTTATCTACTACCGGTTCGGAATGCTTTCTACGGGGAAGAAGCCAGCAAGAAACCTCCGTAGTTGCTTTTTTCAAAAATTTACAATAGTTTTATTACAATTTGGAACATTTAATGTGCCGTTTTTTCCGATAGCACTGTATTATATTATTGTAATGTTGATATTTGGTAAATAATTGATGAAATAATCATTTACAATTGATTACAATTTAGTTTCTTAATTTGAAAACGAAAAATAATGTCTGAAGTTAGAAAAGCGGTTGTAGGTATTTATTTTCCGTTTTATTGTGCTTGGCACTGCTTGTTAAAAAGTTAACTTCTGCATAATTACTTTAAATAAACTGCACGAGGTCCGAATTTAATAGTAAACTTGAGATGTTGTTGTTTTATTACTTTTTTTCATTTTCATTTCAACTTATTTTATAATTTTGTATTTTATTCTAATTACAGTTGAGTCAACAGTTGATCACGTAATACTAACAGTAGTATGCTCGTTAGACGAAGGTCTGAGAGAGGATACATCAGAATATATGCTTAGGGTAAGTATTAACCTGTTTGATTCTGTTTTCAAATCCATTAGAACGTGCGGTTATATTGTGGTTAACTCAAACTTTTGTTTTTTTCTTAGGTTTGGGGTGCGAAAGAATACTTGACGGGGGGAAGTTCGCTAAGCGAGTACGACTATATCCGAGAATGCGTGCGACTTGAGAAAGACGTCCGGTTGTGTCTACACGAAGGACGGGATGCGTCCATGGCGAGGACGGAGCGGGATGACGTACGAGCCGCGCACGTGACGCTTGAAGACTTACATCCTACACAGGGAGTCTCGCCATCTCTAACGTTTGACAACCTGTCAATACTGTTGGGTAAGGCTTTCTGTATATTATCCACAACACAAACATGGATTCAGTCCTGTACTGTTGTTTGTTGCTTTTTCTCGTGACGTCTTTTACGTAGAATTTGTTTAAAAATAAATAAAAAATATAGTCTACTGGGGCGATTAGATTACCTATGCGATAAACGGTGGATTAACATTATCTATGGTAGGATCCTTAGTGAGTGAAAGTGTGCAACAGTGCTGAATCCTCACTGAGAGGGCAATTTCTAGGATCTACTTATCGGGTGTGTTCGTGTCGTGTTGCCTTCTCAAGATTCGATATAGCGTTTCTCTCACATATATAACAATGTGTATGTATGCGGTATGCAGAGACGCTGGAGGGCGAGCTGTCCCGCGCGGTGGGCGTGGCGGGCGCGGAGGGCGCGTGTCCGGCGCGCGGCGTGCTGCAGGCGGTGAAGGCCGTGTGCGCGCTCGCTGGGGCTATAGAGACGCTGCACGTCACGCACGCGCTCAACGCCTTCGCGCGCGCTGCTGCTAACCAGGTAACAACCGTATATACGCTTAGAGGGCGAGCTGTCCCGCGCGGCGTGCTGCAGGCGGTGAAGGCCGTGTGCGCGCTCGCTGGGGCTATAGAGACGCTGCACGTCACGCACGCGCTCAACGCCTTCGCGCGCGCTGCTGCTAACCAGGTAACAACCGTATATACGCTTAGAGGGCGAGCTGTCCCGCGCGGCGTGCTGCAGGCGGTGAAGGCCGTGTGCGCGCTCGCTGGGGCTATAGAGACGCTGCACGTCACGCACGCGCTCAACGCCTTCGCGCGCGCTGCTGCTAACCAGGTAACAACCGTATATACGCTTAGAGGGCGAGCTGTCCCGCGCGGCGTGCTGCAGGCGGTGAAGGCCGTGTGCGCGCTCGCTGGGGCTATAGAGACGCTGCACGTCACGCACGCGCTCAACGCCTTCGCGCGCGCTGCTGCTAACCAGGTAACAACCGTATATACGCTTAGAGGGCGAGCTGTCCCGCGCGGCGTGCTGCAGGCGGTGAAGGCCGTGTGCGCGCTCGCTGGGGCTATAGAGACGCTGCACGTCACGCACGCGCTCAACGCCTTCGCGCGCGCTGCTGCTAACCAGGTAACAACCGTATATACGCTTAGAGGGCGAGCTGTCCCGCGCGGCGTGCTGCAGGCGGTGAAGGCCGTGTGCGCGCTCGCTGGGGCTATAGAGACGCTGCACGTCACGCACGCGCTCAACGCCTTCGCGCGCGCTGCTGCTAACCAGGTAACAACCGTATATACGCTTAGAGGGCGAGCTGTCCCGCGCGGCGTGCTGCAGGCGGTGAAGGCCGTGTGCGCGCTCGCTGGGGCTATAGAGACGCTGCACGTCACGCACGCGCTCAACGCCTTCGCGCGCGCTGCTGCTAACCAGGTAACAACCGTATATACGCTTAGAGGGCGAGCTGTCCCGCGCGGCGTGCTGCAGGCGGTGAAGGCCGTGTGCGCGCTCGCTGGGGCTATAGAGACGCTGCACGTCACGCACGCGCTCAACGCCTTCGCGCGCGCTGCTGCTAACCAGGTAACAACCGTATATACGCTTAGAGGGCGAGCTGTCCCGCGCGGCGTGCTGCAGGCGGTGAAGGCCGTGTGCGCGCTCGCTGGGGCTATAGAGACGCTGCACGTCACGCACGCGCTCAACGCCTTCGCGCGCGCTGCTGCTAACCAGGTAACAACCGTATATACGCTTAGAGGGCGAGCTGTCCCGCGCGGCGTGCTGCAGGCGGTGAAGGCCGTGTGCGCGCTCGCTGGGGCTATAGAGACGCTGCACGTCACGCACGCGCTCAACGCCTTCGCGCGCGCTGCTGCTAACCAGGTAACAACCGTATATACGCTTAGAGGGCGAGCTGTCCCGCGCGGCGTGCTGCAGGCGGTGAAGGCCGTGTGCGCGCTCGCTGGGGCTATAGAGACGCTGCACGTCACGCACGCGCTCAACGCCTTCGCGCGCGCTGCTGCTAACCAGGTAACAACCGTATATACGCTTAGAGGGCGAGCTGTCCCGCGCGGCGTGCTGCAGGCGGTGAAGGCCGTGTGCGCGCTCGCTGGGGCTATAGAGACGCTGCACGTCACGCACGCGCTCAACGCCTTCGCGCGCGCTGCTGCTAACCAGGTAACAACCGTATATACGCTTAGAGGGCGAGCTGTCCCGCGCGGCGTGCTGCAGGCGGTGAAGGCCGTGTGCGCGCTCGCTGGGGCTATAGAGACGCTGCACGTCACGCACGCGCTCAACGCCTTCGCGCGCGCTGCTGCTAACCAGGTAACAACCGTATATACGCTTAGAGGGCGAGCTGTCCCGCGCGGCGTGCTGCAGGCGGTGAAGGCCGTGTGCGCGCTCGCTGGGGCTATAGAGACGCTGCACGTCACGCACGCGCTCAACGCCTTCGCGCGCGCTGCTGCTAACCAGGTAACAACCGTATATACGCTTAGAGGGCGAGCTGTCCCGCGCGGCGTGCTGCAGGCGGTGAAGGCCGTGTGCGCGCTCGCTGGGGCTATAGAGACGCTGCACGTCACGCACGCGCTCAACGCCTTCGCGCGCGCTGCTGCTAACCAGGTAACAACCGTATATACGCTTAGAGGGCGAGCTGTCCCGCGCGGCGTGCTGCAGGCGGTGAAGGCCGTGTGCGCGCTCGCTGGGGCTATAGAGACGCTGCACGTCACGCACGCGCTCAACGCCTTCGCGCGCGCTGCTGCTAACCAGGTAACAACCGTATATACGCTTAGAGGGCGAGCTGTCCCGCGCGGCGTGCTGCAGGCGGTGAAGGCCGTGTGCGCGCTCGCTGGGGCTATAGAGACGCTGCACGTCACGCACGCGCTCAACGCCTTCGCGCGCGCTGCTGCTAACCAGGTAACAACCGTATATACGCTTAGAGGGCGAGCTGTCCCGCGCGGCGTGCTGCAGGCGGTGAAGGCCGTGTGCGCGCTCGCTGGGGCTATAGAGACGCTGCACGTCACGCACGCGCTCAACGCCTTCGCGCGCGCTGCTGCTAACCAGGTAACAACCGTATATACGCTTAGAGGGCGAGCTGTCCCGCGCGGCGTGCTGCAGGCGGTGAAGGCCGTGTGCGCGCTCGCTGGGGCTATAGAGACGCTGCACGTCACGCACGCGCTCAACGCCTTCGCGCGCGCTGCTGCTAACCAGGTAACAACCGTATATACGCTTAGAGGGCGAGCTGTCCCGCGCGGCGTGCTGCAGGCGGTGAAGGCCGTGTGCGCGCTCGCTGGGGCTATAGAGACGCTGCACGTCACGCACGCGCTCAACGCCTTCGCGCGCGCTGCTGCTAACCAGGTAACAACCGTATATACGCTTAGAGGGCGAGCTGTCCCGCGCGGCGTGCTGCAGGCGGTGAAGGCCGTGTGCGCGCTCGCTGGGGCTATAGAGACGCTGCACGTCACGCACGCGCTCAACGCCTTCGCGCGCGCTGCTGCTAACCAGGTAACAACCGTATATACGCTTAGAGGGCGAGCTGTCCCGCGCGGCGTGCTGCAGGCGGTGAAGGCCGTGTGCGCGCTCGCTGGGGCTATAGAGACGCTGCACGTCACGCACGCGCTCAACGCCTTCGCGCGCGCTGCTGCTAACCAGGTAACAACCGTATATACGCTTAGAGGGCGAGCTGTCCCGCGCGGCGTGCTGCAGGCGGTGAAGGCCGTGTGCGCGCTCGCTGGGGCTATAGAGACGCTGCACGTCACGCACGCGCTCAACGCCTTCGCGCGCGCTGCTGCTAACCAGGTAACAACCGTATATACGCTTAGAGGGCGAGCTGTCCCGCGCGGCGTGCTGCAGGCGGTGAAGGCCGTGTGCGCGCTCGCTGGGGCTATAGAGACGCTGCACGTCACGCACGCGCTCAACGCCTTCGCGCGCGCTGCTGCTAACCAGGTAACAACCGTATATACGCTTAGAGGGCGAGCTGTCCCGCGCGGCGTGCTGCAGGCGGTGAAGGCCGTGTGCGCGCTCGCTGGGGCTATAGAGACGCTGCACGTCACGCACGCGCTCAACGCCTTCGCGCGCGCTGCTGCTAACCAGGTAACAACCGTATATACGCTTAGAGGGCGAGCTGTCCCGCGCGGCGTGCTGCAGGCGGTGAAGGCCGTGTGCGCGCTCGCTGGGGCTATAGAGACGCTGCACGTCACGCACGCGCTCAACGCCTTCGCGCGCGCTGCTGCTAACCAGGTAACAACCGTATATACGCTTAGAGGGCGAGCTGTCCCGCGCGGCGTGCTGCAGGCGGTGAAGGCCGTGTGCGCGCTCGCTGGGGCTATAGAGACGCTGCACGTCACGCACGCGCTCAACGCCTTCGCGCGCGCTGCTGCTAACCAGGTAACAACCGTATATACGCTTAGAGGGCGAGCTGTCCCGCGCGGCGTGCTGCAGGCGGTGAAGGCCGTGTGCGCGCTCGCTGGGGCTATAGAGACGCTGCACGTCACGCACGCGCTCAACGCCTTCGCGCGCGCTGCTGCTAACCAGGTAACAACCGTATATACGCTTAGAGGGCGAGCTGTCCCGCGCGGCGTGCTGCAGGCGGTGAAGGCCGTGTGCGCGCTCGCTGGGGCTATAGAGACGCTGCACGTCACGCACGCGCTCAACGCCTTCGCGCGCGCTGCTGCTAACCAGGTAACAACCGTATATACGCTTAGAGGGCGAGCTGTCCCGCGCGGCGTGCTGCAGGCGGTGAAGGCCGTGTGCGCGCTCGCTGGGGCTATAGAGACGCTGCACGTCACGCACGCGCTCAACGCCTTCGCGCGCGCTGCTGCTAACCAGGTAACAACCGTATATACGCTTAGAGGGCGAGCTGTCCCGCGCGGCGTGCTGCAGGCGGTGAAGGCCGTGTGCGCGCTCGCTGGGGCTATAGAGACGCTGCACGTCACGCACGCGCTCAACGCCTTCGCGCGCGCTGCTGCTAACCAGGTAACAACCGTATATACGCTTAGAGGGCGAGCTGTCCCGCGCGGCGTGCTGCAGGCGGTGAAGGCCGTGTGCGCGCTCGCTGGGGCTATAGAGACGCTGCACGTCACGCACGCGCTCAACGCCTTCGCGCGCGCTGCTGCTAACCAGGTAACAACCGTATATACGCTTAGAGGGCGAGCTGTCCCGCGCGGCGTGCTGCAGGCGGTGAAGGCCGTGTGCGCGCTCGCTGGGGCTATAGAGACGCTGCACGTCACGCACGCGCTCAACGCCTTCGCGCGCGCTGCTGCTAACCAGGTAACAACCGTATATACGCTTAGAGGGCGAGCTGTCCCGCGCGGCGTGCTGCAGGCGGTGAAGGCCGTGTGCGCGCTCGCTGGGGCTATAGAGACGCTGCACGTCACGCACGCGCTCAACGCCTTCGCGCGCGCTGCTGCTAACCAGGTAACAACCGTATATACGCTTAGAGGGCGAGCTGTCCCGCGCGGCGTGCTGCAGGCGGTGAAGGCCGTGTGCGCGCTCGCTGGGGCTATAGAGACGCTGCACGTCACGCACGCGCTCAACGCCTTCGCGCGCGCTGCTGCTAACCAGGTAACAACCGTATATACGCTTAGAGGGCGAGCTGTCCCGCGCGGCGTGCTGCAGGCGGTGAAGGCCGTGTGCGCGCTCGCTGGGGCTATAGAGACGCTGCACGTCACGCACGCGCTCAACGCCTTCGCGCGCGCTGCTGCTAACCAGGTAACAACCGTATATACGCTTAGAGGGCGAGCTGTCCCGCGCGGCGTGCTGCAGGCGGTGAAGGCCGTGTGCGCGCTCGCTGGGGCTATAGAGACGCTGCACGTCACGCACGCGCTCAACGCCTTCGCGCGCGCTGCTGCTAACCAGGTAACAACCGTATATACGCTTAGAGGGCGAGCTGTCCCGCGCGGCGTGCTGCAGGCGGTGAAGGCCGTGTGCGCGCTCGCTGGGGCTATAGAGACGCTGCACGTCACGCACGCGCTCAACGCCTTCGCGCGCGCTGCTGCTAACCAGGTAACAACCGTATATACGCTTAGAGGGCGAGCTGTCCCGCGCGGCGTGCTGCAGGCGGTGAAGGCCGTGTGCGCGCTCGCTGGGGCTATAGAGACGCTGCACGTCACGCACGCGCTCAACGCCTTCGCGCGCGCTGCTGCTAACCAGGTAACAACCGTATATACGCTTAGAGGGCGAGCTGTCCCGCGCGGCGTGCTGCAGGCGGTGAAGGCCGTGTGCGCGCTCGCTGGGGCTATAGAGACGCTGCACGTCACGCACGCGCTCAACGCCTTCGCGCGCGCTGCTGCTAACCAGGTAACAACCGTATATACGCTTAGAGGGCGAGCTGTCCCGCGCGGCGTGCTGCAGGCGGTGAAGGCCGTGTGCGCGCTCGCTGGGGCTATAGAGACGCTGCACGTCACGCACGCGCTCAACGCCTTCGCGCGCGCTGCTGCTAACCAGGTAACAACCGTATATACGCTTAGAGGGCGAGCTGTCCCACGCGGTACAACCACGCATATTACACTGGTTTAAACACATTCAATGAAAATAATTTATTTTACTGTTTTATTAGGGAGAGACACACGCAGTGACGCCAGAGATACAATCGGAAACGGGCCAGTACTGTGCAGTGTCGCTGCGACCCGCCACCACCCGCGAGCAGGTGTCGCTGCAGTGTGCCAGGGTGCGGGACGCTGTACGCTCGCTCATAGCGCTGTACTCGCGGGGCCGGTCGCTGGACTTCATGCCGACTGACGCCATGTACCTGCCGCCAAGCAATGTCGCCAGTAAGTTACAAGTATCGTAATTAGCTGAGTCCATACTACTCATTTCATATTACCAGTTTTCATACCATCAAACTATGTTTAAATAAAATTTACACTTTTATAATTTTTTTGTCCACAGAGGCAGTTCCAGCTCACACGATATCAGAGACAACACTGTTCTGTATAGAAGCGGTCCACTGCTTGCCTCCATGTTGGGATCATGATGAATATCTATTTCATGCACAAATTTACTACGGGACTCGCCCGCTGAAGACATTGCATCTCACGCATACATCCAAGATCGAGTGCGCTGGGTTCTACCCTAGAATAATTTTTGACACTTGGTAAGGGTTTGTTTTTTAAATACCACAAACGAGTGTTTGATTGATTATACGATCTCTGATAAAATGTTTTTTATCTAGATAAGTTTAAATTCATTGGTTGAAATACATAGTCAAGTAGTTTCATAGTAATTTTTTAACAGAAACTTTTAATGGAGAAATTGTAATTACTATATTAAACGTTACATTAGAATATAGATCAAAACTAATAAAGAGTGAAAGAATTTTGGACATCCATCAATAATCATAGATGATTGAAGTTTATGTATTTTAATTCATAACTGGGATTAGTATCTTAGGATTTTTTTTTTACTTTTCTCGAGAAACGTAAAAAGTGTTGATGTCTAACCTCCAAGGTCATATACAACTAAGTACTTTTAATAATTTTGCACCTAAATGTAGGCAAAACAAGCAATTCTAGTGTTTTGTTTAAATTTCGATGCAAACTTGTCGTGACTACTTAGTCGTGAATGAGCTCAAGGGTTTAGACCTCAATACTTTAAATGTCACTTGAAAAAAGCAAAAAACAAATACTTTGTCCATGCAAATTGTAAGTCGTCTCAGTCCTGTGACGTCATCCGCTCGAGGGCCGCGTGTATCGAAATTATTCTTGGAAGCGCAACCTTGAGTCCCATAACTTTTAATTTTTGAGATATTTAAATAATTCTTTCACAGCTGTGTTACGACTTACTTAGATTTTTATAATTATTTAAAAAAATACACTAAACTTCTCCATTGTATTCCTATTAAAACAAAGAACTAATAATATTGTACATTATTTTATCCAACAACAAAAACACTTTTTAATATTTGATTTGTTAAGGATAAATCTAGAGGACATAGCAATAAACACTCTGCCCCGCGAGTCTCGATTGGTACTAACGTTGTACGGGCGGAAGCAGCGCGCGCCGGACAGCCAGCCGGCCGCCGAGCCGAGCGAGCCAAGCGACTCTGGAGCCAACGATACCGACGTGCAGTACGAGCAAATAGAACTCGGCTGGGCGGCGTTGCAGATGTTCGACTACGACGGGTCAGTATTTATTTTATTGATAACATTTACCAGTAGTTTGAGTAAGTCTTGAACGATTATATGCCTTCTTCGATTTAAATTTTAATCACTCTGTCCACCATGATTGCTCCTTATCACATCAGTTTAATCCGTTGCTTCGTTCTTATATTATATTTAAGCTAAGTAATATTAATCCAAGTGACACTAATAGAAGTAATAAAGAAAACAAGCTTATGTTTCCTTTCACCACCCATCCTATTCTTATCTAATCAAGATATTATGGTTTCAAGTTAATGTTTTACTTGCCAAGTACATGCATGTTGTTTGTGTAGGATGCTAGCGAGTAATAACTACGTGTTGCCACTTTGGCCGGCGAGCTGCGAGCGACGCAGCGGCCCGGCGCCTACACAAGAACCCACCTACCCATGCCCTAAAGTCAATATAGGTAAACTAGCTTTGACACGAGATATTGTCCACTTGAATTCTTATTTTTGTTTTTTCTGAGACTTTTAACCTATGTGTCTCGGGATGTATTAATATTCTGGCCAAATTGTATCGTGTTTAGCCAATCGCCATAAAAACATTTGTTTTCTCATTAATTCATTCAAATAATTGAATTAATTGCACAAAGTAATTTAAACATATAACAAAAAAATATCGTCAAGTATGAGCCCGACTCGCACTTGAAGGGTAGGTAAAGGTTGAAGGGTAGGATACAATCGTACTAGGTTAAATAATACTTTTTAGATTATTTAAAGAAGAAAGAACAAGCAAATCAATTTCATCTAAATCACGTTTATTTAATGGGAGCCTCGTTTATTTTTTTCTTTTTACATATTTTAGTATTTGTTGTTATAGCTGCAATAGAAATAGACAATATCTGGAAATATTAAGGGTCTAGCTATTATGGTTCATGAGATACAGCCCGCTGACAGACAGAGACGGACAACGAAGGCTTAGTAATAGGGTCCCGTTTTACACCCTCTGGGTACGGAAACCTAAAAACGGTGTAGTGTGAAATATATAATAATCATCCTTGGTATTTGTTTACTCTTACGAATGATACACGCACACTAGTTGAATACCTCTCATTGTTGGAACACTAGGCAGTTTTCTATGCAACTATTTTCATAAGCTAATCTCGGTTGGAAAACATTGATATCGCGATGTAGAAGTAACGCAACTACATCTAGTATTGAAAATATAAACAAAAAGATTTTTTTAATATTATTTGACATTGAATTGTTTTGACATTTTCTTATAATAAATCTATGAAATATTTATGGAAAGTTTACTCAAAGAGGTTACTTTAAACAATATTATTGGATTTGAGATAGCCAGAATGGTTTTATCATTACATATTATAATAACTATGTTGTAGTAATACTATACAAATGTTACAGAAATCCCACTGTACGCACACACTGGTGTAAAATGGACCAATGAGGATGATTCAAAGGATAAAAAGTTGTCCCGGGAGGATCTACCTACGTTCGATAGTTTAGACGGACATACACAGCAACAATTACTGCATCTTATCGAGCAAGGAGCATATCAGAGGATGCCTACAGAGTGTAGGGAGGTGGGTGAACTAAAAACTTTTTTATAATAATACTATGAGCGAACTATTCCAAAGGAAAAAAAACTAAGGCAAAAAAGAGAGGTAGAGTTTTTTCCCTTTGCTTTGTAAACTTTTCTTTTGAACTCGATAAATTTGTTTAGTGAACAGTTAATTTTTATACATGTTATATACTCAAATTGCCATAGTACAAGAACTATGGGTATGTAATCTACAATTTTTAAGATCCCACAACAGCGGTATTTAACCTTTTTTGGTCACGGACCGCAAGTACAGATTAAAAAAAAACTAAAGTTACTGAATTTAAAGCATTTTATGATGACAAATCTTTAAGGGAATAAAAAAAATTTGGCCAGTTGGCCCGCACGTTGGGAATCGATGTGCCTGAACAATTACTCGTTACTTTTCTTATTTCATATATTCGAGCTGGGATTCGAATATATTCTTACCATTGGGAACTCGTAACAAAGCCATTTGTTAACTCAGTCTTACACGACTAAAATAAAAAACGGTAATAAAAATGCAATATTGTTCTTTGTAGATAATGTGGGAGAAACGTCAGTATTTAGTGGAGCTCCCGGGTGCTTTGCCCCTGGTACTTCTAGCCGCTACGAACTGGTACGGGGAACATAGGACGCAACTGGTATCGCTTCTCAAACTATGGGAGAAACCGTCGCCACTCAACGCTATGCATCTGCTGTTGCCTTGGTAAGATTACTTTTACTTTTTCTTGGACTTTAATTTATCCAATATTTGTATACAAAAGTTAAATATGAATACTCATTCATCATCATCTTAAGATTTTCTCCAGATATAGTTAATACAATGAGTGAGCATTATGATGTTTTACGATTAAGACATGGGCTATAACGGTTTTATACATGTTCAATTTGAAGATTGTGAGATGCAGAGAAAAACTGGTATTGTCGTGTGGCGCCATCCATGGATTGGGACAGTGCTCAAAATGTTTTGGTTATGTTATTTTGTAGACTAATAGTTTATGGGTTGGAGATGTCAGCAGTTATTTTTTGATTCAGCATTTTGTGTGTAGTTACTTTGTTTGTGTATCTTTCAATTGTTCTGTGCAGCTTCCCCGACGCGAACGTCCGTGAGGTGGCAACTCAGTTGATATCTGCGATGTCTGACGATGAGCTGTGTCGTATTCTACCGCAGTTGACGCAAGCGCTGCGACACGAGACATACGAACCTAGTCCTTTAGCTGGTAAATATACACCTCTACATAAACAATAAATATAACAAAAACACACATTTCACAACAAAGTACACTCTACCTTTTTGTCCTTGCAGAATTATTGTTGTCTCGGGCTCTGTGTGCGCCGGCAATAGCTCATCGTTTATTCTGGCTGTTAGTGCACTCCCTGCCGAATGTACCTCAGGTAGACATTAGATTTGAACTTTGGTTTTGACTTAAATTTCGCTCAAATTATGGCTGTGGTATATATTTCTGAATCAAAAAAAAACTTTTTATTTATATTGATTTCGTTTATAAAATTAAAGTAAATGATTATTTAGATAAAAAATATTTATGTGAAAATAACTAACTTAAATAACAAACTAGCAAATGCAAACACTGGTCTTAGAATCATATAATGCCTTTTATTATAATTTTGTTAGTAACAAAAATCATGTTTCAGGCTCCATGCCAGGAGTTCCTGGGTATAACAATAGAAGACAACGCCGCGGAGATGGCAGAGGAGATGGATGTGTACATGACTGCTTCGTGGAGGTACCGGCTCATGCTGCGAGCACTGCTGGCTATTGCTGGAGACAACCTCACCAATACGCTGCTCAGGCAGCAGTTGCTCGTCAAGGTATCAAGATAAAACTTCAAATCGTACACACAGAATTACTCACGAGCAGGTTTTAAACCGCAGCCGCTGTTCACCAGCTAAGGGCTCCGCCGGCCCGCAGACTCCGCGGCCATCGGCTAAAAACCGCGCCATGAAGTCAGGTAATTTTTTTACGTACAAATCTGTATTCTACGGAAGCTGCGGTGACGATGCGCCGCGTTCCTGTCTCTGCCCGGTTTCCTCTGTCTTCCTGCGATTCCCTGTTTCTTCTCGCGATCCTCTGTCTCTTTTGTCGCGTTCCTCTGTCTTCCCGCGTTTCCCTGTTTCCTTTGTCTTGCTACGTTCCTGTCTCTGCCTGGGTTCCTCTATTTTCCTGTGTTCCCGTCTCTGCCTGGGTTCCTCTGATTTCCTGCGTTCCCGTCCTGCTCGGGTTCCTCTGTCTTCCTGTATTCCCTTGTCTTTTCCCGCGTTCCTTGTCTTGCCGCGTTCCTGTCTCTGCCTGGATTCCTCTTTTTTCCTGTGTTCCCGTCTCTGCATGGGTTCCTCTGTTTTCCTGCGTTCCTGTCTGCCCGGTTTCCTCTGTCTTCCTGCGATTCCCTGTTTCTTCTCGCGATCCTCTGTCTCTTTTGTCGCGTTCCTCTGTCTTCCCGCGTTTCCCTGTTTCCTTTGTCTTGCTACGTTCCTGTCTCTGCCTGGGTTCCTCTATTTTCCTGTGTTCCCGTCTCTGCCTGGGTTCCTCTGATTTCCTGCGTTCCCGTCTCTGCTCGGGTTCCTCTGTCTTTCTGTATTCCCTTGTCTTTTCCCGCGTTCCTTTGTCTTCCCGCGTTCCTGTCTCTGCTCGGGTTCCTCTGTCTTCCAGCGTTCCCTTGTCTCTTTCCGGGTTCCTCTGTCATCCCGCGTCCCCGTCTCTGCTCGGGTTTCCCTGTCTTCCTGCGTTCCCTTGTCTCTTCCCGCGTTTCTTTATCTTCCCGCGTTTCCCTGTTTCTTCTCGCGATCCTCTGTTTTCCTGCGTTCCCGTCTCAGCTTGGGTTCCTCTGTCTTCCTGCGTTCCTTTGTCTTCCCGCGTTCCCGTCTTTGCCTGGTTTCCTCTGTTTTCCTGCGTTCCTGTCTGCCTAGGTTCTTCTGTCTTCCCGCGTTCCCGTCTCTGCTCGGGTTCCTCTGTCTTCCTGCGTTCCCGTCTCTGCCTGGGTTTCTCTGTCTTCTTGCGTTCTCTTGTCTTTTCCCGCGTTCCACTATCTTCCTGCATTTCCCTGTTTCTTCTTGTGATCCTCTGTCTCTTTCCGCGTTCCTCTGTCATTTCGCGTTCCCGTCTCTGCTCGGTTTCCTTTATCTTGTCTTTTCCCTCGTTCCTCTGTCTTCTCGTGTTCCCCTGTTTGGCCACGGGTTCTTCCGTCTTCCAGCGTTACCCTATCTCTCTCTGGGTTGCTCTGTTTTCCTATGTTCCCCTGTCTCTCCCCGTATCTCGTGCTTCTTTTCCATCGGAGTAAATGATGTCGTGTCGTTGCAGACGCTGTCGGAGGTGGCGCTGAGCGTGAAGACTGCGAAGGAGGCGGTCCGAGCACGTGCGCTGTGTGCTGGCGGTGAGCGCCTGGCGGCCTTACTGCGCGCCGCGCCCGCCGCGCTACCGCTGGCGCTGCATCGCGCCGTGCGGGACGTCGACGTCAAGTAACTACCTACTGCTAACTAACGACTGCTACGGAGGCTGTGTGCGGGCGGCGGCCTTACTGCGCGCCGCGCCCGCCGCGCTACCGCTGGCGCTGCATCGCGCCGTGCGGGACGTCGACGTCAAGTAACTACCTACTGCTAACTAACGACTGCTACGGAGGCTGTGTGCGGGCGGCGGCCTTACTGCGCGCCGCGCCCGCCGCGCTACCGCTGGCGCTGCATCGCGCCGTGCGGGACGTCGACGTCAAGTAACTACCTACTGCTAACTAACGACTGCTACGGAGGCTGTGTGCGGGCGGCGGCCTTACTGCGCGCCGCGCCCGCCGCGCTACCGCTGGCGCTGCATCGCGCCGTGCGGGACGTCGACGTCAAGTAACTACCTACTGCTAACTAACGACTGCTACGGAGGCTGTGTGCGGGCGGCGGCCTTACTGCGCGCCGCGCCCGCCGCGCTACCGCTGGCGCTGCATCGCGCCGTGCGGGACGTCGACGTCAAGTAACTACCTACTGCTAACTAACGACTGCTACGGAGGCTGTGTGCGGGCGGCGGCCTTACTGCGCGCCGCGCCCGCCGCGCTACCGCTGGCGCTGCATCGCGCCGTGCGGGACGTCGACGTCAAGTAACTACCTACTGCTAACTAACGACTGCTACGGAGGCTGTGTGCGGGCGGCGGCCTTACTGCGCGCCGCGCCCGCCGCGCTACCGCTGGCGCTGCATCGCGCCGTGCGGGACGTCGACGTCAAGTAACTACCTACTGCTAACTAACGACTGCTACGGAGGCTGTGTGCGGGCGGCGGCCTTACTGCGCGCCGCGCCCGCCGCGCTACCGCTGGCGCTGCATCGCGCCGTGCGGGACGTCGACGTCAAGTAACTACCTACTGCTAACTAACGACTGCTACGGAGGCTGTGTGCGGGCGGCGGCCTTACTGCGCGCCGCGCCCGCCGCGCTACCGCTGGCGCTGCATCGCGCCGTGCGGGACGTCGACGTCAAGTAACTACCTACTGCTAACTAACGACTGCTACGGAGGCTGTGTGCGGGCGGCGGCCTTACTGCGCGCCGCGCCCGCCGCGCTACCGCTGGCGCTGCATCGCGCCGTGCGGGACGTCGACGTCAAGTAACTACCTACTGCTAACTAACGACTGCTACGGAGGCTGTGTGCGGGCGGCGGCCTTACTGCGCGCCGCGCCCGCCGCGCTACCGCTGGCGCTGCATCGCGCCGTGCGGGACGTCGACGTCAAGTAACTACCTACTGCTAACTAACGACTGCTACGGAGGCTGTGTGCGGGCGGCGGCCTTACTGCGCGCCGCGCCCGCCGCGCTACCGCTGGCGCTGCATCGCGCCGTGCGGGACGTCGACGTCAAGTAACTACCTACTGCTAACTAACGACTGCTACGGAGGCTGTGTGCGGGCGGCGGCCTTACTGCGCGCCGCGCCCGCCGCGCTACCGCTGGCGCTGCATCGCGCCGTGCGGGACGTCGACGTCAAGTAACTACCTACTGCTAACTAACGACTGCTACGGAGGCTGTGTGCGGGCGGCGGCCTTACTGCGCGCCGCGCCCGCCGCGCTACCGCTGGCGCTGCATCGCGCCGTGCGGGACGTCGACGTCAAGTAACTACCTACTGCTAACTAACGACTGCTACGGAGGCTGTGTGCGGGCGGCGGCCTTACTGCGCGCCGCGCCCGCCGCGCTACCGCTGGCGCTGCATCGCGCCGTGCGGGACGTCGACGTCAAGTAACTACCTACTGCTAACTAACGACTGCTACGGAGGCTGTGTGCGGGCGGCGGCCTTACTGCGCGCCGCGCCCGCCGCGCTACCGCTGGCGCTGCATCGCGCCGTGCGGGACGTCGACGTCAAGTAACTACCTACTGCTAACTAACGACTGCTACGGAGGCTGTGTGCGGGCGGCGGCCTACACGACGACGTCATAGCATCTCGACACATATAATGCCGCGACAATCTTTTATCGTGTTGCGCATGTTAACCAAGCGCGATTACACTAATGTTAAAATAACGTTTATCCTTTGTTTGTTTTACAGATCATGTTCGTACTTCTCATCGAACACACTTCCTCTCAAAATCAATTTCATCGGCAGTGACAACGCAGTTATTCCCGCTATGTTTAAGGTAAATAAAAATACTTAAAACACTTCTATGCAGGAGGAAGTAAATTATATTTTTTATAATGTGATGGTAAGTCAATAAATGAATGACATGGTTCCTTTTTAGGTTGGTGATGATTTACGGCAAGACTCTTTAGTGTTGCAAGTAATCAAAGTGATGGACAGTCTGTGGTTAAAAGCCGGATTGGATTTACGAATGGTCACTTTTCAAGCTTTGCCAACTAGCGATAGGAGAGGTAAGCATTTAAACTATCTTTTTTATTTCCATGTTTAATCAGAACAATAGGGAATATGCATGACTTTTATATTGATCATAATTCGATACCACATACGAGGGCAGGTCAATAAGTCCGTGACTTTTGGAATGAAACACAGATTTTTTGATAAATAAATCATTTTATTTTTCAACGTAGTCTCCCTTGAGCTCTATCCAACTTTGTCCAACGCTTCTCGAATTTTTTATCCCTTCCAAAAAATATGATTTGTCGAGGTCCTCAAAATAGGCCTTTGTTTGAGAAATGACTTCATCATTGGAGTCAAATCTTTTTCCACCAAGCCATTTCTTCAGGTTTGGGAACAAGAAGTAGTCACTCGGAGCCAAATCTGGAGAATAGGGCGGATGAGGGAGCAATTCATAGCCCAATTCATGGATTTTTGCCATGGCAACTGCACATGTGTGCAATGCAAGGGTGCATTGTCTTGGTGGAAAAGAACTTTTTTCTTGGCCAAATGAGGTCGGTTTTTTTTCAAATCTTCATTGAAGCGGTCCAATAAGTTGGTATAATATTCCCCATTGATTGTTCTTCCCTTTTGAAGGTAGTCAATGTGGATTATCCCACGTGCATCCCAAAAAACAGTCGCTATAACTTTATTGGCTGACAAACCCACCTTGGCCTTCTGAATCGGCATTCACCCTTAGAAACCCACTGTTTTGACTGTTGTTTGTTCTCTGGTGTGTTGTGATGGATCCATGTTTCGTCCACGGTTACAAAACGGCGCAAAAACTCCTCCATATTGCGATTAAACAACGTCAATTTATTATACGATTGCGTTTGTGGTCGACTGTGAGCAAACGCGGCACCCATCTTGCGGAAAGCTTTCTCATGCCCAAGTGATCATTCAAAATTGAAACCACTGCGCCATGAGAGATCCCTACGGCTTCCACAATCTCTTGCACTTTCACTCTTCGGTCGGCCAACACCATATCGTGATTTTTTTCGATTGTTTCGGGGGTAGAGACCTCAATTAGGCGTCCAGGACGTTCGGCAACTTCAGTGCTTGTACGGCCACAACGAAATTCAGTCAACCACTTTTTTAAATTTAAATCTATGGTGATAGTATTTATAAAGCTTGGTCTCGGTAATGGTTTTTTTTTTTCGCAAAAAAGAATGCTTAATAAGCACACGAAATTTTCCATTTTTTCCTCAAATTACTGGGTAGTCTGATAAAGATAGCTGTCAAACACAATCTAACTGACGCAGCAAGTTCAAATTTTGATAGGAGTCAACTGACAGATGCCTGTTGACAGGAGTAGTTTTGCTTTTTCAGTAAAGAGGTCAGAAATACAAAACGTCACGGACTTATTGACTCGCCCTCGTATATACAGGAATCCGTTAGATTTTCTCAAATATCTGACTATAACCTTAGTTATGTTCAAAGTCGTTGGTTAGACAGAGAGATCCGATATGTACAATGACGTCAAAGTACACGGGTGTCATACAAATTCCATAGAAAAAGTTGTTTTGATGAGCGAGATAGATATATTTACTTTTAATGGTCACATCTGCCTGGTTTATCGAACAATTTTAATTCTATTTTCACTGTAAATAGTATTTCCACATACTATACGATAAATTTATTGAATAATCAAATTAAATTTTTATGCATATTCCCTATTTAATAATACGCGTCTGATTGCCAAATGTCACTGATTGAATGCATTTGACTGGTATTTAAACATTTTTTTTCTGTATGTACTGCCTAAAAATACGTACCAATGTGAGAGTGACAACGGTACGACAGTACGGTAACAATATTATTATCTATACTGTAATTTTTGCCGTGACAATCCTATCAATTGCTATATGACATCTGCATCTGCATCCTCTTGAATCATTCTATCTATTTAAAAAAACCGCATCTAAATCCGTTGCGTAGTTTTAAAGATCTCAGCATACATAGGATCAGACAGCGGAAAGCAAAGTTTGACACATTTGGTTAACCTTAAGTAATTAGAATAAAAGCCTTAACCATTTCCACTATACATTGGATATCCGCAGGTATGATAGAGATAGTAACGGAGGCGGAGACACTTCGTGCGATACAAACAGAGTGGGGTCTAACGGGTTCTTTCAAGGACAAACCTATTGCCGAGTGGCTTGCCAAGCACAACCCTTCCGAACTGGAGTATCAAAGGGCCAGGGATAACTTTACTGGTGAGAGAATAAGAAAAATACTATTATTAAAATAAATGATGAATCCTTATGTGGTAATTAACATAAAATGGCAATGTTAATTCCCTTTACATGTTAGCAGGTTAAAGCATGAGGCATAAATTGAACAAACCTCACCAACCTTACCCTACAAACAAGCAATTTAATAGGCATATTTGTATTCAGGTTTAGAATAGTCTGTATACCAGTATTCAGGTTTAGTCGTATTTTATTGTTTTTTTAGCGTCATGTGCTGGATACAGCGTGGCGACGTATCTGCTCGGTATATGCGACAGGCACAACGACAACATAATGCTCAAAACATCCGGACATCTCTTCCACATAGACTTCGGCAAGTTCCTAGGAGATGCACAGATGTTCGGGAACTTTAAAAGGTGATTATATTCATTCAATAAGACATTAGTATTATTTACATATTGGAATATATATATAAGACTTATGGCTTTGTCTTGTTGCTTGGATGAGGTCTTAAGTCTAGTGTTACCCAAACTGTTACATATATATTTTGTAGCCCCATCTCGCTTCATTGTGAATTAATTTTTAAACATAGTGTGTCCTCGTTATTGGCTGTATGACGAGACGCTCTTTGCCGCTTGTGGTTTTAGAAGCGTTTACGTCAATCAATGGCGTCCGACAGAGGTAACAAAAGCCGGCTACGCAGGAGTGTTGATCCCTTTGCGACTTTGTATGTGAAGAGTGCGTGACATACTCGTGGTTTCCAGACCACCCTAAGCCTGCTGCCACCTATCTTAATTTTGTTTACGGCGTTTACCTGGTCGCGGTTCGTTCAAGGCCGGGTGCCCATTATTTGGCACTTTCCCTGCTTTTTCGGGATCATTCAGCAAGAAGCAACTTGGAGCACGTGCTGACATACCCCATTCGGCCGACACCACCTCCAAAAGGAGGCCCTTGGTGAGGGCTCAGCTTCGGGTGAGAGCATCGCAGACACGGTCTTCAACTTCTACTCGCAACCCGGCACAATTACTTAGGGCGTGGCTCATCGTGTCTCCGACCTGATCTCCGACAACGTGCTCATCCTTCCATCTTGCTCTCTTCAGTTTATCGGTTCCCTTGACCAATATCAAGGGTGGCGCCCATTCATCACTTTATTTTAAATAATAAATTTCTCAAATACCAGTCCACCTTGGAAACCCACCCCCTCTCGTGTACTAGCTGGCACCTAGTTTATTGTGTACTGACTAACACTTATTTGAGTTATTTTTTTTGTTTAAATTTTAAAAAAAGCTGTGGCAGCAATAATAAAGTCTGGAAACCCACAAATAGTATTTTTTAGTAACAAAACGCAAGACCAAGACGAGACTTAAGCCAGTCTTGGTCTAGGCGTCGCAAGACTTACAATTACCTAGTCTAAAGCAACCTATTAATTCGAAGTTGTACTATAATGCTGCAATGGTAATTCAAAATGCTTATTTAAATATATGTATCCTCCGTATTATTATTTATTTAAATATATGTCAAAAATTAACTTGTGTGTTGTGTCTTGTGATTATAAAATTGTTTGTTTTATAAACATTTTCCAGTCAAGAATTGAAGATCAAAGTAAACTGTCATAGTAATAATTTACTACTTTCTACTCGTTTTATTTCCAAAATAAAAATTGGCCTATGTATGTATGTAATCAGTGCCTCGTCTAATCAAAATTAGGCTTGTTCTTGGTCTTGCAAAAATCCAAGTACAAGACCAAGACTAATTTTAGCAAAACTACTTGAGTTCCCAATGTTTCCTATAGATTTTGATATCATTTTATTTTGATAACAATTAAAAAATATTAATTTTAAAATCAACAACACCTTTTCAGTTTTGGTAGCTGTGTTAAGTTTATAGCGGTAGCAAGAGCTAATTAACGTTCATATAGTTAAGATAGAAACAGTCTATATTTTTTGGTCCTTTGAGCTGAATCCTAATCTGTTTTCTCATAAATCACATAGGAAAGTATATACTTTCCTATAAAATAAATTTTAATTTTTGGTAATTTGAACTTGATCTTACAATTTTCTTAACTTTTTATTCAACAATTATATATATTAGGGACCGCGCTCCGTTCGTGCTGACTCCTGACATGGTTTACGTAATAAACGGCGGCGAGCGACCAACTCAACGCTTCCAGCACTTTGTTGAGTTATGCTGTATGGCCTTCAACATAGTGCGAGCGCACCACGATCACTTTCTGGATCTCTTCGCACTTGTGAGTTTATACCGAAACAATATAAAGGTTTTATAGTTGTTCCCCTACATAAGAAACGCATGGGCGGTGTTTTTGGCGTTCTAAGTCAATAAATATTAGATCGACACGGTAATCACTTTCCATTAGGTGAACCGACTGCTTTTTTGACCATGATGTTGGATAATAAAGTGATTTTTGGTTGAAGTTTTATGTGTCATGAAAACATCTTATATATAGGCACACGCATCGCGACCGCAAATGTTGTGCCTTTACAGCGCTGTCGCCGATGGTTTTTGTGTGCGTTCATATCTAATACAGTTCCACACACAGATGGCGATGTCCGGCGTCGGCGGCGTGACGAGCGCGGCCGTGTCGTACGTACGTGCGGCGCTGCTGCCGGCCGCCACGCCCGCCGAGGCCGCCGCCGCCTTCGCCAGGCTCATACACTCCTCGCTCAAGAGCAAGTACGTACTACATGCAATACAGTACATACATACAGATGGCTGCTGCCGGCCGCCACGCCCGCCGAGGCCGCCGCCGCCTTCGCCAGGCTCATACACTCCTCGCTCAAGAGCAAGTACGTACTACATGCAATACAGTACATACATACAGATGGCTGCTGCCGGCCGCCACGCCCGCCGAGGCCGCCGCCGCCTTCGCCAGGCTCATACACTCCTCGCTCAAGAGCAAGTACGTACTACATGCAATACAGTACATACATACAGATGGCTGCTGCCGGCCGCCACGCCCGCCGAGGCCGCCGCCGCCTTCGCCAGGCTCATACACTCCTCGCTCAAGAGCAAGTACGTACTACATGCAATACAGTACATACATACAGATGGCTGCTGCCGGCCGCCACGCCCGCCGAGGCCGCCGCCGCCTTCGCCAGGCTCATACACTCCTCGCTCAAGAGCAAGTACGTACTACATGCAATACAGTACATACATACAGATGGCTGCTGCCGGCCGCCACGCCCGCCGAGGCCGCCGCCGCCTTCGCCAGGCTCATACACTCCTCGCTCAAGAGCAAGTACGTACTACATGCAATACAGTACATACATACAGATGGCTGCTGCCGGCCGCCACGCCCGCCGAGGCCGCCGCCGCCTTCGCCAGGCTCATACACTCCTCGCTCAAGAGCAAGTACGTACTACATGCAATGACATGAAGAAAGATGGTCAACGCCTCTCATGAGAGACTTCGACTCTTAGAATAATCTTATGGTCATTCGACTTTTATTGCTGTAGTATCCAATACTTGCTTTGTACAATTTTAATACCCTGAAAAATACAAGATCTTGTGGCAAGTGACTTGTATTTGCTTTAAGAAAGTATAAAAAACAACACAATAATAATATTATCTTTAAACTTATCAGGTTTACTCCAATAAACTTCTTCCTGCACAACCTGGCCCAACTGCGTGCGAGCGGCGATCAAAGCACCAATTCTTCTGAACTACTGTCCTTCATGCCAAAGACTTATACGTAAGTTTCTCTTTATTTACGTAAGTTTCTCTTTATTTAGCTATATTCTGTAAAAAGTAGTAAATTAATTAGTTTTAAAAATATGTATAAATTTCTAAAATCTACATATATATACGCTAAGTTTGATTTTAACCGATCATGGATACTTACATCTTTTGCTATCAAACCAAGACTATTGTTATTTTTTTCCTTGACATCGATATGGTTTGTTTTACGATATCTTTTGTAATGTCGAAAACAAAACTGAAACGTTCTACAAATTTTCTACAGGATGTTAACGGAAGGCCGCTTAGTAAGCGTGGAGTGTCTAGGCTATGAGAAAAGATACGACCCAGAAAAGCACTACGTGTTCGTATTAAGGATATACAGGCAAGGCCAGACCACGCCCTCCGTGCTCTACCGGTCATACAAACACTTCACAGAACTGTACCAGAAGATCTGCATGCATTTTCCGCTGGCGAAGGTTCACAGGTATGTATTTTTAACTATCTAATGCAATTATATATTTGAACAGTCTGAACCGCTTCAGCTTAGCTTTAGCAATTCAATCCGCGTTTTCCTCGCTAAGGAATAGAATTTAAAAAAAAACTTCCGGTCAATTTTAGCTTTTTTGACTTGCTTTGAGTCAATAAAGACAATGATTTGAAATAACGATGAATCCTTAAATCATTTTTTTAAGTCATTAAGTTTAGAGGTATATACTATTGATAAGTGAATAACAAAGACGGAATTAAGTTAGTTACTATTATATATCATAGTTTTAATCCTGATGTCTCATTGTAAAGGTCATCGTAAGAGTCGATATGATAGGACTCTTGAATCTTTCAAATGTCATCTGAATCTTTCAAATATGTCATTACGTGACAATTCACTACGACGATGCATTTTGATCGTTTTATCACCTCTTGTTTCGTCACTCTACCTATTTATTTTTAGAAATTCCACTATTCTATATTGTTTAAATACTTTGGAATTATTGATTCAAATCTTTCGATTAATCTTTAAACCGATAAAATAATTGAATTAATAATATTTAAACATTTTATTATCTAGTTAGATAATGATATTTTTCGGTAATATGATAATAAATAGTAATAGGGCACATTTTTGTAATAGTAGTTGAATTTAGAATTTTAGGCTTCACTCTTTTCCACTTCGTCCTGATTCGTTTGTTCATTTAATTTATAGTTCAGGTCCATAACGATTTGTTTCTTCTTCTCTCTCGGTTTATGAACCGGTCTATTTATTTCTTGTCTATGCTGTGATATTAGATCCCAACTGCTTGAATCTTCAACTTTTTTAACAAAACTAGTGTTGCCAGTGGGGTCTTGTTGATTCTGTACCACATTAGCTATTTTAGTATAGGGTGGTGGGCCGCTCGATTTGCTAATAGAACTTTCTAGGGTATTCGTTGAGTACGCTTGTTCTGGAACTGCTTTCTGGGCCAAGGGATTCATTCTCTCTTTTGGTTTCTTCTCCTCATTGTTCCTTGGAATTGGTTTAGGAGGAGCTTTCTGCTTGACTTTACTTTTCGCCTGCTCCGCTTTCCGTTCTTCTTCTTTTTTCCTTTTCAATAGTTTAGCTTGCTCTTGTGCTGCAATTTTGTCTAGTTTTTTTTGTTCTTCTATCTGATGCTTTTCTATTCTTTGCCTTTCTTTATCACGAATCCTTTGTTCATTGAATTTTTGCTTTTCTATTTTCTTAGCCTCTCTATCTTTATCTTGGCTTTTTGGCCTTCTCTGAGGTTTTGTAGGAATGTCTGTACTATTTCTAACATTAGAAGATCCTCCTCTTGGATCTGTAGAGACTTCGTTACTTTTTTTGGCATGTAATTTGACATTTTCAACTGTCAAATCACTGGTACTTTTTATTTGGCGAATTTGTGGTGTCTTCACGGGATGAGCAGGTGGTACCATGGAATCGGTCGGTCGCTTAGGAGGTTCTATCAAATTTCCATCACCTGTAACGAACCTAAATATTAAATAAAATACCAGACCGAAATTGATTGTAATAGTAATTTAAAATATATAATCGTGTATCCTGGCCATTTGACTTTGTATTCTTTGAGTTAAAGAAAATAAAATTCTATTCTATTCTATTAACCTAAACAAAAGTGGCAACACAGCCATCAGTCGAGTAATAATATTCGTATACTAAGCTAATTTTTATCAGAATGCAGTTAGTTCTATTTTTAAAAAATAATAGTAACTTACCATAGTAATCATCTCTGTAAGTTCTGTAAGATCCAATGTAAGATACTTCAGGACCAGTGTCTTCGGATTCCTTCCTCCTCCACGCCGACCCAAAGTTCAGGGAAGCTTTGAACCCTTTGAACTTAAACATCTCGTATGACCAACTGATGAACTGGAAAGTACAAAGAGACTCTCAATTTTTCAATATTGACATTAACGATTTCGTAGTAGTAGTAATAAATTAAAACATCTTTCTCGACAATAAAGCCTATCGCTGTGTTGACAAAATTCTTCGAATCATGCCACAACGGCAGCCAAAGAAAAAATAAAAATTCAAACCCAGTTTCTTATCAAAACACATGTATGGAATGAATTAGTTTACTCACTTGTAACTAATTATGTTCTAACGCTACTAAAACAACTATGCACTTAGACGTAAATATTATTGTAGCATAATTCGCAGTCCATTTCTGTTTGTATCTGTTACACTTATGAAAAGTATGATTAGATTGCAAACATTCTTATCAACGAAACACGATATCTTATCGCTGACTTTAGAATTTATTCTATAACGTCTGCTAATCAACATTGGTGAATCTATCTGTAAAATATTAATGAAATATCTATTATCTTGTTCAGTTACCTAGTAATAAGGACTTTTGAGATAATTTTGATTAGTTTTATGAATATAATAATCTAATTTACTTCAGGTTTGTAATACTGCTTGCTACCAGATATTATATAGTCTTCTTTGATATATAATCAAAAACACAATTTTGAATAATACACTTCTGGGCACATCTATTGGCCCACCTTAGAGTTTAGGTTTCGATGGCCCCAACCTAAATATGATTGCTAGGTTGAATAAAAACTATTGATGCAGTTTTAAACCTGATACATTTTACCATGTTTTTCGATCGTATTGTTTTAAATTTGAATTCAGAATACCACACGACATGGAGCTACGCCTAACAAGTCGGGTATGCGCCTTGATGAAGGCAGTTGATTTTTGAATAAAAAACATGTTTTATCAAATAAAAGTTTAATTTAACAACGCGTGTTGGCTCCATGGGCATCTACGACAGCTCTCATACGATTAGGCATAGAGTTTATCAACCGCTCTATGAAATTTTGAGGGATGTTCTCCCATTCTTCTTCTATGGCAGTTTTCAGCTCCTGCATCGTCTCGGCAACTGGCTGATGAGCCCTAACACGTCGTTTTAGCTCGTCCTATATATGCTCAATCGGGTTCATGTCTAGACTTCTGACTGGCCGGTCCATAACTGTAATGTTCACATCCCAAAGATATTCCCTGACGATGCCGGCCGTATGGGCTCTTGCATTATCATGCATTAAAAGGAAATTTGGGCCCACATAGTCAGCGTATGGCATCACGTGAGGTTCTAAGCACTCACGAATGTACCTTTCAGCATTTAATGTTGGCAGCTGTGGTCCAGTAACGTAGTCGTCGACATTTCGGACCGCAGATGGACTTAAATTAAGTTGAGCACTCACATTTCTTTGGCTGTGTCCGGCCTGGATAAGTGCCACAGCTTGGGCGGCGACTTCTTGCGAAGTATCCATAGATTATTAATAGAACCTCACCTTAATGTTAAGAATAAGTAATGTTTGTTGCAAAACCAAAGAGAAAAATCACACTTTCAAGAATTAAATCCAAGTAAACCAATAAAATCGAGTTTTCTTAGTATTGGATTGTTTGATATCAACGAAAAGGCTCCCAATTGTCTTTTGTTTCTTTAAATTCTGTTTTTGGAATCAAAAAAAGACTATTGAATTAAATTATGAATGTGCCAGGTTCAAAACTGCATAAAACTTTTTGCTCGACCTAATATAATTTTTTAGCTAGGACCAAACGAAACTGAAAATGCCAGGTGGGCCAATAGATGTGTCCAGAAGTGTATTTTAAATAGTGAATTAAATGAATGATTTACTCACAGCAACTTACCGAAAAAGAAAATGATAGTTTGCTATAAAGCATATTAGATCAAAATTAATTTCAATGTTAATCTCCTATAACGATCTTTTACAATTTGATAAGTAGTGATATATCTCCATCAATTGCTGCCGACCAATTTTCTGTTGGAGCGCCCGCGCTTAAATCTGACCAAAATTTTATCGAAATTTCGTCTTTAGTTTCTGTTCTAACCTGGTTAATCAAGCAGCAAACAGGTGCGTAATCATTTTTAATACAACATTTCGTGAACGTTTCCAGTCTCCCATCCGGGCTGCACGTTGGTAGATCTAACACCCGCATCGTGGCGGAGCGGCGTTTCGGCGACGTGCAAGCCTTCCTCACATCGCTTTTCAACTTGGCCGATGAGATCGCACACTCAGACCTCGTGTACACATTCTTCCATCCGCTACTCAGGGACCAGCAGGATGTCGAGCCGCAGAGGTTGAAGCATAGAGGTTAGTTTAATTGTATATACTTAAAGTGTTTTAATCCGAACAACAGTTACCTAGGATTTTTATATTTCTAGTACAATTGTTTTAAGAAGCCGTATCAAGTTGCCCGGTAAAAGTAAATCAGTATATATGTCCTTTTGTCTGTCAGTCTGTTGTATTTTACATTAGATTCTTATGATATAGGTATATATTTATTATCTTGTTAAATCAGTAGATGTAAGGATAAAAAGTATAGGTATGTATTAAAAACACGTTAAACTGTGAGTCGAACTTGGAAATGATGGATTCCGACCATCTTATGCAATCTTGTCTCATGTTATTAAGTATTTTTTTGATAATTTCGTAAAGGAAACAAGAATAAACAAAAATAATAATTTGTGGGATCCCCATTTAATGTTTTATTTCTTAATATTTTTAGTAGTTATTGTTATAGCAGCAAAAGAAATTCTCTGAAACTTTTAAGTCTATTATGGTTCATGAGACACAGCCCGCTGACAGACGGACGGACGAACGAACTGACGGACAATAGAGTGTTAGTAATAGGGTCCCGTTTTTACCCTTTGGTTTAAGAACCCTAAAAATTAGTATTAAATACCCTTCACGGGAAGGAATACAAATGCAGTAAAGATCAGTGACAAAATCATGTCATATCGTTATATTTGTCATTAGTTTGATAAAAACTGCAATAACAACAATTTCGCCCGAAACACAGGTTTTCCTAGTTCGGGCATATTATATTTATAATCACTTTATTTAATGTGTTTCGTTAATGTTTTGAGTCATTATAAATACAACTTAATTATTATTTATTATAATACCTTCCTTTTGTTAATTTTTTTAAAACGTAAATTGTAAATTTAGACCTAAGAAATTCAATAAAGATTATTATTATGAATTATTATATCAAATAAATATTTTTTTTACATTTCACATTCAAAGTAACAATGAAAAGCCTGTTTATTTACCTGTGCATTCAATATAGTAGTAACACAAGCAATTTGCTTTTCAATTAGGGCATTTTTAATTAGATTAGGTCAATTTGAACTGATTTTAGTCATTACTGTTTTTGTAAATTCAAATAAAATATCATCGTCATCATTATCAGCCGGTAGATGTCCACTTTTTCAACTGAAGCGATCATGGCCCATAAATTCAAATGTCATTTCCGTACATTTTTATTTTCTGTTAGCGTTAACGCTTGTGGAAAGTGGTATTTGTTAAAGGGGGCCAGACCACTTGCATCCAGCGGCTTCATGCATTGCAGCCCTTTTAAGATCGCCCGGAATTGAAAAACTGAAAATGTTTCAAATTAAAATGTTTTATCTAACTTGTGTTATTGGTTGACAGTAGGAGAGACGACAGAAGCAGAGAGCAGCGGGTCTGGTTCGTTGAAACTATCAGTCCAGTACGCGGGCGGCGTGCTCTCAGTGCTCATACTGCACGCACAGTCACTAGCCGTCACGCCGCAGGGACTGCCGCCTAACCCTTATGTCAAGGTAATAGAGTTAATTTTACAGTGTGAATCATAATTTGATTGGTCTACCATGCTGGGAGCTTAAAATGCGATTTTTTTAAGCTTTATTAACTACTCTCTAAATTAAGACTGAAATACACCAAATCCGTTTATAACCTTCACGAGTATGTGGGTCATCTTCATTAAAAAAGGGTTAATTAATTTTATCCATAGGTGTACCTAGTGCCGGATCCAACCAAAGAAACGAAACGGAAAACGCGTGTGCTCAAGCGAAACTCTCACCCTTCATTCATGGAGATGCTTGAATACAGATTGCCGATGGAAGTGATCCAGAATAGAAGTCTACAGGCAACGGTTTGGCATTACGACTCTTTACAGGAAAATCAGTTTCTAGGCGGAGTTGTGATACCATTAAATTCTCTCCCACTGAGACAAGAGACAGTAGCTTGGTATCCTTTGGAATACATCCCCCGGTAACTAATACTCGCCCGTTCCGCTATATGGAGCACTGATTTTATATTGTAAGTTAGTTCAAATTATTTATTCCGTCAGTCCGAATATAACGTACACGTACGATTACGCGCACGTTTAGTTCAAGAAGCGTTAATTTGTGATTTTGTCAATGTATAATTTTTTCTGTATTTCATCATTGCACTTCCATGCATGTGAAAATATATCAACTATATCTTATCGTATACTTAAATGATAATGTTGTGAATAGAAAAGGGCCTAAGTACGGATTTTAAAGGTTTTTGGATTCTTATATAAAATACATGTTTTTGTAATCAGTAGGGTTGAATATATTAGACTAAGTTAACCAAATTTCGATTTGATATTTTACTTTTTACGAAATATGCATGTCAAGTAATGAAGTAAGAGAAGGATCTGGGATGGCTGCTGTTATATTAAATTAAAGTAAATTGTTTGCTGTGTTATATTTTATAGCTATTGGATGTTTGATGGTGATTGTAGATAAACTAGAGTACTAGTGCCAAATCGACCGGTTTTTAAAAATTAATATAATCAATGTAACATAGACGTTCCAATGTATACTTAAATTGCATATCGCTTAATTAATACTTAAGAACAAAATGATCGGTGTGAAGGAATTATATCATAAATTAACATTCCATGCGTTTTGGATAAATTATTATAATTATAACGTAAATTGTGCTTGTTCGTAGCAATACTTTTGAATGGTGCTTCTGTTGACTCAATTAATCTAATCTAAATAGTTAATATCACAATATATAAATCATGCACATTTCTGTTAAACCCTTCTAGAATACAATCAAATTAATTTTTTGTCTGTCGTATTATGAAATTGTGATTAAATAAATATATTTTTTCTCAGATCTGAATGATTTTTTTTGTGAATGAGGATTTTGTAAAAATTTAATTTAGAGTGTTTTACGGTTGTATGTTTTTATTTCATCTGTTTTATATCATTAATAATGTGTAATGGAAACAATTTATTTATTTTAAGAAATTCTATTTATTGGAAATCAAGAAATGTTTAATATTGTCTGATACGCATAATACTAATTTTATTAATTTGTACGTCTCTTATGCTGAAAATTAATTATGTGCGAAAGTCGTAAATTGTTTGTGTTTTATCATGATATCGTTTAACGTGTAGGTAGTTTGATTGAACTCGGTGTCTAGGTATGTAACGATGTATGGCTTCCACATTTTGCTCAACGAGCAATTATAGTTCATCAGAGCTTACAACTTGACTGAACTGTATTGTCTAATGTATTCTAATAGAGTTTTCTACATGTATGTACATGTCTCGGCCTATCAAACACTTAAATAGTTGTTGTTTATTGCATATTTGTAACGAAATTGAAATAAAATCGCATTGTAATGAAGCAACACTTTTTATTTTATGTCAAATCGTCATGTCTTTGTCCGGCGCTGCGTAAGTTAGGTAGAAATTTGAGCCGTACCGCTGTTTCTTTAAGCCTTTATTACCTAAGTAGTAGGGTGCAATTTCAGTCGTCGGTAAGTAGTAAATGCCTGGCCTGCTAAAGTTTGTGTGGGGCCCGAAAATGTTGGTCTGTGTTTGTTTGTCGTAGCAATCGCCTCGCCTGACTTTGACAAGTGAGTCGCACTTGACAGCGAGGAATTTGTCCTGGTTGGCGTGAGCCATGGCGAAGTAGGAGGCGGCTCGAACATGGCTGCATAGAACAAAGCAAGGGAGGATGAATCCACTCGCCATCGACGGTTGGAACTCGCCTGGAGAATTCAAGGAAAATACAATAAAAAATAAATAATAAAGAACGTTTGGAGATGTAACATTTTGCTCGTGCCTCGGGTATAGTTTTGAGTTAAAACGGTTCGAATGACAATTTGAATGAAACAAGCCAGTGAGTTACGTAACTAATTGATGAAACACAATTGTAATCGAGGCGTTGTAGAGGCTTGAAACTCGTAGAAAATATGTTATTTCGCGACAATGTACCCACCTCCATTAGCATAGAAATCAACATGCCCCACTGGGTCTGCTAGGCCGAAGCCGTCGATGTTTGTGTGCAGTACATCCACCTTCACAGCCCCATCGGAATTGAAACGATCCCGCGCGGGGACGTTACGAAAACAAGGACCCGCTGGGTCTAAACCTTTGGAAGAAAACATTTGGTTAAGAACAAAGCATTGATTACGTTTGTCTAACAGTAGGTTTTCAGTTTTTTTTTTTCAGAAAAATTAAGTAATACTCTACCGATATCATTCGTTCTTAAGTCAAATATAAAAAAAACATTACTTCTTCCGTATTGAGGACATATTTCGATCGATTGACATTTCAATATCGAGTATAATTACAAAATCAATTTATATCACGTTGACGCGTGACGTAAATAAAATTGTTAATTTCAAGTTTAAATAAAAAATATTTGTATAGAAAAATAGATTAAATAGAACTTGAAGTATAGAAACTGACATCCTGACGTCTCTTAACGGCGTTAAAGATGTTTTCTAGGATCTTTTCGGTCCACTTAGAAAATGGTAGTGAGAACAACAAATATGCTTTAATTCTAAGTTATCTTGTTTCTAAAACTTACCGGTAAGCCTATTAGGTTTCCACCCAGTGATCTGCCTATACTTGACTGAAGCGAAGTAGGCGATGTGGGCTCCCAGACTGCCTCCGACTAGTTCGAGTCGGTTCGGTGGCAGGCCGAGGTGGGTCAGCTCCGCTAGGAACAAGCCGAGCTGCTGCCCGAGCGGCTTGGTCGCGCGAGCTGCTCTATCAGGGTTATCAACTTCATAAACAATTAGTATAAGGAATTTTGATCTAGTAGAAAAATTGTTCAACTGCTACAGCGGCAAACAAACATAAGGCCCGTCTGATAACAATCAGCCACCGGAGCCTATGAACGTTTGCAATACCGGGGGCCTAGGGTATCACGAACGTGTGAACACCCTACACCTTCATACCAACCTACACTTTTATGCAACCATCAACTAAGGCGCTTGTTTTTGCTAAAAATCGATGGGAAAATCTACAAGATACCTACCTATATGATGTAATGAAAACTATGGTTCTCGTGTACCTACCTAATATATATATATATATGGGACAGGATAACACTTACCATCTTCAACACTACAGACTATAAAACCATTCAACAAAGTTTCAACTAAACTGCATAATTACTTATGACTTAGTATTAATGTACTAACATAGGGTAGGATCTGACGAGCACGGGGAATACTTCCAGCAGTATAACATTTCGCCGCCGTTTGAGATACGCAGCCGCCAGTGTGCGTGCGACCGGCGAGAACGAAGCGTCCAGGTAGCCACTCACTACCACCTGCAAATTAATATGTTTAATATATAATGTGTAAGTAGGTACTTTAAATACCATACTAATATGCATTGACTGCCTCTCTGGCGCAAACGTAAGCAACGTAAGGGATTCTGGCTTCAAATCCTAGCTAAAGCGGTGTGTTATTTGCAAGTCTAATTGTTTCTTTCTTCTCACTGCCTTCGGATGTGCTTCCTGTCTATATGCGCAATAGGTAAAATGAAACCACGAATAATCGAACGATCCTACTAAGATGTAAGTATCTATTAATACCAAATCTTAACTAATAATGCTAGTAAGTTTAAACAATAAAATAAAATAAAAATTCAAATCACGATGTCCTTAAAAATCGTAAATTAGGTAAAATTATAAAAGTGCCGAACATTATACCTACAGTTCTTATTTTTCTCGCTCATTTTCCTTGTTGCCGGAATGATAGGTACTTGTAGATATATCTACATTTAAACAAACAAAACTAGGAAACGTGCCTAAGACAAGATGATGCTCAGAATTTTAATCGTTTGCTGCCCAAGTAATATTTCCTGCTAATGAAGGTGGCTTGTGTATGACCTGCAAGGAGCGAGAAGCCTGACCACATCTGTATGTATCCACGAGGTACTTACCATATGTTGCCACTAGCGACTTGTGTGATGAATACGAGTATTTGTTCTTGGGTATTTATATTCTATATCTGTATGTATTTATAGTATTAAGTACCCATACTTCAAACCTGGTACTTAATATAGGACCAAAGCAATTTGTGTATATTTTCAAATTATTAGTACTAATTAATAAGTACATGAGTTTTCCTCTTGGTAACATTGATGGCGCGGGCGGCGCAGGCTGCACCGGAGGCACTTAGACTGCACCGCTTCTCCGAGGGTTCGAATATTGAAGAGGAGGGCCACATCACCACCGCTGAAAGGGTGCGCTTCGTCGCCTCCGAAAACACCGTGGTTCTGTTCATGCCTGGACCTGAAATACATTACACCAGGTATTGATTTCTTTGTATCTATTGTAGTAAAGTAGTTTCCGGAAGAGGTATGTATTAGGTTTTGTATGTATGGGTATTTATACGCGCGTTAATCGTCCCGCGCCATCCCAATTTTTATAATTTTATAAAAAGCAAAAATTACGTATAAAACTTAAAAGAAATCAACCAAACCGGTCAAGCCGTTCTCAAATAATGCTCTCATACGCTTGTGTCATTTGATTTTTGCCAATTTTGTAAATTTACCCAATTTTCAGTTTGATGGATAAAATTTGATCTATGCATAGATTATTGTTTATGTCGAGTTCCAAAGATAATAAGGTTTGCATCTATAAACTGAACTAAGATTTAGCCCAAACTTGTAAAATCATTAAATTCCCCACGTTTTGCAGTTTCCTTTATGATAATTATAAGATTAACCCGGTATGGGAATGTAATGATCACGAACTGTACCAATTAAACTATGACACAAATTAAAAGGTAGAACATAATATGTATATGCGGAAACATGTTATTAATGCTGTCAGTTTTTTTGTTACGAATCTCTGTACGTATAATTGTTAAATAATATGAATAAGTAAATCGTGTTACAATTAATTCTGAAATCGGGAGAAATCAACATTCAATAAGCAAACATTATAAAAATAACTTACATTCCGCCATATACCCGGCGGGGTAGCCGGTGTCCAAAACACAATAACAATAATTAATAAATAAAACGAATATAACAGTTATTTCTGTCATTACATTACAAAAAAAACACGTTGGTAATAAAATCTGATTACCAACTGCCCTACTGGTTTATAACCTAACAACTAACTGATGTATTAAGTTTCCCGGCTTGAGAAGGCCAAATAAAATCATCTCCATAAGCAACACTAGTTAACGCGCGCCGCTTTGTCTGCTTAAAATTATAAACCTATTATAAGTTACATTATATAGGTCATTTTTAATATAAAACTGTTAGTAAGTATTTTAAACATAAAATTAGTACGTTTTCTTGAATCGTTTTGCTATGAAAATGATTGAACTGAGATTGAACTGCTTTCAGATTTAAACATTACTCGGAATGAAAAAATATTATAATAAAAGGGACTGTTAGCCTAAGTTGCTAAGTCTTCTACCAAAGTGATTAAACAAAGAGACATACGAATACATTGTCGCATTTATTTTATTAGTACGGATAAAGGTTGGTCGTGAGTACAATAAATAAGCCTCATTACCTTATACTTACTTAAAAACCGGTTATTTTGAAAATGGGCCCTAAGATAAATCCTAAACATAAACAATTTAAGAATCTAAACACATCTGATGGTTTGTAATTAAGTAATAACTGTAATGATAAAGGTATATTTCTAACAGTTTACCGTATTTTTGCAATTATTTAATAGATAAATAGATAACTGTTTAAATATTTGACATAGATTATTGTCTAAAGTGGCCATAATAAGTATTTAGTAAATATTGATAATGATTTGAGATTGCTTTATTCTTATTATAATGTTTTCATGCTTATAACGTTGAAAAATCTCTGCCTCATGTATGGCGACAAATTGTGTAGGATAAATTGATTGTTTAACTTTTCAAGACTAATCATCTTCTATATACATTAGGTACGTAAAAGGCAAATATATCACATCACGTACCAAATGTTTGTTAACAGCGTTTGTGTACATATAAATATGGAATTCCGTAGAATGCTAAAAAGTTACAATTGTTCAAAATTTAGTGAATTTATGTTTTTAAGTAGCTAAAGTAATTTATGAGTAAAAAAATGAACATTTTAGTAACTGCAAAAAATGTCAACGTTCGTACGATCATTACACAAAATAATTTTAAGTTTGAAAGCCAAGGCCGCTTTACGCGGTTTTCATGTGTGCAAAAAGATGTAAACGGTGTTAAAGTAACCAGAAAAATATTCTGAAAATCACTTTAAACTGCTATGATATACAAAAGGACGGAGGGGGGATTACATATATAATTGAAAAAAAGGAGGGTGGGTTTTACCCTCCTTTTCTACCCTCCTTTTTATCTAATTTTACGAAATAACTCTAAAATTGAAATCTATAAAGCGCTGGATTTTGTTTAAACTGCCTTTTCAGTATTTTTTGGATCATCATTATTAGAAGTAGACGTATACCTAATATTTATTTAGATTTTTGCTTGGTTGATTTTGTGAACTAAGTCTTTTAGCTTGCAATCAAAAAGACTAGGACTAAAGATAAAGTTTTTAATTACGATTCCTACAAAAATTTGAACAAACCTACCTACGCAGTCAAGTGGTAAGTACAATTAAAATATAATAATAAAATCCCAATTGATTGTCTTATGTAATCCTCATCAAAATGTAATCCAATGTAACTGTAAAACTGAAGTGTGAATGGAGTAGTGTTTTGATGAAGTCGGGGTCAATCATTATACTCGGCATATTGAAATCAGGTATCGTCTCACGCAATGCAGATTTATGATCTTCGATTTTCCCGCGTCCTTACGTTTAAGAAAGCCAGTAACCGTGAGTTTTATTTTAAATGATTTTAAAACTGAACCGATGATAATATTGGCTATTATTTATTTATCTATAAACTAATACTATAAAGAGGATTTAAAACACTCATCCAATTTCAATTTTATTCAAATTTTAGCCGAACATAATTTATTTATGATGATTGATATTTGTTATAAAATAGTAGGTGTGTAATTTATTTAATCATTTATCAAGTATTTTCAGTCAGCACACAAATCATTGGATCAATTTTGTCAGTTGTTTTGTTACTGAATTAAATCAACCTTGTAACACAAACATAACATTGATTCTAAATAAAGATACCTACCTACTTTTTGCATGAATATGTTGCCCGCGAAATAACGACGTCCTTCCGTTAGATTTGTGACTGTAATAGTATTCAAATTACGGTTTCATAATTTTTAATCATTTTATATTTAAGTGCACTGCTAATGTTCTGTTTACATGTAATTTTTAGAACTTAAAATGATAACAGTGATTTAAAATCGCGGGATGCGTCTTTCTTGGGTCAGTTAAAGACAGTGCATTGTGAAATGTGCTCAGTGCATTTACCCGATATTTTTTGAAAACAAGTATTTGCGGGGGCTCACTCGGTTCGTACGGCACCGGTTCCGAGCGCTTTGCAACACGCAGTTATACTCTGCGACCACTCTCGCCAGCACGCAGCCACATTCGGATTCCACGACGTTCTATATTTATTTAAAAAATCTCAATAGTTGTCAATCGACGTTCTTTATTTAAAAATTTAAAAGAAAAGTTTTAAACGTTCTTTAAAATGTGCTTGGTGTTGAACTAAAAAGTTCCGTGAAGTTTTAAAAATGAATGAAACCTCAGTGGATGTGTCGAACAATACCTGGGAGTGGTATAAGGAGAGGATAAGGTCGTGGCTGGAGGATGCAGGGGACCTTGATGCTCTGAACGTGACTTCGCTGAAACTTGACCAGGCGTACGTCAAGGGCGTGTCGGATATCGGTGTCGGAGTTTACAGTGTGTCGGATGATTGTTTTCGGGTGAGTTTCTTTAATTTAAGAAAATATATTTTAATCAACATAATAAAACACACTCTGCGCTCTTAGTCACACGAAATAAAACTCCATCCCAAGATGCCAACTTTTTTTCCGCAAAAGTTTCATTTGTTTTGGGTCTGCGGTTTAACTCGTCAAAAGGTTTTTGACCTTTTGATTGTGGTTTTTTATGATTTCTGATCAGACAGATATAATTGTAGTTACATTGTGGATGTTTTGCATCTTTTTGTTTTTAAAGAGTGTTGAAAAATAGAGCTTCTTTAATTTATAAATTTCGTCGTCAAAATAATGAGTTGACGTCAGAATGAAAAGGTTAGCACCAAACTTTAATCATCTATATTCAATACTTTTTAAGCGACCATTTATTTCAAATTATTCTATGTTAAATATGAATCGGCATCAAATTTTGTATACATCTTAATTTAAAGTATGGCTACACATTGCCAGCATCCAATAAATGTATAAATTGCATCCATAATATCATGCAGACGCCTTTATTTTTATAGGTTCTTCAGCTTATGTAATTAATCACTATTCTTGAACTTTAAATTGTCATTAGAGCACTTTCCATTACACAAGACAAAGGGGGTCTGATGATGGACAGAAAAGATTTCCGCTGAAACTCCCTTATGGAGGGAGCTTGGATCGCGTTCCATGTCGCGCCATTCTTAATAAGAAATCAATCTTAAAAAATAATATATTTATTAATGTACTTGTTGAATAACTCTTTAGATGCCATGTTATTGAAACAAGAATTTGAATTTATTTATAGACAGATTTTGACTATATAAGGTATAATTAAAAGCTGAATTATCAAATTTGATGCTATGTTATCAATTTTGAAGCTAAGATACTCATCGCTCGTTGACTTATATTAATTGATGATCGTAAATTGACGCAGTTTTAAATATTTTGTTGGGGAAGGGAAGATGGTGTATTAGTTTAATAGAAGCTGATCTCCTAACACGATGCTTACTTACAAAAAAGCTAAAGTGGTAAAGAAAACTTAAGACGCTGAACTTATAATTTCCCGTTTTTAATACATTTTCTAACTTTGTCAACATTGAGGGTTTTTTGATAATGCAATGGTTATCAAATACTTAACACTTTGCTAGTAAGAACAAAAATATTATTTGGTTAATTATGTCATATAAAATACAATAGAAATTTATCTAATTAAAAATGAACACCAGTTAAGTAGTAGGTGGATACATTTTTTTATAATCAATCACCTATCAAAAGTTTTGATTAAAAAAATAGACGGGCAAACATTAATGAATCGGTCAATAATTAAAACAAATAACGTTTTCTCGACTCTGTTTAACATGGATTTTTTATTTAGTTTCCGTTACAATGATTATGTTTGCGTGATTTTTATTAAGTGTGTCACGTAGATTAGATAAATACCTACTTATTAAAAGTTTCTTTGGCCTTTATTTATATCTCAATGAACACTTGTGGATAACCTTACCGGGCAAGTAACTACATTATCAATTGCGGGATTTTTTCATATGTAATTTTTAACTACCAAAGGAGGAGATTCTCATGTATTCTCAACTCGATTGTAGAATTGTAAATAGGTGCCGGAAGCAATATATTCTTTTGGTATATCTTCATTGTTTATGATTCGGAGATACATTTTTACATTTTACATTTTATGATTATACATTTTTGTAGTTGAAAAGAAGGAACCTCTAAAGTGATCTCATCTTATCCATCGTTATATTCAATTTCTATAATTATTTCATTAATATTTAGAATTCAGAAATTACGTTGGCTATTGTATTGCAAAATTTTGTTGAAATAAAACGCAACTGAATTCCCGGGCAAAACCTAGTATATATTTTTTTATAATGTCGTGTCGGATCGTGATATCGTCATTCGTGTTAATCGTTTCCCATATTATTAGTTGATACATTTGTACCTATGTAGTTTTTATTGCTGGCATAAAAGAGTTTTTGTTGGCCATTGTAAGTCAATGTCGAGTATTGTCGATCATGTGTATCGGAAGTGAAGAAGTTTACTGGGAAAATTGATGTTTTTTTTTTGCTTTTTAAGTAGGTAAATGTAAAAAGACTTCTGTAGAAGCGTTTTAAAACAAGTTTTAATTATGGTTTTATTGAGGTTTCGGTAGTTACAAAGACATGCTCAGGGAGCTTGATCTTGGGCTTGATCTTTGAACTTTTCAGACTATTTAAAACAATGTGCAGTAGAATTAGTTACAAAAGGTAGATATCTTATTTTCCTAATGAACATAGGAAAATAAATTTTTATTATTGTTATTATTATTTAAGTATTAGGCACAAATGCTAAAAAACAAGCCAACCTACCTACTATCAACTGAAAAGGATACCTCCGTAGTTGGGATTATGGCAAATTACAAGGCTTAGTCGTAATGACTATTAAGTACCAATGTACTGAATATGTTACCCTTGTGTCTAGCCACTTCAAGTTCTACCTCTTGAAGTTCCCAAGTTCAATGAATTGTAATATAACATCAGGTATTGTGCGTCATGGGTTTTCCCTTGCATTCAAGTTTAAATTAACGTTGGCGCCTGCCGCCTCCCTGTTATTAATGCTCTTCCGCAAACAACTATTGTAGTTATTTTTATAGCTTATTTATGTCTGTATTAATTTTTGTAACACATAAGTGTTAGTGGTTATATTCATAGATCGATCACTATCTATTTGCAGTCAAATAGATTTAACTGCATGTATTTTTAAAATAGGGTATATAAATTAGTTTTTTACATTACATACAATTGATATCCTATTACAGTGAAATAGTTGGGTTTCGGACCACAGTGGTTCATTGTATAAATAAATAAATAACGTAAAAATAAATTTTGTATTATCATCTTTGTGCCATAATAATATAATATCATATTCGCCCCTTCGGACCATTAACATATAATTAATTATCATCCAAAAACGTCACAGCGTTCGACCATGGCTAGAACGCTGTAGTTCAAAGTGGTTAAGCACCCCATAGTTGTACGTGTCCAATGCACTTTTTCCTTTTTCTTCGTATTGTATGAAGTTCACTCGTATTCGATTCGTCTGAAATGCGTTTCCTTGATTGGGACGAGATACATGTGACAGAGTCAACCTGCATCTTTTTGTATTCTATTCATCCGGCTATTTTCTTTATATTCGGAATCCTCTAGTTTGTCTGAGTAAACACGGGTAGTTAGAGTTTTGTATAAAAATTCCTGACACGTTTGACATATGTATGCCGTTGTGCTCACGCGATTGCATGCTGGCTGCACAGAGAAAATTACAAGCAAATGATCCAATCCACAACGTCCGATACAACACATTGTTAATTCAAATTGAACGCAACTAGAAAAAATGTCGCTGGCTTGCGTTCGTACTTTCTTATGTGCGCTACCTAGACTTTTATAAATACATTTCCTTGTTCTGGTGATAATAAATTAAATTTAAATATTGATCAATATTGATTTTTCAAGTTTTTATTTATAAATTATTTTTGTACCTATAAGTTGAAAGGGATAATTCATCGCTTAAATATATTGTTGATGGAAGTAATAGTACGTAAGTAATGGAAAGATAAAATTAAAAAATTTCATGCTCATTGTCACAGAATTTTATTTATCGGGAATTTTCAACTTTCTTTTAACATCTCTTAAATTTCTTTATTATGTCTCGAATTGTAATAAGACATAACATATTCAATTATAAATAGAAACTCGAAGGTAAAACAAAACAAGCAGTTAGACGTGAAAGTGAATTAAAAAATCCATGCGTGGGATTGATTACTAAAGATATTATTGAATGAGTTACAAATTCATAATAAAACTCCATGTTAAAGTAGTTTTGTTTTATACAAGGACAAACCTTTAAAACAATATTTAAGCGGCTAAATAAGATGATCTACTGTGTTGTTTGGCTGTTTCGAATGTAAGCATATTGGAGTAGATCAATATATTAATATCGTTGGCATAGGTATAAATAATAAAAGAATAAATTGGTGTTCTTATTTGGCCCAAAAGACCAAACTGACTGAGTAATTAGTTTATTTAATGAATAAAATTAAACAAGGTTCGACATCTGAGTAAACTCAAATTGTTATAGTAATCAATTATGTTTTCCTATAAATTAACTTATTCTTATGTTATAGTGCCCGTTTGAACTGGAGAGGTCTTTGCGGAGCGGTGTGGAGTCCACGTGGGTGGTTGGCACAGCCAGGAGAACCACTTGGAGAGTCTATGCCGGTCTCACTGACAAGTATGTCAGCGCACGGAACACAACGTTAGTAAAGTTACATATCCTTTTTCGTGAAAGTAGTGCATCCAACGAGGATACAGATTAAATATTATATTGACAATGTAACCTTGCTTATAACCAAGACTGCGTATTCCCTTTGTCACCGTTGTCAGATCAACGTAAATGGGATGCTAAATTGCTTGATATATTTATCTATTAAAAGCCGGTTAGAGTTTACTAACGTAAAGTTTTCCTTGTTTTAAAAACAAGTATAGTAGAAATTTTAATTATCTACGTAACTTTGTTATTTTATTTTATTTTCTTGATCTTAGCGATGAGATATTCTTTGTTAAACTGCCTAATGGGAAATATGTACTTAATAAAGGGAAAGTCTGAATATTTGTCTATTGTCTATTTGATTTACCATCACAATTAATTTATTCAAATTCTCGGCGATGTAATGCAACCTACTGCTTTCTGTTAGTATTTGAACAATAAGGAAATGATTAAATAGCAATATTGTTATGACACTGCATAAACCAGATACATATTTAATTTTGCGGTTCGATGCTAAGTTACTGCAACAAAATGTCAACCATAATGTACCATAAACATTGTTATATAATCATAATGCTAATGATATTTAAATGTTATGATAGGTCCAGCCAGTTTCGTGTGAAACTCTTTGTTATATTACTTCATTCTTATCTTATTCGATTTTTAGGAAATGTAATTACTATTCTGCAATATGGTTATAGGAGGAAACCAAAGTTCATGTTATCATAACTGAGTCGATTTAAAAAAAAAGATCAATTTTTTTTCAATACCACATAATAAATTTTCCTTTAATAATATTGCGTGGCATAAGACTTGTATCTTGGTGACCTTATGCATTCTTTTGTTTCCTCTGCACTCGTAACCTGGCAAGAATTTCAGTTTGTGCAATATGTAATAAACATGAAAGAAAGAGGTTAGCTTGACCTTAAACGAACCTACTTTCAAGGAGCTTACTCAACAAATATAAAACCTGATGATTTTGGATCAAAGTCACCGATAAACTAAGTATTTAGATCTCCTACCTCTACCTAGAGAGACCCTTAACTTCGAAAAAGTTTATAAATTTATATATCATGATTAGTATTTTGGCAGATTCAATATAAATTTATATTTCCAGGAACCTCATCTGCCAGCTACGTCCAGAGTTTGGAGAGTTTGGTGTGTACCAACTCAACGCGACCGTAGAAGGATGCGAGGTGCACACCATCAAGGAACCCGTCGATATATACATGCGTAAGCTCATTGTATTACTCTTATTCCATATCACGATCATATTTATGCTAAAGGATCATTGCTTAAACCGAATTAAGTATTTTAAAAAATCTAGGGTATTCGCAAAACCCGAAATTTTTCTATTTGTTTTTGTCTGCAATCGTCCGTGTTTCCTCGAAAACCGTAGAATTATTTAAATAAACCGCTTTTCGCAATCATCTTGCAGCAGGTGCATTACATGAGTATAAATATAACGAATGTTTAAATAAACCCGTTATAATTTATGGCGAGATGTAACTATGTGTACACTCGAATTTCAAAAGGTAAAAATTAAAATATCAAAATAGTCACATTTTAAAGGGAAAATAGCTTGCATACTCGTATTAATCATATACTAATAACAGTTGTTCCTCTTATTCATTTTAATTTGAGTTCACTTACATTACGAGTAATCAAATTAATTTCAAGATCATGAACGTAGCACAGAGAAGACATCCCTGATCTGACATATCTTGATAAGTTATCTATCTCACTTAAGCACTACTATCAGATATTGGAATCCATGATACATATCGTATCTCACAAACCTACCTATTTATGTTACGAAAAACGGTCACTTGATGCATTAGTACATAGGCTCATATAGCAAAGTGAAATGTTTTACTAATTTATTAATATTATTGCCAAAATGAAGCTCTGTTTTCTATTTCTCTTATGTGTACTTCGCAATGTATACGGAGCTATTAACAGAGTTGATCCTTTGGTAAAAATTGAACAAGGTTTAATAAAAGGACACAAGTCGGTTGAAGGATATTCCAGCTTCCTAGGCATACCTTATGCACAAGTGGATTTGGAAAACCCTTTCGGGGTAAGTATTTAACATTACTTTAGTGTTTAATTTGCAAGATTTTTAATTTATTTGCATTTTTTTATTGATTTGCATTGACTTTAATTCATTTTAGCCATCACTAGCGGCTCCTGACTTCGGAAGTGAAATCTTTCTTGCTTATGATGGGACGATACAGTGCCCTCAAAACAGTTCTCATGTCCCAAGAGCGGACACGAACTTTGTCAACTCTTTAGATTGTCTTCGACTAAATGTCTATGTACCATACTCAGCGAGTTCTACAAACCTTTTGCCGGTACTTGTTTGGATCCATGGAGGATTTTTTTATTTTGGAAGTGGAGGAGAATATTACCCTCAGAGTCTCTTAAAGCATGACATTATCGTGGTCACAATAAACTATCGACTTGGCGCTTATGGATTTATGTGCATTGATGATCCTTCAGTCACTGGCAATCAAGGTCTTAAGGATCAATATTCTGCTTTACGATGGGTGAAAGATAATATAGAAGCTTTCGGAGGAAATCCTTACAGCATTACTCTTGTAGGACACAGTGCCGGTGCTACTTCTGCTCTGTTACAGCTGTACTCGGCTAAAGAAAAGATTTTCCACAAAATTATCGCACAAAGTGGAACACCACAAAGTGATGGAATGTTTGTCAATGGTGACCTCAACGCAGCTATCGAATTGGCTAATCATTTAGGACTGAATACTGATGATACTAGTCTCGCTTTATCCTTTTTAAGCAAGGCTTCTCCTGACCTTGTAACAGGTGCCGCAAGAGATTTAGGTTTGGGTTTGGCGCCTTGCAGAGAAAAATCCTATTCAGGGGTTGAAAACTTTGTTGAATCAGATCCATTTGCGTTATCTAATCCAAAGAAAATTAAGAATATGCCAGTCATGATAGGACATACAAGCATGGAATTTACTGGCGGGTTAGGATTCTATAACAAGCAATATTTTAATAATCCTTTCTTGAACAAAATAAAGAAAAACTTTAATTTAAATGATGATCAATTAGCTGAAGCAGAAGAAATAGTCCGTCACTTCTACATTGGCGACAACAGCCCTAGTGAAAATTACGTTACGGAAATAGAGATGTTTGATTCTGACTTTGTTTTTAACCACCCTGTTCAAAGAACAGTCCACAATCTTTTAAAGGAGAATGCTAATCCTATTTATGAGTATGTCTTCAATTATTCAACTGACAGGAATACCAATGGTGTTATACATTCTGGAGAGTTGGATCTCCTTTTCAATAATGGTGAAAGCGAAAACTTAAGTGAAGACGATAAACTGATATCGGATCGCATAACTACGATGTGGGCGAATTTCGTCAAATATGGGTGAGATTACTAAATTGATAATCATGTTTGTTACCGACCAGCGTTTATAAGCTTATCACATAACACTTTTATTTGTTTTAGAAATCCTACGCCTAAACCTACGGAACTTTTGCCAGTGACTTGGGAACCAGTGGACGACACATCCAGACCTTATTATATAATAGATGTCGATGCGAGAAATGAACATAGAATCTTCAAAGAAAGAATGGCTTTCTGGGATCTATTTTATTCTGTCTACGGCAAATACAGCAACTTAAGTAGATACTGCAAAAAGACATAAAATACTCAATTGCTGTTTTTTGTTTCTTTCTATTTAAATAAATATACTGCTAGTAAATGTCATTTAATTTCATTTTTAGTTTATCTATTAAAATTTTATTTAGTTAAAGTTTGTGATAAACCGCAGGTGATTGCTTATGGTAATCAATCATTGTAACTGTAAAAATATTTAGGTTATTTTTTCTTGCCCTCTTAACCGTATATCTGAGATCAACGCATTGAGACGTGAACAATGGATTTAGGGCATCAAGATTTGATTGCCGCCTGCCAGTTCTCGGCCCACACAACTAATTTGCATGCATGGCGTTTGCCAAACTTAGTTAAACACGTCTTTGTAATACATACTTGAAGGAATGATTTAGATTTGGTCGATCGCACGTCATATAGAACTAAAGATAAAGAAGGACTCTGAAAGTCGATAACTGTCATCTGCAACATTTTTGAGAGATAAAGTTTTTATTTGTTTAGCTACTTAATACATATTGGAAACAATTGGTATGAGATTAAAAAATACATATCTTTAAGCAATAGAAAGCTACTAGGATAGCTATGATAGATAAACTAGCAATTCGTATATTCGCGTAAACATTCATTAATTTAATGACGAAAATCGCAACCTAAGATTAGTATTATCATAAACCTTAATGATTTAATAGCTAATGAGTGATCATTTCTAAATTAAATTACAGACACTGCGGCAAATAGCAGTTAATAAATATAGTTCAAAAGACAGCTGGCAATAAATTGTAGAGCTGAAAAACACTTCGAAGCAGCCGAGTCCAATGACCGAATGAGTCAAGTCGAATTCGCAAATTAGATAAATAAATTCAATAAATATTACTTTCACTTGTAAACTACACGTTGGTACTGCGCGGCGTGGATTAGTTACGCTAGATTTTCACAATTTTCTCCTTCCTTAGTGCGTGACTTTATAACTTAAAGGCATTTTACTGTCGCACTCGGTCGCCGCAATTTAACCACAGTAGTGTCTGCGTACTTTCAACTTACCATCTCTAATCTCGTTAGAGGAACATTTACTTAACTTAATAGAGGTCGTTAAACAAGATATTGTATCATGGTCTCTAATACATAACTTGAACTCAACAAGCCTAACGTGTGACTGTGATAATAGGTGTAAATATGTTAATCATATTTTATTTTGCATTTTTATTCTGAGATGTAACACATATTCAAATACTAAAACGCATCGCATAATCTGATAGCTAATATTTAGAAACTAAAAATGAAAAATATAGTTGACAATACATTTGATGCTGTACCTTCTGATGTTTTAACAACTTAGCATATTCATTTAATATTGTAGTAAAGTCTGATAAACCATTTAATATTGTTTATTAGAGTTTAACTGTTTTTCCCCTGATTTATACTTAATAACTGCGTTTTATTATTTTAGTCTGGGTCTACTTAATTACTCGTGGAACGAACTATTTGATCACTTTGAATTATCTTGTTTTCATTTCACAACTGAAATCTGAAGATGTGTCATAGGATTCCTCCGTATCTTCAAATTCATTATTTGCAAATCTGGTGTATTTGTTTGAAGGTATATTTTTAGATCCTGACCGCAAAGAAAGTTAAAGTTCATCATCATATGTTCGTTCGTATCATTCTTAATTCTACGACTTTGGTCTGGTAAATAGTAATATTTAGATCACGTATCCATTTTTGTCTCAGCTCTTTTCTTACTCCTGGGACTACTTCTTGGAGTATGGGTGTTGTACGGGATTGTGAAGTTCATCATGTCCAGGGTTTGGAAGACTGGCAAGCTGCGGTACGGAGACAAGGAACTTGCAATACAACAACGACTTCGGGCACTTGATACTTTTAGAGGGTGAGCTCTATATCAATAGATAAAATGTGTAATAAGAATGACAAACATTATTTAAGCATAAGTATTTTAACTGTAATTTTCTTAAATGTTCTTTATTTCTGATATCCAAATAGCTTCTTCTAAAATGATTAACTTTAATTTTTGTCTGGAAACTTTCGTCTCGATGACTTTTCGATATTTCATTAAAAGTGTATTGTCCGTTTAGTATCGCGATAGTGTTCATGATCTTCGTGAATGACGGGGCCGGTGGTTACTGGTGGTTGGAGCATGCGACGTGGAACGGACTCGCCGCCGGTGACCTGGTGTTCCCCGCTTTCCTCTGGATAATGGGCGTCTGCATACCGCTGTCAGTGAAGGGCGCTTTCGCTAAAGGAATCCCGAGGTGGAAGATCATGATGCACATCCTACGGGTAAATGTCTAAGTTAACTAAGTATATCATTTACGTTTTTATCAAACGAAACCTTGCGGTGTTTATTTGTTAAATGTAGAAATGAAAAGAAGAAAAGTTCAGCTAATTTTTGTTGACTAAAAATGTATAAGAGTATCTGTACATTTTTTGCTTGTTTTATTTAAAAACCAGTTTAACGGACAAAGTAGTAAATTCTTTGAGTTTGGTAGTGAAGTTCGTAACTTATTGTTTAAAAAGTTTTCATTTTTAACCAAAATTAATTACCGTGAAGGTTTTATAAACGTCTATAACTAAAGCGTAAAATACGAACGTTACGCAACTTACGTAACTTGTTGCTAACCTTTTTGGTCAAGTTACATGGAGGCAGGTAGCCAGGTTCTGAGTTGAGCACTAACCGGTTCTAGGCCGCTTCGAGGAAAGGATGTCTTATGCGACTGACCTTTATTATGATAATATGAAAGTTACACGGTTCCACATCATCTGACATTTATAGCTTTATGCAAGAGATTTCTATCATTCGTAATTGCACCCGTGAGAGCTCCAATTTTCCCATGCTTTTCTTAACCGCAATTTCCTCATGTGTCTATTGATTTTTGATAAATACGAAACAGTGATTAACTAGAGATTAGCAAAATAGTCTCGTTTAGATATGTGGGAATATTTAAACTCCGTTCACTTTCACGCTAGTTACGTCATTCTAACAGACTTCCGTATTTTTTTCATTATTGTAAAATCTTGATCTCATCTCATAATTCTCACACGTTCCAATATGTAGATCAATTATGTTGATATTTGCGACATACCTACCTAATTTTTCAGAATAATGTATTGCCGATATCGTATCTTCTGGCATTTTTTGCAACTTTTGACGAATTTTCCCTCTTTTTGTGTATATCAAGTAGCAAGTCCTTTAGGTGTTTAAGTTTTATTTGTACCTCTTTTCTAGGTAATAATTTGTACACTTCCCTCAGCTTCCCTCGTTTACGGGAACTGGTTCCTTCAGTTTAAATAAATATTACCTATCTTGTAGTAAAATAGTGAGGTAAAAACGTAGGTATTATAAAAAAATTAAAGGCGGTATAACTTTTAACAGTTACCAACGTAAAAAGATATAGGTTTAACATATAATTGAAAAAGTGCAAATATGACAACTTACGGTGATAATTCCATTTCGACGGTTTATTTTGATACAGGTAACATTTAGTGTTTACGACTATATTTTATGCCATCTAGAACTCATTAGCAGTTTTCTCGATGATTTGTAAAAGCGGACGTGGCCTGGTTTAGATGCAAGTGTGGTATCTTTAATGGCTGTCGCAATTCGCGTAGAACAATTCAGACGTTGCACTGTAAAGAGTGATTTTTTTAGCTCGTTTCAATAAGGTTTGATAGGCTGCAGTAAAATAAAAAGTACATTTTTAACCCTACACAGACGTTACGTCTGTGTTATACCTAATAAGAAATATGCAAAGCTTTAGTGTGTGTAAAATTATTCCTCCGAGGTAATAAGCGTTGATATATTTCCCAGCGTTCTTGTATAATGTTCATATTGGGAATGGCGTTGAACACGATATACGGGTCGAACATGTTGGGCGAGCTGCGTATATTTGGCGTGCTGCAGCGTCTGGCGGTTGCATACCTCATCGCGGCAGGATTCTATGCACTCACTGCACCCAAGTACTATACTCCCCCAAGGGTAAGATCTAACACAAAGTTTTATTATTATATATTTTTTTGCATCCTACATCATTTCTTTTGTAGTATTCCACAAAACTTAAAAGATGCTGTAAAATACGACTTAAATAATAGTTTTTTTTAAATATTTCTCTCTGACTTCCTTTTGTTTCTTGCGTAAATCCTTCTATATCAAGTAGTCTACGAATTTATTACACATTTATACTTCTAAATCGCTAGAAATCCTTGAGTAAATCTTCAGCAAGTTTTTCTATATAACTAAGAAAATATTTTTTACAAAACAACTACTTCTATAAAATTTTAAAAATATAAAATAAACAGATGTTTTTTTTTTAATAGTAACATGTTTATGCTTGCGTGCAGGGCGCGTGCGGGCAGGCGCTAAAGGACGTGGCGTCGTGCGCGTGGTGCTGGCTGCTGGCCGGCTTGCTGCTCGCGCTGCACACTGCGCTCACGCTCACGCTGCACCACCCGGACTGCCCGCCGTTAGTACCTACTTATATCTATTATGTCTGTCTATACATACATTTATCATTAACAAAGTCCCATGCCGCGTCTGTCTATTAGATTGTCTGGATATACCACAATCTCAAAAACTACTGACCGGATTCGTAAAACATAAGGACACAAACGTCCCAGAACACGCAATCGACTCGGATTTGACAACTTCTCGAAAGGAGCGCCACTCTCATTCACTGTTCGGCAACTAATTTAACATTTGTTTTCGACAATGTGATAGTTCGCATCGGAAACTCTCCGAGATAGAAAACTTTCGGAAGCATTGTGAATAGCCCTGCTGAAGATGGTTTAGATTCAGAGGTGGTAGGAGATGTCGGAAAAAAATCAAGCCTTCTCGAAGATATATAAATAATAAAACAGTATATGGTCTAAAAAGTCCATTGTCCATTGTCTAAAAAGCCCGCGATGGCATTTGCTTACCTTTTAAGAATAGTTTACAAAACTCATTCAAACTTTATTTTTAAATAATGTGGCATTTACAAAAGCTGTGTAGACAGATGCAGTATTACTCTTTATCAAATAAAATACGTTAATTACCTTAAGCATTTCATACACATTATTATAGGTCGTCACTAAATTGTATAAAACAAAGTCGCTTCCCGCTGTCTGTCTGTCCCTATATATGCCTAAATCTGTAAAACTACGCTACGGATGGGGTTTTTTAAATAGATAGAGTAATTCAAGAGGAAGATTTGTATGCATATAATACATGTAAAATAACCTTGCGAATCCGTGGCGGTTCACTAGTTACACATAAAAAGCAATATCTTACGAATCATAAATTTAAGTGTAGTATGCTTGCCACTAGATTTTTTTTTTCATTTTGGTAAATTTTGCGTGTGCTGCTTTGTAGCCAACCGCTGGTAAAGCTACAATGGTCTTTTACGATTTCGACAGTGGATACCTGGGACCAGGTGGTAAGCATGATGACTGGGTTGCGCCTGACTGCAGTGGTGGCGCTGCTGGGTTCATCGACCGCTTGCTGCTTGGAGACAGCCATCTGTTCCAGAACGGAGACGCCAGGCGGGTGTACGGCGGACTGGCCTTTGACCCTGAGGGCATTCTGGGTCAGTAGAAACTATCTGTCGAAAGTTGAGACACTTATATTACTTTTCAATCTTATACATATACAACATAAGGTTCAAGATAAATTACCTAGTATACATATGGAATCAATGACACGCAATTAAAGAAATTGATTAGAAGAGTATTGAAAACGGGATAGCAAGTAGCTTCGTTTCGCTTGTATGTATTTGGAGTGTATGTTTGGCGGTCGGCAGGCTGCTTGACGTCCGCGGTGCAGGCGCTGCTGGGCGTGCAGGCGGGCGCCACGGTGCTGCTGCAGCGCTCGCACGGCGCGCGCGTGTGGCGCTGGCTGGCGGGCGCGCTGGCCGCCGCGCTGGCGGGCGCGCTGCTGGCCGGCTTCTCGCGCGACCACGGCGTGCTGCCCATCAACAAGAACCTCTGGTAATAAGCAAGCCGCTACAGTAGCTCGCTATCACGGTGCTGCTGCAGCGCTCGCACGGCGCGCGCGTGTGGCGCTGGCTGGCGGGCGCGCTGGCCGCCGCGCTGGCGGGCGCGCTGCTGGCCGGCTTCTCGCGCGACCACGGCGTGCTGCCCATCAACAAGAACCTCTGGTAATAAGCAAGCCGCTACAGTAGCTCGCTATCACGGTGCTGCTGCAGCGCTCGCACGGCGCGCGCGTGTGGCGCTGGCTGGCGGGCGCGCTGGCCGCCGCGCTGGCGGGCGCGCTGCTGGCCGGCTTCTCGCGCGACCACGGCGTGCTGCCCATCAACAAGAACCTCTGGTAATAAGCAAGCCGCTACAGTAGCTCGCTATCACGGTGCTGCTGCAGCGCTCGCACGGCGCGCGCGTGTGGCGCTGGCTGGCGGGCGCGCTGGCCGCCGCGCTGGCGGGCGCGCTGCTGGCCGGCTTCTCGCGCGACCACGGCGTGCTGCCCATCAACAAGAACCTCTGGTAATAAGCAAGCCGCTACAGTAGCTCGCTATCACGGTGCTGCTGCAGCGCTCGCACGGCGCGCGCGTGTGGCGCTGGCTGGCGGGCGCGCTGGCCGCCGCGCTGGCGGGCGCGCTGCTGGCCGGCTTCTCGCGCGACCACGGCGTGCTGCCCATCAACAAGAACCTCTGGTAATAAGCAAGCCGCTACAGTAGCTCGCTATCACGGTGCTGCTGCAGCGCTCGCACGGCGCGCGCGTGTGGCGCTGGCTGGCGGGCGCGCTGGCCGCCGCGCTGGCGGGCGCGCTGCTGGCCGGCTTCTCGCGCGACCACGGCGTGCTGCCCATCAACAAGAACCTCTGGTAATAAGCAAGCCGCTACAGTAGCTCGCTATCACGGTGCTGCTGCAGCGCTCGCACGGCGCGCGCGTGTGGCGCTGGCTGGCGGGCGCGCTGGCCGCCGCGCTGGCGGGCGCGCTGCTGGCCGGCTTCTCGCGCGACCACGGCGTGCTGCCCATCAACAAGAACCTCTGGTAATAAGCAAGCCGCTACAGTAGCTCGCTATCACGGTGCTGCTGCAGCGCTCGCACGGCGCGCGCGTGTGGCGCTGGCTGGCGGGCGCGCTGGCCGCCGCGCTGGCGGGCGCGCTGCTGGCCGGCTTCTCGCGCGACCACGGCGTGCTGCCCATCAACAAGAACCTCTGGTAATAAGCAAGCCGCTACAGTAGCTCGCTATCACGGTGCTGCTGCAGCGCTCGCACGGCGCGCGCCTGTGGCGCTAGATGTGTACGCGAGTACGACAACCTTTTGTTTCGGTACAAATTACCGATAGCGATCGAGGTGAGAACGTGCTCAAGCCCCCTAAAAAACTATACACGATCTCATTCCTGTTCCCGGTGAGTATGTAGAGCCACCAAAATAATGTTTTTAATAATGAGACTTGTTTGTATTGAAGGTCGACGTCGTTCGTGCTAGTGACGTCGGCCGCGTCGCTGGTGCTGCTGTCGCTGTGCTACGTGCTGACGGACGCGTGTCGCGCGTGGGGCGGGGCGCCGTTCCGCGCGCCCGGCCTCAACGCCATCGCGCTGTACGTCGGACACTCACTCTGCGCACACTTGTTCCCCTTCCACTGGAAACTTCCCAACATGGAAACCCACACGATGCGATTACTCGAAGCCACTTGGGGCACGGCCCTCTGGGTCATCATCGCCCACGTCATGGCCAAGAAAAAAGTTTTTATTTCACTTTAATTTGGTTTTGTTCGAATTAGCGTGAGAGGATACTCGATGACGGGAAAATAAGTCGGCTTTTGTATCAAATTACAATTCTTTCCAAAGTAACTGTATTCAAATATAATCGTACTCCTTTTGGTCATTCTGTTATTTCCTCTACATATATGGGCAACACGTTGGCGTTGCTCTTGGAGTTCGAAGACATCAATGGCATCGCCGGCGGCACCACTTTCCATCAGGTGTACCGTCTGTTTTTTTGGTCATGATTTTGTGTAAAATATCTATAAAATTTGATTTAAATATTTCACTTTAACCTTTAGTAAGTACATCTTAAGACTGACGTCGAAGGACATTGCTCACACTTTCTTAGGAATCTAGTCCTGTTTTCCTCTTTTAAAAGTATTTAAATACTTACTTATGATTTTATTTTGGGTTTTACCTATTATAGAGGTAAAAATAAATAATTATTTTAATTAATTAATAAATTATTAGAATGTAAGCCAATGCCCATTTTTTATTGACAAACCTGGTATTACAATAAATTAATTTAATATAAACATTCAGCAACCAATAAATTACTTGATCAATATGTAAATTTTGCTGCTATCTAGTTAAGGGAATATCAAATCGTTGGTGGCAAGTTAATTTGAACTTGACATTCACGTAAATCTGCCATTTACATGCAATTAATTAATAGTAAAAGTAAGAAACTATAGAAGCTATGCTTGTGGTTAAATAAATGATTGAGGTAAAATAAAACATTATAAATGTTAACTGAGAAGCGAAAAACTAATTTCATAGGTTATAGAAATCGAATGAAGTGTCAATAATCTCTTGGATTTATAAAACTTAAGTGACCTGCCTATGGCAGTTGTATTGCATTCTTAAAGTTAAGTCCTGTTATCAGCATATTCTTGAAAGCGCTTACAGATTCTTGTCCAAAGTTATTCTTTGTGAATCGAAATAATCTTTCAAAGAAAATATGGTAAATGAAAGCATTCATGTAAGGAATTTTTACTTTTTGTTAGTTTTCATTAGAGATAGTTATTATATGAATGTATTTGATCTTAAGGTATATTTCACTAATTATTGTCATAAGGAAATAAACTGTAAAACATGAATTATTATTTCATTTTCTATTTAATATGCCTACCGTTCCTATTAAAAGTACACCTTTTTTATTTATATTTATAGTAAAAGTACACCTTAGTGAAACTTATTATGTAGTGTAAAAGTAGCAGAACTTATTACATTGACACTTTTTTGCGCGGTATAGTTAGAATCGTATCAGATCAAAAATTATCATATTGTACTGAATTTATTTGTGACATTTAATAAAAACATACTCCGCTAACGTTTTCACCAACGACGGATCAATCAATCAGGAACGTGAAGTGAATTCGAAAAAAACAATCGGTTTACAATATTCAATGCTTTATTAGCACAAAGGGTGACAGTAAAATCCGTAATGTCATTTGAAAAAATAATAATAAAACAAACGATTTAACAAATCATGACTTAAGGTAACAGTGAAATAGTTTTAGTATATAAAACCATTGTATAAATTTACAATTTCACACAAATAACAATGTTTTACCGGAGAAAGAACCACATAGTATGAGCCTGAGGGTATTGTCGAGCTCTTTCAAAAGTTAAACGACAGCCAATTAAATATAAAATCAACTTTAACAATGCTTCTAAACATTTTGAGCTTCCAATCAAAGGAACTTCCTTGATATCTTCAACATTGTTTACATTAATTTTTATTACACTCATAAATATTATGTAGTTTGGCATTCTTTTAAAATAAATAATCTTTAGGTCTATATCTCCATAACTTAGTAACATTTTCTTTAAATTTTAAACTTTTCGATACTTTACGTTTACATAAATGCCATTTTAGGATTTTTTCTAAATAATTTTGTAAATAGTTGATGGTTTTCGATATTAACTTTAGTTTAATGATACTTATTTGATATTGGTAAACCACATCTGACAGGCAGGCACACATTCAGTATATTTTCTATTAAATTTGCTAAACTAGAGACCTAACTCATAGCGATAGATTTGTAGAGTTAAATATACTTTCATTTTATGTATATATATATAGAATTTTAAAATTTCATTACAAAAAATCTCTTAAAATATAAAATATATCTCAATTCTTAAGTTAATGTAAATGATCCCAGACGAGTTTGGGTATATATTTACTGATCTATACATGATGTATAATTATATTTAGCACGATATAAATATGTAATGTTTTAACATTTCTAAAAAGGAAGAACGTTTAAAAATGAGTACATAATAATTGCACACAATGGAAGTAGCAAAAACACTACCGTAGAGATATTTTTAAAATATTAGTTTAAATAGTTAAAAATTGATTAAATACGATAAAAAGATAAAACATCTATGATTTGTACATGAATGTAGGAAATTCGTTATTTTAATTATAATTCTATGATTAGAAGAGTAAGTACTGAGGCTCACTTTAAGTCACTCTTATAACAATGCAATAAAGATTAAAATGGAATGTTTTACTAAGAGAATGTTAGTTTATGCGAAATTATTACAATATAGAACTAAATCTTGGCAAGACCAAAACGAAACTAATAAAATACTGTTAATTTATGATCATACATATAAAAGGCGCTTTACATGAAATAAACATATAAAAGAAGATTAAAAAGGGAGTAAGAACTTTGGAATACTTATTATTGCGAAAGTTGAAAGAAAAGGCTTAAATCAGCGCCTCGTTAAACTGTTAAATAAAATAGGAATGTTACAGCTTTAATGTGAGTTACGTTCATTTTAGTTGAAGGCATGCCATTATTTTGTACTTGTCAATGTATGGAGTGAAGACAGGGTGAATAAAGCTAACATAATAATCCAGGGACCCCAACAAGGGCCAGTTACTTCGAGAGACTAGACATTACCGAAATTTTGTCATACATCGGTTTAAATAGGTCCTCTATATTTGATACATAATCTAATGTGCCTTAAATACAAGATTAAATCTCTAGGACGATTCACAATTTCACTCTATATAAATGCAAATTCATGGAATTCAATATTACTCGGTAAGACAATTCATACTGTGTGTATTCATCAAATCTTACATTATTATGCTACCGACCCATCGATTACACTTCAAACGAAACCTAAATCTGATTCTCCAAAAGGTAAATATAAATTGACGATGAAATTAAATATGTACCTAATAAGCTTAGATTTTAACACCATCAAAGTTGATTTAGTCGTTGTTGTAATTTCAGGCCAAATGTACCGAATATTTCATAAAATCGTATAGTTATCATACAAACAAGTAAGCCCTTTCATTTACACAGCAACATACTATTAAGTGTATGCTTTGGGTAACAATACAATACTTAACCTAATTGCACATTTTGATAAAAACACGCAAGGCTTAAATTTACCTATGTAACGCTTTAATGCTCTATAAAATATATTACGAGATTTCAAACAACACGCGTATATAACTATTGTATCTTAACTATGAGCCCGTTGTTTCCCTGTCATAAGCCGGCCCAGGGCCTCGGGCGGTGCACGCATAAATAAATATCTAATGTGGCACTTGACAGTGTTAATATAACGCGGGTCTACGCAACCAGCACCACACTACTCCTATACTAATGAATCTAGTGAGCAACCATTCGACCTCGTCTCGGCCATGCTTTAATGTAAGTAAATACATCCAAAATATACAATACAATAATATACACTCGAAAATGCGAGAGCAGGTGGCGACAACAAGTAAGTTTGTCAACTGTGAGAATCATCCACGGTTTACAATGTCTCACAGCCTTTTAACGTCTAACGAACTACTTAAATTACAAAACGTTTTATACTCTGTTATTTGATTAGCCAGAAGACGAATTCGTAACATTTCTGTAACGTTAATTCATTGGAGGGTGGTTCCGTCCTTCTGAAGTATTTTCTTTCAAGGACGGGAACGTGTTATCTACAGGGCTGTGACGTCACACGCTGCGTGTGTAGTGACGTCACTTGCGCGCGCCGCGTGTCACCAGCGCTTGCAAAGCTGCCATCTGACTCAGAAGACTCGCGTTCTTCTGCTCTAAGTTCTCTACCCTTTTCCTATAGTCTGTGTTCTCAGCGACCAGCATTTCCACCTTCCTTTCGAGCTGGTCCATGTATTCTTTCTTTTTGCGTCTGCTCTCTTGTGCTGATATCTGTGACGAAAAAAGGTATGTAAAAAATGCACATACGAGTCTAAAATATACTGTTTTAGGATATTAGTTCTCTCGCAATATTCACCTTATTTTTTATTTTTCGTCTGATTTTCTTGAGGGATTTCTCTTCCGCCTTGCTGAGTGGCAGACGCGTAGGTACAGGGTAACCTTCAGCTAGCAATGTTCGTTTCTCCTCTTCTGTCAGCACGAGCGTACCAGTTGACCCTTTCTGTAAATAAGATGAGCCGCATTAGTACAAGTTTTTAAAAAATTTGTAATGGCAAAGGGACTTCATAAGATAGAATGTCTGTAGTAGTATAGTATAGGTAGTGACCGGCTGGTTGCTGATGAGCGGCGTGTTGATCGGCTGGCGCGAGTGGTGGCTGACGTACAGGTGCGCGCGGCGCGGCGGCGGCGGCGGCGGAGCGTCGGCGGCCGCGTCGCGTGCGGGCGACACCGCGCCCTCGCTGTCCGACGATGACAGCGACGATGGCGGCGTCGGCGGCAGGTTGAACCCTGGAACACAACCATACTCGTCAGATGCCTTTATTATACAACAGTTAACTTAAGAGTTTTTTTTTTTATTCATTTTAATCCCATGTCAAATGCGTTGACTGAGTTTTTAGCCAAAAAACGTCGCGATTACATTTGCGTTATTAACTTATAATTGTAGTTACCTACAAAGTTAAAGTTGTAGTTACAATCTCTAGCTCGCCACTAGAACAATTATTTTTTTATTGATTATGATTTCATACGAGTTCTGAGAATAGCAAACACATCGCATTTCAAAAACCACTCGTAACAAATTCTCGTAGCAAAAATATATCCTGACAAACACACATACGTTTTTGCCTTCGTATGTTAAGTGTGGAGTGCATTAGACAAGAATTTATATGCAACGCAACCTATGTATGTGAGAAGCAAACTGTATGGCTGATAATAAGCGGCTACCGTCGCAAATGCCAAATTTATTAAGCGAATTGTAGCAGACTTACCAGAGCCGGCGCTGACTTTAATGGATAGTTTTTTGGAGTTGAGCGTGGTGGCAAGCCGAGGGGCCGCACTCAGGAGTAGCTGGGGGACTCCTGCCGCTCCCACCTTCTGCAGCACTGCCTGGGGCATGTGGATCGTACCCGTCTGTAATTATAAATAAACCTACATTAATAATATAATAAAATAATCTAATCATTGATACTTTTATGACGGAGAATCATCGTGTTGGGGTTATTATTATTATTATTATTATTCTTGTACAGTAGGCCAAAGTTTGGACAAAAATCCATTAACAAAATCCATCGGATAAACCGGAAATTAATATACGGTGTTGAAGTCAGTTCAGAAAGGTTATTTTGAATTAATCCTTCAAGTTATAATCATATATATCCCTTTCAAACAGGGAAGAAAAGTTTGTGAGCAGCTTGCCCGAGAAATCCCGTGGCAATTTACCTAGCCAAGTTCTAATACAGACACGCTTAAATACGTTTTTGTGAAATGTGTCAACAGAGAGAAACAAATTATGCCTTGACAGAGACAAATGGTGCGGGCAATTTTCATCAAATACAACACTCAATTGAAATTGTGTTCTAACGGTAGCTATTCACGGATTTTTTCCCAATTTAGGATGTTAACCTAAATGGACCGTCTGCTGCTGTGATAACTGTTCATCTTAATTCGATGTGATCAGACAACAATAGCTGTAAATCAACGTATTTATCAATTAAACGCTCATAGTTATAGGGTGCGTTTGTTTGAACGTAATTCAATTTTTATTGCAAACTCGAAACAGTAAATACCTATAGCCAACTTAATTAGGCTTGTGATTGACATTGCTGACCGTAAACTTTCGAACAAGAAGGTTCGTTTCATTGCGGTTGCTCTGCAGTGAGTGTCAATGTAACCGTCAAATTATAAACACTGTCAGATTGTAAAATGCGATTTTTTTTAAATTGCTTTAAACGCAAAAAAAGGTTAAGGCATGAGTTCACAGTATATTACCTACTCTAATAAACTTTTGAGAAATTATGAGTTTAAAGCAGTTAACATTTTCCGTATTTTGCAATCTGAGGGTGTTCACAATCTGACGGTGACAGATATATATCAAAGTAGGTAAGCCACCCGCTGCGAATAACTCAGAGTCTCACATTGATTTTCAGAGGAACCAGTACAAACCCTACAGTCTAATTACATTGTGAAGGTAATTGCGCCAGTCCCCACACAAGATGTAACCGCAACCAGTTGCAGTTTTTTACGGAGAAAGTCGTCGGGTTAGTTTTTGTTAGTCTTCAAGTGACTCTGATTCGAGATTGGATCGAGAAAAACGTGACTCGCCAAATATTTTGTACAGCAGTTAAGAATCTCTATGATTCGCAACACAGATGTTCTGGTACATAGTGAATGTAGGTATGAATAACAGTTAATAAGTTATAGAAACAAAGTTTTGTTATGGGAACAGATTATAAGTTAATTCAATTCGAAATTACGAGCTCGTTAGCGAACTTTGGCCTTTGAAACGTGACGGATCAGGGAGGACAAATTTCACGTGTTGGTTCTCATTTTTAACCTTGATCTTTTAATTAGTAATGGTCTTTATTTTGTACGATTGAGGTGGCTAAATATGTAAGAGCATCTGAATATAGCCTAAAGTTCCAATATTACTTATAAGTGACAGAAAAGGGAAATAAATAATTTAAAACACATAGAAGCCTTGAAAAAGCTGCTGTAGTTACCGAAAGGTCTATTTACTAGTAATAAAAAACAAAAAAACATAATTTGGTTTTTAAAAAGGTTATAATTTTCCTTACCGTGTGGTCAATGACATAGTCGAGATGTGTGAGCGGCGTGCCGGGGACAGGTGACGGGGGGCATGAGGAGGCGGGGGACTCGGGCTCCGACTTGGGTTCGGCCTTCACCTCAGCCAGCGGGGACTCCGACGACCGCCGCCTGCTCCACGCGCCACCGGGGATGGCCGGGTAGCACTCCTCCTCCATGTCTGGAATTACAAAACTGACGGTTAAATATGGAAACATTTTTATCTAGATTTGGCAAACTCACCAATGTCAAGGGACGATGTGGCCGAAGATGGAAAATTTGTACTAAACAAAAAATCATTAAAATGTCAGGCAAACTTAGGTTTATAAATGGATTTAAGATATTGGGTAGTTTGCTACAATCACGCCTGACGGATTCCCGAAGATGAAACATACCATAAAATGCATATTTATTATCACTCAACGTCAAGAGGTCCAAGTTATAGCTACTCAGATTTTAGTTGTGCTTATTGCCGATTAGAATCTTTTTTAAATTACTGATTTATATTGATGTTAATAGGAAACAATATGTTAATATGTATTTGGTATTGTTTCATTAAACGTGTTTTGTTTATCGTAATTATTAATTTAAAACAAGAAGATCTCATTTCGACTGATCGCACGAAGGCGTACATTGAAGTCTGGCTTTAAACTATGAAACTTACACTTCCTCTATCAATTTCACGCTAGGAGAAGATAACCTCATGCCTGAAACTATGCATGAACAAACAACTTAATTTTCCACCGACCGTACAACACGAAACCGTTTAGGTTGTTATTTTGTCCAAAGCTATATGATGATGTACTTGTTCGAACACCTAATTAAAGTGTTTTTACATTGAAACTTGCTATATGAATATTTAACAGAATGCATGATTAAGTCATTAGCTAATAGCTATGCGTTTCGCTATTTGCAACGCAACTGAATGCATTGGTTTAGCTATTTGACTAATGTATTTTTTTAGGTTAGTCGGTTCTATACAATGCCACTTTACAATCCATTAAATTTTCAGAGTTTGCTAACTACCAATTCATTTACATTGAACAAAGTCAATTTAAATTAAATTTAAGGAAACCTACATTAGCGGGTACCTTAATAACTAATTAAAAGAAATTATCTTAACTGCTTGAACAGTGTAAGCATCGCTTTACTACATTTTTAATTTCCTCGTAATTTAAAGTTTAATGTACTCGAGGCTGTTTTAATCACATACGGGAATAACTGGTCTTTGTATGATAAGGCAACTTAGCATTCACAACGATACTTTTTGTGTATGGTGCTCGATTAGCATTAAACGAGGGACTTGACATTTTCAAGATGGATGATTCAATGAGCGGCCGGAGCCGTGAGCCGTCGATCGTTCACCCAAAGAATACCTTTCACCAAAACAACTTGGAGCCGTGACCATCGGCTGCGTATGTGAAACTTTTTTAAATTCTATCGAAAAACTATCTATATTCGAAAAACTAATGATTCGACGATTCGCTGGCATAGTTTGATAGGTACTTTTACCGCTTCTTTTGGGAACTTCTTTCCTTTCAGGAAATTGAAATCTAGTCCTCATGATTGCAGAGTGAATGCAATGACCAAAAGTACAAACCAAAATTCTTATATCTATTATAAGCATCTAGCATATCTTATAGTTTATAATTTCATATTAAATGAAAAGAAAAGTTATTTTTTTACGAACTATTGAAACGTGATCAGATAATATTGTTTATTTATCGCTTCTTTACTGATACAGTAGAAATAGTAAAGATAAAAACCTCGTAAATGATTTAGTGTCAACAATAATAATGAATATTAGATATATAATTTGTCCGCTGTACTCCTGGTTTTCTTAAGAATGAAAACTTCAAACTGTACAGATCTAAAGTGAATTAATATCAGTTTTCTAAATAAATTAAAACATAAAATAAGTTCCAGTCATGAAATAAATAAAGACTTAATCCTAGAATTGTTACCTCGGTTAACTTGGAGGGAACGGGAAGTGGCGTTATTTTTTTTATTTAATATTTCATCTCTCATCAAAATTTGACAGTAAATATTAATTGACACTAGCAATGCCATCAACAACAAAAAAAGTTATCCGACAGCCTCAGAAGGAGGGTAATGTTTTGAGCCTTATGGCGCCTGTCTATTTCTTACTTGACATCACAATTAGTGGAATAATTTAATATTAGACCCAATTATAGTCAATAAGGTGGTATGAAATTAAGCTTAATTTAATTAATTAAGATAAATACATCATGTACACGCTTTGATGGTTTATCAATTAATTTGTTACTTTTAAAAACCAACTTCTGTTTAAGGTACTTCGCCACATTCGGATCATTTTTAAATCGATTCGGGTTTTTTTTTTAATTCATAATCTAAAATCGACCACTTCCAATTTATTCACAGTCACAAAATCTTGCTAAAAACTAGTTTGTACTAAAATAATCTTTGTAACTTGAACAGTAACGTGTCGTGTTAATAAATACATGCTCGTTTTAAAATAACAAAGTAATAATCGATTAATGATATCTCTGAACGTGTGCGACCCGCAGCGCGGTGTCATGCTAGATAAATAACACATGTAATTTACAAATAATACAAACGCTTACAAATAAAGAACTGTATAACTTACAATGCATAAACTTTGTGTCAAAATACTTAAGGTTGGCCAAATGCCAAGTAAGACACTTTGAACAATAGTGAAATAATTCATTTAATATATTTTTTTATAACAAACAAACGGGTCACCAGATGGAAAGTGATACCTCTGCCTATTGACACGACGATGCCCCTTATTTCGTGGAACGCCAAAAGCACCGAGTCCCATAAAGTATGTATTTTAAATTACATTTTACCGTCACATAGATTCTTTTCTTTTTCAAATTATTTTCATAACTCTAATTTATTAACTTATATAACCTTAATATATATTGTACCTACTTCTTAATATTGTATCTAAAATAATTCAATGTAACCGTTAAAAAATATTGTTTTAATACGCATTAAGCATTTTGTACAAACCTCCGTGGTTTTTACAATGCCTCAATTATCTCTTGTTGTTGTAATATCTTTATAAAGTTAAATAAATTATTAAAAAGATGCTGCCTGTTCGTTGCCCATTAAGAGGTAAAGATACTTCTCGTGCTGGTAATTGCACTCTGGCTATCCATCCTTCTTACCGAAACAGCGAAATGGTTCATCTCAGAAATAGAAAGGAGGGTGGTGATCTTATTCTTACAGCAATATTGGTAGATAAAAGATAGTATCATTATTATAATGATAATAAATAATTAAACTGACTGAAGATGACTGAACATCTTTTATAAATGGGTATAAACAACATTGATTCATATTATATTCATCAATATATTTAAAAACTAACATTATTTATTTAGTGAAGGTTAATTGTCGTAGTAAGGTAGGTAAATAACAGTTCACCAATGTCACCAATGTTAGAGAAACGTTTTGTTTTCGTAAATACCATTTCTAGTACAATGCAAAGGCCACACCATATAATTGTGTGACGAATACACAATTGAAAAGTGATTTATACGTTTTATTAAGATGGATGTAAGCATTACGTGCCTTTAATGGTTTCCTGATTTTAAATTTGGAGAAAACAATAATTCTATCTTCCGAACGCACGCATCGCACGTTTGTTTTCTACATAGACAATGATTAGCTTATAAACTGATCACGAACGAAACGAAACAATCTTAAAGGGTTCCGTAGTCGTTACATACGAAAACCCTAAAACATTAATATTAGTAGCTGTTAATTTGTGAAATTATATTAAAACTTTATGCTTTAAAGCGTCCTTTTAAACAAAATTGAAAATTCTTGCTTAAAACAATCGTGTAAAATTATTAAAAATGGTTGATTCTGAAAAGACTCTGCCGTCATAAAAGTTCCAGAAACATATTTTTAAAACAGTAATAAAATATTGAATTAACTACAAAAACAATAGCCCGATCACTGGATTGATAAACGACTAACATGTTCAAACACACCGCACTTTTCATATTGTTCAGTGTAATGTCGATTTTCAAGGTTGAAAATATATAATTATGTTAAAAGTAAATATTTACTGAAGGCCATGCGTTTTATATAATAACACACGTAATAATACAATACAATCACGCTGTGTGAAATGTTTTCAGAAAATTTGTTTTTAAGTATTTTCGAATTCACAGTAAACATCACAGTTTAGAATATTTATGAGATTTATTTTATAAAGATGATTATGCATACGAACTTAGAGGTTTTTTGTGACTGACTAGAAAAAAGTCAAAGAAAATTAGTTTAGGAGCTACGGTGGAACCAACACATAGACTCATGAGATCTCAGCTCCGTTCGCGGGTCGGTAAAAAGTGGATTGAACCCTAAGTTTACCAATTTATGCGATGCGTCAACTGAACAAAGAAGCCTCAGGGGGAATGTTAGCGTTACGGAAAAATAGGTTCTACTAAAGAAAAATATTAAGAAGATATACATTTTTAAGTAAGACGAACAATCATTAACGTACCATCGACTTTAGTGTGCGGGGAGGGTGGCGCGGAGTCATCTGAATGCAGGCTGTAGGAGTGCTCTGTCTTTATTGGGGCTGCACCGAGTGCTGCATCCGTCATCAGCCTGTCATGCAGCACCACGCCACATTTAGAGTCACGCTGCACCAACCAGTCGGACATCTCCGCGTCCTCATCCAGCACATCCTGCATCTCCTGAAAACGAACACCTGGGTTAGATTGAATTGGAAAAAGGTTTAATTGTATTCTGTTTAGTGTTTGTATGAAATTTGATAGTGATATGTGAAGTTCAGATGTTTTAGGTTAGAGTTTGTTTCGTACACCGAGAATGCGGCGTCGCAGTTATTTTGTAGACACCCACAGTTATTTTGTGCCAACAGGCTTCACTTATCAGATGAAAAGTTCTATGCATAACCATCGCATTCACTTCAAATCTTGTTTTCTAGTCATTTAAACGTCTGTACAGAAATGTCAACACATTCGTGTTTGAAACGCTAGAAAAAGGTAGATTTTGCTAGTGTTTTACCCTTTATGGCATTTTCGTCTGATAAGTCTAAGGTTAAAGACGAATACTCATTTTTTTGTGTTGTTCAAAGAATATGAAAACACAGTATATCTTTTAATGTCTTTTCTAAGGGTTATAATTTCCGTGAAATAAAAAATTTAAATAAATGAAAAGTTAAGTTGTTCCCATTTCTATCCTTTGGGCATTTCAAATTGGAAAAATATAATACCGCGACATGAAAAATATAGCAATGCTAAATTGGTAATTAATCTTACATACAAGTTTAAAATAACTTTTAGATTTTTTTTAATTTGTTTTATTTTTGTAATAAGTAAATAATCACCCCGAGCCACGAAGTATTTAAGAAGTTATAATAGATATTCTTTCTCTACAAACCAATGGCTGTAGACAGGTTCATGTAACGGGTCTTTCAGACATCGCATAATAAACGCCTGTTTTGATTGCTTGTTAGATACTTTACGACAAATGAAATAAGGAAAAATTTATAAAATACTTTCATACTTGATACTTTATTTTTATTTTCTTAGAATTTAGAATTTCTGTTTCGTCAAAAATACGAAAAAGGCATGTTTCTTTTTGGATGTCTGTTCATCTACAACAAAAGTATAAAACAAAATTCAAATAAGTCGCCATAAAATTAGTTTTGCAATAATAATAATTTAAGCTGTCCAATTTCTAATTATTATTTCGTAGGAGCTCCTTTTGTGAATAAAATTAGTTTGCCGGTCACATACTCAGTGCGGTCAGTCAACTTTATCTGATGTTGTACCTATTTGAATACGTACTCAGCATATACTTCTTTAAAGTAACTATGTAACATTACTTATATAGTGTACTTACAGTTAATATCTATATGAGCAATACCAATCATTGAGTAAGTAATCAAGAAATCTCAAAAAAATATAATACCTTTAATGCTGTTGTTAGGCAGATAGGTACATTTAGGATAGAAAAAATCTTGAATGCGATGAAATTTTGTATGGAGATTGCTCGAGCGAATGGGGCGGTTCAATTAGTATAAACATTTATGTACGTACGTTCATTTTAGGTTTACCAAAGAAAAATAAAAACAACAACATGATGACTGTAATTTTTTGTATTTTTTGAGGTCATTACCACGGTGAGTATGAATTTATACGATAACAAAGTGTTTAGAGCCGGCCGACGCGCGCACTCCTCGACCTTAGCCTTGCACCAGCCAAGCAATATACAGTATTATAATAAACACTGCCATCATTACTGTTATCTGTCATAATATTACGTTTTTTTTTTTAATTAATTAAATTTCACATGATTTGTATAAAATGAAAAATTCACACGATCTTATAAACTAGATCAATCTCAATAAAAATACGTTTTTTTTGTTAAAACATTGAATTAACTAAGTAAGTATTTTAATTGTTTAACACTATTTTAATCATTTGCGGTCTCGCGGACTTTTTAACATTTTGTAACTTTTCTTCAATTCTATAGTACTATTATCCTCGAAATATTAAAGAAATTAGGAAGTGTACGTTCTGTAACGTGTCATTTAGTCTGTGTCCATTTTAATAAGCGAGCGAATTGATGTGAACGAACGGCCATGGTTGGTCGAAAACGGTCGCTGACCCAGCATCGAACCCCACACCGCCCGACTACTGATCAGATGAGCTTCCGAAATGACGCACATTCACGGCGTCCATGGTGCCCCTAAACAAACTAACTATGCAAATAATAGCCTCCTTAGAGGTAATTATGGCAGATACTTAGATGGATTCTATTCGAAGCGAAGTGAGCAAATCGAAGTTTTTAAGCGTAATTTAAAATGTGATGAATTCCAATGTGATCCGTGAATATTCGTAAAGCTTATAAACTGAGCGGTTTTAGGTATGTAGGTGGTATAATGGGTATAAATAAATAGTTTTACCTAATGTAACTTGTTATCTGTTGTAGGTGAGCTAAGAAAATTTGTTACACTCAGTAAAATCTAAAGTTTTATTGTTTTGAAAGGTCAACAGCGTAAAGACAGATTTATTATAAGTTTCATAATGTGTACACATTTGATAGGATTGATTCGTGACATTACATCTAGAGTACAGACGGCAGAACATAAAGCAATATCAGTCCTTATGCTGCACAACTTAAGAACGGTTCAAAGTGCAAAAAGGTTAGGTTGATCCATGGTTGTGTGTACCATTAAAGCTAAGACAAACAATTTAGAGCTTTACAGCGTTGGAGTAAGCCGGACCTAAGTGCCGAGTTAGGACTAATCTCCTGCCAAGATGTTTGGCAATCAGGCGGCTTTGCCAATACTCTTCTTCACTTTACTATTACTTACGAGTAACTGTAACGTGAAGTGACTTCGAATAAGGCCAAGTGAGTGTGGGTCGGAGTCTACACTGACAGACATTCAGTAACGATTTTTGACATGCGTGTTTAACAAGCACTTTAACTATCTTGTTTCAGTTGTATGCTATAGTGTCTTACTGTATTGAATATATTAAGTAACGTAACGATAATATTAAGTAAAAGTCTGTAGCTATTTAATTGTAGTCATGCGTTGTTGGTTAAAAATACGCTTGGGTCCCAAGTCCCGGCTGTCTATTAAGTTGGTTGGTAAAATGTAGAGAAAACAGATGACTTTTGAAATTAACAATAGGAAATATGCATGACTTTTTATATTAATTTATTATAATTCGATACCACTTATAAACACAAATCAGTTAGACTTTCTCAATTATCTGACTTATTAACTAAGTTATAAAGCTTCAAAGTTGGTGGGAGAGAGAGATCCAATATGTACAATTACGTCAATGTACACGGGCGCCGTACAACTTCCATAGAAAAGGTTGTTTTAAATGAGCGAGATAGATACTCGTATATTTACGTTTAATGGTCATATCCCCCTTGGTTTATCGTACAATTCTTATTCTGTTTTCACTGTAAATATAACTACTATTTCCACATACTGTACAATAAATTGATTGAATAATCAAAATCAATTTCAAACTTGTAGTCGTCGAAAAATAATAACGATATTTTTTTTTGTGTAAAGTGACCCCATAGAATTGTTATTAGAGAAGCCTCATTCACAGTTACTTTATGAAGACGCCTTTATTTTAATAAGTATCACATAACAATCGACATATCGATAGAAAAATTCGATTCGGCTATTCATTTAGTTCTTTTGTAACCATTAAATTGAGTATCGAAACTAAATGAGGACTGTTAACTCGATGTTCCATTTATAAACATTAATTTTAAGTTTAAGGTCATCAAGTAAACTTTAAGAGCACCAAAAGTTAAAGTTGTTCGATAAACGGTACAAAACTCGGCCAATTAAAAAATATTATTAACAACCCGTGACTACGCTCTTGTTATTTTGGGATACGTACAAAAATCCTTAATAATAGGTATATAATTAAAACAGTATTTTGATTTAATAGTCGTGCTGTTGATTGGGAATTTGGGAAGCTAACATTTTTCTGAGACTTCATATTAAAGAAGTTTATTCTCTCATAAATCTTTTCAATACCAAAATAACTGAAAAATACTGGAAAATTTGCAACACAACTGATTTTGAAATTACATTTTAACATTCAAACAAATTTCTATCACTTCTATTTTCAAAACTTTTTTTTATTCGCCGCTATTGTAGTTCCCGTGGCGACGTCGTAAGTACAGCGCACGCAGCTCGCTCGCAACCCGTTTCTCTATTTCTCAAGAGAACGTCTCATGAAAGACCGTTGCGCCCGCGACAGGAATGGGAGCATTTTTTGTGAGATCTACTTTCACCAGGCAATATTCGCGTCCGGTTGCTTGTCGACTATATCACGATCGAAACAAGCTACATACTTACATAGCATAGTTAGGTATGCTTTGCTGAAAATCAACAGGGATTAATATGAAGAACTTGCTATCGTTTTATCAAGTTAAAGGAAGCAGTTTTTCCCTCTCTAATTTCTGTAAGATTTGTTGGTACAGTTTTGTCTCGTAAAAAGAGTTTATTAAAAATCAATGTAATGAAATAAATATTAGCTCACTAAAATAAACTAGACAAAGTTTTCATAAATATGATAACTTAAATACCTGCGATTGAAAGCTTGTATTAGTTAAGGTACTAAAATCTACATTGTTTAATGGGTATGGTTGGTTAAATGCCAAGCAAAGCTTTACATTTTTTTAAAGTATCAACTATTTAAATACTGTTACAAAACAGCAAAATCTATGCATGGCAGTTCAGGCAAATCGCTTCAGTCTTAAATTAAGACGGATAGGCAGTGTATGAAACATTGCACTTGTTAATTATAGTCCTTTGAAGCGTTCGGTAACTTTCGGAATCGAAGCCAGCTTTATGAAGTACCGTAAGCTCTTTTAAATTGTTCCAAGTAGACTGCAGCGAGTTCCGAAACAAGCCCAAAGTCTGATAGGTCAGAAAACCTGTCCATTCTGCATACATTACAATCTCGCAATCATTATTTACTGTCAATCTTTTCCACAACCTGTTTCCTTCATAATTCCTTAATAACACGTCTCACTGCAGATACCATTTGCAGGGACAAAACATATTATTTTTTAATTTTTACTTTGTAAGAAGTCGGCCGGTGTAAAATAATCAAATTCTCCATAAATTAATATTTATAGTAAATGTTAAATTGAATTACCAATCAAAAAAACTTAATTATTTAACGACTTTGTGACTTACCTAAGTGTCCTTCAAAGTCTACAAAATTGTAAGGATTTATCAAAAAACAAATGGACTTTAATATTTAGTGAAAAATTTCATTTTAAATGATTTCTACCAACGATATAATACTGCTACATATTCAATGAAATCTAGTTTAATTACAACATGGATGACAGGCTATGGAGAAAATCTATCTACGATATGACAGAGTGAAGAAGTATAAACAGAAATGATAGAGCTAAATGTTATGAGCAATGTTTATACAAGCAACACTTATATCATCGGTGCGACAATGGTTTCAATGTTGCATATAGCTGTTATGATGATGAGATGAGAACCGACAAATAGGGCAGTCTACATGAACTAGTTTTTATACCCCAGTATTAACCACCTACGCAACCTGTGGGAAACTGGGAAATCACTTTTGTACACTTACTATGCCGGTCAGAAGCTAACGTGGGTGTACAATATCGAGTCCTGAATGGCGATGGAGATTGAAAATGTCATATTGGTCTATTACTCAAGTCTGCTGTCTCAAGGGCTTTGAATGAAAGTTGCTACCGTTAGAATGGTAAGTTTAATTGAGGACTTCTTTAAACTGTTTTACTACTATTTACTAACTGGTCTAGTATTACAAAATTATGAATGCAAAAGGAGATCAGTCTGACATCTTTTATACTACTTTTGAAGAGATTTCGATAAAATATTTCAAAGGCGAGAAATTAGCCAATGGTATAACATGCATGCATGTATTAAGCAGTTTCGGGCTCTAGCTAATAAAAATATAATAACGTTTGATATTCATGAGTTAGGTTTAGTGTTATAATAACAATAGCTGTTTTCCATCAATTTTAATTCAACCGGAATTGACGGGGCCTTGGAGCGAAACCCCTGAACAATTTAGATTATAGCTGAGTGGGAAAAAGTGGCAGGCGTGACGTCATAGGCACCATAAAGTAATGTCTAGACAGATGACGTCACAGCTAGTAGATCTCGCAGCTGGATACAAATGGAAGATAACTTACTCTATCATTAATGAATTATAACACTTCATTATATAAAAAAAACTTCTAAAAATAACGCAACGGTTTTTCTGTTATTAGATAACCTTACAACATGTCGCTTGACGCCGACAAACGAATAAGCTGTAATGGTTAGTAATCCATGGCTCAATTTTATCTATACGGTCGTCTTATAGTATATTTCATGTATTGAATTAATTACCATTTTATCGATTTTTATGCTGGATTACCGAATTCAAGGCTGAAAAACATTGATTAAGTTAATTGAAAACATTTTGAAGGAAGCGGTCGTAATCTACTTTCACTGCTTTTAATTTTAAATATTTGAAAAACTTTAGGTTAAACGCTATTTTAAGTTTTGTTATGTTGTTTTTGATCGAATCCGTGACTCGTAAATTGTTTAACTTTACACGAATATTTTAAACGGATATAAACCTTTCATGACGTGTCACGTGTCGACAAGCACTTTAATGTTGAAGTGTCCCGTAACCAACCAGGAAAGAAACCCTTATTTAGAATAACATAAAAAGTTCTTAAATTGAAACAGTTGTTGTTACGTAAAATGTAATGCAAGTACAGTTGAGTTGGAATCTGTAACTGAAACACATCGGGGTGTCACCGGAGATATGCCCCTCTCCCTCCCTCCATATCCCCTCCCTTTTCAATTTTCCACCTCCCTGGCTCCAACTTAACTGATAACAACGCGCAACAGGCGGCTTTGGATAATAAAACTTTCGCGTATTCATTATCTGGTTGGTACTTTGATAAAAAGTAGAGCGAGTAATGGAACACTGTAAGGCTTTTTTTTTATACTCACGAGAAAAGCGTTAAACTTCTATTAAATAGCACGGGCTTTAATTATTTAAAATCAAAGGGTACGGGAAACCTTAAAAAGGAGAAACTTGAGAAAAGCCTCGCTCCCTTTTTTAAGAAATCTGGGCGAGCTTCGAGTGCCAACTGCGACCGGAATAGGTATTCGTCTATTTTTAAACGCAATAAAACTTGGTAATTTATTCTAAGCATTTCTATTAGGGCGCGTCGGGCCGGCAGACGGGGCACGTAGTCTCGGGGCGTGACATGACGTCACAGCGATGACGTCACCCCTCGAGCGGCCCACGCGCTGTCATCGCGACAATTTTCACAATTTTCCGCCCGCCTTACGCCGCCTGCGACCGTTGATAACATAGCGTTTCCAATGTAACGGCATAGGCTTTTACCCGGAAATTACGTGGGTTTAAGTACCTCCCGGTAGGAAAAGTACCAAATAGCTATTGTATTGTACGGCAAAATACATCAAAGCTCTCCTGATTATAGTTACATTCTCTTACCGTCTTACTTGCCGCTTTTGTTTTAGAAACCGACCAACATTTTCGTGTAAATTTATGTACGATTACTAACGTTGTATTGAAAACAGTGTGGCGTGAAAACGATGGAAAATTGGAAATGGGAACAGACTCTTAAGGCACGCTATCGGAGTTGTGACAGATTGTTCAGGGCGCCCCGTCTTCCCAACACTAACAAGATTCCGGGAAGCGTAATGGAATAAATGAGGCTTTTAACGCAAACAAGACAATACAACATGGATTGTGGACTACAAGTCTGTCCATTAATCTACACCTAATCTATAATATCATTAACATTTCGAGGATCGTAACATTTTTTTTATTACAATATGGGTACAATCAGTTTTTTGGTACAATATGGGCATAATGGGCTACTAACTTCCACATTGTTCATTATTTTTTAAAATTGATGTCTGTGAAGCAACGAGGAAGTGTGTGCAAAATAATTAAGGAAACAAACACAATTAATAGAAACTTTCTTTCTCATGGTGACCTCCGGAATCGAAGCCGAACTTTTTTGTAACCTGTCTACGATCTACACAACCTACGTAACTTTACGAATAGGTATGCATGTTTGCTTCCTGTGTAGTATAAAAATCCCGTTTAAAGCAAAGACCGTGTCACGTTACGTAAGATTTCTTTCGACTTCACCCAATTATGCCGTTCGTAATCGGATTCCGTGTAGTAATGACATTACCGCAGCTCTTACGGTCTGACCTGCCCCTAACACTACACTATTACTACGCGAGGTTATTAAATAAGGATATTTATCGACCGGGATGGCGGAATGTAGCTTTCTTATCGCCCGTTCCAAGTTTGATTTCTAGTTACTTTACTTACTAGGATTTATTAAGCACAAAGTGTTGATGTTTGGATTTTTGTAACTGAATCATATGGTAACAATTAAGCAGATTCAGATAACATTTCAAAGGCCATCAGGTCCTAGATTAACTCACAGTTCATATTGTAACCAAAAAATTGCATTTATCACAAAAAATTAACTCTGAAAATATTTCTGTCCATAATACAATTCCAGGATTCGAACTGGCGTAAGTAAGATCACTGTTAACTTAGCTGTGACGTTATTTAGTGTACTATGAGATAATGTCGCGAGTACAATGATAGTTAAACTATTATGATGTGCAGGAAGGAAGCAGATATCAACGGAAACTATGTTTGAACATGGTTACAAAACACTTACGTAATTATATTTAATCTTTCTCAAGATAAGTTTTTAATTATATACTTTCATGGCATTACCGTTACATGATATGTATTTCTTCATTTGCACATACCTATATCATTTGATAAGAGATTTTAATTAATGTAGGTAAATAAACAGTCTCTGATTGTAAATAACTTTATCATTTGATAAGTTATTTACGACAGCTTCAGGTTTTACCAAAAAAAAAGACAGATCACGCAAAATATACTGCTATGTGAATTCCTTCAATCGGTGCAGTGTATATTTACTTTATAATAAGTTCCCTAGACATTTACAATTGGCCTACTTCAGTTTCATATAAATCAAATGTGCCTGTTTTCACCTTTTTCTATTTTCAACTTAATCACTATGTGATATAGTTTATTTTCCTTAAACTTATATAAATGTAGGAAACGCAGGGGGAAGTTATAAAAAATATGTTATTCTGACTCATTATTCAAGCTGTCAATTGATATTTACAGCTGTAATCTTGATATTCAGTATATCTTTAATAATTTTGTGGATGGAAGTAGCTAGCTGGATTATTAAGACATGTTGCTTAAAGTTTAAATGAGCTAATGTTAAAACACGCATAGTTACTTCAGGGGAATTAATTATAAATTCTCAATTTGAGCAATATCATACTTGCAAGAAAAACTCGAGTTAGCGGAAAGTGAACCCGCTATACATGTAGTTAATAAGGTTCAAAGTTGTATGACTTCCAAGTTTCCTGTGCATGGAACAAGATTGATATTTCAAGTACGCGGAGTGCAACGCGAGGAATGCAATTGCTTAATTATCTTGTACCAGCAAGTTACTTCATATCATATGGACTAGATACAATACTACTCGCTGAATACACGGAGCTTATCAGGCGTCTATAATAAGCGCCATGACCGACTTGATAAGTAACATAAGTCATTCTATTAAGGTGAAGTCCCTAAATCTGAATTGGCAACTAACGTGACTAAACCGAAACCGATGACGGGGAAACCAAAAATGAATACACGAAGTCGCTATTAATCCGATTGCGGTAATGAGCATTCGTGTCATGTGTATACAACTTTATTAAACCTGATACAATTAATCTTGAGTCTTACGTCGACGTCTTGAAGGTTCCAATTTGGTTATTTATTTATTTCGAACACTTTCAATGTATGGGCCGCTAAGTCTAGTATCGGCATATTTTCACATTCGTGCCGACTGTTACGACGTGATTGTCCCGATTTGAGAAGGCCGTGAGAAAGCATATATTTTGCATTCCATCACGGCGTTTATTACGTCAAACTGATATAGAATACTCAAAACCAAGCATCGGTATTGCAAAACCAATAACAACGAAACCGAAATTGTGTTTTATATTGGTGCAATATTGAGAAAGTTGACAAAAAATAGTTTCATTATCTGATGGAAAATGACACGAATTATCTCATAAGAAGGTTGCTTATTTAAGTTTCTGAACAGCATAAAGGTCACCGCAATTTCGTAGGAACTTGAAAACTGGAAAGCACTTGTCGTAAGTATGGAAGCATAATCGCTGTTGGTAACTGGATCCATCTTTCCTTCTCTTTCCAGCTTTACCGTTTGCTGTATAACTGTTGCTTTCTCTTTTGGTATTTGTGTCTGGCCGGACCCGTAGGACCATCTCGGTACAAGTATACGTTCACTTGTTTCTATGCGATACACGACAACCTCCAAGATCCGCTTTTCTTTGAAAACAGAACTGCCACTTGCAACAGCATGATTGATCTAAGAAACACCTTGTTTGAATACTAAACATATAACGTAAACAACAAAGACGTTCTAGAATGTTTATTAATGCATTTGAATAGAGAAACTATTCATTTTTCGGAGTACATTAGGTTTTTTTCACTCTCATATGAGAAAAAATCAATAAAAAGTTTGATTATTTTTAAAACGATTAGTTAGTCGCGCACTTCATGTAAGAGAGACAGTACAATTCGTAAAAAAGGTCGGTAAGTAAGTAGGTATGCCATAGCCTTGTCCTCTCAGTACCCCTTGCTCCAAGGTTTTACGTCCATCTCCTGCCAGCGCCAGGCAGTGTTGCCAACATTTATAAACGAATGTAAATGCTCGCAGCATTAGATATGCCCAGTACAACGTAATTTAACACGGTTATGTTTGTTGTGGTCACACTGTTTCTTAACTATATGAAGGTGCTTTAAATTTCACAACAACTTCAAGAAATTATTATTTTGTTTAAAAACTGTAATAGAGACACATTGCAAATAATATGGTAAATTTGTCAGTATGCATGTTGACTTTTTATTACTAAAAATATACTCTAATTAAACCCAAATAAATTTTCTGGGCCGGAACAAGTTTAAATTGAGATGTGTAGGACAGGAAGTTCAGTTAAAACTAGGTTTAAGATGTCTCAAATTACAATATGTAGACAATACAATTACATCTCCTTAAAAGTCAGCAAAATGCATTCAAGTTTTAAAATGGTCTTCCAGTTGTAACAAATTAAGAATACGATGATGTTTTTACTGCGACGTAATTGCGATCTTGGCTAAAGTGAAAAAGCTGGTTTTATAAAGCTAAAAATAAGTCCATAATTTGTTCACCATACTATCGATGAACCAAGACTTCATTTGTGATGAAAGTAATTTTGTTTTTTTATTTAGTATTCTTTAGTTAGTGTATTTCACGGTGATTTCACGAACATTAAAGAATGGTCGGAAATCTTTAGTTTAAGGCGGTGTTGTTAAAATACAAGTAAGGTCATTAGCTGTTACTTAGAACTCTTTAGTATAATGTGAACTCTTACTGTAGAGACAGTGCTGATTCATAGTCTGAGGCCTTACCTGCGAACAATACAAAATGATTCATTAGACACATCCATTTAACACAAAAAAACACCATATAAAAACAAAGAATCCGATGGTTAAATTCTGTATATACACATTAAATTATCAACAATAGGTCCTGAATAAAACGACCTTTAATCAACTTTCACTATGGTCTAAATATCGATCTGCATGCGCGCACGCATTGTCCTTCCACAATAGTTTCTACTTTCACACGCCCGCGCCCTCTGGCACATGGATCATTCATCACCAGATGATCTATGAACGTTCGATCTTTCTGCTGATATTCACGCATGCGTGCCTCGTTTAATTGCAGATATTGCTACAATACAGCTTCCACGTGAAAACATCCGGTCGTGATTGATATTATTATAAAGTGTTACCATTTCCATTTAGCAAATACTCGTAGCAACCGATTGTTACTTACAAACAAATAGCCAAGTAACTGCATCCGGCGTTACAAAGAGCAAGAAAAAGTTTTCTGTCGGTTAGCGGAGGACAAGTTATGCCGACAATTTAATTTTCACTTTTATCTAGAACCAGTTTTATGATCATAAAAAAACATTCTGCTAAGTACCTTTTAATCTCGTTTGCGAGGAAGTTCCAATCAAAATTAAATAACTGCACAAAACAACGTTATCAGACGCGTTGGAGACAATTTTGTGAGACTCAAATTGTTTTGTTAAAAATCGCTGTTATTAACTCCAATAAAAATTACATTTCTCTCAGCGCTAACGGGGCTCAACAAAACCATAACGTCTCGGCTGTTAGTGGTTTGTTAACCATTCCTAAATGTCAATCAGTCCATTGCGTTTGACCATCACGGTTATTCCGCTGTCAGGTTACAGGTCTGTAGCAATTTACACCGTTAAACACACACAAAACAAGACATTTTGCACAATTTAGATTGGATTTTAAAACATCCAGGACTTTGTAATGGAACGGTAATTCTACCCACATATTTATTGAAGAGTGGTATGGCTATTTTCGTTGAATCGTGAGAAGGTTGTGCTACCATGAAACATTGAAAAAAATGCCGTGACTATCTCCAAGTACCTCTTTGAGTCTGTAACCGGCAACACCTACTTAAAGCTTCCAGTGTTGCAAACGTAAATAGGTTACATAGAAACGGCTTGTAATAATATAAGGTTAGCGATCATAAAACTGTTTATTAAAATAATTGAAAATTAGGTGATTTCACGTAAACTCATAAACCAGAGATGTGCTTGAATAGCTTGTCTTGCTTAATTGCTCTCTGCGTTTTACGATGCACATTTTTGTTCGATGATGTCTTCTAGGATGATCATGATGAGTTTGATTTCTTACTTTTTCACAGTTAAATAAGGTTCAAAATCGCTTGTTCAGGTAAGTGTTGTTTGTGGCGAATTCTATGCGGTATGGTTGAGGAATGATTATTGTGATACACCGCTATGTAGTAAAGCCATGTAAAGCTATGAGAATATCCACTTCGTTTAGCAGTAAACTTGAATAGTGAGATTCTAAGGATACACCTTCTTTGGGTCTATTTGTTTTTAGTACACCTTAGGCTCGAGTTATATGCGACCGCGCGACCGAGCGGTTTGGCCGCCGAATCCATGAAGCGGCCCGAACGCCTCCGCTCTCCACACGTTCTATAGTATTTGAGGTGAATATACAAAACGATGCAACTGATTACGTTGTTAGAGTGGCCTAATCGCGCGACCGTGCCGATCCAAGCAGCGGTGGTGAGCGGCTGCGACGCTATTCAAATAATTCGTTACATACAATTGCTTGTAATTTTGCGTTGTAGCGGCCTGACCGCTCGGTCAGGCGGACGCATATAAGTCGAGCCTTACAATTAAAATAATTTATTTTATAATTACAGCGCCAATCATTTCTGAAACTGATTGCAACAAACAATATATTTACTACAAAATTTTACCAAATGAAATTGGAAAATGTTTGTTATATAATTATAGTCGTCCTCATTACTTACTGTAGGTATAAACTATAAAAAAATCTCTGAAATAAATACCTAATCTCGGTCATTAATATACAATTTAAAAATCGCTTTTACAAAAATCAAGCATAAGTAGGAACTTCACTACAAAAAAACAAATTAATACACGCTTATTTAATGTTAATTATAAGCTGGTTTCACAGAGCTTCTTATAACAAGAATTAAAGTTTCGGTCCAGTTCTTAAAATTATACGGCTCCAGTTTTTTAAAGAAAATGGGAACCGAATGTAAATTATTTCATAGAAATGAAACCTTTCCTGTACAGTACGAAAAGTTGACAGATTCCAATTTTAAACTTTGCTTTTTTAAATAAATTCTGTACAGTCTGAGTGTAGTGAACCATAAATTCTTGTATAGATTAATATAAAACTATCAAAGTATTAAAAAGTGGCTAAAATGGAAGATGATTAATGGACGATGGTTAAGGACCAACATCAAGCTACTGTATTATAGAGATTTTAAAATTCTGATATTTAGAACATGCAATGTGGTTTTTGTTTTTAAACAAATTATGACGATAAAATGTGATGAATGTGTGTGTGTGTGTGTCTGGTGGACAAACATGACCAACTGGTTCAACAAACCTGTCGCACTAAAGTCTTTTTAACAAATTATATGAAATTTATGCAACATTATATTAACATCATTGAAACAGTATACGTTTCTATACTTTAAAATTTTCACCGTTCATAGTTAAACATTCTCATGGCCGAGTTTCCTTTGGAAACATGAAATGTCGGGATTTTTTTTCAATTTATAACTTATCCATAGAGTCAATAGATTCGAATTGCTTTCTAACAACAAAAACGAACAATAATAAAATGTAGGTATTACGAAACTACTTTCACAAAACAGTTTAATAGCTGTGAAGGTGATAGTTTAAAATTAATTCTAAATAAAAACTTTATTAGAACATTTCGTCAGATTTTTTCGGTTGTTATTAGAGGGTTTGATAAACACATATTTCCCGTTGAAATGCTTCATTATCATTTAATAGTAAAATTCTAATTCTATTCACGCATTCGACCAGGGATTTGATTTATAAATTTCATTCGTGTACAAAAACAAATTTAAGCTCACAATAGGGAATGTGCATGAAATTTAATTTGATTATTCAAGCAATTTATCGTTAAGTATATGGAATTAGTATCTTTATAGTGAAAACAGAATTAGAATAGGACGATAAACTAGGGAGATATAACCATTTAAATTAAATACAGTGAAACCTGGTTAAGTGGAAACTGGATAAGTGAGAAACCTCTAGTATTGAGAACTACAATGAGGTCCCGGCACTTTTTCATCGAATTACCTCTGTTAATGGGACTTTTCGAACATGATTAAATGAGATTTGATTTCTAGGATTTTTTCCATGTTTACCTCTATAATGAGGAACTGAGCTCCAGAGTGGGACTCTGGAGCTCAGTTCCCTTTATAAGTGAGATAATGTATCAGGTTGGGACAGGTTTCGACACGATTGTTTACAAACATTCGAATTTCTTTCGCACGTGTTTTGTTTACGGCCTCTGTAAATGAGACAACAAAACCTTAAACCCGTCTAAATGGTAAACTGGATAAATGAAAACCTCTTTAAATGGTACAAAATCCTTGGTCCCTTGAGATCCCAATTAACTAGGTTTCACTGTATATCTATCTCGCTCATCAGAACAACCTTTTCTACGGAAGAGGTATGGCATCTGTGGACTTTGACGTCATAGTACAAGTTGGATCTCTCTGTCTAACCAAAGATTTTGAAGCTTTATAACTTAGTTAGGAAGTCAGATAATTGAGAAAATCTAACGGATTTGCATAAATATGTGGTATCAAATTATAATAAATACATAAAAAAGTCACGCATATTCTTTTTTCTCATTAATATCTTCCTTATTTTTGCATTTTTACACTGAGGCATTTAAATTGAATTCTGTTTTAAAAATATTTTTTTCTCTAAACTCTTGTAAGAAAGTTTAAATCAGTAAAGAAAGGATAAAACAAAAAGTTTTAAGTTTATTAATCAGGCAATTAGTTGAGACATTTATAGCCAACAAACAAGAATAATGAGATCAGATAGAAATAAAACATATTCCCAATTTCGAAATAAACTTCGATAAAGGTTTGCAGACAGATCATACACTCATCTCAAATATATTTACTCCGAAATTCACTTTTAAAAAAATGTTTGTAAAATATTTGATCTTTTTTGGTTCCTTTTTGCATTGAAAAACAAACAAATAACAAGAATACTAAGACTAGGAATATAAACAAAATTATAAAGTAGACTTCCAGCAATACATTAGGTTTTCGTTCCTTTCTTCTTAGTTAATGATAGAATTTAAGTATAGAATTATTAGTAGGCGTGAGGTTGAAACCATACACAAAGTTATTCTGATACGCAATACGCGGCGCGCATTTCAAAATTTGGCGAAGTCATTGACCTTATGAAAGTCAAGGTAGCGCTTTGCAAACAGATATTCAAGAGCAATGTGAAATTTCCACTGTTTTGGCGCCAATAGCAAGCATCACAACATAGTTCATACTACTCGAATAATATCACATTCGTTTCCATTAATTTAATACCATACCCTGTTTAATTTGATATATTCATGAAGTTCCAATACTTTTAGTTTCAAAAGAAGTGGGCAAATAAATATTTACATATATTTTTTCATAATTGTATGAAATGTATGTGTATGTGTGTATGTAAAACAACATTTCAGAATAATAATTAAAGCAAGAAATGGAAATGCCAAAAAAAAAACTACTAGATTGGACTGATGCAGGCGTGCAACAAGTTATCAATGAATTTAGTTTTTTTCTTAATTATAACGCAGCGCATTAAAAAAATCCTGGTGTTGCCCATTTTTCGTCCATGTTCCTAGTAAGTTGCTTATTTTTGCTTTATCGTTGGACAAATTCCTTTATACAATGAGAGATTACTATCTATGTGGGACAGTAAGTGTGTGACTGATTGCTTAACTATGCATTATAATGTCTTCAGTAGTTCGTGTTTGATTTGTTAATTGATCAAACTAAGAATTAAATTCGATAGTCAAAGTAAAGTTAGATTATTTTTTACTAAGACATTTAGCTTAGAGCCTTTTCTATATGTTCTACATTATACCAGTATACCTCGTTGTTTTTGTGAACTTCTGTGTAGACGTGTGAGTGAGTTATATGTGTGTGCCTGATAAACTAGTTGGTAAAATGGTTATAGCAGTTTTATAGTTTCGACAACTATAACATTAAAAGTTATTTTTATTTTATTATTTAAAAAGTTTTGGTTTTGTAAATATTATTTTTGTTAAAAAAGACATACCCTTAAAAAGGTTACCGTTTTGGTATTTATATTACAATACAAGCTGTCACAATCGATATGAGTCATGTATCAATTGGTTATTGCTAAATATTTGACAGTTTGCTAAATCAAAATGCCATGTCTGCGTATGAGTCAATACTTACGTAAGTACCTTTCTAATCTAATCGCATTGTCTCTTACTTCTATACAGTCTGACCTCATAATTACGAGCGGATTCCCTTTTATATAATTCAGAACGAAATAGGTTTAGTAGCAGACGCCTTGAGTAAAACGTAGGCGACGAATTTCTTCTTAATTTTGTACCTCAACCTCTCAACAGAAAGGTCGATGATAAATGAATTTCGAGCTATTCGATTTAACAAGGGAAATAAGATACTTGTAGTTTAAAGATGTCTCATCTGCAAACAATATTTAAATTAAGAAGGATCTATATATGTCAACATACTTAATCTTCAGTCTGGGCCTGGCTTTTAAAAATGTTCAATTGCAAAATAATCCGCAAGATAAATCCGACAGATTGTTACTGTAATGTATTGAAAAGCAGTTATGCATAGTTTGTATTAAACGCAGTGGCGGTGATTTGAATAACAACCGACTGCTGGGAAAATAAAGCGAGGTTATTCATCGCAACAATATACAGCGTTTGTCACTAATTAATTGTCATAATTAATTTCTCACTATTAAACCTGATTTACGATGTGAAACTAAGCATTTGATAACAAAACGCAATTAGTGTCTTCTTTAACGGAGAATTGGTTTTTTGCATTTTAAATTGGGAGAAAATGTAACCGTCATTAGTATGCATGATTAAAATTAAAAGTGAGCAAAACTTAGGTGACTAATAAGAATGCGACCAAGCTGATGAGTAATTTATAGAAGGCCGTAGCCGAAACTTCAAACCCCAAACTTGTAAGATAAGATAGGTCAACGACATTATCTCAGTAACGAGCACGTATGATTAGATGAAGTTCTTACGATTTCACATAAACCGAGAAACACACAAGGATATAGTGTCGAAGAAAATTGAGTTATCAATATATCGATACGGAAGATATTGATGATAACGCAAAACGCGTGGGAACGCAATAGTTTTAGCATTGTATTTTCTACGGCTAAGTAGGTACGTGCTTCTGTGTTCTAGGCTATGGTCACGTGTGGAATATTAATCGTAGTCTTTTAAAGTAAAATCGCCGTTCCTAATAAATTGTTTGATAAATAAAGCCATTTAATTCTTAAGGCAAACTTCGTTCTTTAAATTGGCTATAGCTCTATGTAAATGCTCGACGTCGGATCAAGAATTTATTCAAACTGCTCATCATATGAATATTCTTGTCGGAAATGCACTCTTATTTTTTGTTTCCAATCAAATATATTTATTTCTGATCATAAAATATTCAAATTCAGATCTGTTCACTCACTCTTTAACATGAACGTTCAAACGCAAAAAAAAACTAAGAGGAAACTTCCGTGGTTCAAATTTTTTGTTTAAAGTGTTACAGGATAGTAGTACCCTGACCATTTAGTTATTTCCTTTATAAAACCAATTTGGTTTTCTTTTTAATAAACAAGATGTAGCCTACGTCTACTTTCGAAGATTACCACCTACTTACATACCTATGTGTTGAATAAGTTGTAAGTTATAAACTGCAATATAATCATGCACAAAAACTATCCATTCTAAGGGAACTGAATACTGATTACACTATTGTATTCCTTTGACAGCTTAATCGGCTGTTTTGCTTTCTGATTGTCGCAGTACCACTAAAAACGGTTCAGAGACAACTGAGTGTTCTTAGAATTTCTTTAATTAATGAGAACAATTGTTTTGAGATTTGATTGAAGATAAATGCTTTAACTTTCACTTTCAAACAAAAATTGTGGGTGATCCAAGCATTTTAGTTGACGATATAATGTTTTTAATTTTTTTTTAAGAATATATATATGGTACAAAATTTGTAACCTTTGCCTCGTAAGACCTTTTTTATTTATTTATAGGGTTCTGATTCCCAAATTAAAACAATGCTTAAGGGCGATGTTTCAGGGCTGAAATCGCTGAAAGTATAATGACGCTGAAAGTATAATACAATCCTGTCTGATTTAATGAATACTGATAACTGTCGAACGCAATATCTTTATCTAACCTAATTAAACTGGACCGTTTCAGAACACAGCGATAACTTGATAAGCCATATTTGCATCAATTGATGGTAAATCTAGCTTCAAATCTCATTTTATTAAACTTTCTTTATTTTTAAAAAGGTACCGTAATAATCCGTTGAAACAGTATTAAGTTTTTTGTCATATGCTTTTAGGTACGAGGCTCCTTTTATGTTTCATAATGCTATATTTTTTATGTTTTTCACGGTAAATGAATTTATTTTCACACTTCAGTGTTACCTAACAACCATTAATTTCTTATCTGGAAAACCTTGGCACTTGTTGTCAACGTTGTTTATATTTTAAAAATTTAATGTGATGTGGTTTGTAAATTTCATTCCACCCATACTATTAACGTGAATTCATTTAATTTTCATGCTTGAGATATGAAAGCGGTTATCGAGAACCATTCTTTTCAATTATTTCTTCGAAAATTATTTTACAATAGGGCTTTTTAACAGATTCGGTAAAATGTAAAGCGGAACCTCATTGTGGACTGAATCACAACAATAAACAATTGTAATTTATTTTTCTCAAGTGGTATCTGTACAGTTAATCAGACACAGGCGTTTGCGTTCGCCGGCATTCTGTGGTCTCAAATAACGATCTACTTTCTTTATATGGTTGGGTCTAAAATGAAAATTGCGAGTAATAATTATAGGTATACTAACCAAACTATCTTCTGTTATTTAGGTCAGTTTCTTACTAGTTATTTAAAGTCATTTCGGTCTTCTTAAGTGAAAATTCCTTAGATGTTGTGTTTTTGAGGTGTCAATTGTTTTGAAGAATATCAATATTTAAACGGAATTTAACCGTCCGCCACGGATACTTTGAATTTGGGATGAATAAATGAAGTCTATGGCGCCTCTTATATTACATTCTCCTGTTATCACCCTAGTGTTCACATAGAATATTATAGATAGAAACAGTTAGGTAATACCAGCATAAATATAAAATATGTTGTGTTCATCATTCTGTCTGTAGCTTACGAATCGAGTCCGATACGCTTTCCTCACCGTGCGCCCGCGCACTGTTTGACACCGGAACATTACCCAATGACACAATTACCGCTTTTGCTACTACTCAACCGATAAATATGAACTATTCCGGTACCTTCTACAATATTCTAGAGTTACTTTGCGTCTTCCCCTTCACGGTCATAAAGCGAACAGAAGAATTATGCTTCTATTAGTATTGATGCCAACAAGTATAAAAGATTTCAACAATAAGACTCAGATACCGTTTCGACGAAAACTCTCATTTTTCCTGTTATTCAATGAATAGCCGTTTTTATAGGTAAAAGTTTCTTAAATTTACGTTCTCTGCAGCCAGTCACTATGAAATGAAAACACTTTTTCATCCGTCAGAATTAAAAATAAATGAACCGAACCGTTGAGTTTAGGTACTCCCAACAATATGTATATTGTATAACCCGCATTATTTACTTCTTTTTAGGTATTTTAAAAGGTCAACAACCTAAAAATGTTCTAAACACTTAGGTAACTAACTGAATAGTAAGTAAATTTTGAATTAACTAATAGCATATAACGTAACTTGGTGATAAGGACTTTGCAATTCAAGCGAAATTATTATTATACTTGTATTAAAACAATTTTCCAGCAAACATACTCGTACCAAGCGCAAAACAAATTTCAATTTAGGCCTTAAACAAAGATCAAATGTCAAGATTTACAGTTATGTAGGTATCATAATTCATAGCTTTGACTAGGCGGTACATCTGTGTGAGTTCTCTTACTGTCTCAGCAATACTAAACTTTATCTGTTGTTAATAAAGTTCAAAATAATTTATAAAATATTGAACAGTCATTGCGGTAAAAGTCCGCGCGGTGATCGCGTGTGTCCGTCTTCAATTTGATTAATTCGTGTGAAAATATTTCTGAATTAGGAATCTTTACACGAAAAAACCTCAAGTTTATCATCTATCATCGTATAATTTTAATATAATTTATTAAATCTGTGATTGTTTGGTATTAATACTTTAATTGATTGGTAAGTTTGTTAACAGAACCTTCTTGTTTCTTATTTGAAAATGTTCCTTAAGTAAGAATGGTAACATTTTAAAAAATCATCAAAGGCGCACTGAGTGTCTTCTTAAAGGTGAACGCACTTTTATTCGAGCCGAACGCACTGATCGAAGTCAAGGTGGCCTCACACATCTAACCGCACCGAAATAATCGACCGTACCGACCGCGCCGAAAGAATCGACCGCGCTGAAGATATCCTTTTTAATTCCTTTACACCCGTCACACTCTAAAACAAGAATATAGTTGGCCCGATAAGCTTCAAGCGCATCGTACGATTCGACCGCATCACCTACGCCGAATTTGATGACGTCATCCGAAATCGTCTAGGATTTCTATGGTTCTTCCTGATTCGGTCATTTCAACGAAGCAGGTGTGCGAGGCTACATTGGACTTAATATAAAGAATTCTAAAATTCTTTTCGTTAGATTCGTTCGGCGAGTTCGGTTCGCATGAGTGTGCGTTCACCTTTTCACCCAATTTTGAAAGAAGTTTACAACAATGATGATCATAAATTGTATTTAAAATAAAAAGAAATTAATGTAAATTACTTTACGGTAGCTGAGCAAGCATTAGTTTTAATGGTCGCATTTGTTGTTGGCCATGATTTTATTTCATTACGTGAGTACTCTTACCAACATGCGAGTCTAGTATATTTGGCGAATCTCATTGATCAGATTGTCCCTTACATTTAATTTAATTAATGAGCTGATAGTAAAATCAAAAAACCAAAACACGGTAATTGATGCCCGGTCTGTGTGAATCATAAAGTATTGAAACAAACTACTGGGATATTTGTTGGTATAGATAGAAAAAACACAATTAAAGGTGTAAAATCGTCTCATACCATTAGACGAGGGTGAGTTTGAAACGATTTGTTTACCTGTTATTGTAATAAAAGATAACGAATATACTTTAAAATATGTAGTTGGCAATAGCAAACCCTATCATCATTGACAGGTTGCATGATTTATTGTTTTTTAAACACTTCAAATCTGTTTTGATAAAACAACCATTTTTATGTTGTTTTCCTTGAACTTAGTTTGTTAGGTGTAGCTTGAGCCCTGGAAAAGGCGTTAATTACGTCTCGTAATTTATTCAAAGTCAAAAGTCTTGATATGTTTGAATGTTTAGCATTTTTATCAAGTTGTTGGTAGACGTTAGACAGGTTTTTGGGCGAATTCGTTCACCTTACACTTGAACTCTCATGGAAGGTTCTTCCTCAAGGTTTTTCTATTCTCCGCTGAGCGTTGTTAATTATTCAGTTAAGTTTTAATGTTAAAGCAAACAGTTCGAACTAAGAAGTTAAATGTCTTAACAAAATTAAGTAATTTGATTGTACTCAAGTAATTTGTTTTTGTAAAACATGTTAATTTTCTTTTACTTCGGGCTTTTTTTCTTATTGAAAAAAAAAAACAAGAAGATTAATAAATTATTAAAGAACACAAATTTTGTCTGCCTTTTGAAGAATTTAATTACTTAATACTGTGAATGTATTATTTATTATGTATTGTATCTTTTTGTAAATAATATAAACATTCAGAAGGTCAAAATTGTATGGAATTGTTGTTAGGTATATACAGTTATGTAATGATGTTTCCCCGCATGTAACATGAATATTGCACCCGTATTGTCAATCCGCTGATATTAATGAATAAATACTTTTTAAACTGTTACGGATTTACTAAAATACCAACACTTCGGTATGAAACACGAATACATTACAATGATATTGTATTATGTGATGTGTTTATTCTCTTTTGTTCGATATTTACGTAAGTACATAGCAAGTGTTTCAGACCCAGTTATTGTATGTTACTTTTTGTGTTGGTTATTGCTTTTCGGATTTGAAATTAAATACATTTTCCAACATCAGTAAAAGTGATAGTCTAGTCGACTTCTTTTCACACAAACTTTTTTCTTGCAAATTCATCAGTTTTGAGATGGGTTCAGCTAAACATAGAAATCCAACAGTCAGATGAACATGCAGACATACAATAGGTATCTTAATGATAATAATATGTAGATAGTAAATAAATACTTCTATCGATCGTTAAAAGAAGGTACAACGTCGTACTTATTTTAGATTTTTTTAGTAGTTAATAAGAAAATAAAACGTGCTAGTTAGAACATAACGTGTCGGGATTTCCTTCAATCAAGGCGTTTGAGTTATGAGGATAAATACCTAAACAGCATACCAATAATCAGAATTCATGCATAATATATCATGTAACCTCTTGTCACGTGTTAATACAATCCATAATCATTAAGTGATAGGGTTTTCCTTGTATATTTATATCAGAAATAAAGAACTGTTCGCTGGTAAGTACATGTTGTGTTTGACAACGGTTGGACCGGTTTAGTTACTTTTGTTTTAAACGGTCGCAATACATAACTAGTATGTAATTGGATTTGATAGAAAGAAAGAAGGAAAAGTTTCCAGTAAAATTTCCGATTTGAAAAACTATAGGTAAATTGTTTTTTATTTCGGATTTTTGTGGAAACTTACAGTAACGTTTCGAACTAAAGTTCCACTTCTAAACAAGAACCATGTATGTGATTTTTTTTCAGCATAACACCGAGTCTCGCGTTACATTCTAGAGCCAAATATTTATCAAGTAAATTGTTTATTTCGATAAGGATTTTGCACCCATTCTTCAATTCCTCGGGCGGGGACTGTACCATGATAATTTAACAGCGCTAACAAAATTATCTCCACTTATTTACTGTAATTATTATGGGGTTCACACAAATTTAAGTGTCAATGGTCTGAACATCGTCGTTAATAGACAAACCACATTTTAGCAAACAATTTGTGGGTACCTGTAGACATTTTAAAGTTCATCGACTTCTCTTTCTAAACGTGACTCAAGTCTTAAGCGATGTATTTGAAGCGGCGTCTATCTTCGCTTGTTTACATATACAATTTTACAAGAAAAAGTCAATTTGATCATTTTACACGTGAGACATTTCCTATGCTTACCAACTAGCATGGTTTTGTATTTTTTTTTTACTAAAACTAAGAAAACATCCTCGTGAGTGGAATGTCTAAGCAATATTTTAAATAACGAGTACCTATCTGTCTCTACTCATTTTAATCACGTAACTTACGTGATAGTGGTCTGGCTTCTGTTTTAGTTAACAAAAATGTTTTGATTTCGAACTGTTTCTAATATTCTAATCATAAAAATAGTGATTTTCTAATAGTCTGCTTCTGAAAAATGTAGTATTTATATTTGTTTTTTTTTTACATTTGTACGCCGCAAAGGCAGAACATGACTGAACCCTTTTATGTAATTACTCCAACAACTCACATGTATTATATGTGTTACTCATGTTTTACAAATAAATAAAAATATCTTGAATCTTGAAATTGTAGGTGCTGTGAGTGTTTCGAACTTACCTGAAAAGAAAAGAGAGCCAACATTAAAAAAGGAACGCGATAACTCCATATAAACCAGAATTAGCATAAAAAGTCCGTTATCGCGCGATATCAGTTTGTAAGTTAGTACGTTTACGACATTTCTATTAACTTACCTGCGCACCACTCATTTTCATTTTAAATTCTCAAGTAAAATTCAGTACCTTTAAGTAGTGTTATTTTTGAAATGGCGCTTACTGTGTTTATTTTGGGACAGCCGACAGGTTTAGTATATTTATGTCCTAATGTAACAACGCTTCAAAAACTTCAGTTGGTAATATTTAGTTTTGGTTTTGTTCCATAACATCCGAAAATGGAAACCTTATTTATGTTATATAACCTACTCATATGTCTATGACATTTATTTCCAGAGAGACGAAATATGAAAGCAATATCAAACCTGAATAATTTCTCAAGATTTCCTAAATATTTCTAAGAACTTATACGTATTCTATGATAATTTCAAACCACATTTGATCTAATTAAGTTCCAACTGGACTGAGAAGTTAATTAAAACAAGCGGTACTGTAATAATAATGTTAATGTTTTTAACAGCACGGGCATGTGGGTATTCAGATAGTGAGGCGCCATTTTGTATCTCAACTCTCGACCATGATTGAAGTTTCAAACTGAGTCGTGCGTGTGTCGACCGTGAGTTTATACCTTATATTGCCACTTGAGACTGCAGTTGCAAATTTATATGAATTTTAGAAAAGCACCTCTGCCTTCGCTTCAAAAATTACAACTCCTAGTACTTAATTTAGTTATTTTATTGATTTTATTTTATTAAAAGTTTTATTAATAGATCACCAACATAGTGTACACTTATTCATACAACTGAAGAACAATAATAGTATAAAACAAGTCAAATGTCACCATAAAAAGGTGAAGAGTGCATGCAAGAAAACAAAACAAATCAAACATCAAAAACCGAGTAAAAATTCTGCCTAAAACTTAATGTCCAAACATAAATAATCCATTATATCTAACGTATAATAAAGTAATCCGAACTCATGTTACACACAACAGGTTAAAAAGATAGACCATATTGTATTTATTTATTTGACCTCCCAATAAGAAAAGCACCTTAAAAGCAATAAAAAAAAACATTAATACAGTATTTTATCAAATAAAATCCATGTTTATCCTCAGAGGATACGGCATCTGTTTTCTGAGTTCAATATTTTTATCTATTAGTTTAGGTACCTATATCCACTACTTAAAGATAATAATTTTATTTTTATCAATAGTTACACTCTACGGCTTTAAGGAGAAGAATATTTTGTTTCGAATTATTTACGTCTAACTATATCTGGAATACACATACACAAATGTGAATATTATTAAATTGCTCCCTTAGATTGATCAGACCTATGACCAATTGACAATTAACTAAATGATATTTTTTCTATTTCCCACCCTCAGTGTTGTTTGTTGTTAGCCAGGGTGTAGTTACGAGAATTTGCTCAAATGTATTTATAGACGCAGAAAACAATCAAGTCACCCCGTAAGTTTCAATTATGGCGGCTACCGACAAAAATGCGGGTTGCCAACGATGACAAAACCGCTTTGTTATTATCTTCATGAGCAGCCAGGTGTCGATGACCCTAATGTCGCAACGAGGATTGTTTACTTGCAACAATTTGCGAACCACTTAGTTTTTGCTGCACCACGTAATTTGATATAAAATTTATTATATAAACTCCCGTCTAATCGAGCCGTTTCATAAACCTTGGAAATTATTCACAGTTGCATTGCTGTGGTCGACTCGAATGGAAATTTATTCAATGAAAAACAAACTAATTCTTTCCTGAAGTAAAACATTGACAGGAAAAATGCACGAATAAAAACCACACATCAAAGTCCAAAGTGTTTACATTTTGAAAGCTCAGTGTGCCAAGCGAGGTTTAACCGAAAAACTTATTCCGCAACATTGACACTTTCTATTTGACCAAGATAAAATTCCAAAAAAATACAACTATGTAGTTACAACAAAAACGGCAAAGAGCGTGACAAAAGCGCATCTATAGGGTTCAGTTCGGTTGTGGTTCGGCTTTTTATTTTTCTTGTACGTTAAAAAGTTGGAAACCACGTTTGACTCAAAAAAAATATTAAATATTACAATTTTTTAAATAAAAATACCTACTTTAAGATTACTCCTGATCATTCAAAAATAATTTAAACCTAATCTAACAACCAACCCAATAAATAGTCCATAACAAACAATTTTTTTGCATTTAAGATTTTTTAAGATACAAACAAACCGGGATGGAATTGTTAGAAGTGTTTTGGTTGAAGAACTCTAAAATATTTTGTACATTCTTGCATTCAGCTTGACCTGCCATGGCACACTTACCGCCGGAATGCGTTTTCCTGACTAAACAACATTTTCAATTCGTCATCATGCCTTCACTATGCTGAATATTTGTAATTTAACAAAACGATCACTAGGCAAAATAATTAACTGTGTTTTGTATTGCTGATTTAGTATATGTATTTTATTATTTGTAGTGATTTAGCTACTTTTTATTTCGAAATATGTACGCGATTTACTTTTTAAAATAGGTTTCTTTTTATTTATCGTATTCTATATCTTTTTTTCAAATATTATAACCATATTAAGTACCCCCGAGACTTTTATGTATTAGAGTCTCTTTTATATGCGTACTTTTCTCTTTTACATTTCTTTAAGGTTGAGTTTTCACCAACTCGTCTATGGAACTAAAGCACGATATCTCTATATTCTTAAGAGTAGCCAAAAAACTTTGCGTAGCATTGTGTCAGTCAAATAGATAATATTATAACTGGAGTTATTGCAAAGGATTTTCACAGCCGCTTACAGGAGAGAAAAAAACTAGGTACATCTTCTTATGATCATTATGTATTTACTAACTAGAATCACTAGGCTTCATCATGTCTATTTCAGTCAGTGACTGAGTCCTGACTATTATTTGAGATTGTTTTGTTAGGTTTATGAATCTTTATTGCAGGAAGTTCATCGCTCTCTTAAACAAACCAAACAAAGTTATTGCGGCTGACAGTATACGTATACACTTTGAAGAACTAAAACTACACCGTGTTATTGTCTTTTCCAGTAAAAGCTTTTATTTTCCACAAGAAGTAGTATAGCTTTTGTTAACATGTCTCGTAAATAATATATAAGAATACTACTAATATTTTAATTTGAATGTAGTACTCCATTGGAACAGATCGCACTGTTTTGTTAATATCCGCCATATTGTATTCCAATACGTTGCCTAATGCAACAGAACCATTTAAAACGCCTTAAAAGGTTCACAGATTTGATTAATATTCCGGATGATACTTTTCCTTATTTGAGAAAGCAGGAATTTGTAATTAAAACAATAAATCTACGTCGAACTGTGTTTCGAGGATGTGTGTCCTATATTTCGTCCCACGTGCGCCATCCTGTACCTATGATTTATGATCGAACACCATAAATACGTACGTTCGGTTTAACGTCGCTGCGTTGTAATTACTTATGTACATAAAACTACAACTTTAATGTTTTCCGTGTATCGTAGCGTTTGACTTACATCTTTAGTAACCCTTTTGAACTAAGCCCAAAATCTAGTGAGATTTATACATTATTTTTCTTTTTCTTTAAATCAAAGGAGTATATTAAAAAAATTTACTCGATCCGACTTCGTTTGCGACCCCATCTAAAAACGAAAATTATCTTCGAAACGAATTTAATTAGGATTTATTCTGTCGTTGAATCATGAAAGTTATCTAATAAACAGCACTTTCGGATGAACTGTGAATTGGGCTTGGTACATCTAAATTTCGTTTAAAGCTGTACTAAGTTACAAATGAGTGTAAATCCAACCATGACATAATTATGTTTCCATGCAAATTTAATGTAAGTAGAACAGATTAAGAGACTATGTACCAAAACGGAATAACGGACATAATTGTTTTATCGCACGAGTATCAAAGTTATCTTCAAACCAAGGTTGAGTTGAGTTTAGATTTTGTTCACAGTTCGCTATAAAGCCGGCAATGAATGTGTAACATTAGAGGACAATTTTTATTTTGATAGTAACAGGAGTTCGTTCTTAATTGCAGTTAAGGGAGAACTAAATAATAAACAACAAACAATTATTTGTGTGTAGTATTTTGTACTAAACAGAACGTTTTGAAAATGTGTATTTTAAGTATATTCAAATAAAAAACATTCTACTTTGACAAATAATTTAAATCAAGTCAAAACTTAATCTAACTACAAATTGTTACCGGCTAAAGAAGAATATATACGCAAACAAACAAACACATTAACTGACACAAATTAACGCCTGCAATATAGAAAATTTAATACTAGTTACACTCATTTACGACTAAGCAATATTCTTTTCCGCAATAAGCTACCCTACCTACCAGTAACATAGTATTAAATGAAATCAAGCAAGAAGCAAAGAAAGCAAGCTTAGAGAAGGTTTTAATTTAAATATACATAGACTGTATGTTTAAAACCTTTTCCTGCGACTTCATCTGCGTAGAACTCGTATTTTACATTTTCTGATACAAAATGTAACTTATGAACAAGTAGATTTTTTTTCTCTAAACATTGCTAAACATTTAAAAAATCGGTTGAATAGTTTCTACCTAAGTTTTCTTTTTTGAAATAAGAACAGATTTTTATCTTATTTTACCATAAATTAATAAACTGCAACTCTTATCTAAGCATACATAACATTATAAACAACAGCGTATTTCCCGCTGACGTCTCTTCATAAGAATGATGATGAGGAAAATATCTTTCCTGGATGAAGATGTTTCTTTTGCAAAGTTCTCCTCGAAACCTGTTGCTCGCTTTTCAAAATTCGATCTTGATTCTTAAGACATAGAGTCGTTATCACAATACACTAATCTCAAATAGCTAACAGGTTGTTCATTAGCTTTTTGTGTTATCTGAAGTTAGTCATATTGAACGGGGAAGCCCGGATCACATATCCAAGCATTTGTTTACTCTAACTGGAGTACTTATGTCATAGATTTTTCAGTTCGTTATAATTACTATTGATAATTATAATTGTTAATTAGTACATTTTGCCACCTTAGCGAATAGAAATGTTTTGTTTAATGAGAACATTTAATACGGTCACTGTTGAGTCCAAAACAAGGACTTGAAAGTAGGTTATTAAATGCAGAACATTGATATGTTGCCAGAATAGTTTAATTGTAATTGTCATACGTCTTGCTCAGAACAATTTGTATTGTTGACAACACTAAATATAACTTCATTGAATTAATTGTTTTTTGAATGGAAGGAATATCATTAACCTACCTTTTAGTACTCAAAGAAAAGCGGCTATAATACTTTTTGCTACAAAACCTACTCTTACCAAGGAGGTTTTATTTAAGAGAAAAATAGACAACCATTGCTCTGTCAAGTCAAACCTACGTAGTTTGAAAAAAGAACAAACACGGCATATGCTAGTACGACGGTGCGTGGAGTGATCGGCCATTGGTCAGAACTCAGAACGCAGCAAGCGAGTGGGTAACGGGATTCAAATGGAATGCCGCAGGTGCCAGCTATCAAGTCAAGCGCACCAACTTTGCAAATTAATTCTACATTGATGCTTTTACTTTACATACTCACATTCTTTACTATGACTTAGCAGGAAGTTTATTACTGTTTCTCTGGTGCAAGCATATTGTGATTATTGAAGGTTACAAACTCGTATTACATAATTTGTTATCATAAATGAAAATATATATTAATTTATTTGACTTTTAAAGTATCTTCATGAGAAGATTTTATAATCTGTTTGTAGTCTGCCTAGGCAGTGATTTTTAAACAAATGTCCATTTCCAATTTGCGTCAAAGATAAGATTTGGCTGTTGTAAGTGTCGCTCTTTTTCGGATGAATATTGTGTAATAAATAATGTTTTATTAATAAGGTATTTAAATGTTTGATTATGCTTTAGCGACAGCAGTCGTGTCATGTAACAGACAGACCGTTTGTTACCTACTTTATTATTATCAGATCCGTTTTGTGGATCATTGACAATATGCTTAAGATAACATCTACAATTTACAGTTTTTACTTAACAAAAAGAGTAATATATTTTATCGTACATAACATTTAATTTTTATACAATTTATCTAAAAATACGTAGGTCCGTACAGCTTTTTCGCAAAAATCTAACAATTTTTACATGCTTTGCATTGAAATTATAATAAATAATACTATAAAATACAATAAGTAATTAGTTTTCAAAAAGTAAATTTTCTACGTACATTAAATTTTATGATAAGGTTTGAACATTATTTTTATAACATTCATAAATAACAATATATAAATAACTACCTACCCGAGTCTTTGGATATTAATGTTGCCGTTGTTTATGTCAAACTTTGTAAATGTACTGTTTACATACAAAGAAGGTTAATTAAGTTTTTACTACTCACGTTTAAAATTACTAACCCTTCAAAATAAACAAAATGTTTTAATAATTATATGTCTGTAGCCTGCTTGAGGAAATTCCGTTTTTTTTGGATACCATAAAAGGCGTCCAGTGTTCTCTCTAGATTTTAATGAAAAAATGACTCGAAGAACAAAAACCCTAGGATTAAAATTAAGAAATATAAAAATAAAACTACTTTGTAGAGAAGACCAAACCAAAATTTTGTAATTAAATAGATAATTAATGATAATTGCTTACTCTAGTAAATCTGGTATCCAATGGTATTGTTGAGTGATTAATAAAAAGGTAGAATATATATCAAATGTCTATATATAAATAAGAATGATCTTTCAAATGGATAGTGAGCAAACCGGTCTGTATGCTAATAGGATCCGGCCACGTGAAATAGCAATAAATACATTTTCTTTAGTTATAAAATCAAATGTCTATCCACTCAATATTGTCAAATAACGGTCTTTATCATTTAATACTCACAGTGTGTTTGGAAACAGAAAGGTTTCTATAGTACATAAATAAACAAACAAATAAAGAACAAGTAAAGAATCAGCCTTTCCATTTGTATCAGATAGATTTCGATTCTTTTATTTATCAACACAAAAACCAGACGTTACTAACATTGTCTCTGTTTAAATTCTTTTCAGGTTCAATTCGGGGCATTGTTGATCAAGAGATAGTTCAATTCGCACTTTTTGTCCGTCGGCAATCAGCACTTATTCTTCTGGTATGCAATAAGTAGGTGGGTACTTAGTATTTACAGTCTGTATCGTGTAGACGATGACTGGCGCTTTCCTTCAAGAAATCAACCGAAACCGGGCCAAAAGCCGAAACTTTCACGTTGAAAACGCGCCTTTATCCCCGGCTCTTACATTCTATTTTCCATTGTTACCGCCGAGATGACATCCAATAGACAATGCGATCGAAACGTGCAGAAGGAACAGAACGCTATTTAATTTAATACACCAAAGGAAAGTCATTGAACTTCTTTATCTGATCGAATAGCCATTTTTTTTTACTATTACCGCTATGAGAGTTGGTACTGAGCAGAAGGTATCTGTTGAGGAAAGATGAATGACAAAGTTTTAATGTGTAAAAAGTCATTGGAAGGTGAGCTTCGTTTTTGTTTAATGACAATTTTACGGGCGATTGGTTGCGGTTGGAGCCATTTGTTACTTTATTTACTTAGTTTGCGTCGTAGAATGATATCTGCATCATAGAAATGTAGTGTAAATATAGTCTTCTTAACAACACACATCATAAAAATTCCTATGGCTATATTCATAGATTACTTACAAAAATAATTTAACCTTATTATATTATAAGATAAATATTTTAGCGAGTGCTGATGATTTCGCATTAGAAAAATATATAAAAAAAGTTTTGTTTGTTGACCATTCAATTTATTTTACTTTCAATTAAAAGACAAATTACTGCGTCTTGTTTACGTAATAAAACAATACTCTATTATTAAGAAATCCTACACTTTCAGATACCCAAAACATAGACGATCAATAAATCACAATTAACTTTGATACATTTATTTAATTGAGCAGTAACCCATTAAATCCAGGGTCGTGTAAAACATTTGTCTGTAAACAAAACTACAGTTTTAAAGAGTTCACTCGAGATTGTTACAAACAATGGTGATAAATGAATGAAAATAAAAATAAAATATAGGGATGTAAAAGTGAAATTACAAGAAAAAAGTATTATTAGTTATTCTATGTAGTAACATTCGTCGTGATACGGTCTAGGTATCATTAATTTAACAAGAACAAATAGAAGAATTGCACCGTAAGTACACACGACCCTGGATCAACCTACACCTGTTGTCCTTTGTACCGTTCTTAAACTGTACAGCATAAGGATTAATATTGTACTCGTTGTGTGAAACTTTATGTGAGGCCGTCTGTACATACTCCGGAGCGTAACTTTGTTATTAGGGACACAGTCCAGTGCCCAAGAAATAAGTACAACAAAGAAATAGAAAATAATAGTGATACTACACAAAGCAAACGTGGCTTTACAAGTTAATATTTTGTAGTTTGTTCGCTTTTTACGAAATCTATATTGAGTACGGGTTTGAGCAAATGGGTATTTAATTAAAAAAATTGAATCCATCAAAATGTTCAGCTCATTACTTGGCACATCGAAAACCTGCCTTCATTTGCCCATTACCGGAATTACATCGGCGTAATGAACTAACGAGCCGAAATTCTCGTCTTAATATAACGGGTCCCGTATACCGGTTGGGAGCCACTCACCATCACACCAGGCAGACCCAAAGGCGAAACAAAAACCCGCCAAGTAGGAGTTTAACACGCTAGACAGGGTTCTGTACGTTGTATAAATCTTTTTCATAAAATTTTCTATTAACCCACATTAGTAGACTGTAAATTCCTACTAAACAAATTTGTTTTTGTGTTTCTAAAATACATCTTACAGGTTTATTACACACTGTATTTCTTAAAATTTTAGGTGCAGTTAAATTTGGAGGTGCATAACCCTAAAAATAAATCTTACTCAGTGGGAAATTAAATCTATTTATTTGAAAGGTGAGAATGAGCCCGTTACAGAGTTAAGATTGTTAGGTCTCACAGTCCCAATGAAAGACAAAGGAAGCTGTTATAGTCAGCTTGATTACATTGTACTTTGTAGACATCCTTGATTTCTCTGTGAAGTCATCAAGGCATCAGAATCTAGTTCTCGGTCATGACTTAACCATATTTTATAGACTAGCATGCACTATAGTATGATGACGCTTAAGCGCTGCACACGATTGTGCACGATTGTGTGTGATCGGACATAGGCCACCAGTGAATATAAGATACAAAGTGAAGATTAGCAACTGGCCAATGCGTCCGGTAGCCGCCACCGCACACAGCAACTATGGTTTCCTATGGTGTTGTGCTGTGTCGGTAACAAAAAAAGATATATCCGACACAAGATACACATTTCTTCCACGCCTTAGATTCGAAACCATGGACTACGTTAATGCACTAACTTATTCTAAAGTCAAGACCTTGAACTATGTATCGGAAAGTCAGTGAGTTTATATGTCAGGACCTGTAAATCACAGCCAAGGAATGTGCCGCGTAACAAATTGGTGATTACTACGCATACCTGATAGACTACTGGTCTATAGGTCAGCAGTCCTGCTAAATGATAACCAACCTTACGAGGACGTGATAAGAGTCTTGGAAAAAGTAAGGGGTGGCCAGTTCCTACACTAATGGTATACTAGAGTGTACTAGATCTCTATCAGGCGATTGACGGTTCAGTTTGGCGCTAAGTACTTGGTACAAGTTATGTCGCATTGGATATAACTAGTCAATTTATTCATATGTAGTGCCATAGATTACAGACCATAGAATTATAAAGTCAAAAATAATCGTTTTTATCAGTTGTCAGTCTGCGTCCTCAAAGTACAATAATAACGTATTCCAGAGTCAAATCGAAACATGATAATTTGTTGGTACTCATTCGCAGATTAAATTTATTTAAAGAGTGTTTTCCGTTTGGAACAGAAAAAAAAATTAGTTGAAACGAATACCAGTGGTTTTAGTGGTTGTTGGTATTAGATCAGAATAAATCTATTATTTATATAGGTGCTATGACGTTCATTTACCTGTTAAAATTCGATTTTATTAATGTCCTGGTCCTACAGAAAACGTTTTTAGAGAAATAATTTAAAACATTCATACATTTCCTTCGCAATACCCATGATTTCTCAGTAAGAGGAGATCGTAATCACATAAATATTATTGGAGAAAACATTTCGATTAATTACTCGAATCTCGCATGCCCATGCAGCGGCACAGTCAGCGCACAGAGCAATCGTACACCTTATTACCACGACATAGAGGTGAACATTGGAATGTTAAAGCTACACGATTTAAATAAAGGTGTACGTATGATTGCTCAGAATCGCGTTTAGCTATCTGATACATGCAAAGCAAATCATGCAAACGATAGTGTTTAATGACCACGCTTTGTTATTTCTAAAACTGTTATTATGTTAATCTTTTTAATTTTAATTTTAGTCAATTTAAAAATTACTATAAGGATGGTTGTCGATAAAGATGTGAACACCCATATTAACTTTACACTGTGTGTTTTGATCATAAACATAAGTATTTGACCAGAAATCGTGGAATTTGAGTATAGTTGACATTCATGAAAAAATTACAAACGGATTGACATGGTACCAAAGTAAACTTTGTTTTTAATCTTATCTTGATTGATACCTTATAACAAACCTGCAGATTTAAATCACAAATCTACAATTGATTCTAACTTTGAAACTAAACAACACCTACCATATAATATATCAATTACAAACAATTCCCTCTAGTTTCTTGCAATGTAATCTTATAAGAACACTAGAAATGTCCCCTGCAGTCCCCTGCGCGATCTGACTTGTGACGTCACGGCCACTGTTTGCCTTGTGCGGCTCTTGGCAGGATTGGCGTGGGCAGCGGTATTTGCTGCACCATTGCAATCCCTTTTTCTAGTCGTTTCGACTAACAAAGACGGACAGCAAAGACTACTAGAAAGGAAGTAAGTTTGATTGATTAAAACAAAGCAAATTCACGGCGGAATGATTGGATATAACTTTCAATGTAATTAGCATAGACATTTTTAATACATTGATTTGAGATGTTTCTTGTTACTTGGACGAACAGGTAGTTTCATTTGTTGTTTTGACAATACGGAAAACCTTTCAATATCCAAAATAACAGATATTTCAGTTCTCATAGTTGAAAGCTTTTCATTCATTGTTTAGTGGTAGTAGATATTTTTATTCACACAGTGTAGCTGGGACGCCTTGTTTAGTGGACAATAGGATTTCCCGTTGCAAAGACGTGCACCATTCATTATGTTATGATTCATTTAACTGTTCAGTCGATTGTCTGAGCCTTGGTGCGTTACAATACGAATAGCCATCGCGAAAACATTATCATTTGTAACAGATATAAAAATCGGATAAAAAATTTCATCTCGTTAATTTAAGTCAGTAACAAACAGTCAGTTGCTTCAGGAAAATTTAACAATGAATAATCCTTTCTAACTTTTGTAGTTGTTGTTTTATGTTTAACTCTTTATTTTTCTTCTAAGTGCAAAATAAAACCCTTTTGTTTTCTACAATTAATTGTATGACGTAATTGTTTTCATGCCAAACGTTCTACATGTTGTAGGTTTAGGTATTAGAAGTAAGCGTCATAAAATATTTTCACGTCAAACGCCTCGAGCCGGCAAGATTGAAAGCAATGGCGCATGCCCATGAGTCCATGAGCAACCGGTCAGGCCGGATACAAGCAATAAACGACAATAGACAACTATTTTAAACAGATACCTACTTACTACCGACCGAGTTTACCACCGGACACAAAATTGCGTGAGATTTTGGATATTTTTATCACCTTGTTAACATAATCGTTTTCGTCAATTCACACCCTATTCGAAATGATTAATTATTCGCATCACGGGATATTGGAACTCTTCCATCGTATGTGTTCCAAGACCATTATAACTTGGAACTCTTCAAGACGAGTCTAATTTTTCTAGCTAGGTAAGCTCCACCTCAGACCACACACAGCATAATTTACCAGACGATACTCTGGCCAAATCCTTGCTACTTATAAATCGAAAAGACTTTCATAAAGTACCTACTCATAATTGCACGTGTTTAACCGTTTTAATATCCAATCGTAGATTCCGCGGAAAACATTCTGGTATTCGTTGCAAAGTTATGGCAACGAATCGAAGCGATCACACGGCCGCGATAACAGACACGTGGCACGTTTAACGAATAAAAAACATAGTAAAACAACTCTTATCGGAATGCAATAAAGACTGGTGCTGCACCGCTTGTGGTACCTACTGTTGGGAGGCGGTGCAAGCGACTCTAATGCCAATTCGATCAACCTACCTGTTACATAAAACACTAGTTCGTTCGCAGGTTGCCATGAGAAAATAAAATGTGATTTAGAAAATGCGTATCAATCTCCAATCTCTTTCTCTTAACAGCCTAAGAATTTTCCAGTGGTTAAATTCTAAAATTTATTAAATGGCAGCAACGCCGCAATGACACTTGATGGAATAAGCGTCAGGCTAAACAGAGCCAGTGTTATTTACACCTCTTTACCTCTACATGGGCAAAGCATTGGCAGTGCTCTTGGTGTTCCAGACATCAAAGGAATCGTCGTGTTAATAGGCGGCGGTATCACTTTCCATCAGGAGAACCGTCTGCTTTTTTGCCCATTATGTGCCACCTACCAAAGTATTGAGGCAAAAGTAATTTAAGAAAAAATTAATTATTCAAACATTGACTAATATTAAATAATAATAATCGTTTATTTGTTTGATTCATGTGTTTGATACAGGTGTTACTTCTAATTTAATTATTTTCTCAACAAAATCTGCCTTTCTGGCGTACAAATATTAGAATGTCAATTAATAATACAAATACAATTTAAACAATACTATAATTAAATAATGATGTCAAACTTAAAAACTAAATACAATTCTTTATAATTGTTTTATTCGAAAAATAGCTGTATGTCATAAAAACATTGCTGTAGTAGCCATTAATTAAGTTTTATTTTTAATTGGTTAATCGGGATATCTCTTAACTTTTTAGGCAACGCACAAAAAATTCTGACACATTCCATGAACATTATTTTTAAAAGCATATTCGCTTTTGGAATGGTTAACAAGTGTATGTCTGGAAGCCCCCTTTATCCAATCTGAATGTTTACGAAAAAGATTTATAGGTAGTATTATAATTTTATTACCTTACATTAGCTATAGCATTTAACATTATTCATACCTACATGTATTTAATGCATAATATTCCTTATAATATTAATCCTTTATTTCTCGTCTCATGGTTACAGGAAAAATACAATTTTCCTTCTGCGATTAAAAATTCAAAATAAACGACATTATGTTTATAAATATGTCTGGCACGAGCTATGTATTCAATTTACTTAGTAATGCCGCGACATGGTGTAGTTAGGATTTAATAAATTAAATTAAACCATGGATACCATGTATTCGGGGCACACCCACCGCTCTGTCCAGGATCCATCTAAAAACACCTAAAAACACGTGAATTTCGAAAATAATTTATTTTTATATCCGTGATAGAGTACTTAAGGCTGTATATGGATTTAGTTATACCTCCTACCCAAAATACATATCGCTTATCAAAATTACCAGTTCCTTACTTTGTTTGTTTAAAGTTACGTCATGCATGAGCAAACAAGCAGAGGGTTCACCTGATTGAAAGTGATCACCGCCACCTATTCTATAATCTGGTTCTGGCTTGTTTACAATTAATCACCCCTTGGCCATGCCTATCATCGCGTGCTCAGCACCGAACGAATCCTCAGACAAAGGTAAACTGGCTTATTATGTCATTATTAGACCCTTCTGACATAGAAGCCGCGATATTAGCCACAAGAAATTTATGAAATGGCTTTTTATTGAGTCCTCAGATGAATGTACGTTTGGAATATCTACTATGATCATAACAAAACTCATGAAGAAAGACCAATTTAGATAGACCAGAGAGACAGATTTATGGGTGTCTTTGTAAAAGTTCATTTAAAAAAATTCTATATCTCAGTAAATCCAGTTTCCCGTTGAAATAGCTGAATTTGTTCGCTGGCTAGTAAATAATCTTCCCTGGAACAAAAATTCTACCCATTTGCATACTGTAGCAACAAACTAAAAAGCAAAACGAGTTTTGTGTTTATGAATATTGATTTAAATATAAACACTGTCACCTTGAGTAACCTAGTAAAGTATTACATGCCTACATACCAAAAATTATATTGTTCAAATAGAAGTAAAAGTAATTTGTCTTATTCGCGAGTATGTGAGAGATAAAGTGATATTTTTGGACAGCAATTGTTTTGAATAATCATTGTTTATCCACGACTCTGTTAGTTGGTTTATGCAATGAGAAGGTAACATTGGGGTCATCTCGACACCAGCGAGGTCTGGGTCACCTTGGACAACTAAACAATCAGATAATGCTATTACTATACCTATACTTACATGTAGATACATCGCTGCTGCGCCAAATGCAAAAAAAAACTGATATTAACGATCTTGAGACGTAAAAACGTCGTCTATCTTTCATACTCATATATACAAACCTATATAAGATTTATTGATACGTGAGTTACCTTTTCTTGTCTACATTGATGAGAGGATTTTTAAATGTAAATTGTATTGTGAGGACTACAGGCTACATTTATTAAGTTATAGTCGGGTGAAGGCGTAGGAAAAAAGTAGTTATATTAAAATTTAAAAAGACGTGTTGAACGAAATATTTATTTATTTTTTATTAAAAGTACTAATGAGATAAGCCTTTGATAGAAACCCGATACTTTCAAGAGGAAGTAGACAAAGTGTTTAATATACGGTATTAAAAAAATGAAAGTCTAGATTATTACCTAATTGGATATTTAATAGTCGATGCACTTTGCTTGCAGCATTCAGTAAAAAAAGAAAGGAAAGTCATGAAGTGAATAACAAAAGAGTTACACGAGTAGTAACTGCTCGCCTGCCAAAGAAATAATCAAATCGCACACTAGTACAAACTGAGTCTTTAAATTAAGCAATTAAATAAGCTGACACAACTGCCTTTAAATCCGTCTAAAAATTGATCTTCGAAAAATGAATTTTGGGTTGGTCATCGGCATGTCAACTATTTATTTTAAAATTCAAAAAATCACAGTGATAATCACACTGTAGTTTTTAGATGTCGTCATCTATTTTATAAGAATCAAATAAAATATAATCAAATTAATTAATAGGTAATAAAACCAATATTAATAGCAGTACAAATATGCACTCGATGTTACGTAACTCGGTGTCGGTTACATGGAAGCCTGCCTACATTTCGTAGCGTACCTTAGGACTTGACAACTTAACCATATCGATCAGTTATCTAAATTATTATCCAGTTTGGTTTTGACAGCTGGATATCCAACATCCATATTCGCAGCGTCAATTACAAAAAATTCATAATATCAATTAAGTATAAACAAACAATTAAAAGAGAGTAAATTTTGGAAGCAATTTAAAAATAACTTTTCCTTAATTTTATGTAAGTAGTAAATGTAATGAAGTAGAAAAATGATGTTTTAATAACAGTGTAGTTGTGTAAATAATTGTACCTACACTATTTAGATAAGATATCTTGAAATGTCCTTGAACTTGACATCACGAAGATTTTTGCGGTTTTATTCTGCATGTTTATGTTTGCTGTCTCTTCATGCTTAATGTATGCTTATGCGGTGAGAAGAAATGCATATCCAGTGCAAGTGCAGTTAAAATTAAAATGATTGATATTGAATAGGGACTAACCATGATTTAAACTTTGTCTTGTCTTTAAACTTGTATTTGTCTTTTTTGTAAAGACCAAGTTGTTTTGATCATACACGTATTTATAATTCCAAAAATATTCACGTGACTTTCAAACGACGCATTTATTAAGTACACTGCTTCTCACGTTTTGCACTAACTTTGCTAACATTGTACGGGGCCGGCAATATACTGCACTTGCGAGTTTACCAAAAACCACAGTAAATCGCGCCTTATTATATTATATATCTCATAGGATCAGAATATTATTGGTACAGGTAGGTAATAAGTAAAATATGGATATGAACAATTAAACATTCTCCATGACCGCACGACACTGCGGCAAAAACAAATATGACAACAATTTTCACACGCTTTCCATAACGTTGTCAAAGCCGTTTTAATCTTAAAATAAAGGAATTAACGTTCATGAGTGAGTTTCAAAAGTAATTTTAAGAAGTTATACTTACTAACCATTCAAGCCAAAGCTTTAACAGAAAACATTATAATATAATTTAATCTACTCCTATCTATAAGCAGGTGAAGCTGCCGCATTTTCAATCAAAGTGCAATATGCAATATAATAAAAAGCTAAAACATTTTAATAAAAGGCAAGTAATAGAATAATATTAAGATAAGATACAGGCAATAAATGGTTACATTACTTGGTCTATCTCAAGTATGTATATGCTTTTCAAGTATTCAGATAATCAATAGACATGCAAGATCCAAGTAACAATGTCAAATATATCCAGTTGTGTGTACACAGTTCGTTGTTTTCCAAGCCAGCCGTCCGCGTGACTGACGCAACTCCATATATTTGCGCAACAAAACCATTGTCTCACCTTGCCAAACAAGATCCACATTATATATCACATATTGAACCTGGAGATGGTTCCTACTTCAATGCACATCATACATATCTAAGAATTTTAAACAAGGTAAAATTTTAAATAGAAACTAAGCTGTAAGCTTGTAGTATCATTACTTAATAACTACAATTAATATTATATACATACTTATATAGATCAGAAACAACAAAGGGCCAATATTCATAAAAACTTTCCAAGCCAGGATTCAAATCCGAAAACCCCACCTACTGAGACTACCAAATATCAACTGTGTGCTTTCCTCATGGGAAACAAAGGTAAACTCATGTTTACCTTCGACCTTTCCAACGGGCCTCCAACGGATTGGTGAAGAATTAAAATTGCTCACACAAAATCACTGCAGTAAGCTATGCTATCTGACGTATAGAAAATTAATCTTAACTCATGGTAGACACACTGAGCTATCGGTAAAGTTTAGAAGGATATCGTTAACGGTTAACTAGTGGGAAACTGGAACATTATTCCTATTTCATAGAAACCAAGCGGAGGTTACTTCTTTGACATTGGATACAATAGAAAACAAGGTCGAACCATCTCGCCCACGGAACTTACCTTTTTATTTTCTAGCGTTTATAATAAAAAGAACCCAGTTGACTAGGAATTCTTTTTAGTAAAGATTTTCTAAATAAGCAACTAAGATTGTAGTTATATTTAATCAGTACCAACAGATCGTACTTCAGACATAACTTACCTTAGTAAGAAATTAATTTAAAAAATAATATTATATAGAGAAAATTACCACTGTTCTTTCTTCGTTACTCAATCCGACCTTAATTTAGAAGTTATGCATATATATTTTTCTTTTCAGTATAACTAACTTATGACTATGCATAAAAATTATAATCTAGATATTTATTTTATCAAAAATACACTGTCTGTAATATTTAAAAGATTAAAAGCAAATAATATCCAAAAAAGGTTATCCATCACACTTGTGTTGTACTTGATGTTGATTACAAATGTTTATAATTGTTCGTGGAATTCGCTATTTATCAAGATAAAAGCAGTGCGATTAAATAATGTCTCGGTTTATATGTATACATTTAAATATATAGTCTTGTTTTTTCCCTGTACCAGCTTCTAAGGCAAGGAACGCATTGACCACTTTGCTAATGACATTGTCTACCACTTACAAAGGGAAAAGGAAATCAACAATTAACATTTAATGCGGTCACATTCACTTAACAATATTTTGTAAACAATTATATGCCGACAGCCTTATGACCTAAGACATAAAGTCGAAAATCAAAAATCTAATAGAACTATTAACATTTTAGCAATACTGTACTTGAATGTTTGATTGTTATTGAAGCTGCATATTGAAGAGATTGAACTATAGGTATTATAAACGTATTTCACATATATTTCAATTTGGGAAGTAACTTATCAGAGCTTTAAGGGTTCAATTATTCGTTAAGATGTTACGTTTTCCTTTGATGAACAGACAAAATCAAGTTTGTGAACTATTAAAAGGTGTGAACTATCGAATACTCATAAGTATGCGATAGATAATTCATACCAAAGTACTATGCTAGTAGTACCAAACCATTTTTTGAAAGCGAAATGAACTCACATTACTTAGAGTAATGTCTCGAACGATTCGACGCGTTAAACCAATTAATTACCTAGTCATTATTTTCACGCAGGCAAGTATGTTAGTACAATGAAGTCAAAATAATAACTTTGTTAGTTAATTTAAATATTGATGCTTAAGGTTCAGTCAACATTATTTTTCTCCTCGTCTCTTGTAAGCAGAAGCCATAAATTAACCTTAGACATAGTAAGGTTTGACCTAAACATCCATAACCTAGATAGTTCATATTGAAATATGGTTAAAACTTTGACAACAGTTTCGTTCAACAAAATTATGTATGTATCTAATTAAGTAAGGTATGGTAACCTACCAACCTACCAAATAAGTCCTTTTTTGTTTTGGTTTTAAAACATTACTTTAGCAGAAAACAACATTTGTATTAATTTTGTATCACCTACATAATAACCTATAAGCTAGGATGACAAACTATACTCTTGTAGATATAATGCCCTACCTACCTTATAGGAATAAATTTTCCACTAGACGCAAGAGAAAAATATACAGTAACTCCTGTCGTACATGGCGGCTTGCGGAATGGAGCAGTGCGTTTATGTAAAATGATGTATAATTAAACGATGATTCTGCTTTTTCCTTCTGTTCTAACAGTCGTTTCTTAAGTGAGTAGTATGCTATGGGCATGAGCAAGTTAATAAAAACGCGTGTAGCGCCAGGCCCGGGCCTCTTAGTTCATCGTACCGCGAGGGTGAACGCACCGAATACCGTATGCTCTTAGCCACGCCAGTTACCATAAGAAGCCTGACCGAAGTGAGAAGCAAGCTAGCCGATAGACGCCCGCCCGTGCCAATCACCTCCGCAATTCACAAACGTTACCATTAAAATCCACATGATGTCATCGCTAGAAAACGAGTTACAGGTGAGCATCCTAATTGAGATCTCAACGACCTCTCCCAAAATTTTGGAACGTACGACTGGTATTCCCTGTGTTTACTAGATAAACTCCTTTCGTATTGACATCACAGAATTTTTAGAAGAAAGAAGTACTAAGAACACTTTTGCTGATAGACTTAGAAACGCTTTCCAAAGTACTGGAGCTCTGAATATAAATTTAAGTTCATATGGTACAATTCTATTTTCTCACTGTTCAATGGATTGGTTTAAATCAAATCAGTTTTTGTTACTTCACTCATGTAAGATTGCGTTATAAAATATAATCCCGAAACCCAATATCTCTACTAATTTTGAAAATCCATCGATATTAAATTTGTGAGGAAAGTGCAGCAATCAGCCTACTTATAATGTTAATCTGTTTCTATCGTCGTGTACCTATAGATTAAAAATACAATCAGCTTTTGATACAATTTCTACTCAGTTGACCAAAGTTCACGAAATACAAACATAATATATGTATTATGTTTTGAAACTGAATAAAAATCGACATCTCAAAAGATAACTGACAGGAGCAAATACCTACAAAAAAAGGACTATATACTTGTGTTAAATAGGCGAACGGAATGTACGAAAATTGACTAATGCACTAAATAAAATTAAAAAAAGTCAATTTGAAGAATAATGTATTTTTATTGTTTTGACATAAATATAAGTAACAGATAGATGTATCGTACATATACCTACCGGTAAGGCAGGTGGCCAGCAAAAAATTTACCATCAGAGTGACTTAACCGTTGCGTGATAGCAAAAAATTGTTTACAAGATCGTATCAGGTAGTTTTATACAATACAATATAAGGTCAATGGCCATGCTTTTACCCTTCACAGGTATTCACCCAGTGGCTCCCCACTCATCATCCCGTCATTTAGATAACCGGTTTACTGAAGAAATGTGATGTCAGTGTGTCTAGGTGTCATTATAAATAGAAATCTTTATCAACAACTTTGTTTAAACACATAAGTAATAATAAAATAATCACATCACGACAAACACATTGACTCAGCCTTGCACTTGATTAAATCTTGTATTGCAGGCGCTAAGCAACGATATGGTATAAACTACAAATAAGAATACAACATCCAAGACCGGAAAGCGAAACAATACATCTTCAAAATAACACCCGAGATTGGAACCCGGAACCTCCAGCGTAACAATCAACAGATTTAAAGTTGTTTTTACTTTACATTAGTTGATTCATTGGACTTCTTTGCTATAAAACATAACTGGAATAGACCCAATACATCCAACAAAACTTGAATGGCAATTCTATACTAACAAGAAATGCACCTATTTTTCAGACAGGTAATATCAATTTACTCTAATGAAAAATATGTGTTACTTATTTTATTACCTTTTTTCATTATTAAAAATAAGATGCAGCAGTGCTTAAGTGCAATAAGTATAGAACTACAAGGAGTAAAGTAGTAAAAGGTCACGTATTAAGTTTGTAACAGAAAAAGCTTTAACCTTGGCTTCCAAATAAATTATTGCAACATTAGAGGCATCATGCAACCCCGTTGTGGGTTTTCTAGTTAAGTTACACTAGCGAATAGTATTGTTTGTAGAAACTGATTTTAAAATTTGAGATCTTTTTTTTCACTTTTTTATTCTTTTCCATAATTTTCACGATTATACTTATTTTACTTTAGACTGTATTGCGGTCGCAAACGGTAAAATAGATTGAATATTACCGAGGAGGGTAGATATTTTAAAACTGTATTCCTTATGTTTATTTTTGTTTATATTTAATCTAACTCTAATAATAATGTAAATAAAGCTTAAATCCATTCTACAGTTTAGCCTAAGTTGCCAAATTCAGTTCCTTTTTTATGTTATTGTAACGAATACCAATTATTTTAAATTAATCGTTAAGGTACATTTTATCTATTTACCTTGAAATAAACAATAATCCTCGAGTATCTTAATCAAGGCGTCAGAAACTTCATAAATTACGTATTTATTCGTAGTTTGGTATCAATGTCGTACTGATAAGGGGAAATTAATATAAGTTGTGAAAGTTGATAATATTCTTTGTAACAAGGTCTAATGCAGCGATCAGTAGGTAACCAATCATTCAATTAGCATCACAATGATTGAAGCGTGACTCAGGCGTGCGATGTTTGTGCATTCTGCTAGTATTTTCTCATGCAGGTAGTTTGAAAAATAACAACGCTCTGGCAAGTCTGGCAACAACGCTGCGAGCGAGCGCAGCGAAACTTATCAGACGTTATCAACAGCCACTGGCTAATGTACGCCCCTCAACTTACAACGTATCATCTCATCATAGTCACAAATCATAACCCCTGAATAAGAATATCGCTTACGAGATAACAGACGAAATCGCCTAAGGTTACTTACCGGGTCGATGTCCGCATCCCAGACGTCCTTAAGGTCATTCGAAATGTCGAAATAACTCTCCATGTCGGGGCCGGGATTCTACGACGGCCTCCGACCTCTGCAAGCTCAAACTCCTTAGCGAGAAACTCGCTGAAAAACACTCAGCAAACTGTCACTTTCTCGAGTTATTAAACTCGGAAACAATGTTTAACAATCCCGGTTCCTCACAGAGCACTGTGCACTTCAGATCTAGGTTTCACTGCCGACGCCCATTTGGTTTAGCGGTAGAATAACTTTTTAAAGAAGTTTCACTGCACGCGAGGAATGTCCGCAAGAGACGCTGTGTCGCGTGGCTCAAGTACGGGAGTCAACCGGCGAATGCGGGCGAAGTAGCGGGGCGGCGCGTTTCCCCCCACTACTCTACCGACATTCATTCATTCATACCGATATTCGATAGGGGGGTAGTATAGTGACGTAGTAGCATTAGGGGCGGCCTACGCAATAAGTCGCTAATTATGTGGGTACTCGCCTAACAAAGTCAAGAGGTTAAGCCCGTTGCGCGTCGTGGGAATCACACAACTTAAAATCGTGTATGTAATGAAGGCTGCAGGTAATGTTTTAATAATAAAAAGAAGGTATAAAATATACTTATTATATATATGTTTTTGTTATGAATTAGTATGTCTTAAAAATAAATATGACATAGTTACGATTTAAAAATAAATTACAAATCTCCGTTTTTTTTTGGTATTTTACACCGAATATTCAAAAAGAAGAAAACTACCTTCAGGTTAAGGTTTATATGTACCATTTAGGCAAGTTATTTTTTTAATCAAAAAGGTGTATTATTTATTGTATTTTTACTGGGTAAATAGATTCAAGTTAAGATCTTCAAACAATAAAATCATAAAAATAATATTTTTACAAATATTTAGGGCCTCTTCAGCTCGAAATCGAATTTCTTGACAGGGTGCAAGTTGTGCAACTGAGAATTTTAAAATCGTAAAAATAGCTGTAGAACATAATTGCCAAGGCTAGAAAATTGCTTTATGATGAGTAAAAAATCTAGCCCCAGCATTTCAGAAGTGGGATGTACGTGCTATTGCTATGTACACGTAGGAATTCTACAACTTTTTTAACACTTTTAAAATTTTGATACTTACACAATTTGCGTCATAAGTTTCTCGTACAAAGAAAACTTTTGAAAATATATATCTTCTCGATAATAGCAACATTTTATATCCCGATATTTTATATTTTAATTTATTTATGATGTCCATTCCTCTTTGAAGGTACGGTGAACAACGAAGGCACGTTATTGTGAAGTGCCGTGGTCCCACCGTGTAGTATTGAAACCAATGGAACTCCACACTTTACCAGGTATTCGCTGAACTGTGAAAAGAAACACCAATTAAGGTCTTTGCATATTACATCGACTCGACACCAATCCAACACCGTTCCAACTCCAACTTTAGGATCAACAAGTTGACATTGACGACGGGTGTGTGCGTCGCCGTCTTTCAATTGAATATTCAAACATCTACTCAAACAAACTGATACAAAGCTCACATTTAAATGCCATACAGCGAGTTGAGTTGGAGTGGAGTCGGCGTTGAGTCGATGTAGTGTGCGAAGACCTTTACTCGTATCTTAAAAGATACTGTGATATTGATATAAAATTTTCAAAAACACGGAACACGGTTGTAGTTGGGCAGTTATTTGCTCCGTGTAAATATGTATTACAATATAAGCATGGACGTATGTATATTTTTTGTTCATTTAAAATTGTTTGAAAAAAATGTTTTAAATAAAAAATTGTTACTGCTAGAACCCGTTCGTGTGACTTGCGTGGACACAGGAGTGCGTTGTGTTCTTTCAAAATGTATGGAAAGTGTAGTCATAGCTTGTTGTGTTTACTATGAGTATGTACAAATATAAAAAAATGATTTATTTTATCGCTAAGGTTTTATTTAGATTAGCTACATATAGCATATTTCTTTAGACCTTTTCCGACAGAGTTTTTGAGCGAATTTGATGTGGATATATTAACCACACTAAGACACAAATTAGTATGAAATCTCAAATTGACTTTGGTGTTGATTTCAAATATAATATAAATAGAAAGCAGTGTTATTGCCATTACCAAACATCTCTTATTAAACCAGTTAACTGAAAAGCCAGATCCCATCTATCAATTAAAGTAACTAACAATGACATATGTAACCATATATTAACGATGTAAATAAGATCAATGGTTTTAGTCAATTTAGATTTGGCACACATCAGACGAATTATATTATGTACAAAGAAATGTAGAGTGGTATTAAAAAATAAAGAAAATATTATAGTGCATAATTATTTAAATTTTTTAAATTGAAATACTGCATTCTATTTTTTATTTGCATTATCAACATAATTTTATATTTACTTATCTGCAAAACAATAACATAAAAAATACCAAAAACGTTATGTGTTTTTCACGTTATAGTTAAGTCTTACGTTCATTGACATAAAGATGTTTTTCTAATACATTAATATTTGAAAGAATTCCATAAATTATATTTTGTTAAACTTGTTTAAATGCATAAGAGAAATAGCAATTGAGGTTGCAAGCAGTATAATTTATGAATATTGCTTATTGAATTAGTTAAATGAATAATTAGCAATTTTAGAACATCCATAATAACATGCTATAGAGTTTAAAGAAATCTAGTTTAAAAAATAGAACTCCTTGTCTCAAACCTATGAGGACCAATAAGAAAGTAGGTAGTACACACAAGTTTAACATGTGCTCACTAAAAGAAACAAAATTTTCTTATCCTCGGTGGCTAAACCAGACCGTCGGGTCCGGGGCCCGTGGGAAATTAATCGAATGGGGCCCTTCCTAAAAAGCTGGCGAAGTTTTTTTAGATCTTCATTATAATTAAAGTCACTCGGGGTGCCTCTAATGTTTAGAGTCGTAATTATTTACACGAAATTGCCGAATATTCCTCCTAACCCTCGCCTCGTGGGCCACTTCCAGCTGGGGGCTGGTGGAATTTTGTCGTCATGCCACCCTCTAATTACCCCACTGCTGATACTGATAATTTAATACTAAAACCTCGTATCTACTAGGCAACAATTGATGCTCAACATGACGAGCAATACATTATGATATCGCGCGACATATTGTCAAAGTAGGGCGTTATTATGCATCTGAGTTCTTCGGACTTCTAGTTTTACACAGTTAAAACCCAATTATCGTGGGGGGTTTTAAAAGCTTTTCTAGAAAAAAAAACGTGATTTTGTGAGGAGTGAACTTTCTAGCCCCCCTCAAATTTTATTCGCTACTGCCTAACATTATACAGATATTCCAAAATAGAACCCCCTAAATAAAGAGTTATATGTTGTTTAATTTATATATATGTATGTCATTGGGTTTTTGTATTACTTACAGCTTAGGTAAAGTATTGGGATTAAGTCAAATATACACCTATAATACCGTAATTTTGCATGGTATCTATACAATATTATATCAGTGCGTGATTATTATAACATAGCATTAATTAAAAATGTATACGTACCAATTGAGCAGTTTCATCTTCAGTAGATGCTATAACTACGACTTTTTTGTTTTTCATAGCTTCCTTGAGAGTTTTATGCGCGTACACACCGAGAGACTGCAGTTCAAGCTGGCCGAGATGTACACCACTGTATGGAATGTTTATACTGCCCTCTATGCAGGATTTCTCGAATCTAAATATAAAAAGAGAAAAAACGCCAGTCAGATATTTATTGAGATAGCTGTCTCAAGGATAGAAATTCGGATTAGAACTCCCTCTTGTTCAAATATTTGTACTGAAGTAGTTTTTTGAGATATTCCGTATGGATTTATCTGTATTTAAGTACGTTGTTTTAAATGAGACAAGGAGTTTTGTTAATTAATCAGAAGATATCAGAGCAAAACTTAAATTTATTATTAACAATATTATTTTTCCTTGAGCTTTGTTCTACATGCTCGTTCATTTCGTAACAAGTAATTAAAACAAATGGCGGCGCATCATTGAACTAATGCGAAACATAGAAAATATGTAAATAGATAAAAACACTTACAGCAAATTGGACCTTATATCGACTACACAGCACTTATCTTGGCAGATGAGAGAGAAGAAATCTGACAGACTGAGTCGCGGGCAGATCTCTGTGTATAAAGTCTCGAGTGGTATTTCAACGACATCCTAGGAAAATAACAAACATAATATAAAATATTGAAGATTGGATTGAAAGTGAAAATAAAATATATTTATTATCTTTATCTCTCTTTACCCGTAAAAAAATTAGGTTCATGTGTTTGATCTGTCTGTCATTTTAGTTCCTCGTAACTAATAAACTTCTGAACCTATTTTGATTAATGACACGTCGTAAGATTCATCGTCATTGTGCGAGTGGCACTGGGTATTTTAAATTTTGAAAAATTAATTTGGTGGGTTTTCGACGCGTCAAAAAAAACACCATATGAATATTGCAATATGTCTATTTTTCAGCTTTATTTTTAAGCAGTCGGTATTTTTATTTTATAAGTATAGTTTTTGTTTATTCATAATATATTTATAATGCTAATATAATTATATGCTACAGCAGTATGTTATTATTCGCTTCGCTGCAGCTTTCGCTTTTTTTATCCATACTATCTTATTAAATTACGACAAAATAGACAAAAGTAGCGAAAAGCAAGTGGAAAACAGAAATAATCTCATATCAAAATAAGCTAAAACAGAATAAAAGGCTCTTATCCCAGCAGAGATTGGAACGAGAAATCGATGCACCATTATATTTTTCCATTCTTTTTCTTCCTCGCTGTTGGAGTTTGGTCATGTAAATCCCGCCAGTGATCCCGGTCAAGCAATTTATTATACCTTGCTTTGTCTGCGGTCACACAGGCGACAGTTACTGACGTGAGATCATCATCAGCCGGTAGGCTTCCACTGGACAAAGGCCTCTTCCAAATATTTCCAGACCATATCCTGAGGTTATTTGCACCCAGCGGCTCCCTGCAGCTCTTAAGCGGGAAATGCACTATCAGGCTGCATGCTGGCAACCCGATCCGACTGAAGTCTATTGCTCACCGTTAAGCGCCACACATACACTAAGTGAAAGTCAGTCATTTACATGAAGTTCTTATTTATTGTTATTGTATGCGCGACATGGAACGCGATAGACTTCAGTCGGACCGAGCTGCCCGCGGGCAGCCGAATAGTGAATTTCTCACTACAAATCCGTCAGTCCATCTCATAGAAGGCTTTTCAATACGATACAATAAGTGATAAACTATACAATTTCCAATAAGTGATAAACTGTATTCAGTCATTGTTGTGTAAGACATTTGTAATTTCGCATCACAATAAAATGTACACTTATTTATTTATTCTATTTATAATTCTTGAACGGGCCTGGACCCAATTAGATTATTTTATTTATCAATTATTAATAATATTACAATCACACAATTATAATTTTACAACACTTATTCTAACATTATGTAACACTAATATTATTGTAATAAAACACAAAAATAATAATGGAGTAGAATAGTAGATTTGCCAAAACATGGTGTTAAAGTAAACTTACCATTGGATCTGTCATAGCAGGTTCGTTTGTAAACCTTCTGTAACTGATACTTTTAGGTGAATTTCTGCACATTTCCGTTGATTGCTGGAAAACACAAAAACAGAATACATTTTAAACGTGGATGAAATCATTAAAAAAATACACTTTTTTCACTTTACAATCAAATAAAATACTGTCGTGATGAAAATTATAATTTCCATTTGTTCTAATGCTTAATTTTATAGTATTAAATCCCAAAAATCTAAATTTAAAAAAATACTGAAACGCAACACATATATATATATACTTTCGATATATTACAGCTGTATATTAAAATCAAGAGTTTCTGCTTTAATTTTGGTAGTTTTACCTTAACACATTCTCCAATGTCTATTTCAGGTAGATCAGAGAACAGTAATATGCACTCGTTAAACCCTGATGCCATCAGAGTGTCGCGTAGCTGTCTGAGGATCCCCACTCCTAAGAACAGCGGCAAGCATGGACCTTCCACCAGCAGAGCGTCCCACAAATGTAGTATTTTATGCAGAGGGAATACATCTAGAAAAAAAATGTAATTAGTTTCGTTAATTGTTTTAAAAACGCATGTATCCAAAATTTCGTACCCTAATGAGATTTTTTTTCGATTTTACAGAAAATTGTTTTAACTTTCTCACTAAACTATAAATTTTCCTTCGTTTCCAGAGCGATTTGAAAAAAGAAAACGAGAAAGTATTTAATTTACAAAACGATTAAAATACGAATTTACTAATATTGGTATTGCAGCCTTTCTTAAACTGGTAATTACTTCGAGTGCGAGTTTTTCGAATTTATAGAGGACATAATCTATTTTCTGACATAAAAGTATTTTTGAACGTAAAAGTCTTTGAGGATTTTTCGAGACACTTGACTGCTCTATATTAAGTTATAGTATAAAAATGTTACTTACGTGAGAACATGGTAAGAAACCAAGGTATAGCGAACAATTCCGGGACGAAGTTGATCTCATGAAGGTGGCTAGCCAACTCCGGTTCGTGGAATGCCGTCATCTGCCAGAACTTAGCCAAATACTCCTTTATAACTGAACTGTTGTCCTTCAAGAAGAAGTTATTCAGAAATTTCGGAACGAATTTTGATAGACAGGCGAAAGCGCGTGCTGTAAAAAGAAGAATCTTTTATAGAAATGTTATAAAAAATTGTCAAACATTTTGTTAGCTGAAATGGGCCATTCCATTTTTCTTATATACCTGTAAAAATACTTAACCTTATTTAAATTTTATGTAGACACTCGCGCAATAAAAACAAATCTAATGACAATAAAAAGCAGGTTTATGTGTTTGACCTGCAGTTACATATGTTTGTACGACCGTTCCAATGTTGCCTGGAAACTACTAAACGACTGAACCCATTATGAGAAATATTTTTTTAGATTTTTCGTTTTCGCAAATGTCACTGGGTACAATGAACATTTTTAAGGCAGAATGCCAAAAACAAATATAGCAGTGTTATCTGACCTTCATTACAGAAGTTCAAGTAAAGGAATGGTGCAGTTAGAGAGTCCAAGCCTTGCCAGTAGACATACTGCGGATGAGTGAGGAGCCAGGCCTTCAGGATCCTCTTCAGGGAGCGATGGCCTGCAGACCCTGAGAGTAGCCAGCAGTACTGGTGGCAGCGGGGAATGTCCACGTCTATCTAAAATTATAATTATTATTAACCAACCTGAAATCCGAGAGATGGATGTTTTTTTTTTTGTATTGTCCGTAATTGTTTTGTAAATGTTTTATAGCTCAGCACATTATTTTTGTTAACATTTCAATATTCTGACATATAACATACATTTTAAAACTCTCACCTGAATCATATAATTTATCTCACAAAATAACAGTAGGATCAATAAATGAATCGCTCATAGGCCTTTTCTTGGTAATTTTTATAATTCGTTTTACTTTTCAAGATTGTTTCTGGTACCCACTCTAGCATTGCCTCTGGCGGATATTTTATAGACCTTCATCAGAGAAAAAAGGCACAAACATATTGTCAAAATAAATTATACCTACCTAAAATACAACAGACAATATTTCGTAAGGTAAAGTACCTGTCTATCGGTGGGCGTTGGCGTTTCCTTATCAATTCTTTCGTACTGCGCGTCCACGTCGCCTACCACGCCTAGAAGAGCTGACCAAACGCGACCGCGGACTAGAGGAGGAATGTCCACCTCTGCCTCCGTTCTTATATACTCAGCTGTGTATGGGTAACCCTGGGTAAACATTTATATATAATTTATGAGGTATCTGTCGGTAAGGAACGAAAGCAAATAAAAGAAGAAAAATAACTTTATTTTCTCAATAAAAAGGAAAACTCTGTTGGGAGCACTTGTTGGTCAATCTATAAAAGCCAATTTTCTCGAGGTGTGGTAAAACAAAGTATTACAGAAAAAAATATATGCTTGTAGTCTCTTAAGAAATTAGGATTCAGTGCATCCAATTTTTTGTATCTTTGTATATAAAATTTCGTTCAGTTGTTTTTTAAGTAATGAGATTGACAAATAAATACTTACATGCAGAAGTCTATCAAACCACAATAGTCTATAGAATTGGTATTCAGTATCCCTCTCTCTGATAACCTTCGGCAGTGCAACTGCATCATAGTCTTTTCTTCTTTCATGCATCAATGGATAGTAATCATGAGATGGTATATGAGCGAGCCTAGTTTTCAACAAACTTAGGCTGTATTTTGCTATTCTTCTGTCATACAAAGCGCCCGTCTTTCCGCCTATTGTGCAGCCGTCTAGTAGAATAGCTCTAAAAATAATCATTATCAAAAAAAAAGTTTTAAAACCATTACAATGAACTTGAAACATTAAGATTTGGCAAGGGTTAGGTCAAGTGATTTATATAAGTGATAATGCTAACTGTACTGTAAAATTGACTAAAGAGACTAAGGTATGATGAAAACATTTTATTTTTTTTGCATTAGTAATTGTATGATTTTCGCTTCTCACCAAGCTCTCATCAGCTTATGCACGTAAAAAAAGGATCAGAAAGTGAAATACTTTTTATAGTGAAAATACCACCACAAATAAACTAAAAAAAGAATTACATGGGCAATGACAAAATAGGTGGACTATTTTTTATGAGGCAATTCTTTTTCAATTCAGCCTGGATATCCCCACCAGCTAATTGCCACCAGTAGTAGAGGTATTGAAGTTTGCATCCCATCAGGCATCTCTCTCTCTTCTTCTCTATCTTATCCATGGTGTCCGCAATGGAAAACTCTTTCTCTAACTGTGAGAATGTTGATCTCTCACTTGGATATATTTTGAGGCAACTCTCTATAATGTTTCTTAGTTTTTCTGGTACTTGCTGAAACATGATGTTAAAAGTGACAATTTCAAGCTCCTTGTATTTGATTAAATAACTTATGTTACAAAGAACAAATTCCAATCTTAATTCAAATTGACAAGGTGATCCCCCACTTTTTTAAAATATCTGTTTCATTATTAAATCAAAGCTAGATAATATCAAGAAACAATTAATTATTATTACACAAGTAATTAATTGAGTTGAAAATAAATGATAGTTAAAATTACATATTTAAACCTTGTAAGTTTCATAGCTATCATGCTCCCTTGCTATCCTTTCAGCTGCATTGCTGGCTTGGACCAGGGTAAGTATTCTTCTAAGTATAGGTCCTGGTTTTAATGAGCTCCATAGCTTCCCTATGCATAGTTCTAAAAGAATTATACCAAACGACCACACATCAGCTGCAGGACCACCTCCATTTAATATGGTCTCTGGACTTAAATACCTTGGTAGTCTAAAAAACAATTATAATAAAGTGTCATAGTTTAATAGAAGTTACTGAAATATATATCAAATTCACTGAATCTTGTAATTATATAAGATTACTACAATATCTTTAACACTATCATTGTTTTAAAATATTTATTAAAAGATACTTTAAAATAATGGAATGGTACTTTTCTAACATTAAAAATAAAGTCCACTCACCCCAGAGGAAAAGAGACTTCTTTGCCACAGTCAGTCATATAAAATAGTCCATAATTGAACAGCTTCACCAGCCCATCATCATCAACCATTATATTATCATCAGCCAAGGTCCTGTGTGTGATGCCTTGCTTGTGAAGGTGAGCCAATGCTTTTGATACCTGATGACCAATACTGGTGATCTTCTCATATGAAAATTTGGAAGTATTTTCTTTTAAAGATCTTCCAATCACCTCTGCCACGACAATGATTCTTTCTGGAACAATAATTACTAGTTTCAAACCACAGTTGCTTTTCTTCTAGTTGATATGGTCATCACCAAACCAAACACACCAAAATTCAAACTACCATCAAATTTCCATTAATTGTAAATAATTTAATACAAAAATTTAAGAGGTTTTTTACAGGTTCCATATCCAAAGGCTCCTCATATGGTCTGTTTTCCATCCATCAGTCTGAACCAAATAATACATGAATTTTTGTTTAATTCCTGTATTGCAAAAATATGTACAATAAAAAGGGGTGTAGTTTTATATTCAAAATTACCATGTTTTCCTCTGATAATATCGAGATAAGTACACAAATTCTCATGTTCGATAGTCAGCAAACGCTGGGCTCTACCAAGAATTGTCACAGAGCTTGGAGTAAGAGGTAATCCGTTGGTTCCACAAGATTCACCTGGGTGATTCTTCGCAAAGAAGGTGCACGCTGCAAATCTCCAATCAATCTCATCTTCGACCATTGCGCAAATTTATTGATTCGGTGCAGCTATATTTTTTTAAAGTTACTCTAGTCGCTTGCTTTTCGAATTTGAATAGCATACGAAGTGCAAGAAAATTATTCAAAACAAACAAACCAAACAAGATCAATCAATCAAAATTGGACATTCAATATTGTCAATCAGAACTAGTACTATAAATTGTCAATCAAACCACAGCCTATCGCTTTGGATTATAGACCAGCTTACAAATTAGACAATATTAAATATTATCAAGCAACAAACAAACTTGTGGTTAAGATCAGTCTGTCAGCAAGTTGTATCTCCATAATAGCCATGATAGCTAGACTCTTTAAATTTTCAGAGAATGTGTATTACTATTGCTGCTAAAACAACAAATACTTAAAACATCAAGAAATTAAAAATTAAAGGCACTTCCCATTAAAAAAAAATGTCTTGATAGAAATATTCTATCTTTTATGAACTGCCCTAAAAATATAACATATTTTATCTTTAAGTACGGAAACCATTATTTGCTAGGCCGTTTCACACTTTTCAGGTTTTTTATTTTTGTCTCATACAATTTTCAATGACAAAGGTCGATAAAAACCAAGATTATCTCAGAGCGAAGGCAACTTACTCGCTTAGACGGGATACGCTCTGGTCAAAGATCCTAATGTAATTTATACCATGTCTTGAGAAACATTTCACTTTCAATGATTTACCTATATTTTATACAATATTCGATAACATCTATAGTCCGGTTACGCTGCGAAGGCCAATAGGGCCGCAGTTATGGTCCAAAAAAAAAAAACATCGATTGCAGTTATATTAAATTATTTATTCCCACGAACTGCGTATCACCTGATCTTTCATTTAGATATTTTAACCATTCCTGCGAAAAAAGTAAAAAAATAACCAATTGAACAAATCGGTCTAGCTTTTTTCGAATTTAGGCAAAATAATCGAACATAAATAATTTGATAATAAGTACATTTTTAAATAAGAAAGAATAGATATTAGTAGCTCAAAGTCGCACCATCCATAGTTCATGCCAATTGTTGAAGTCTTAAGATCTTTAATTAAATATTTTGGTGTAAAGTAAACAATTATTTAAAAAAATCAGAACTGACATTTAAAACTTTCCATATTTCCACTTCATTGAACTTCCCGAAAGCTCATAGTTTGTGTAGGCAATATGTACAATGTGTACTTAGCCTAGTTAATCTGTCTCTGTCGTTTGTTTCTTTTTCACTCACTTAGTCAGTCGCTCAGTCAATGTCTGAATCAACGATAGTTATAATAATTGCGTAGTACAATTTGCGTCTGTCTTATAAAAATTGTCTCAAAATGATAAAATTGTTTGGAACGGACATCATAATTTTGTTTAGCACAATCATAATTGTAAGTAACTTGTAAAATATATGTTATCCTGAGATAATTCTTTCAACGTCTTTGTAGTATCATCAAAGAGTACTTTCCCTCGATATGGCCAGCTTTGATACTGTGTCTCTAGACGATGATTCTGAAAGAGAAGAAGGAGAGATAGTTGATGATGTTGATGAGCTATCTGACATATCATCTGAGGAGGAATTCTTGCTTCGCCAACGTCTGCAAGTGCTAGAGAGCTATAACCATGTCCTTGAACGAAAGGAGGCTAAAAAGACGTCATTTGGGTCAGGTAAAGTTACTTCGACATTACTAGGTAAATGGTAAACTATCAGTATCCATGTTTGTTAAGTTCCATTATACACACGGCTTAAGTCGGGAACTCTTGGTTGGAGAACCTATAGCAGAGGCTGTGCAAGGAGGGCATTTTCTCGTCAGGAATGTTTTTAATTTTGCGAAGCTTCCTTAGACAAGACATAAACTTGAAGTACTAATAATTTAAAAGGGTTTTGTTTGTCCTGGAATACATTAATCATGGTGATTTTTATATTTTGAATAAGGCTAGGCTAATTTTATAATTGCAATAATATATGTCTAGTGGTCAACTCACAGTGATCTTGTAAAAATGTGAATGTATGTTGTTTACAAGATACTGAATCATAGGAAATACCATAATCCACTAATAATATATAGTGTACACATATAGGTAAGATGAATTAACTAGAATAGAAAAATATAATGAGCACAGTGTAAACAAGACTAGGAACAATATGTTTTTCTTGCTCATTTAATTCTAGATTTTCTCATCATTTACAATAATCAATTTCATGAATTTATAAGTTTAGTAATTCTGATGATTTGGATTTAATTCTGTCTGGGTACAGTTTCAGTTAAAGTTTAAAAATAAATTTTAAACCATGATTTTAGGAAAAACAGAAAGAACTGACAGTTTGTTTTTGGAAGATTTATCAGAAATATCAGCAGCAGAATTGGATGACAACAGCCAACAAGGAAATAGGAATGAAAAAGATAAGAGGCATCTAAAAGCATATCAAAAGGTAAAACGAAGAAAGGAACCAGGACATGTTCCTAAGAAGGAACATAAAAAAAAGGTCCGTAGTAAGAAAAAAGGAGTAAAAATAATAAGTGAATCAAGTGATGAGTCTGCTGATGAATACAGAAACAAAAGAAGAAAACTTGCTAATGCAGTTTCAATACACATTTCGAAAAATGATCCATCATCCCTTAAAGCTAGATTAACGAAAATGCTATATGAAAACAAAAGGCCCTGCAATGTAAAAGAAGTGACAAATAATTTAAATCCAGTTTTATCTGAAACAATTCATCTATCTCCTATTTCTTCAAATAGCAATAGTCCAATGACTAAAACTGATCTAGAGCATGAAAACTTGTCTAAAGAACTTACAGAAGAAATTGTGGCATGTCAAAATTTAAGTAATGAAATTTTATCTCAGGAAATATTAGAAGATCCAACAAAAATAAGTAAACTTTTAGATTTATGTCTTGAAAACAAAGATAAAGGAAAAGATGCAGTAGATTCAGTTGTAAAAAATAAAGAAGAGTGCAATGAATTAAAAAAGTCTGATTCAGATGAAGACTTAGAATTGCTAAGACAACATGCCCTTAAGACAAAAACCACAAAACAGAAAACCATTGATAAGCAAATATCTCATGAAGCAGACAAAATATTGGAATCATCAGAGGGGGAAGACAGTGATACTGTTGAGTTGAGAATGATATGTCTCAAATCTGCACTTCTTAAAAGAGCTATTGAGATGAAACAAAAGCAAAAGCTCCAGAAACGGTTATCTCAGTCTTCTAATTTACATGATGAAATTATAGCAGAGCAAGAAGAGCTCTTAGATAAAATAGATTCTGGTAATAATACTGATATAGAATCAGTTGATATGGATATTGGTTCAGATGGGGATGAAAAAACTAAAGATGTTGATGAATTTGAAAATATAAATAAAACTGAAAATATTTGTAACATTCCTAATTTAACAAAAACTACTAAAGTGGATGAAGTTGAAGAGGATGAAGACTTATTACGTGCTAACTTATTAATTTCATTAAGTAAAAATCTTCCAAATCTTGTTGATCCTCAATTTACAGATGACGCAATAAAACCTGTTGAGCCAGAAGTTAAAGAAAACAGTAATGCTAAAAATACTAAAGTTGGGGAAGAAAAAAAATTCATAATAAATTTAGATGACTCAGATTCTGAAGGAGAGCACGAAGCCACAAAAAATTTGACTAAAATGCATATCAAATTATCAGAGCAAATAGATTTTCAGCAGAAACTAGACATGTTTTTGAAATCGACACGAATGGAGGTTGAGAAAAATACACTTCCTGATGTAGTTCAGAAACCTGAACCCAAACTAGCAAGTCCTCTAAAGTCTAGTGAAAAGTTTGTTCCTAAGGTTAGAATTATAAAATGTATTCAAACAACACATTTTATATATGTATTTATTTTTAATTTGTACCTTACTTCGATGTGTCAAATGTAATTTTAGGCTGTACGTCATTTGCCAAAGTCAGAACAAATTGAATACAAAAACTTAGTCAAACGAATGGCTGAGCTAGAGAAAATCAAGCAAGCACGGCAGTCTTCCATATTGCTTAGTAATAATTCTATAACTGCTAAAGCGACATTGAGGGCAAGAAATGTCTCAATAGAAAAGAATAGAACGCCTGTTATTGACATAGAACAGCAAATTGCACTATCTAGGTAAGGATTATTTTGATGGACCCTTTTTGGTAAATTGTGCTATTGAATGAAATTTGAATACATATTTGCTTCTAGGAAAAAAATTGCTGAAGAATCAGTTAAAGTATTACGACTTAAAGAAGAAGCAAAGAAATTATCACAGAAATATAAAATAGTATCAACAGAGTTAAGAAACATTACAACTGCTATTACTCTTAATAAAAAGGAACAGCGCGCTGCACAAATGAGGCTATCTAAAGTAAGAGCTGAACACCAAGTAGTTTTGAAAAGGTAATGTATGAACATTCATTAAATTTTTGTTGCAAGGGCACATAATAATAAAATTTCCATTCTCTTATTTATTTTAGCTCAACATCACTATCGAAACATTCCACAACAAATGCTCAATTATTGCATTTAGAAAATAGATTTGAAATACCAACACCTGTTGCCAAATTACAAAAAGAGAATAATCCAACTAAAAAAATTGAATATAAATCACTCAAAGTTAGTGGTGTTAATGACACAAGAGAGGAACCCGTAGTAAATCCGATATTGTCTATCGAAGTAAATTTAACTAACAATACGAAAACAGTCAAAATACCAAAAGAAAGAACATCTGAAAATTTTTCCAAATTTTGTAGTAAAAATATGTTAGATATAAATGAGAAGAATAGACTTGAAGTTCCTGTAGTCGAGAAAGGTGGTGGTAGAAGGAGTTCCAAAGACGCAGATGATTACACTTCACCCCTACAAGCATTGGGCGAAGCTACGTAAGCTAAGTTTTAAATTTTTACCCTCACAGAGAATTGCTCAAGCCTTTTATTGTTACTGTAAGGTTTAGTAATGAAGTTCAATTAAATATCTATTTATTCCCATTAGTTAAAAAATCATAGGATCCATTAGATTTGAGTTTTGCTATATACAATTAAGTCAGTTACATCACTAAGCACCCACCATGTGCTTTATTTCATACCTTTTTGTGTAATAATAACACTAATAGTTCATAGTTGGGTGAGATAAAGCTTCTAACACAAAGCACTGTAAATATGTGTGATTTCGTAAGCATTCACTAGTTTTTACATTTCACAACACGCATTTTTGAATTTTAAACAAGCATTTATATCCAGTAGTTCATATGTATAACATGTTTCATCATGTATATCTAAAAGAAGGCAAAGTATTGAAACCCTGGAAATAATTTGTCATTACATGTTATTCTCATGCTTTAAGTTAGCCCATTTACGCCAATTCACTGGCCTATTGTAAGAACAAAAATTGTCTAGTAGATGTACTGACATATGTATATAAAATAATTTTCAATTAACTAAAATTTAAATTTTTTTGTTAATTGACAATGCCTATTTGAGATTAGAAAAAGCACTAGATAGGTAACATAGTGATATACGATATTAATTTTATCTGATGACAATTTCTAATTGTTATTGTTTTCATTTTAACTAAAGGTTTTGTAGAAAAAAGAAAAAATATGCATGTTTTAATAGAAATAAAATGGACGTTAGTTCGTGGATGTAGATGCGTGCACACCGCCATTCGCCCACAATGTAAGTGTGCACATTATATATCCACGCAACTTACTTTACAATAATATGCTTCAAAATGAATATTTTTCAGTTGGGACGCTGACCCGAATGCTATCCTTTGCCCTTTCGAGATCGGTGGCCATTGCAAGGACGTCGATTGCAAATACTTCCATCCCAAAACCCCCTTAGAACAATGACACTTTACACACACATTCTTGCGTACATCCCACACACTGCCATATACTTTACAAGCGTATTACTCTTAACACAAGTCCCATAGTCCATTCCTATGTTCTTCAACTGACGATGGATCCTCTTAAAAGTGTAAAGTATAAAATATTATGTATTAAACCTATGTCTTATATCTAATAAAGCTTGCACTCTGCACAGTTTTTTGTTACTGTACATTTTTTTTTTGTTATTGTATTTGAGTACGCTAGTGTCCTGATATTGTAATTATACAAATTCAGGTGGTGTAATGGTTTTCTTCTGGTAAGATCCACACGTCCAAGGAAGCATCTCTCTGCGCTTCGGTAAGTTAAGACTAAATATAATAGTGATAGTGAAATATTAATTGTTACGTGAAAAAAGTGGTCCTAAAAACCGAAACAGAAGATTTTAAATAATGACCCCACTGAGGAGTAATACGCACCTTTAATATTTGACTTATTAAAAATGTTATCATGTAAAAAATATGAATAAAACATTATAACTTGTAATTCTGACTTTTCATTTATGTTTCTCTAGTTGTGAACTGTACTTTTAAGTTTTATGGTGATATAATAAAACTCTTGATTATTGTTACGAATAGACATTTTATTAAGACATCTTGTAAAGGAAATACAAAGTAAAATATTTTTACCTCCACATAGAGATACACTTAGTTAAAATACGTATATTTTTGGAATAAATTTCGATATACATAGGTTTATTCTCACTTATTAATTACATTCGAACTGAAGGAAATAACTTCATTGAAGTATACTTTCAAAATACAATTCTTTTCGGCCAATTGGCCCATTATACTTTAAATTTGACATCTATGATAGTGGTAAGTATATAAATATAGTTTATAAAAGGTTATAAGTTTCAGTTAGTAGGGATTCTAGATCATGAAACGATTGTTGTTAATAGAGAATTTAGTTCACACGATGAGAGTCGCAAAGTAGCGGTAAGGTCTATTGCAGATTTGTAATATATGAATAAAAAAATGCAACATCCTTCTTGGCTAAATATGCATAAAGTGAACTCTTTATTTACAGTCGTAGAGACTATACACTGACGCTAGTTTCGCTGAAATAATGCCAGTGTACAAGCCCATAATATAGACAACAAATTTTTATTTTATAAAAGTTGTACTGGGTATGGGTCTCAGAATACTTATAAGTAAGTACATGAACTAAATATACTTTTAATAAAATGTTATCCAAGTATAATAATCTTAATATAAAATTCATAAGTTATTTGGTGTTGAAAGCTCAAATATTTTGTAAAATTCGTTTTTATGGATAAATTTGATTACAATTTGTAAAATAGATAGTTAAGAGATCTTGCCTCATGAAACCCTATTTAAATAAATATATCAGAAAAAATAGATACCTACTAAGTATGTTGTAGGTTTAGAATCTATATATTTTTACAAAGGACAATTATTTAGGTATGAATACATTGAAATGTACATTAAGGTATACGAAATACAATCAGGCCACAAGTAAAGTGTCATAGGTACATTCATACAGCTATTTAAATATAATACACGTTATAATAAATCATTTTAGGCAGTCATAAAATTTTGTAAGTAAAAGATCAACCATGTTTAGAAAAGATTATGTGCGTATATATATAATTTTGCTTCAGTATCATGTTTAATAAGATAGTTTTATATAATATTACAAATTAATCCTGTAGCATCAGAGTCGAATTCATTAGACAGATATGGCAGGTCGATTTTGAATTAGATATATTTATAGAGGTAAGAGATCTTTAAGGTAGAGCGTCAGTTATCCGAACTAATAAGGGGACAAACGTGTTCTGAAAAACAGTTTTTTAGGATAAAATGGAACAAACAATATTGATTCGCATATGCGAAGCTATGCCTGTGCGTTAAGCTTGACATGTGTCTATCTTAACTTACGGGTATGCACTCGTAGTCGCCTAATCCAAGATATGCTAGAATATTTATAATTGTATGGCTACGTATAGGTAACGATATTGTGCAAACTGAAATCCAGTTAAAGGATAGGTCACAATTATTGTAGTATACATAAGAAACGGGGTACTAAAGTATCTACTCAAAAGTTTTATTGCTAGCATGATTTATATTTATCTACATATAAAACATTTTCCTTTATTTTATTGTGGGTACAATGTAGGTGCCTACACTGGAAAACGTTAAGGTACCTAATCATGTAAGGGATCTGAATTCTGTAGGTAGGTTAGGTACCTAACAAAAATGGCTAGCGCCTACTAAAGCTCAAATGATGAAAGGTTTTATTGGGCAGGTATTGTGATCTTGACTGAATCGTGTGAATATTGACTGAAGGAGGTGTCTGTCGATCGCGTGGATACCTATCGTCTGCTCATTGGAACAAGCGGTTGAGAAATAAAAGATATTTGGCAAATATTACTGCATTACATTCTTAGCATTTTGTATAGGGCTTGCTTGTGCTGCGTAGGTATGTGGGACTTACTGTGAATTCTGTGAAGCATGTGTCTCTGAAAACTTGAGAAAGGAGATTGGCAGGTGTAGTGGCACAATATGACGAGTGCATCGGAAATTCTTTGTTGAGAATGAAGATGTTGGGCAAGTATAGTAATGGATATACGTGATATAAATAGAAAAACTGCACGTGTGTGTGTGCCTATCTGAGTTTGTCCCATATAGGTAGAGAGTGGCATGGAAAACCTCTGGCGAACATGTGTGTGTGTGGGCAATTTGGACGATTTTTTTGGAATACGAATTGTGTGAAACGTGTGCCACATGGTGAGCACCTTTGAAGACTTATAAACAGAAGATACTGGTTAATGGAGTATGAAGTTGTAGGTACGTGTCTATCTGAGCGTGTGCCACATGGCGAGCGCCTTGCGAGTCTGCTGCGCCACCTGCGCCCAGTGCCGGCCCTCGTCGCCCGGCTCGGCCGCGCCCACGCAGCACCAGCCCAGCACCAGCCCGCCGCCGCCCGACCCAGACACCACGCACACCTGCAAAACACATCGAGTTACAATATTACTCTGTATATAATTACACACACGTAGAGAATCAAGTCTTACGGTGCTTGGATTTGTGCTTGTAGTAAGTGAGTTGTAAAGTTGATAGGTATTCTAAATGCTGTTTTAGGTCGTCCCGAGTGTAAACAAGACCACCGTTTCGATGGTAAAAGTAAAGTAAAGTAGAAACCTAATCAACGGACATACCTCAATAGATGCTTCCTGCAAATTGTTAGAGGCGAGACTGAAGGAGAGTGCTTCGTTCCAAACTGGGTTGTTGATCTCTTTTCTATTAGTTTTCTTCTTCTTTACTCGTTTACCGTTCACGAGCAGATATACTTTTACGTATACATCTGAAATTAATAAAAGCAATTTTTAGGGCTACTCAAGTGATGTTGACGGGTAACGTTTAGAACAGAAGTAGGCATACCTAAAGCGTCTTTTCCCTCCTGCGGCGGGAGAAGATTCCTGGCCTTAAGCACGACGACGGTGAGCCTCTCCGCTGACGGTAAATAAGAGAGAGATAGCAGTAGTTCCTGCAGCTCCTCAGGCGGGCGCTTCTCCCTTGATAGCTCAGCCCAGACCTCGGCTCCGCCCGCCACCTCCACGCGAGACAGTGGCACCTTTGCAGAACCCATGACCTCATTGCGAGAGAATCTAGAACATAGATGGACCTTAAGTTGGATAATACTTATTGTATTTGTAACTAAGGAAATTATTGAGAACTCCAATCTCTCGATTCCTCTCGATTCAACACCTCTTTGATTTGCAGTCTAGTAAAAAAGGTTATTAATTTTCGACGAATTGCTTACATTCCGGGAACACTATGAAAGCATCATAAAAGTTCGAATGTAAGGATGTCGGAATTTATTTTACGGTCTACAAAGAAGTTCAAAAAGTCACCCTCATCTCTCAATCTTTTTATAGTCTGGAACATAGTACACTAGAATACTGTTGCCCAATTTGGTAATAATTTTATTCAATACACACAAAATTAAGCTATAGAGAGGAAATTTCTTAAAATACTTTCCTTTAGAGATGGTTACGGTCGCTCTCTTAAAAATTATAGCGAACGCTCGATAGAGTTTGGAGTGTCATCTTTGGAAACTCGTCGCAATAGATATGACCTCTTATGCGTTCACAAATTTCTAAGTAGATTCCATCAGAAATGCAAGCCTTTACTTTATAGGAAAGGGTTGGCTAGAATTAGGGGCTCAGTTGCAAAGTAAGCCTGACAAAATGTTAAGGTACGCAGGGGCGAGTTGCGGAATGACATTTTTCCTATCTCTCAAAAACACATTTTCTGACAAAAGGCAGGCCAAGCACTCTAAATAAATACGACTTTATCCACTAGAAGAGATACATCTCTAAAAACGTTTTAAAGATAAAGTAATAGACAGTAAAAAATCGCTCCTTAAAGCGCTAGTCCCTCTGAAAAGACTTAAAGTATTAACCTGTCATAGTCGAACACTTGCAGCAGCAGAGTCTTGTCCCCGAGCTCGTCGTGTGATACCGGGAACTTGAAGTGCTGGTCAAAGAATGGATTAGCCTCGTTTCTATGCACCGTGGTCTGCCGGACGCGAGTATCCACCTCCGGGAGTAGCGTCACCCTCACGTACGGGTCGTTGAATCCACCAGCCTCGTAGCCGGCGAGGTCGTGAGCTGATGAATAAACAACACGAAGGATGGTATAATGACATCTATGTTGTGATAATAAAGGCTGGCATTTCTTTACAAGGGAGTGCAAACTGAATTGCTGAAGATTTCCGTAAAATTTTGTTAGCAAATTAATTGCATGCAGGTCATACATTTTATTTTAAAAGAAATTACACAAATAATAGTTCTACAAACATGAGGATTATTATGTTGATGTATGTATTGGAAAACTAGAGTATTTGAAATTAATTTATTTTGTTTAAATACACTTACACTTATACACTTTAACGCTAGGTAGTCGTATTGGTAAGGTATTAAGAAATAAACACTCGGATACAATGCCTGGTTGGCCCAGACCAGTGGCGGATCTAGGGGGGGAGCTAAGGGTTGAAACACCACGCCCCAAAAGCATCTGAGTTTTCTTGGAGCTTATACTTTGTTTAAACTCAACGTTAGCGAGGTCATCTCCAAAAGCGTTTCTAAAAAAGGTTGTCAGGTTTCAAACTAGGGGCAGAAACTACTTAGCCCCACCTTAGACTACAATCCTCGATAAGGCACTGGTCCATACTACCATCTATAGTATAAATACCTTAGTTTAAACAAGCAATATAAATTGAATCACATTACAGAAAAAAAAATCATACATTTAAAAATCTATTAAATTTTTTATTTTACCTTCAATAAGATGAACTTCAAGATCGGACCTATCGAAGTCGTATTTGAGTCGTAGATGCAGCCTCCCTAGAGACGGCCCTGCGCCTTCCAGCTCGATCACCAGTGGGGCTTCTCGCTTGGTGTACAGGTCCGGTTGCAGGGCCCCCAGTGCGCTGATTGCGGCGGCCCCTGCTCCGGGGCTTAGGGGCCCCACTCCGCTACTACTCTCCACTAAAGAATTACTGCGGTCTATCCGCCTGGAAGTTTACAAATTACGGAAGTAATATTAATTAACAGGATCGATACTTCAATACGTGTTTTGTAAGGTAAGGGGGAAATCTCTGGCATAATTTGATTACAAGTTTACTAAGTATATAAAACAACAAAACTTCGGGATAATATTTTATTTAATATGTAGGGAACCTACATTATTTATTACTATTTATTTTTATTTATTTTACACACTTATACTAATTTATTCTTATCAGAAAAATATTTTACTAAATTTATTTACAAGAAAAAATTATATTTACAACTTTTAATAACTACAAAAAACATTAGATAAATACATCGTGTATATATATATATATATATATATATACATAACAAAACAACTAAATAAATTAATATATTTTATTTATGATATCATATTACATCTTTTCACGGCGTATCCGAACACATCTGTTAAAGCGGTGAACCGCCTGGTCGTCCCTGCATTTCTGCGAGGAAGTTTTAGATCTACCGCATATTATGATATTGACGCAGAAATCGAACCATAACAGATTGAAAAGAGATCTTTAGTCGATACTTAACCGACGCGCGACGCACTATATTTTATTGTTTTATATGTTTTACTCCTTATATTAATTTCTAACCCTGCTTTAATTACTGGACTATTGTTATTGCCTGTGATTCGGATTGCTGTGTCAGAACTGGTTTGAGTGTATGTTGTGACTTTTGTGTGATTCAAATATACGTCCCACAACTCAGGATTTTAATAGTGAGTTTAATTTATTAATACTACACATCCCAACTCACTAAAGTGGTGACCCTGTTGAACTGTTGCGTTGAAAATGAGTTGTGAGAAAGGTGACCACACCCAATCGCGTGAAGCGCAATTACCTGCTTTAATCGCCACAAGTGACTCATCAGAAGTTTGTCGAGTTGGAGTCCGGATTCCTCCCTTTTGGCCTGAAAAACCCGCTATATGGTTCGCTCAGGTTGAAGGGCAGTTTGCAATATCACGTATAAGCGAATATGTTACGAAATTTTATTACATCATATCACACCTAGAACATCAATATGCAGCAGAGGTCGAGGATATTATCACAAATCCTCCCTCGTCGCAGCGGTACGAGAAGCTCAAAGCAGAGCTCATCAAGCGTCTCTCTGTGTCCAGGGAAAACAAAGTTAAGCAACTCTTGATGCATGAAGAGCTAGGTGACCGCAAGCCGTCGCAGTTTCTCCGGCACCTGCAGCACTTGGCAGGACCTAACATTCCGGAGGACTTTTTAAGGACAATATTTACTAGCCGTTTGCCTAGTTCCATGCAGACCATCATAGCGTCGCAGGCAACGTTACCGTTGGATTCGCTGGCAGAGTTAGCCGACCGCATACACGACATCGCACCCGCATCGCCACAAGTAGCTTCCACATCTGCTCAGAAGTCCCTGGTACATGCAGAGTCGGCACTTGATGTCATGGCGCGGCAGATTACGGAGCTGACAAGACAGGTTAGCGCGTTGACAGCGAGAATTGATGAGCGATCCCGTTCCCGTACTAGGGTAAAGCACAACCAGCGCAACCGTTCGTCGTCTACGAGATCCCAGTCCAGCTACAGGCGTTTCCCGGTTTGTTACTACCATCACAAGTTCGGTGAGGAAGCGAGAAAGTGCGTCAGCCCGTGTGACTACGCTGCGGGAAACGGTCAGAGCAGTCGGTAATAGCGACTGACGATTGCTCTGCCACTGGTCGCCTATTCGTCACAGATTGTAGATCGAGAGTCCAATTTCTAGTGGACACTGGAAGCGACGTTTGTGTTTTCCCTCGGTCTGCGCTACGTGAACGACGAGAGAGGACGGATTTTCAGCTATGTGCGGCAAACGGTTCCACCATTTACACTTATGGCTATGTGCATTTAAATTTACATCTCGGCTTACGTAGAGACTTTAATTGGCGTTTTATAATTGCTGACGTTACAAAAGCTATCATAGGTGTAGATTTTTTATGTTTTTATAATTTACTTGTTGATGTACGCAATAAGCGTTTAGTTGATAACACGACCAATGTTTCAGTTACTGCAAATGTTATCTCAAATGCTGATGGTTTGATTTCTAGCGTCAAGGTATGCAACGGTAAAGGCAAGTATCACGATTTACTAGCTCAATTCCCAGAAATTACACGACCAGCCGGCGCAACACGCATCACTAAACATAACACCGTACACCATATTCGCACAACAGCAGGTCCACCAGTTTCTTGTTCCCCTCGTAGGTTGGCACCAGATAAACTCAAAATTGCGAAGGCAGAGTTCGAGGCGATGATCCAAAATGGAACCGCCAGACCATCAGACAGCCCGTGGGCGTCACCATTACATTTGGCACCCAAAAAGGACAGTGGTTGGCGTCCATGCGGGGATTACAGGTTACTCAACGCCAGGACCATCCCTGATAAATACCCCATCCGGCACATCCACGACTTTGCCAACAGTTTATCTGGTTGCACCATCTTCTCCACCATAGACCTGGTTAAAGCTTACAACCAGATTCCCGTTTTTGAAGCCGATATACCGAAGACGGCAATAACAACACCTTTCGGTTTATACGAGTTTCCTTTTATGACGTTCGGATTAAGGAATGCGGGTCAAACATTTTAGCGTTTCGTCGATGAAATGACCCGAGGCCTGGATTTCTGCTTCCCTTTCCTTGACGATTTTTTGATCTCGTCAAAAACCGAGGAAGAGCACGAGGAACACCTCCGCCAAATATTCACCAGGATGAGCAAATACGGTATGTTGGTGAATTCCGCAAAATGTGTTTTCGGAGCTTCCGAAGTTACTTTTCTTGGTTACCGAATATCACGAGACGGGACAAAACCGCTAGAGGATAAGGTAGAAGCCATAAAAAATTCCCGGTCCCTAAAACTGCTAAGGAACTTCGTCGTTTTTTGGGCATGGTTAATTTCTACCGTCGTTTTCTTCCCAAGGCTGCTCAGATTCAAGCCCCACTCCACGCTTTGCTACAGGGCTCTATTAAAGCTTCCCATCCAGTTAATGTCAGTGGTGAAGCGTTACGGGCATTTCAAGATTGCAAAGATAGCCTTTGCAGTGCTACTTTGCTCACCCACCCCCATCCTGAAGCTGAACTCGGACTGGTAACTGATGCCTCTGACTTCGCTATGGGCGCTGTCTTACAGCAGCGTATTGAAGGTAATTGGCATCCGTTGGCGTTTTTCTCACGGAAACTCAGTCCGTCACAGCGCATCTATTCACCGTATGATCGCGAGCTCTTGGCGATATACGAGAGTATTAAATACTTTAGGTACATGCTTGAGGCTACGCATTTTGCAATCTACACTGACCACAAGCCGTTATGCTACGCCTTCCATCAGCGGAAGCAAAACAGCTCTCCCCGTCAGTGTAGACAGTTGGACTTCATTTCTCAATTCACAACGGAGATTCTTCATATTTCGGGTGAGAAGAATGTCGTCGCTGACACGCTCTCCCGAGTTGAAGAACTTCAGCTACCGGTTGAATTAGAAGTTATAGCCCAGTCTCAAGCATCTGACCCGGAACTTCAACATTTTCTTGAGGCAGAAACTTCCCTGCGCCTCAAGAAAATTTCTATGCCTGGTAGTCGTACTGAGCTGTACTGTGATGTCAGTACGACGACTCCCAGGCCCTTCATTGCCAAGCCGTTGCGAAAGCACGTCTTTGACAGCTTGCATTCGCTAAGCCATCCAGGAGCCAACACAAGCGCTAAATTAGTTGCGCAGCGTTTTGTTTGGCCACAGATGAGGAAAGACTGTCGTGAATGGGCTAGGACATGTTTGGTCTGTCAGCGCGCTAAAGTAAATCGACACGTTTCGTCGCCTTTTGGCACTCTCGATTTACCAAGCGCGCGTTTCAAATATGTTCATTTAGACGTGATCGGTCCCCTTCCTCCATCTGCTGGTTACCGCTACTGCTTGACTGCTGTCGATCGCTTCACGCGATGGCCAGAGGTAGTCCCTTTAGCGGATATTACAGCAGAGTCTGTGGCTAAAGCTTTTATTTCCACCTGGGTGTCACGATTTGGCTGTCCTGCAGACATCGTAACAGACCAGGGTAGACAATTTCAGTCGGCACTGTTTAACCAGCTATCTAAACTTATCGGGTTCAAGCAGCGTCGGACTACAGCATATCACCCACAGTGTAATGGTTTGGTTGAGCGCTTTCACAGGCAACTCAAGGCTGCTATCGTTTGCCACAGCCGTTCCAACTGGTCTGAGATCCTGCCTATCGTACTTTTAGGTATCAGAAGTGCCTTCAAACAGGATCTCAATGCTTCATCAGCTGAGCTGGTTTATGGCGAACCGCTTAGGCTACCTGGTGAATTTCTTGGGCAAGAGGCTGAAGGTTACACGTCCGATGTTACTGATTTTTCGGCACGAATAAGAAATTTTATTCAAAATTTAAAGCCAGTACCCACTTCACACCATAATAATAAACATAAAACTTTTATATATAAGAGCCTAAACACCTGTAGCCACGTATTCCTTAGGGAAGACGCGTTACGAGGTGCACTGCAACCTGCTTATACAGGGCCGTATGAAGTTGTGGAAAGGGGGGACAAAATTTTTAGAATATTAGTCAAGGGAAAGAATATGACAGTATCGGTAGACCGCCTCAAGCCAGCCTACATATTGTCCGAGGAGCCCGACGACATTGAGTTACGTAATCCTTCCCAGATTCCTATTCCGGAACGTAAAACTCGTTCTGGCCGTAAGGTGCATTTTATTATCCAGATTATTATCGCCCTAACTAGGTCTCTGGAGGGGAGTGATGTAGGGAACCTACATTATTTATTACTATTTATTTTTATTTATTTTACACACTTATACTAATTTATTCTTATCAGAAAAATATTTTACTAAATTTATTTACAAGAAAAAATTATATTTACAACTTTTAATAACTACAAAAAACATTAGATAAATACATCTTGTATATATATATATATATATATATATATACATAACAAAACAACTAAATAAATTAATATATTTTATTTATGATATCATATTACATCTTTTCACGGCGTATCCGAACACATCTGTTAAAGCGGTGAACCGCCTGGTCGTCCCTGCATTTCTGCGAGGAAGTTTTAGATCTACCGCATATTATGATATTGACGCAGAAATCGAACCATAACAGATTGAAAAGAGATCTTTAGTCGATACTTAACCGACGCGCGACGCACTATATTTTATTGTTTTATATGTTTTACTCCTTATATTAATTTCTAACCCTGCTTTAATTACTGGACTATTGTTATTGCCTGTGATTCGGATTGCTGTGTCAGAACTGGTTTGAGTGTATGTTGTGACTTTTGTGTGATTCAAATATACGTCCCACAACTCAGGATTTTAATAGTGAGTTTAATTTATTAATACTACACATCCCAACTCACTAAAAATATAATTATTTTCGATAAATATCAATCAAATGGCAATAACAATTTTTCTATTGCTGTAAACAGCAGTAAAGACAATTGTAGACAAGTCACATACATAGAGATTAGATCGAAGTTTATCTATGAATTAACTGCACAATGGCAACGCATTGGCGGTGCACTTTGGCAACGGTATCACTTTCCATCAGGTGAATCGTCAGCTTGTTTCACATAATGTTGTATAAAAACTAAACTGGCCTACGGTGATACAACTTTGATATTTAATATGTTTGTGCAATGTAAATTTATATAAATGCATACTATCTTATTAAGCAGTTTCAATATACACCTATTCAGCTAAGAGAACTGAAGAAAGGCGAGCGTGCAATCGCGTCTAATGATTTTACGATAATGTCAAGTTGCTTAAGAACCTTATTGGTAGGTATACTTAGATGTAAGCGAGTAGTGCACTCAATTTTAAGTGACTGGCAAACTTTATTACCCTCGTTTAAAATGCTGCGATCGATCACTAACAGTCAGACCTCATTATTTAATTCAATTTATATTCTCTACTTTATATTTTTACTAAATTTTTTTAGGTGGTAGCTCAGTTTTTTACGAGCCTTGGTCACCGACCGACCCAACCCGACGAGCCGAGGGTTCGGTTCTTGGTTTGCCGTGTATTGTTACTGCCATGTTCCTAATTGTGCCTGGATAGTGGCGACAGATTCGCAACCTGTCACACTGGGACTCAACACAAACATGCGATACGCGATGTTTAACACCTCTACCTACCCTTCTCGAGGGATTAAATACGGCCTGAGTTTATATTATGATTTTTCACCTGCCGAGGATAAAACCGGGACTTTATAAGGCTAAAGGTTTAAAAGCCTTAGAAAAAATCTTCACATGTCTATCTATACTATTAGGTATATAGAGAGAATCAACATGGAGACGAAACCTCTGCGTCTGAGAATGATGAAATTTGGTCATTAGGTACGTTTTATTTAATAGATAAGTAATTAGAAAGGATTTTTGAAAATTGAACTCCTAAGTTTTAAATAGGGGTTGAAAGTTTGTATGTTTTTTTATCTTTTGAGTCGATTAACTAAAAATTTGGTAAAATACTCTAAAACTAAAATAATCATATATAATTGAGGGGTTTTCAAGATTCAACCCCTAGGATGAAATATAAGGGTTGAGAGATTTTCATCAATGTTTAATAAATGGCGTTTTAGAAAAATTTAATAATGCTAACGATGTCTTTGTCTATGCTATTTATTTTCAAGGCAAAATTATTCGTTATAGTTCTGTCGAAGCTTTCAAAGGTTGTTAATATTCGTTCACTGTTTGTTGGATTATTTATTTGTTTCCTGTTAATTAAAATTAGTTATTATTGCAAATTTTAATTTGTATGTTCATTATTGTTCATTCAACAGGTTTAAATAGTTGATTTACTATTGCTGTAATAAATTATAATTTGTTTTAAACGTCTCAATATGGCAACTGAAATATTGAATGAAGATGGTACCTGGTTTGTATTATTCCTATTATAGGAATTCCTATATGTTGCAAGCCTGTTTCGTAGATTCTCTATCTGTTGTATGAGAACCAGGTAATGGCTGGAGAGGTACGGGAAGAAATAGTGGGGTATGTCGGCCAAAACTGGAACGATCTATTAGTTTTGACCATAGCTCCGAACGATGATAATTATATGAGTGTTGTTTCATATTCCACGCAAATGTTGCAAATGCAAACTGTCGGTGGTTTATGCGAGTTGTTGGCCGCTTGACGAATATATCCTTATGTTTTTGAAGTCCATCGAAATGGATGCCTTAATGTTAGTTTCTGCGAAGAAGGAAACCCAATTGGTAGGTTGCGTTTCACACAAGATTTATCTAGCGGATATTACGACGTTATTCTGCCATGTGATTTACAAATTGAAATTCTGACCTTAATATTAAAATTAACTGTGAGATATTGCCGCTGTTATCACCAACTCTTGATTCTCCTACATTACGTTTTACAAATTCTGAAAATAACTCAAAATTCTTCATCTTCTAGATAACCTTAAAAACATCGCTCAAGAGTGATGGAAATCCAAGAAAGAAAAAGCTCAAACTCGCTTCCCAAAAGTATGAAAAAAATAGATGTCAACCGGAAAGTCTCAAAATACTAAAAAAAATCACCCCGAGGTTCATAGAGTTGCCGTTTAAATCTAATTTTACCCAGAAATACTTCAAATTATTGACCTTACCTTTACATACATGATCAATATTGTGTAAAAACTTTATCACCCGTTTCAACCCCTTGGGTATGTCCACTATTCTACATCTATTTAAAATTCGTTACTCCTATTCAAATGGAAAGTTACCAAGGTTCGCTAGTAATAATATAACAATAAACCTTTTATGGTGTCAGAGAAATGTATAGGAGCACCAATATTTCTTGACATGATTTCGAACGAAGAACGTCGAATAAGGTTACTGGTAGACTGCGGTGGGTTGTCTGAAGTTAATGCGAAAAGGTCCCCTAAGTAAATAGGGTGAAACTACAAAACCTTCCTTGAAACATGTGTCAAAAGGCATATTTCTTGTAAAAGTCCAATTAGTGTGGGTTCAGACATTAATAGATCCTGAAATAAAAAGCAGTAATAGTTGTACCTATAGAGTTTTACTGCAATACTTCTAGCCGTAATAACAAGTAGAAAGCAGCTAAAATTTAATAAAAATATTCACGATTGAATGGACTTGGTAGTACAAATATACAGTAAAATACCTACATCAACAACAAGTCTTTGTGAGCAATATTCTCGGAATTAAATTATATTTAATATCAATATTAATAAGGCTTACCAGAATTATTTAAGTAGGATTTGAATTGTATAAAAAACAATTCGTTATCCTAAAATTTGAATTATCTGTGTGTACAAGTAAGCTTTTTATATTTTTCACGCTCGTATGGCTGTTTAATTCAAACTAAACAGCACAGAAAATATACTGATGCACAGTACAGCATTGTATCATAAGATGTGAGGTGTTGGAAGGAAACATAATTGAGTTTTGCAGACACGCATCCGCATATGGCGTCTATTGGAGCTTTACTTGCCTACATCTTACATTCCAGTATTGATTCTTTCACAATAGGTTGTATAGTGAGGTATTTGCCTACATGTTTCTTGTGATGGTATTTCTTTTTCACATAAAACTACAAAACAAGAGAAGACGTTTTATATTTGTATGTTTTACGTAAATTTAATCATTGTACACTTAAATAATGTTACCTATATTTACAAATAAAAAAATGATTCTGAAGAGTCGTTAAGCAAGATGATGGCCTCACCTGAGTACACAAATATCTATTGAACCCTGAAAAACCAGTGTCTGCCTCAATTTTAAGTACTGCTTTTGGTAAAAAGTTTGCGGTATCGAAAGTTATTCTGCAATGGGAAATGTATAAAATGATATTGAATTGCGTTAAGTGGTTTTGTAATCACAGTCTATCCATAACTTTTTAATAAGAGCTGTTCGTGCGCCCTCCCCCAGGACGACATGCTTTAAGCGATTGCTTGCTTTGCCTGTTTAACGAATCGATCCTCGAGTTTTTTTATAAAATATTTTATAGCAATCAGTGTCATTACGAAGATAGGAGAGTGTTGGGTGCAAGCGAAAATCAACCTTACGTCTCTATAATTGGAATTTGAAATACCTATAACTATTAGTGACTATCTCAAGCCCGCTATCCGGTGTATGCCGGAAGAAAGATGACGATAACAGGGAAATTGAAACTCCGTCAGTTTGTAAAATACGGAGAAAAGCAATATTGAGATTAAAAAAGTTGACAAAGGATAGTCGATATGAGATTCGTTTAAATAAGGTTTTTTTTTTTGTGACTGGTTTTTAGGGTTGCGTATAAAAACTACGTTTTTCGTCCATCCGATTTTTAGGGTTTTTTTATCAACCTAACAATCACTGCCTCAGGTACAGAGTATCTTGTACGATTGTACGGAACCCTTGGTTTGCTTATCTGTCTGACTCTGTCAATTTTTAAATATTGCACAATGCTACACACGATATAGACTAGAACGACTATGTAACTGCGACTTGAATTAAAAATCACACTAAAAACTTCTTATCACGATTATTTTTACGTATTTTCAAGAATGATCAAGGCAGTTTTATTGTTAGTAGCAAAGTGTGCCTTTTTACTACAGAAGTTTCTTCTAATATCTTAGTAGTCATTCATTGCTAATAGATTTTTGCAATATTAGAGATATAACGGCGACCAAAAAAAAAAGGAGTGTCATGTCGTCATAACTTACATGCATGATCACACGACGCATTGCTCTTTGGGGACATATTATCTGAAGTATTTATAAATTCAAAAAATCTGAGTATACGAAGACATAAAAATACATACAGCAATTTAGATCTGAGCAGCGTAAGCTAAAAGCGAATCGTTTCAAGCTTTTAAGCTCTCACAAAGCTCTTAAGTTTCTAAATACAAATAAAGTTGCGGTAATAATTGCAAGTTAAAGTGCACTAATACTTTAAAGCTCGCTCTGACGTCAGAACTAAATTTTCAACAGCAAACTCAAACAAACTGATTCACACGTACAGCACTATAAATAAACATAATTATGGATTAATAATGAAACAAAACTAATCAACATTTATAATGCTGCTTTTCATTACCGCAATTAAAATTAAAAGATGGATTTAATGAGTTGGATATCCAAGTATAATTAGGACCCGCCGTAAGGGTCAAGCACCCTTAAAACCCAGCTTGAATTTTCAAAATACAAAGGCCGTGAGAGAGGTCTGCCTAGTTTTGTAGGTCAAAAAGAAGCGTTTGAAAATAAAAATCCCTTTTAAAAATACTGTGAAACATTGTAGTAAGTCAAGAGGTGCAAAATTGTGAAATGTTTCATTTGTAACTAGTATTCTAGGCATCCCATAAAGAGAGATCGCATCGTTACTACGAGGTGCTACGGTTACTACGCACTTACTACGACGGATTACACAATTTAATTGCACCTAAAAGTCACAGTATTGCTATCCTGTGTAGGTATTTATTTTTGTTTAAGCTACAAATCAAAAGGTTTTCAAATGTTCATAATTAAAGGAAAATAGCAAAACTTATTTTACATTCATTATTTTTAATTAACGTTTTTGGTAGTAATGTTATTAAAAAGAATGCTTGAATTTAATATTACTAAATAGATGTTAAATAATGTTATCAAAGTATAAAATTGAAGCTAATATTTTAGTTTTCATCTATCAGTATAATGTAGCATGTTAAAAGGCCTAAACCAAATTACAAACCACATTAAATTTCATCTAGCATGAAAATCAATCATGTTAAAATAAACGATTATGGTTTATATGATGGAAAAATAGTTGCTATGTTATTTATAGACAATAAGGCTCATCAAAATATAATTATGATAAAGTGGCCCCTCAGAGTAAATAGATAGATATATAGACGATTAAAGTTAAGTCATTGGTTTTTATATTTGTTTTACAACGTTTCTTACAAAATATTATAACTACTTAAACATAATATAGTAAGTGATGATGAGGCCAAAGATGGAGCATACTTCCTTTTTTACTAAGGCACAATGCTTATTTCATTATATAAGTTCTCGTAGCAAAAGCCATCAACTTGGCTTGAGGTTAAGACAATTTGTATGTACTGTCCCAAAAACTTTTTTATTTTAGTTACCATAGTTACCTAGGCGGCATGAGCAAAGGCGAGAGGCATCGAGGGGGCTTCGGCGAATGAGGCGCGGACGAGTCCCCGAGCGAGGCGAGTGAGCCGTGCATGGGGGCAGCGCGGACGTCCAACGAGGCCGCGCGGAGCGGAGACGGCGACCGGGGGCCTGTACTCCCTGCCTCCAAAGTACGCCCGTCCGGCGCAAACGTACGGATCGCAGGCGACGAGCCGCGGTGACTCTGGAAACAGAAGACATGAGAATATTACGATAATAAGAATACGATAATTTAATCATAGTATAACCTTTAATATTGACAAGCATTGGGTTTCAATGTAGCTAAATATAAATCCACCTAGGACCCACTTGATAGTATATAACGGTCAGCCTGATGGTGCAGTTGGTGGTCTACTTGGACTTAACTCTTCCTATTTGTACAATTACAAGTCTGTTCTTTCTGTTTAATATTAAGATTATCTGTGAACAGATTGATGATAGGTACGAGTTTGTCCGACAAGCGTTGATTGATGATCCGTCCAACAACGTAGTGTAGACAGGAAGTATCGTAGCGCATCGAATCGAATAATCTTTTATTGTCATCACATCAGCGATGTTAATGCTATTATATGTAAATTAATGTAAAAGAAATACAACATTTTTTCAAAGGTTTGAATTCGAAGTAATGTCGCGGGAATCGCCAAGATATTACTTATTATTGTACTATTTCTTATTGTAATGAGAGCTGTGGATTTTGTAAATTAATAAATAAAATTAAAAATTAAATCTACACAAAAAAAATCTATAAGAATTTAAAATATCAATACCCATATAGTACCACACAGGAACCAACAAAAAAATACTATTAAGACGTTTAAAACAGTCACCTTAGATTTACTGTCATTGAAAAATAAAGACAAAGCAGAATATTAACGAAGGTATGGTAAAGCAGCATATTTCCTACCAAATTCACAGCTTAATAACGTTTATTATTATAACCTCATACCGGGTATTATGACAAAAATAAAAGCGGTTTTATTAGCCGCTAAAAGCGAGGTTTACCTAAGTGAAGTTGTGAAGTGAAGTGAATCTTATTTACAGCGCCTCAGGTGTGACTTCAAACTTTTATTTAACCTCGCATTGTTATAATTTCAACTATAAACATTCTATCAGTTCACGAATTATCGGTTTAGATTACATTAGAAATTTAGATGGCTCATATTTTAGACATATTAATTTTATGAAATAAAAAAACCGATAAAAAACTATTTTTTTCTTATATTTTTAAAATCCGCTCAACTTATGGCCCACCCTGTATGACATTTGGTTAAAAAAAACACGAATTCTGCGTGGATGAATACCCGGGCAGAAGTAATTTACTACATAGTAAGTCTGTGGATATGTTTCATATTCAAGTTATAGTATAGGTAGGTAAGTATAATGTACTCTAACTAATATTCTACGCAGCTTTTGTATAGTTTTCAATAGAGTATATAAAAGGATAACTTAGAATCTTTAATGTCGAAAGAGCATATATTACGCCTCGTTCATAAGATTATCTGCATTTTAAGCTTTATCCAATAAAGTTTCTTGAAATTTGAGTTGCAAATTATAGTTATTTTAATTTAAAAACCAAGACCCAATCATGGATATTAATGGAGATCACGACTAAAATTAAGAATTTTAAATTTAATGAATATTTACAAAATTGTGTTGAAAGAGTTTTATGGCTGAAATATGAGCACCAATATTAAATCCAACAGATAATTCGAGCTAAAATATTGTCCGATCTGTTGAATGTAATAGGTATATAGACAAGAACAAGTAAGACATGCGAGCATGATTTAATTATTCTAAGCGTTTATAAGCTACTGTAGCTGTTCACGATTGTGTGTATGCTCACTTTCCACATCAATCGCAAAGAAACTTAGCTATTTGCGAATTATTTACTAATACAAATTAATGGATCAAAGTTTGTTCGTGATGTGTACACTAATCATGAAGTTTGAGAAACTTTGGACTCAAAATGCCTTCCATTGTTTCCATCAGCAAATAAAAAGTTCCACACTTTTGCTCTGATTGTTTTAGTTCTAAAAAATAAAAGACGATTTACTTTAGATCAAACGAAACTAAATCACATATCGAATTGCGAGTATTTATCTTTTGAATATATTTAACTCGATGACCTCTGTGGCGCAGTGGTTCTGGGTTCAAATCCGGCGGTGGCGGAATTTTGTGTATTAGTAAGACGCATTGTTTCGCTTACCGCTCTTGCATGTAGTATTCTTATCTATGTAGTTTATATCTTAGCGTTGCTTAGTTCCTGTGGCACAAGTTCTTAGTTGCTGAGTCAATGTGTGTGTCGTGATATGGTTTATTATTATTATTGTAACTGTGACACGAGTAGTATCATTGATAATTTTTGTACATTGTCATGTTTTTTATTCGTAATATTTTTTTTCCTTTAGTCCTATACTCAACACATTCAAAACATTATAAATAATAAATGTCGGGACATGGATACGAATGCTGACCATTAAAATTGTATGTATTGCCATATCAAGGGCGACGGGTAATTCCCAAGTCATAAATAAATTAAGCTTGCATCACCCTGCCTTGATGACTGAACCGGGGAGGTTGTGGCTAGGTTAAATATTAAATTGTCATTATCCAAAGGCTATTGTTTTCGACATCTTCGTGACGAAGCGATGCTTTCTGCTTCTTATTTACATTGCTTATTATTTAATGCGTTTATAATTCAGACAAGATTTGCCGAAAATATTTATTTATTTAATCATTTGTTCATGACATACTATTAGGCTTCCCGCATAGTCTAATGGCAGATAAATTTCAAAGTGTGGACTTAAAAGACAAAACTGTCTTCTGTGTTTAGAGCAATAATGTAAAATATAATTTTTTGTCCTATACTTAATGAGAGGAAGCTACTTTAAACATGTATAAATTTTTCATCACATTTAATATCGTCACGCGATCGAGTTCGACGACATGTAATTTCTCTAGAGACTTTACAATTTGACGACATGTGGCTCTCAGAAATTTAACGATTTACCTTCAGTACGTATACATTATTCTGAAGACAGCCGGCTACCTCTGTTATTAAAATACATTCAACATTTTGAGTTATTTAAATACTAGCGACCCGATCCGGTTTCGTGCGGGTAATTTAGCATACAGGATGAAGTACAAAATATCGCGAAGAAGAAAACTTGTTGCCACATCTTTCAAATAGGCATCAATCAAACAACATACAAAAACGCGGCCTATAAGTTTAAAATGTAATACCTATCAAATGTATTATAGTCCAGTCATTACGTCGGAAAAATCGAGTTAGAAATGCAAATGAACCGAGAAAGATACATTTTTGATATTATGTGGGGGGGGGGATAGAAAAGCTTAACTTCAAAATTGTGACTACAATAACTTGTGCATTTTCCGCCATCTAGAAAAAGGATAAAATTCAGTTTTTTCATCATAACTCGGTTCTCCGTTGAGATACGTAAATTTTTATAGAAATGACGGAGCAACTAATTCATGCGAATCTCGAGAACGATACGTGAAAAGTGTAAAGGACCTTAATTATAGATCGCGAGGAAAGCAACAAAAAAGTACACTATAAAAATTTTCGTATCTCAACGGAGAACCTCCTTTTGGGAGGTGGTGTCGGCCGAATGGGGTGTGCCAGCACGTGTTCCAAGATGCTACTTGTTGAATGATCCCAAATAAGCAGGGAAAGTGTCAAATTATGGGCAAGCGGCCTTGAACGAACCGCGACCAGGTAAACGCAGTAAACAAAATTATGAAAGGTGGCAGCAGCCTTAGGGTGAGCTGGAAACCACAAAAGGGTCACGCACTGTTCAGGTACTACGCCGGAAAAGGATCAACACTCCTGCGCAGCCGGCTTTTGCGCGTGGATATCTTCTCGCGCCCCCCGAAGGGGGGTGCGGGGAGCCGATTCCGAGGCTACGCCTCTCTCTCGGAGTTTCACTCGCCGCTAGCCTACTAGCTAGCGGGGCTCCTGGGTTCGCCTTTCGGCGCGATCTAGTCCTTTTTTGTTTCTTTTACCCTCTCCGCGATTAGCCCTGCCGGCTGAGACCCCGTTCGGGGAGGCCCAGCGAACCATCAGCGAGGAGAGGGCAGTGCAGGTCGTCGTGGGTGGGGGTCGGTGATTCAACTGGAAGCACTTCTGGAACTGATGGCGGCACGTAGATTAAGTCGCTCTCGTCTTCAACGACCAGGTCTATTGGATAAGCTCTCCTGTCGGGCGGGCGCGCATGGTAGGGGGCCAGGTCTCTGATGTGGTCCATCCTGGATGCGTCCGTGCGCTCAAACATCTTGTTTGCGAGCCGCCCGACGAAGACGTCCAGTGATTCCATGTTAAGGTCCCCTTGGATCGTGGCATTCCTCACGTATCTAGGCGCCCCGGTAATGGTGCGCAACACAAGGTTCTGTTGCGCACGGAGTCGTCGGCGGCTGGGTTCGCTGACGAGGGCGAACCGGGCCGGCTTTTGTTGCCTCCGCCGGACGCTATAGATTGACGTCCGCGCTTCTTAAATAACAAGCGGCAAAGAACGTCTCATTATACAGCCAATGAAGAGACATACAAGACTTAAAAATTTATTCAAAATAAGACGGCTGGGGCTACAAAATATATATGTTACAACATTAGTGATTGATCTCTGCTGCGCTCCTAATAGATGGAACCCTTCATATTACCAATAGCCCAATTAATGCGGCAACAAATTTTTGACATCTTGTTTTAGTGTGAAATGTGAAAATTATTTTATTTGCGTCTTGTTATCAATGTAGCTATAAACATTATTCACGTCAAATGTAAGTACGTATTTTTTACGAATACTATACTATACTATAAACATATCAATGCCCGATAGGTACTGTAACTAAACTGTATAGGAGAAAATATTTACTGTTTTGGTCAAATATCTTTTGAACCCCACGGATTATTGAAATTTTATACATCTTTTGATAGGTATTTTATATAAGTAAATATTGTTTTATTTTATTTGATTTATTGAGGGAAATAAACTGTTGCAATAAAAACACATATTAAAATATTTAAGTACAGATAAAATATAAATCAATCCACTGCTTAAATTAAACGTAAGAAGCGGAAAATATGCAAACATTTTGTCATAAATTTAAGTGAAGCTTTCAGTATGGGCAAATTACATATTTTATCTGAACAAAATGAAACAAAAACAAACAAACAATTACTGTGGGATTTTAAAATATTGTATATGGCTCGAACATAGAATATATCCTCGACTTGAACAATTGCTCTGAACATGAAAACATATCAATAGTTTGAAATATAACGTTACAGTCATAAGAGACGCGCCTGACGAAGGAACCAGATGCGTATCTTGTGAGTGTAAGGTCTGTATGAAATAGAATATGATCTCTGGCATTAATACGTTGACATTTATTATTTAATCCTAATACTACGGAAAGTCAATCTTATTTTGAATTAATTTATGAATAAAAATATGGTCTCTGAGAATGCGAAGATCTTCGAGTGAGTATGATGATGATGATGAGTTATATTATTATTATAATTCTACAATTAAGAAGTTCAATTAATAAATTGGTAATTTATTCATCAGTTACAGGAATATGGAGATAATGCATATTTAACGATTATTCTATTTGACGTGTTTTTTTTGTTAAAATAAATTTGTTTCTACCTAATATTAAAAAAAAAAATGTATTGTGTGTTGTATTCTTAGTATTATATTTGTTTTGTTGTGTTGTTCAAATTAAATTCTATCAGTTTAATTACATAAGATGGCAGTCCACTTAGAAGATACGGCACGTCATCTTCAGTAATTCGATGCCAGGAGATGGAATCGACTACGCCAGATTAGCGTGCTTGGAATTGCCTTATTTTTCTTATGAGCATGCTCCATCTAGCACGAATGCCGCGATTACTAATAATTAATCTTTGGTATTAACATTAATAACCTTTGTTTACTTTATTCTATTATTAAATACACTTTATTTCTTTACGTTTCACGTACCCAATAATAATGGCCTTTGATGTCTCTAACGGAATTTCACTACAATCAATTTTAACATTCAAAATATTCGTGTATCTACTACCTGTTTGTCTACTGTTAAGGTAAAACAACAATGTGACCGAATAACCAAACACCAATTTAGATACATAATAACAACAATTATTTAAGTATTCATCAAACAAAAACAAAAATACAACCTGTAAATAATTTATCATTGAAATGATTTAATTCACCTTCCAACAATACGCGCTTTTTTCAATATGAGGTGGTGGAACGCCGCGGCTGCAAGGCATGGTTGTATAAAGCGATTTCTATAGTCCCGTCGCGTCGTTGAGAAAAAAAGTGAAGTTGACTCACGCTTTTTTTTAAATAACTGTAGTTCCTATGATATTCATTTTAATTATATGGTATAGCATTATTATAATTTGTATGAGATGCTTAAGGTCAATAACGTATTTACTTTGATAAAGAATAACACTGAATCAGTCAAAACAGCATTTGCAAATATCACATTATTTTTATATTTTTCAAAAGTAATCTGTCTTTGATAGATATGCCATCGCGGACTTTTTTGTACACCTATAAAAAATAAACAAACCCACGATATATTGTTTTTTAATATCTCAAACGGATTTAGCAGCGTTATTGATAAAATCTCTAAGACGGTTTAATTTTTTTCGACATATTCAATAACCATCGTCATATTTCAACCAATTTACATTAAACCTTTACACTTTACATTTACACTTTAAAAACATCCATTCGTTAATAGATGAAATCCGTTTTAAGAACCCGGTCGATGGTTAGTTTTTGACATTATCGCAAACATACATTCAGAAAGACAGAAATACTATAGACTATAGATATATGGATAATGAACTACAAAGATAAGTTTGTTTGATTATAAAGTCATACCCAATAACCATTTATCGAAAAACAGTAACAAATGATCTTTATCAAGTGGACTTAATGCTTTATTAAGAAACATTTTTGAATAATTATTTATTTTATTTCTTACATTTTCAAATTTTTAATGATATTTTATAAACACTCATAGATTCCGAAGAGCTTTAAAGTTATATTTGTTCTCCATAAAATGGGATTTAATTATAACAGTATAATATCCTGTAGCTAGTACTAAAACGGCTTTTTTAATGGGCTTAAGTTATTTCGTTCCGTAATAACACCGCTTAGTATAAACCCACGTGAATCTCGGACCTTTACCATGAAGTATGTACAACGCTGTTGGCTTTGTCACGCGTCGTGTATTTAATTATATATTCTGTTTATTGTTATCTGCACCTACCCTTACCTACTCGTACATAATACACACACAGGTACCGCACTTACCGTGTAACGCCTTAATTGATAATTTGCATGATAAGCAAAGGTTCCATTAAATCTTTGTTCAAGGCAATTGAATGGAATTGAGGAGGAGTTATTGTGAAATTTGTGATTCATTGTATTTTGAATGCTATTTATTTTAGTCGTTTTACGTGGGCAACCCCTTTTGGTTATAATGAGTTATAACTTTAATGAATCTATAGAGTATCCAGTCTATTTTAAACAATTCACTATCAATAGATGTTTATGAATGGAGTCCAATGGCTATAGTTTTCTGAAACAAAAACAACTACAGAATTAACTTCATAGGACTACGTCAATTATTTGCCGTAGTAATACTACGGTTGTGCCACGAATTCTACGTAGCAACTAAAGCTGCAGTGTGCAACCGCCTACGAATTTTTAACAAGACAAAAAGAGAGACCGCTCGCTGATGTGTCTGAATCCATCCCTTTCATGCCCGGTGAGCCAGTACAGGGAAAATGTTATGTGTTGAAGGATTTTCACGTGGCGAGTGACGTCAGAAGCCTGGATGTATACTAATGAGTTGCATTAAAAATACCTTGGAGAATCTAAAACTTTAAATAAAAAATATCTGTTACTAAGGCGAGAAAAAACACATTTTGTATGCGACATGAACTGTTTCGTTAATGTTTTATGTTTAAGATACGTTGCTTAACTTATATCTTTTTGTTAGGATGATAAATTTCAAAATCCTATCCGTTTTAATATGTGGTGCTTAAAGTCTATCACATTCTGATTGTACGCTTATCAGAACATAGCAGATAAAGAATGTAACTTGTAAGAAGGTTGAATGGCTTAGATGTTCTTGTTTAAATTAAAATGAACGTACAGTTACTAAAAACTTCAATTGAATTTCAATTAATTGTAGAAACTAAGTAGTAGAATTAAAACCGTTTACCGATATTATTGACAACCTAACGCATTTACTATTGTAGTTACAATGAGACACAAAACGCGATGAATTTAATATTGGGTGGCCACCATAGTGATAAAAAGGTTTCAATAAAATCTAAAGCGCTCTGGCAACGGATAACGGATCTGTACGAAAATTTGAGTGAATTGTTCCGAGAAATTCAGGGCACATTCGCAACTCTGTCACACCAGGATTAACTGTGGTGTCATTTGAAAATGATAGTGCAGTTGAGCAATGAAACACGATACATCACCGGATGTACTGTCGGGCTTTGACACCATCAACAAATTTAATTAGACGAAATAGGAACAAGTCAGAAATAGATTCTTAACTTCATTGAGTTACAGTTGAAACCGTATATAACATTAAAGGGACCGTGCAAACATGGACGCTATATCGAATATGGGATTTACTGCATTGTAATAACCGCTTTGTCGTTGATATGTTGATATCGTCATACTGAAATTTCTGACTGCAATAATCAGTAATCAGTCGTTAATTGTATTTACCGTGGCTCGGGAGGTGCCGCTGTCGAGGCTGCTCTGTGACGAGATGGAGGGGGTCCGTGCGAGCCGAGCGTGCGGCAACGAGCTCGCCGCGCGGCCCTCCATGCTCAGCGGCTGCACGCGGCACTGCTCCTTCGGGATCAACATCTCCTGCAACAACACATACCCATTCAACGATTCTGAACTTTTTATTATTCCACCACCTGGGAAAATATCAGACGGTGCACCTACAGGAATGTGATATTATATTGAAACGGCGATGTCCTTGAACGCCAAAAGCAAAATCAATGCGTGGCCCATACGTGAAATATGTGAACTCCGACTGATAAATATAACAATAAAGTGATATTTATAAATATATAATAAAGCTTGTAGCTGACAATGTTTTGTAATCACACTTTATTAACTTTCTAGATACATTTATGCTTGTAATCTTGAATTACAGTCTTACCAATTATATGTTTAAGCAAGAGCTATGTTTTAAGAAAAAGGTAAGATTTAAAAGTAATAAAACAAACAAAAAAAACTAAACAAAAATGGATAAGGTGTTTCGCAAACGTATGACTTGTGTCGGACACCAACCACTTTTTGTTGCCGACACCGACCATAGGAAACTGTAATTACGGTGGCCGGTGTCGATAACCGGGCACAGTCGCCGCGGCAACTTGTATGCGATGTTTGTTAACTTGTATGAAAACATAGTAGTGGCCGGTAGCTGTTGTAAGACACAAGATACACTTTTACAGAACACCTCATAGCACAAAATAATAATTGTATTATAGTTTTCAAAAAATAATGTGTGAGATGGTATCCAACGCTAACAAATATATATGAAAAGTAAATTATTGATTGCATTACATTCGTATACACGGCAAAACATCAATCTAAACTGTTTGGACGTTGTATCGTTCTTAAGTCGTTCATCATAAAGTTGATATTGCACTAGCCATGTGTAGCGTGACGTGTGACCGTGTGTACCTAGCACGTAGTCGCAAATAGGAAATTTAATGGATTTGCTCCGACATTGATACAGCTTACAATATCCAATGAAAACACATCAAACGAACATATTAATGCATTATTGATTTTAGCTCACATATTTAATCTTCGATAAAGGTTTCGATTAATTAAATAAACAACAAAAACCTCCACAAATCAGTTTTATGTAGTTGTTTTACAGATTTTTTTAATCCTATAAATGGAATCGTAATATATTAAAATTTTAATATTTGTAGATATATATGCTCTGTATTTTATTTCTCCTCGCCCTTGTAGAATAGCTCTCAAAGACTTCAATCTAGAAAAGTACGCTTAAAAACCGCTAAATTGTCGTGATGTGTTTATTATTATTAAAAATAGTTTAAATCGTTATTCTTATCACCACAAATTAACCAAAAAATAAAAGTTAAAGCAAAGGATTAGAGAGGGTTATCTCTTAGTAAAAACGAATTTTCTTTTAAGGCTTAAGGAATACAGTTACACAATGTATTGAACTCCAGTTACTCCACGGTTTATGTTTAAAATTGACACTAACCCCACATATATTTATTCTGATTGTAATTATGATGTAATTTATGAAAGATATTGCAGATGCATGTAAGTATGTAATTTTACACAATAATTGAAATATATGCTGTCCAATAGTTCATGACACTAAGTTCACTGCCCTCAAACGTCCTTAGTGAGAGACTAGTTTGGAAATGTCTGAATACTTCATAACACTACGTGATATAGCATTATTGAGCATCGTGGTTACCAAACAAGGATTTTTATTTCAAGAAAGGATGATAAAGACGGGAAAGAGAAGAATTGAATGAGAAAACGACGAGCAAAAATTTTTTTACAGTTTTTTTGCATGATTAGTCCATTTATTTTGATAAAATGATTACATATATGGTTACCAGATAAAGATTTTTGTGGCTGTTCCCTTAAATACAAAAAACAAAAGCTGTTTGTTCCAAAGTTCCCAAGCTTCCATTTAAAAATAAATAAAGAAGGAACGAGAATAATCTAATCAGACGACGAAATACCGATTCTTTTTAAACAGTATTTTTTGCAAAATTTCTACTATACTTCTGTCAAGTGCATAGTGAGTTTTATTTTGATCGTTCATTTTACATTACAATTCTTGCGCCGCACAAACGTTAGTAACTTTCTTTGTATGAAAATTTTTAACTGTAAGAGTAAAAAAAGCTCTTTGTCAAATTGTATAATACAAACGCTACGTACCCTGGTGTGTAGTCGCTATGAGTGGAAAGGGCCTAAAGAAAAGCCCACTGTTCACCCCGCGACCTTTCCTCATTTCAAACGAATATTACGTGTAGTAGGTAATTGAGCTGAAATTTTCTTGACATGTCAATTGTGCCTTGTAATGGAATTTTCAATACGAAATACGTATGAAAAGTGTGTGGGAAACCTTTTAATGAAGTACTAAACATGAGTATAGTGGAGATACCACATTTTAGGTTAGGGTTTTACATATAACTTTAGGTAAAGAAAATTGGGGACAAACATATCAGATGTAACAAAACACATGAAAACACTATAAAAATCCAATTAAAAAGTAGGTACTTGATTTAAAGCTAGTTGCATTCTTAACGGTTGCCTCAATAAATCTGATAAAAATTGTAATGTCGTTCATCGGAGGTCATGCATCTGCGAACTGAGGATAAAAAATAAGAAAACAGCTTGTTATCGCAACTTTTGAATCGTGAAATTCCCGAACAATAACGTACAACGTTTCAGTATGAACGCTACACTGCCTATGGTTTGTTTGCAAGATGCTTAGCTTATTAAGGATTTGTAGGCATATCCCATTTGGTTGTAAACCAAAAATATAAATTTTTAACAAAAAATCTAGTGGGCAAACTTTTCACACCAAATATATTTTTTAATTTAAAAGAATAAAAAATCTTTATTTGTATTGTTTAGTATTTGGATTATTTCCAATGGGTTTTGGCACCAAAAACAGTATTGTTCTATCTGCGTACTATCTTTACAACCTGCGATATTATTTAAATCTAAGGTATCGTTACAAACAATTAGTTTTTTGTAAAAATCGAATATTCTACCTTCCTAGCATTACCAGCGAGTGCAATAACTTCAAGGCCTTCCCAATTTAGCTTTTGTTGGAAAACATATCATTACAACTCTTTTTTAAAGGTTAAAACTAGTAGGAGTTTTATAGCATAGTCATATGGATTTAAATAATGTGCATCTCTTACAGTTGCTAAATTTTTATAAATGGAACACACCATCCAGCGCAGAGATAGCTTGACCATTTTGTTCTTCTAAAGTAAAGAAGAGTAAGTGTCAGTTTCAAAAAGTATAGTTAAAGGAAAAACGCGAAGAAGGAAATCGTTGAACAATTTTCCCTGAACTTCACAAGTTGAGAGTAAATAACTTGAGAGTGAAAGAAGAAGTATTCGATTAATATTTCTTTGAGTAAACATCTCATTGCCAAGGTAAAATCAATTGTAGTTGAGAAACTAGATTAAACAATATTTAATTTTCTTTTTTATGTTTCCTTTAAAAGAAAACAATACAAAGTTTTAACAATACACGGGGTGGTTATGAAAACGTTATTCTTGGCTTTTCATTTACGCCCTCGGTTTTTGTGTTAAAATAGCTGTTAATTTACTGAAATTACGTGAAAAATTTTAAACTTAATTCAGCGGAGTGTGGTAATTTAAGTTTTTTATTAACGTTAAACGTACTAAGCTGTCTGGGACGTTTGTTTACTGATATACTTAAATAAAAAGTATTTCCTTGTTTGGATAATCGGGCACGTGTAAGCATATTTATTGCAATGTTTCTGTTTAATATTTAGCCGGAGCTAGTTACAAGTAGCACTAAAGTCTGCTTGTTCACTAAGCAAATAAGGAAAAAATATTGATCAAGGCTAGCCCGACTCAGGTAAAACGTCTTGAAAACAGTTGTTGCTAAAGTAAAATAAACGTTTTGTGTTAGACGCATAATACTACTAGGGTGGAATGCAACGGTTTATTTTACGCCTATGATAATTTTTAGAAGAAAAAATAGTGAGTAAATGGCAACCGTACGCAAATAAAAATGACTTAATAACTTTTTTTTTTTTTTTTTCTATGTTCCAAAATGATTTGCAGGTAGAGGTAGAACATAAATCTACGTACGCTAGCGCTCGCACTTCCATGGGATTTATCGTCACCGAAGCTGTCGGTAGAGTTGTGGCTCTGGCCACTGCTGGCGCTGGATGTCCTCTCCCTGGCTGCTCTCGCCCACGACTCCAACCGCTTCTGGGCTGCCCACACACCCGGGGGACCGAGACCACTCATCTCTTCCACTACCATACGCTCATCTCAATACACAAGCACTTTATACCACTATTTTATGAGTCACTCACATTTGTCGCCAGATTGTTATTTATACTTGTTGAATTTATCTAAATGTAAATTCACTTCAATTTTTCACTGTTTATTTGCTAAATCACAAATCGTTGTTTATCATATTAATGTATTCAAACCTTTATGGAGGATAATTCAGGGATTTGCATATTTAATTTTCATTACCTAGACGAGTGGGTCAGACTTTCTACATTTTAGTTATGATACATGGAACCAGTGAACGATTGGATACCTTATATTTTGAGTAGCCTTAGTGAAGTATGAGTATATGCAAGTGTAAGCTGATTAAACAACTCTATGGTGTCAATGTGTACGAAATCGTGCCTAATCTCCTTGCCGTGCCTTTGCACCATGAGCCGACCTTACTATAGTGTCTCCATGGCATACATACTGTAACTTTTCAATTGATTATGCAAACGCTCTTATTCCAAGCACACAGAGGCGCCATCAGCTCGATTATGAGGCTCGCGTGTGAATTCGAGATATTTGTACACTCTTGTCACGCCCCGCATCATTTCCGTCTTGGGTAACGTAAACATCGTCAAACCCCCTCGTAAATGCATTAATAAAAATCTCAAGTGGCCTTCTGTGACATGTTTTTTAATCGAGAAAAGAAAAGTCAAGCATCTACAAGTTTATTAAAGACATTTTGTATGGGTAATTCATTAACCTTCAAGTCTTAGAAGGATTGAATAGTAAAATTAAAGTTATGTGGGGAATGTTGGTAGTCCGGGATGTAGTGTCTGCAGGTTGGTATCCTTGCGTGGGCGCCGCTCAGTTCATTGCCTTTATGAGTTATTCGCTCGTAGTACTACAACCACACCCAACTCGTGTGGGCGTCTGTTTACAAGTTCTTCGGCAGGATTAGCCGTTAAAAACCCCTGATGAACATGGGGTAAAGATCGAAATGTCCGCGAAAGGTCCGAAATGTCTATTTGAACAAATTAAAATTATTTGGAATGTTATTAACACAATATCCCATATGAAAAATAATAATTCGGTTGCAAAACAGGTTCTTCATAACTTTTATTTTAAAATAATACATAAATAATCAGTTTGCAAATGAAATTTTGAACAGTAACACAGAACAGTTTTGAAGTAAGTAATAATCCTGTTACCACAGGAAAAAAAAACTATAACTCATTTATGGACTGAAACTCACACCTGAAACTCATTGAAATAATCAATATGTAAATTTTTAAAATATTCGTTAAATATTATTAAGTTTAACTCCTGTTGCATATGTTTCAATGGTTATAAATTCAGCTATGTGCTGATAAGGTTGTAAGTGATTAATTAAAATAGATCGTAAATAAATTATTGTCTATTTCAAATTGTATTAATTACTTTTATATGATAGGAACTCATTTCGCAGTAAATGTAAACAATAGATAATTAACCAATTTTACGACATATTGAGCTCATTATAAATTCAATTGAAACGTGAATTGGCAATTCGTCGGTTAGACATAGATAAATTATACCTAGAATTATTTAACGAAATCGTATTAAACTTGCATTTGAATGCTCACTGTATATACTCCTTATAGCTTTTAACGTGTAATCATAAACATATTTCTTCAACTTATGAATTCAAAAGACGTTCAAGTGTAAGTCGGACTCACAAGTGAAGGATATCCATTGTACAAGATTAAACAGAATGTACTTTAAAGATAAATATGAAGCGAATAACGACGAAAATATGAAGCAAATATTGTCGGATAAATAACTTTTTTCTCACTGTCTCACATTCGTCATTTTTTCAATATAATTTTAGTAGACATTTTCTGAAACTTTCATTAGTCTAACTATTATGGTTAATGAGATACAACCCGCTGACATGTCGACAAATGGACGCACGGGCAGCGGAGGCTTAGTAATATGGCCCCGTTTTTTATCTGACCCCTGTGGGTTATATATATTACGGAACGCTAAAAACTAGGAATCTGTGATAAATATTCATCCGGAAATAATAAAAAATTGCTTCAATTTGGAATGCCTGTCACATGAAATAAAATAAAATGTAGAGCAGAGTAAAACAAATAAATATACATCAAAGAAGAGTTAAAAGGACTAAAACAGTAGGTGATTTGAGGTCATTTTAAGCGATTTCGAGTGAAGGTAAGGGGCAAACTGTTGCGTCCAAAGCCCGGGTCGCTTTCGCCGCGGATCATCGTAACAATCGCTTGTTTATTCAAATTAACCACCCTCCTGCCTTTAACAAGAATACGCCCTTATATTTTTGATAACTAGTATAGCGTTAGTGTTAGGCATAGCCTAAACTACATTTTCTTATTTTTAATTATACTCCCTACCCCCTTTGTAATAAAAAAATGGATTACATTGTAGGTTTTTAAGCATTGCAGTTTTCATTTAATATTAATTTTCAGTTATATTGTTATAGGTAAAGGTGATAGTACGAAGCCAAAAAGTTTTAAATTTCGGTGCACCCCGTGTGTATTGCAGATATCCATAGATGTTGTTAGAATTAAAAGAAATTGGCAGTGAGTTTTCTATAGCAGAATAAAAATAAAAAAACGAACACTTTGCTTGAATTTGAAAATAAGTAAAAAATAATAATTCGGGCAACACTAAAGTACAAATAAAATCGTTTTAAAAATTTTAAGAATTCATAGAATGATCATCATAAGATATTAATGAATCAAGATCCATAAATCACCTCCGAAACCACTTAATCATAACTCCAGTTGTTCAAGAATTTTTAAACCGCCACCACAATTAAACGTAATTGGTTCTTTGGGAAGTAAATTTGAGCACTAATTGGAAGAGATAAAGTAAGGCGAGATGTCACTAAGGTAGGTTGGTACACATTTGTAAATTATAAAGTTTTTGTATGTGGGTTAATTTTTTATATGAAGGCAAGCCGATGAAACGGTCGGCGCGGCAAGCAGCTCGCGCACACTGCCGCCGCCCGGGTGAGGGTGGCCAGAACAAACCCGACCTTACCCGAAATACAGACGATATCGCTTGCTGTGCAACATATTTTAAATCTAACCCATCCGGGTGATGTGAAACTCACTACGATACGATACTCGAAAATAAAGCTAGTTATGACCTAATTGTGAATTGTAAGGAGAGTTTCCCGGATACCATCTTTGTGAATAGGGGAATGTTTAAACGTGAGTGGACCCAATAACTTCTTGTGTATGAAAAATGGGTAAAAAAAACTTATAAATTAAGAAAACACACAATTAGGTAAAAGTAAGTGGAAATAAAAGGTAATGAAAAAGATTTTAAAAGAAAGATCTACTTTATAGAACAGACAGTTTTTGTTTATTGTTATCAAAATAGTATCACAAACTTTGATACTTAAATTTAACACATTAGATAATCATGTCATGTTTTTAAATTTTCTTTCAACATTTCCCCATATTATCGTTGTGCGATTGAGTGGGCAACCCTTAAGTTCAGTAGCGGTTCGGTGGAGTCACTTTCCTTTTACAAGCAACAGGTATGGAAGGTCATTGTGGGACGTCTTAGGAACTTCACTGCTTTCTTTCAAGGGCTGTACTGCTGAGTGATTGTTGATAGGCAAGATCTGTCTTCCGTGAAACAGATGCTGATAAAGTGAACGGGTACTCCATCTTATCTCGTAACATTCATTAAGATAAATGTATACTTTATTGGTGGAATTTTCGTGGAACCTTTTTTTACCTTTCGATTAACCTATTCACACACATCATAACTACCCTATAGTATGTGCCCACGTAGAATCAATTTGGCAACTTAGAGACGACGTTGCATATTAATTGCTTAGTCAATTTAATTAAAATTACTTTTAATTTAAATGTATACGACATGAATAGTAAAATACCAATGTCTAACATCAGAAACAACAACAACAAAACAATTGGTAGGATTAATGATTTAGGTATCAAAAAATGTATGTGTTTATTTATCTTAGGTACCTATATACCTATATACCAAGTAACAATATACGTCTATAAAATACGTTTATTTGAAAACTATTCGCAATAAAAGTATTCCGAGGGATCTGCTGATTAATCTTCGTTTCAGGTGAAATTTACTAGCGAATTGTTGACGCAAACTGTATGGTCCATTATTGATTGCAATGGAAACAAAAAGGAGAGTTATTGAGCAAACAACTGCTATAGAAGCTCTGTGGACCTGGGATGTAAGCGGAATTCGCTTATTTCCGAACGCTGCCGGAAATTTACAACTCACCGCTTCCCTCTAACATAAATCAGACTACTGCTAACGTCACATGCTACTATATAAAGACTCCATAATTATATTATAAGGTGAAAGTAACTAAGTGTTGCACGGATTTCTATAAAATATGCATCTATTTGCAATGAGTTCAATTGCATTCCGAGGACGGATAAATGTTTTTTTTGCTAGTAGAGTTCAAAATAACTTTATTCAATAAACATAAAAAATAAACGATCAAGTGTGATTCGGACATGTTGGGTTCCACCTTGTAAGATTAAACATTATATACTTTTTGGATAGTTTCATAAAAGAAAAAAAAAATCACGTTTCTTGTATGGGAGCCACCTTTAATTTTTAATTTCTTTATGTTTTTAGTATTTGTTGTTGTAGCGGCAAAATAAATAGACATTCTCTGATAATTTAAGTTTCTAGCTGCTATGGTACAGCCCGCTGACAGACGGACGTACAGCGAAGTCTTAGTAATAGGATTCCGTTTTTTACCCTTTGGGTACGGAAGCCTAAAAGTACTTACTTTGCAAAGCGAAACTTTGATATAAATGAAAATAGCTTAGCCCTTCCAAAGTACTATTATTTAGTTCACCAACCTGAAACAAATCAACTTATAAAAGTGACTATTATTACCCGAAGCCAAAAAAAGAGAGTTATGTGCTTTAATAAAAGGAACCCGCTAATAATGAGAAAGTGACCACGCAACCTTGACCTACATTAAGTATGTTAAAATAAAAATAAAACTTTATCCTCAATAATTAATCTAAGCTTTTATCAAATAATATGTAAAATATTAAAATAAAAGTGTCAACAAAATTAATTTTAAAATATTTTAAAGGTGTATTATCATACTTGACTTTAATTTTATGGCAGTTATTAGGAGTTTAGTAACATTTGCGTTTTACTCGTAAATGATTAATACAACATCATGGGCGAACAAGCAGTTCAACTGATGGAAAGTTATACTTGATGTGTCGAACGCCAAGAGCACCGCCAATGCGTTGCCTATGTAGGAACCGTTAAGATAAACAAATAATAGCAAACAGTCAAAACCTGTTATAATGTCTTCGGTTATAACGACAGATCAGTTATTTCGGCTAGACTCCGGCCGGCCCAATCCCATGTGCCTACATGGGTAATGCCTACATGCCTGAAGTAAACATACCCCAAATATGTTCTTACCGCCTTCCTTCAATGTCCCGTTTCAACATTTATTAGAATTAGACGATGGTGTTAAGAGGACTTTCTAAGAGCTTTTTGTCTCATACATTTCAGCAGGGACCAGTCCACGTGTCACATAAAACTTGCAACTATAAAACTATAACTTTATAGAATAAAAAGGAAAGTGAACTCGTGTAATACATTCAAGTATGTTAATAGCTGCATTAGTTTCTTCTATGCATGTTAGCAACAAATCGAATCAAGGTTGTTGTTTTTTTTCATATAAGTTATTTTATGTAAGTACAAACTAACTTCAAATTTACGGTATTTGATTAAGAAATTCATTTTATTTTCTATTGTGAAAAATTTAAGAATTATTTTTGAAGAATTTAATTTATAGAAACACACGTTCTCAAGTTTCGAGCGTCTTAAAAATGTTTGAGTATTTCATTTTTCCACCCACATTTTCAAAGCTAAGCTTAAAGAGACCGCTGTGTTGGACAATTGCCAAGTGTGTCGTTTAGGTTACTGTACCGTATTCCTAAAATTGTTTTCTCGTCGCATTGAACAAAACATTCAACAGATGTCTCATTGCGAGAGGTAAGAGAGCCTTTAAAATATACGTATAACAACAATCCAAATTGAGCTTCAAGAAATATTAAATCATGACAAATAGGCACCTTTGAATTCAATACAGCTTCTCTAATTGTATATACAGATTACTGGTACTATATTTGAACACTGGATATACTGGTTTGTAATAAACACGTAATAGCTTATAGTTGTTTCAACATGTTATTGAAATAAAATAGGGAAGAATTTTAATTTCAGCTTCTGTAAGTTAACGAAATAATAATAATGTACGGTGCTACATTGTACTAAGATGGCAGCAACCGTACCAAGGACCTACATTTTAGTAAATTAAAGATAAAGGAATAATTTATAGGAAGAAGACGGCAAAAGAAAAAGCTTAAACGTATATTTCGTCATGTTTATCGCGTATCGGAACTCAAAGGCGGCAGCGTCCGGAATCCAAATTCAGCGAATTAACTTAGAAATTTACGACAGGGGGTCAAACACGATTTGTCTTCATGTTAGGACACGAAACCGCTCTTTGCTGGCACGTGGGGATTACACGAACGTTGGATTTCGGGTTCGCAGGGCTCGGAGGTCGCTGGCGCCTGTTGAACGAGGCAACAAGTGCTGCATCGATCAGGCGAGGCCGCCCCCGCGCACGCGCCGCGCCCCTCCATCGCCCGCCCCGCCCGACATACTATACTGATATCATCTCACCATGTCCCTTTCACTAAGGTTGTGTTAGCTTCGTCAGGAGTATACGCGTACGGGCACTGTTTTAGTGTGCGTTCGAGTTCGCTCAGGACGCATACTGGAACAATGCACGTGAAAATTCATGAACACAAGAGTAGTCAAACGGACTTCGTGGGGTGGAATGACTGTAGAAACAGGAGAAAATACGAAACCATAAGCTAAGCCGAACTCCGAGTGACGGCGCATTATCTGGTATCGACAGCTCCCCGAATGCAACTGTTTCATGAAATTCAGATGAAATAACATACAAGTTTCTCTTTGTTTGGCATTGGCCTTTGATTTTTCATTTATGAATTTTGCATATTAAATAAATGGTGAATTTAGTATTTCCGTCTTATTAGAACAAACATTTAAAAACATTTTGAACAGTGTTATCGGTCTTACGACTGGTAAATTTGAATGATAACACAAGATGCTTAAACAGTAGATACCACCTAATTTCTGTCTAGACGTTAAAACAGCAATTCAAGCATAAATGCTTGATTCAAAGGTAGGTTTTTACAGGAGACCTTTCAAATAGATTTACACGAAAACTTGAAATTACATTTTAGCCAACAAATTGAAGACTCATAATAGATTAGAAAAGTTAGAGAGTCGCAAACAAGACCTCCACGGCCAGCGACGAAGGTACCTATAAAATAAATACGTGGCAATGGAAAATTTATTTATTTTAAGGACTCTTAGCAACTTTTCTCCCTTAAATTTCACAAATACTTTTCAATCAAGCTATTATAAAAATTATGGCATAGCTATACACGTATAATACAACATACACGCACAATAATTTAAAAGTGTAATAATTACCTCCATACTTTTCTGTTATCGGTAGTTACTTTAATTTTAATATTGTTACATATTACATTTACAAAACAAAAAAACTAATTACATACAAAGCACAATAATAAAATATAAAAGCTAAGAAAAAATACGATCAACACTTTGTACATTCTTTGTTCGTTCATAGAATACTCTATAGTCAATTCAAGTTTGTTTACTCAAAAGTAAAATTTATAAACAAGATTCGGTTTAACTTAAAAAGCCAAATTATTTCAATTGTTAAAGGTTTTTTAAATGATATACAAAATTATTATAAAATTGTGTTAAGGATTCAGCCTCCTGATATCAAAGCCCTAGAAACCATTTTAGAAAGTCTCCATTTTATAACATAGATGTTTTAAAAGAAAAACAGTACAGTGTAGTAAATTGAATCTGAAAGTTTGTCACGTAAAGTCTCGCGACCGCATATCAAATTAGAAGTCGATAACCTCCAATCATATGAAACGTGCTCACTTTACATTAAACATATCTTTTACTTGCGGATTCTTTAAAGATTTATCATTTTCTTACTTAACTTTTAATTCGATGTTAATATTATTTAATATTTTTATATAAATATTACTGAAATTTGAAACAAAACTAAAAATAGTTAGTGAAATCTACAAAACGTGAGTACCACTAGAGATATGACTACGGAATGTCGTAGTAAGCTCGTAATACAGCGTAGTAACAAGAAACACTAGAAACTATTGTAGAACTTACGAAAAGTAAATTGAGTTTTACCAATTTAATATCAAATGAATTTTCGTTTAGTCCATTCTCATCTCAACAAAAAAAACTCAACTCCAATTATTTGTTGATTATGATAATTTAACAAAAAACATAAAAAATTTACTATTTATACAATCATCAAAGTCAAATCAAAGTAGACCCAAATCGTTCACATCTTTTTAGAGAAACCAATATTGCTAGTAGGTGTAATTGAAACCTTTTTATTAGAAAGAGAAGAAACAAACTCTTTTCTCAAATGAAGGGGTCCTCCCTTTTCAGTTGATGATTCACGGAAGCAGTTTCTCATGTTCGCAGTATAACTTTTTTTATATTTTCAATTTGCCCTTCCTGTGTCTTCGTCGAGTAAATAAATTGATCTAATTTATCTTAATCATAGTTTTACGGTATCATGACACACCTTTTTAGGGTTCCGCTACGAAATAAAAAACGGAACTACGCATAGTTTGGTGTATAAATGTAACATTATATTTTACGAACAAAATCGTTAATATTATTGTGACTTGAGGAGGGATTCAGAAAGGAAGTTTCTAAGACTGATAGATATGTTTGAAAAAATATTTCCTTAAATGAGCGTGAAGCCAGCCGGCAAACCCTAACATCAAAATCGAGATATTATCCAACTGCTATCCAGGTGTCATTAAAACCTTCATTTTTATACGGTTTTGAATTAATAAAGTAGAAATTAGGGCAGGACTGCCGTTTCTGGGTCAAGAGCATCGAATAATGACGTCACAAATGGAATTCTAACGGATCAAAGTGACGAAATCGTGCAATTTAAAAGCAATCTTTTCAGTTTAACTTAAAGTTGGTTTTCGTTTGAACCTCGCTCAAATGTACAGACCCTGTATAAGACCGCCGGGTAATCTACCATTGTAGGACCCAGTATAATTAAAAGCTTTCAGTAGCCAGTCTTCGTCATTATTTAGTATTATTAACATCGCCACTTTAAAAAGAACATGTGTATTTCTTACACTAATTACAAATATCTATATAATTAATGCACCTCAGCATCGAAAGTATCCTTGCTTGCATCTTGACATACTAGATGTAATACTTTCTGTGATACAATTTTCTTTCGGGTATTTCGTTTTTTATATCAAAATACAATTGGAAAATCCTTGATAATCTGTCGCCTTAAGGCTACGAAATACTGACTTTTGCATTAAAGTAGTTTTTTTTTTCTTTCAAATAGCAACTTTTATTTGATTCGTAACCATACCCACTATCAGGGACACAATGCAATGTGGTGACGTAATTTTACAAGTTTTTGAAGCACTGACTGTGAGCAAAACAAAGCAACGCCATCTGAGTTGCTTTTGTAAAGCTGTCGCAATTTTCGCAGATCAAACTGCGGCGAAGCTTTCTGAAAGCTTAGACGATTTGTCCTTTTGGTATTAATATTGAAAAAAAAAGATAGATGGAGCTTTTTATTACATTCTAAAACCACATGATACCTTTTCCAATCGTATGTATTAGTTTTGTTTTAATATATTACTTATAACAAGATTTTTTTCGAAATATATGTACATAATATATATATATTGTATATGACATGAGAAAACTTATGATGCCCACAAAAACAAGAGATCGATGGCCCATACTTGGCTTGATGAAATTTTGGGTGGGTGGCTAAATGATCAAGTAATAAAAAGAGGCGTTAAATAAAAAGTGGTTTTATTGGTGAGAATAAATAAATCACATCTAATTACCAAAAATGGGTCGAAATTACCTTTTAGTACCAAAAATGCAAATAAACAAACATTCCCATAGTAATTCGATCAACCGGACAAATGTTGATATGATGGTTTATTGAGTTGACCTATTAACACTTGACAGAAACAGGGAAAAAGAAAACAAGAATATAACGTTTCAGAAACAATAACAAGGCATCTAATATTGCTCTTAATAAGATGTTGTAAGGATTCGTGTCACAATGAATTGAAATGAAAATTGACTTTGTGATGAAGTTAAATCAACTGTATCTTTATCAGTATGCGATGTAACGAGAATACAGTATTATTAGATTTTTTTTAAACGACTCAAGTTTTGTAGCTTACACTTTGCCTTAAAAGTGCAAATGTAATGCAACATTGTTCACTTATTTACTTTTGTTTGTATCGCAATCGTTCAGAAAACCAACGTTAATTTTTATCTACATATCAATCATCTAGCCATTCGTTTTGAGTGCGAATAACAAATGAGTTTGAGGAAAACTTAAAATGCGAAAAATACCCTGATTGATAAGTCCATATATGCATTCGATTGATCATCCCTTTTTCATACCCCATATCTTTTTGGTTGAGGAACCGATATCGATGAGAACACGCTCGATTAAGCCACCTTTCAAACGAAAAAGACTTCAATCGAGAGTTATGATGCCACCACATACAGGTACATAGACACACAGACGCGTGCAGATTACAAGTCAATCTTACACCCCTTTTTACGTTGAGAGTAAATAGGCATTTTCTAGGCAGGTGTAGTTTTTCTATGGCCATATCGTCACTTACCGTGGTGAGATTGTAGCCACATAATTATCTATTTATATACTTAAAAACAATAAACTTTATATAGAGATACTTGATTAGATTTTGCTTAGGAAACTTAAAAATAAATAGAGGTATGAATAAAAACATTTACCAAAACGGGTACCTACCAACAACCCGGCCGGGTAATAAATGAGCAAACTCTCGACTGCAAAATTAAATTTGACAAAATTACGCCAAGTAATTTGATCTAGGAGTAATTCTACGCCAGCGCCTGTACTTTTTAAACCCGTTGCTGAAGTTAATGTTAATATTCCTGTCGTGCCTGTAACTACTGACAGACCCTTTTTTATTAATTTACTATTCGATTTGTCTCGGATTGACTTCGGTACTTTACGGAAATTTTATGTACATTTATTTTACATTTTAATGAAAGAGAAAATATATTTTTTTTAGCTCTACTGTCATTTAAAATAACCTACAAGCATAAACACTTCATATGATTTCTCTTTGTCTATTAGTAAACTAGTTTATAATGGCTACAACAGTGTCCTTTAAAATATTAGTTCAATGGGTTTTTATATTATTACGTATAAGTATGTACCTCAGTTACTTTTTAAAGCTTTTAACAAAAGGTAATACGAATATTTTTGAGCAGCGACCTAAAACTTTTACCTTGTTTACAAAGAACAGAACAAACCTCAACAGTAGGATCGTCCAAGGAACATTTTTTGTCTCGAAAATATAATTAAAAGTTGAGTAAGACTTTTTTCCTGTAAAAAAGAATTTATACCGAATCCATCTGCGACTGTGCGCGTTTTTGTACAAGCACTTCAATTTCATTAAGCAAAGAAACCACTTCGGTTTAGTTTATTTATTTGTTGTTTTTTATTTTATGTACTTCTATCGAACCGCCCCGGCAACGCACGGGTGCAATGCTGATACTAAATATATACTACAGAATGTCTTTATAAACAACGTTCACAGCCTTTTTGTCATAAGACAATACAAACATGTTTTCTTTAGAGGTTATTTTTGAAAGGGCGACATATAATTAGCCATGTGAAAAAGACTCAACGCTCAAATCTGCCTCCGGCCGGTATCGCTACCGCTATATCCCTTCATTTTAAATCTGTAATATCTTCGAAAAATTCATTTAAATTTCATGCTGTAAAGAGCCATATTGATTTCAATTAAATTCACAATGTATTTAAGGTATATAATTGGATAAGGATCAATGCTGTATTTCGTATCGTAAAATGCCATTATTTCTCGTAAAAAATTTAGGATAAAAATGCTTATTATGGGTTATCCCTAAGAGAAAATCATATACCATCGTGGACTTTTATGTAAACTTTTTAAGATGTACTATACTGTAGCACATTTTTTTGATCTATCTATCGTCGGATTCAGCTAGCGTTTGCAATAAAAATGTGTTAATTTACATCACGTTAGAAACCTCTAAAATGATCAAAATTATCTTTTATTGAGCACATATAAAACTTCCTCTTGACTCACTCCACATAAAAATTCGGTGTGTAGTTTTAAAGATCTAAGCATACATATGATGATCAGCATACACTATTATGGATTTTCTATTGTTTGAAAATCTTAAAACTATGGATACAAATCTATTTTTTTAGTTTTATCAACCGACTTTTCATTACAGGTTTAAAAAGAGAAGGACCAATAAATGTATTAATGTAAAAGTATTTTTATCTGATTCAGGATTCACCACAAACCGTATAAGTAGGTAACCATGGTAACGCTAATCTCAAAAGCAAATTTTATACCTACGCAAGGTTTCTGTACTTCTTTCTTTGTTACTTTTGTTGAAATTCTAAGTGACATTAATAGAATAACTAGAAATACCTAGGTATCAAACACTTGCCGATTGTAATTGACAAAAGTATGAATCAAAAATCAAAGAGATACATTGATTGGTTTAAAGCCTTAAAAACTTGTAACGCTGTAGCCGCTGAAAAGGTCGGTTATAAATTGACATTTTATTTTTATTATGTAAAATTTTATTCCCAAAAAGGATTGAACCAACATACCATGTCATGTATAAACGTAACGCTCTAGAAATGTTTTTAAACTCACGTTTTGTGTGATATCCATTGGCGCTAATAACGGCAACTCCCTGCGTTTGGGTCTTCTCCAGAGCAGCAGTAGAACGGCTAGAAGAAGAACGGTCCCTGCACCCACCATTGCACCCCATAACGCACTCCAAGCATTTGAATTACCCTCCAACCTTTGCACCAGGGCTTGCGGTAGCATCTTAAGCAAATCGTATTGCCCTACGGCCTGATCCGTTTTGCCCCAGTCCGTAGGTTTCTTTGCCCAGTTGATCTCGTCATGATCATAATCAGCCACTGCCCCTTCGCCTCTCTCTGCCCACGGCTTATCTGATAACAGAATTAGATAGTGTATAGTTTTGTATACGTGTGTCAGCCAGATCGATAGTGACACAATAATGTGGTTGTTGTTTTTACTCGATTGCAAGAACTTTTGTTAGTGAATGATTGTTTCTTTTAAATTTAAACTTGGTCGATGAGATTTAAATTAAATAAACGCATTTAATGTTTTTTAATTGTTTGCTTTGCGTTTCGCTCTTAGAAACGCGGAATTGAATAAATCCAAATCATAGGCCAGTGACAACTTGTCAGAGATGATACCCATGGCATTAGGAATACATGAATAAATCAACGCCACGACGAGAAAAGCTAGCTGATGGTATGCGAACAGAAAGCGTCATCCAAGATTCGTGCATATCGTAAAAATTGTTGACGCACTTTGGCATTTACCTAATTCCTATTAAACCTAATTTACTTAACTATTACTCCTTCCACAAACATTTGTTCATCGCTCATAACCTTAACACTAACAATTTTTTAAGCTACTAAAAAAATAAAAACTTACCCATAGGTTCTAGAGTGTTCAAGTTTTTATTTTTTAGTTTTCTTTCCCAGGGATTGTAAGACACGTGCGCGAGGCGGATGGGGGAGCGCGACTGAGCGGCGTCGGCCGCGTTGTCATTAACACTTGTTTACACCAAGCTTCCCTGCTCACGTTGTACATGCGAGCTTTACGTTTTAATCCCGTCTTGTATTTACTACTTGATGCATTATATGGCAGTTGATTGTATTACTTATCGGTTGGTTTTTCAAATCTCTGGCGAATTCCGACATTTTCTTTTGAAAGACGATGACGCATATTTATGATTGAAATAAAAATCAAGGGGTTGTGGTTATAAGTAATATATTTACTATAATGAAAAGTTGTCTTCCACGAATTGTCGTCTTTCTTTGGGTTTAACAAGAACTAAACCTGTGTAGTGCATACGTGGCAAGTTGCGATCAAACTACTATACCGAACTATCTACTTGCTAAACTGTACCAGGAATAAAAATATCAATGCTTAATATAATAACGAAATAGACCGTATAAAATATCGCGAACACGGGTTATGTTATATTTGAGATATGTCGCCTGTGAATACAGGTACTATGGCTAAATGTGTTATAGATAGGTAAGTAAGATGCATTCACAAAATTTTCATAGAAATCTCGGAGATAAAGTGCGTCGCTATTAACAAAACTACATAGGTACCTACTTTTTATGGAACTGCATACAACATTTTTTAATGTTGGTGTCATTTTTAAATATTTTTTTTCGTAAACTGGAATCTCTTTGTTAACGAATTCTGAATTGGACTGTTTGTATTTTCTTGGGTTTACTTTACAAAAACTCAGATAAATATGTATGCTTTAGGTTGTATAAAACTTCTTTAAATGGCATTCATGACAACATCTTAAGAGGATCGCAAGTTATTTGCAATTGTTCCTTATGATTAATGATCGCAAAAAATATTTTAAAAAATCATTATTAAATTTTCATGGTAGAAGAATCGAAACTTGCTTTGTTTTTGATAAAAATATTAATTTTAAGTGAAAGAAGAGCTTATTTCTGCTTCAATTGTCTTTCTTTAAATCCCTAGTAATAATAAAAGAGGAGCTTAAAATACATATTTTTAACCCGAACACTAAACTAAATTCTGATTAATTTAAAACATGAATAAGATCTTAACTATTGCTTAAAACTAGGGTTTATTGTGATTCATTTAAGATAAGAGTTTTGATTAATAACAATTGATATAGAATTAATACTAATTTTCTTCAATATATTTTACTATCAAAAATGTCGTATGCAGTTCAATTTAAAGTGTCTTTAATTTTTTGTCCATCACCCTACATACCTACGAAACCTCTCCTAGTAAGACACCATATTTATTTATAATACTGATAAAAAAACAGTTACTTTTAAATATTTTTTCTGATGGCAGATTTAATAAACTTTCTAGACCAGTTTGTAAAGGACATTTTGTTATGTACAGATAAGTAAATCAGCATTCAAGGCCGCAGTGATTCTTTAATGTAGATAGATAAAGAAGGCTGTGTTTATTGGTAGGGCCACGTGGGTTGAATACTAAGCAATGTTTTCAACGTTCGGTCCCAGAGTGTGAAAGCTTTTTCCTCAATTTTCATCAAATTTTCTTCAGACTTGTACAGTTTCTTAATTTGAAACGAATTTAATTAGATCGATAAAAATTTCATTCTCAATAAAAAAAAAATATAAAATCTTAGAACTGATATGTATTTTTTAATAACGCTTTTCTTACTCTTTTGTTATGATAAAGTAACAAATAGGTTAATTATAACGCTATGGTCCTCAAGGTGGACTTTCTACCGAAGCTTCTAAATAGCTGCTGTGCAAACGGAACAATAAAACGCTTAGATGAAGGAGTAACAAGATCTACAAGAAACCTCCTTGTATGATTACATTTACAATCATGTTAGAACTAGTCATAAAAAGTAAGAGTATAAGAATTATAATTACAGATCTTTCATTCATTTCCACATTCTGTTACAGGTGCCACTATGTATGGCACCAATCACTGGTGGCCTCTCAATGAGGCTGCAATCTCTGTCGTAGTCACCTGTATAGGGCTGTCCATTAATCACGTGAGGTTCGAAAGGGGGGGGAGGGGTTTGGCAAAAATCACGAAATATCACAAGGGGGAGGGGGTATAGTAAGATATCACGTGTACTTATTTTTTCGTCAAATGCGTGATTTATAAACCGAAAGATGTTGTGAACCAGTTGTTAGTGTTGAAGAAAGTTTTGAAGTACACCATTCCTTTAATATCATTTTTATGACTGTCAAAAACAACCTGCAACTTTTCTGTCTAGACATTTTTATCATGGTCCTTAATTTTCTATAATAGGATTAGATTAGGAAAAATTATATTAAAAAATTTTAGATTCTTTGTAGGTACTCAAAAATACACGTGATTTTTGGTGGGCGGTGGGGGGATAGTCTTAAACCTCACCACGTATCTCCATGGGGGAGGGAGGGGTTAAAAAATGTTAAAAAACATCACATGATTAATGGACAGCCCCATATTGTAAATACACGTACTACGTATAGAGACTATTGGACCAGTGTGTCTACTATGTGTGTGTGTGAGCAGTGAGCGTCCATTAGCGACAGTAGTTCTGATTCTGATTAAGTTCGTTGCGGGTCCTTAGACAGCTGGTAAGGTGTATTATTTGATCAAAGGACGCCACTGTTGATCCGGATATGTAGTGGAAGCAAAGCGCCTCTACCGGACAGATGGAGAACTATGAACCACCAACCAACCACAAACTTACCAACTACCACGTAACGTATAAACTTGTAGCATAAAAGTATAAAGTGGTCAAATGCTTTAGTACCTGCAATATCTCATAATCGGGATTTCTTAATCTTAAATTTTACTGTTTGTAAAAAAGTATTTCAGCGACATCTACAAATAAATGTTTACACTATTTATTAATCTATTTCTTAACATTAGAAAACCATCACGCTCTGATAATTCTTCTGTTTTAGTCTAGGTGACGCTTTTAAAAACTTCGTAAAAATATTTTCACGAATCACACTGGGCAATCAAATGTAATGTTTTATATAAATACTACTAATTTTGTATAAATACGAGTAGTTACGTTTATGTAAAAAACCAAGAAATAATTGTATGTTTAATGTACAAATTTCTACATGAAGCTACGTATCCAATTATGATTGTTAAAGTAAAATGTTAAGTTAAGACTTGCAAACTTAATTTGGCATCCATTTATTAAAAAATATTATGTTTGATAACAATTTTCAAGTGAGCCGTTTCTTAATAACTAATGCATGTGTTTAACATGAATGATATAATTTTTCAAAACTCGAAATCAGTAACAAAGCTTTATTCTATATTTAATTATTGAATAACAATTATATCAACACCCTTAACTAATAATATCTACATACACATAAGTACAATAAATTTAACATAATTATTAAAAAACTAGTAAATGCTAACAATATTCTTACTTCTCAGATTTATCTTTATTGAAGGGAAATGTTTGCTTGTATCTTGATACTCCGAGCCAAACAAAACCTGTAAAAATAAAATATATGATTCATAATACATTTTTTGTTTCTATTTTATATATTTAGACTGTTGATTGAAAATTACAATCCTAATTGTTAATTAATTCATATTTTTTTTGGGGAAATATCTTACCTTGAAACTTTAACAATGAAAAAATATATATATTTAACAAGGATAGATATACTGTTTCTATCTCTCTATTAATTATAAAGTTAAATGCATGTATGAATGATGCAACTTTAAAATAAACTAAAAGGTTATTTTTGTCAACTGAATGGGTGACTCAATGTGACTTATAAACAAACACTATAGTAAGGTAGCTTACTTAAAGATATTGTGGATATCGTGATTTTTCCAGGTATAGTATTGCTTTTCCAGGCAACATTAGCTAAGTAAGCCCCAATACCAACAAGGCCAGTTGCTCCAACGATACGGCATCCTAAGCAGTCCCTTGGACGCGTAGCTACTTCTGTCGACATTGTATTTTACATAAACTCGTTCGAATACACTCGGGCAAGTTAGCTCATTAAAGTAAATGTTTATTGAAAAAAAAGAAAGAACTCGACGTTATCTAAGCATAAACAGTCGGTTTCTAAGTTTGACAGGCTGACAGCCATCTGACAGCCGTGCGTTTTTTAAAATGTTTTTTTTTTACGGCATTGGTTTTACTACCACACTGCCTGTACGGTTACTGTAGGCTTTAAGGAGTTACTTGGGAGATGACGAAAAGCGCAGCCAAATCGTCGTATTTCACTTTCTTTCTTTCTTTCAGGTTAAAACTAGCATTTTACACATTAAATTCTGCTGATATATAAGAAAAGACAATAAAATAAGAATTTTCTGACACTTCCCGTTCCTGCCAAGTAACTCGGCCTAATCATCAGTAATTATAATTTTTTCATTCTTGAAGATGATAAATGGGATGAAGAAGATAAGATGATAAATGAAATGAAGATGATAAGATGAACAATGAAAATGAAGAATCTGCCTACAGTAACATCCAGGTACGGTTACTGTAGACACTATCGAGCTACTTGGGAAATGACGAAAAGCACAGCCAATCATCGTATTTACTTTCTACACACTTGTACAGCACTACAGATATTAACTGGTTAAAACACTAGCATTTTATACATTAAATTCTGCTGAAACATAAGAAAAGACAATCAACTAAGAAAATTCTAACTGACACTTCCCGTTCCCTCCAAGTAACTCCGTAGGTACAGTTGATATTGACAATGAGGTTTATTCTTTTTAGGCAAGGCATTAATGCCAAGATATACTTTATATATTTATACTTTTATATGTTTGTATTTATTTGTTTTATGTATTCCACCTTAGCTTCTAAACTAATGAATACATTTGATGAATGAGGTGTCAATCGATTCTTATTTATTGTCCGGTTGTTAACAATTTCAACCATTTTAACCGCCTCCAAAAAAGAAGGAGGTTATGTATTCGATTGTTTTGCTATCATGTCGACTGGGATGTCAAATGAAAGAGGAGGAAATACCGAGCTCAAAAATATATCTACATATTTTAAAATGTTAAGAGGGGTAGGTAAGTGCATGATATACATTCTCAAAATCAATGATTTGCGTGATTACCTATAGTTTGAGTAGTTGTGTGTAAATTTTTAAACCTATTTTTTGATCAGTCAACTTATCTCAACTCCATAAACAGCAAAAATCCATTTTACAGTTGAGACGAGTTTAGGGGGACATGGTTCATAATTTTTTCTTCAAAGTGAAATATATTTAATAGTGACACTTTTGATGTTTTTATGAATATCCGCATGATAATAAGGGAAAAGATATATTATTTTATACAACAATATTGTTTCATTTTTAATGTAGAAACTTCGAAACTGGAATTCTATTGACACATCAAATATGAATAAATACGAATACGGTATTTAACATTGAGTTGATTAATTACGTTGAAATTCCTAGAAATAATAACAAACAATGAGAAATTAATATTTCATCCTATAATGTGTGTCTTTCTATATGTCAGTTACTGTTCATTAAACTGAAAAAAGGAAAAATAAAACAAACAGTAATAGTAATTATTTTGAAAAAAGCAACTACGGAGGTTTCTTGCCGGATTCTTTCCCGTAGAAATAGCGTTTCAAACCGGTGGTAGTATAAAAATACGAAGATTTGAAAGTATTTATTTTATATTGTATATTTGAATAAAATTATTTTGACTTTGACTAACTTATTAACTACGGAACAGTTGAATGAATAAAGCAGTTCCATGTGAATGAGACACATCTTATAGATGCATGTGTAACATGTGTTTGTATGTAACACGTTTGACGTATGTAGGCCACCATGGGGCGGTGAAGTGTATTTGTTACTATCAACTAAGACAGTGGAGGATTCAGGAATGAAGTTTACGAGGGCCTAGACATAAATGGCGAACTTTTTTTAGTTATGCGTTTTGGAGGGGTCTTGAACGTATTAGTTTTCGGTTTTAACTAAATCTCTATTTTTAACTAATTTTGGGGTTGGGTTTGAGTCCCTTCCATGATCCGCTAGTGAACTAAGACCTATTAACCCTCAAACGATCGGACTATAACATAAATCACAGTACATAATATTAAATGAGTAGACATCAATTATAATACTCTATGACGACATTTTTGTTTACCTAGCGAAGATGTCAAAATCAAAATCACTTTATTCCATAAACTTAAAATCGTCAAATGAATTTAAATTTTTCTTAAAAATGACTCGACCACTGGGTCGGAAAATTTATGTCGTGGAAAATACCGGCAAGAAACCCCAGATTCTGTAGTTTGTTATATGAACATGTTTTATGCTATACTTGCAGCCACTAATACATCTTACAGTCTAGGGTGAGAGACTGCGATAAAGCTCATGTCACAATATATGAAATACAATGAAATTATTTATAAATTACGTCTGGTAGTGACATAACAAAAATATACACCATAGCAATAGCCCGTAACATACATGCTACTCACATACATTTACATACTACGCATAGAACAAGTAATTATATGAGCATCAAGTATTAACCGCCATCCAACTGTTCGGATCTTGTTTTAAACATCATTCAAGATTTTGATTTTGACTTAATGATCAATGTCAAAAAAGTATATGGCCTACCTGATAGTAAGCATTGTAAGTCACGGTAGCCTAAGAACGTTTGCATTAGGCATCAAGCCAGTGTTACTGACCCTGCAAGAAGTTAGAGGTAAATTGAGAATTTTATATCAAATATTATTTATTTACTTAAATCTTCTCTCTTAATGAGAATATCATGAAATTTTAATGAGCAAAAAATTACACATCAGATATGTTTCTAAACCTTATGAGTAAAAAAAAGGGTAATAATGAGGCTCATTATGTTTTTCCTTAATCAAGTCTTCAAGTTCGACTTGATGATAACGTAATAGGGTGATATTATTAGCATTAAATTACTAATCACGAACATTTTTCCTCAAACTTGCAAGTCTTCCTTCCTACAATCCCGAGCAAGTTTGCCAAACAAATTACGTATTGATAAAGTTGTTTGAAAGTTTGACGAAGCCAGGGGAATCCCGGGTTCAGGCAAGTCAGCCACAGCGCGGCCGTGATGCGGTCGTGAATCATTTTTCAGGGAATACCTTACGAAGTACTTACTTAGTTTTTCTTGACTTAATCGACACCTCATTTATGTATATAAAGGAATTACCATAATGCATGACGGACAACAACAGAGCATAACTGTAGAGCTGCTCGAATCATTTTGTTGTTTTTAGTTTAAAAGTAGATATAGTATATTTTTACATTAGCAGTTGAAAACAAGTATATTTACGCTTTGTATAAGTATTTAGATGTTCGGTTTTTGACAACAGTTTTAGCTAATGTTAAAATACTCTTCTACGTAGAACTGCCCCTAAGAATAGCACAAAAGGGCTTATATAATAGACAAACCGGCACACTTTTATAACAAGTCACATAAGCGTTCCTTGTAAATTAATAACAGTAAATAGCAAGGTGTTTTAATAAAAATTAAGAGCAAATGTAAAATTAATCTCGTGTTTTTCTTTTGTTATAATGTTGATAACGAATTCAATCGTTAATTATCGACACATGTAGGTATTGTATAATCACGTTTGCTTTGTTGCATCACATGTATAACTTCATAACGAGTCTCATTTAAATGTACAATTTGATACAAAATGAATAATCCTTAACTTAAACCTAATGAACTAAGTTTTATTATAAATTGAAAATAATTGTTGATTTTAAAACTTTTTAAAGATACTTGATAATTACTTGTTACTGACCCCGCAAGGGTTGAGTGGTCAGGAACGTGATATGGCGATCTTACTAACTCATAGCTGCCCAACTTTTCAATAAGGTCTTCAAGGATTGTAATGCTTCAGAAATCCTTTAGATAGTCAACACTGTCAAAACTACGCTTTCTATTTATCTTGTGCTTAGGAAGTCTGGTTTTATGATAAGTATGGTATGTAAAAAATACAGAAATACCAGCCTATTAGTTGGCTGCATTTAAAATCTGGATGAGATTACACTGACAATGACTTGTAACGTTAAGGAATTAAGAATACTCTAAAGTTTCGGTACTACGAAAGAAAAAAAGTGTTGAAGGTAACGTATTAATAAAAATGATGCTGTTATTACTTTGGTAATTACTTGAAGTCTTGGAACACACGAAGTAGCTTATGTTAATCAACTGGTACTCCGACTCGCTAAACTGCGTCCCAACACTACGTGAAGTGAACGGATTAAGTACTGGCAAGTGGTAGGTATTAAAACCAAGACATAACCGTCAGTCGTTTCGCGCGGCCCGTCCTATTCACTCGCCTGACTGCCGTTATGATTGAACAAAGCACGTGCTAAACTTGTGTTTATGTTTTTGAGTATGGATCGCTAACCGCCCATTCTAATGGGCAATAATATTTCATAGCTCCCACTGGCTAGTGTAGAGTTCGCTTTAGGTTGCGAGAAATTTTCACGAAAATTGTTTGTTACATTTTACGATCTCAGGGCAAGAAGTTTTTCAAGCTCGTTTTTTATTAAGTGTGTGTAAAAAGTGAATTTTATAAATGTGATCCGTAAAAGTTGACGAGATTTAAGATAGTTTGAACTTCATGTGATTTAGTAAATGTAAGGTGAGTAATATCATAAATTTATTTTCCTTTTATATAATGCATGTAGCTTCTCCATAACACCGGATAAACTTATATGCAATACACGAAATATTTCTACAGTGCCTTACTTTTTTTTTTTCTTAAATGTTTTCAAATCTTTACTCGCAATCATCAATTTCGCCTCGTAATGAAAACGTAAATGAAAGCGGGTGGACAAAAGCTTGCCCAACTCTGAAGGGTCGGGTAAACATATAAAAGCACAGGGCAATATAGACAGACCTGTGTATGGCTGATAGGTCATACGAAGGGTTTCAAGAGCCTGCACAAACAAAAGGATTATAAATGCATGGACACGAACAACGGACCTATCTCTAATTTAGGGAATGTTGACTTTTTCCTACCTTTCAGTTTTTCAGCCATATGCTCGGTATTAATAAAAATACGTAAACTTACTTTGTAATTGGTTATTGTATCTTAACATTTAATGTGTCTGTTTGTTGTAAGATATTTATCAGATTTATGGTTAAATAAATTCATGATGTTCAGTTTTAGTGTTCTGTTGATAATGCATTGCAAAATGCATACAAAAATTTACATTGATTACATTGTAAGTGTAAAAAACGTCTAATCGTTTCTTTTCAATGAGGTTCGGAATAAATATTTTGAAGTTGAGTTTGATATCATACTTTCTATTTAATTCAAATTAAATATTAACCATTTTTTTTTCCCTCCAAAATTGTCTTTGCAACTACGTGTTAAAATAATAGTTTTCCATGACAATACCTTTGTATTTGTAATAATACATTTGTTATTTTTCAAAGGCTGTTTCTTCCACTTGATGAAAACGAAACTATTTATGGCGTAGCTGACTTTGGGGAATTGGACTATTTAACGTGAAGGGCATTTCATTTTGGATCGAAAAGTTCGGAATGGATTTTTAAATTGACTTGAGATTAGGTGTAGGTACTTAACTGTAGGTAGGTATTTTACTTGAAAATCCACAGTTAATTTGGGTGGATCATTTTTTAATTGAAGAGGGGAAGACCCTTGACTTGGTTTCTCCAATATAATTGAGCCTGTATATAACATTTAAATTTGGTTGATACTAGATCTTGATATCCTTGTGGATGGATCTATTTTTATTGATAAACTATGTTTGTTTATTAATAACAATTTTGATATTTGTTGGTATATAGTAAAAATAAGATGTTTTTACAAGATTGACTAAAAGTTGTTTTTTCTTTCGATTTAAAAGTGCCGGTTGATTTATTTTTGTGTTCGTAGTTTTCAGAACAGGGTTTGAATGAAAAAAATCCGGTTGATAAATTTCCCTACTGTATTAAAAATGATTGTGACTCGATATTTTAAGGATTTTTTTACCTTAATCTGCGAGTAATGACGCTTTTGCTTCTTATAGGTTAAGGGGGTTAGGAACGGTTAGTGATGCGGTTTATTTTGCAAGCTTACATCAGCTACATTCAACTATATACTTGCTGGATTTGTTTGCCTCAATTATTTATAATACAATAGAGATATAACAGGGATTTTCCTAATTCAAAGCAATAAGATTATCAAGTTCTTGACATAGTATGGTATGCGATTATAAATTAGGTTTTTTTTTTCTATTGCCCATGTCTGCATTTGTGTTTTAGATTGATTAATAGTAACTTTGTACAATCTTTAATGCTATTTAACACGCTTGTCAAAAATACCTCCCTATTTTTATCGTTCGTATATTAATAGTTCGTAAACTGTAGTCACAAAGTTACTGTCGATATTCTCCGTGGCTTAGTAATCTTACTAAACAGTTTTTGATATTTTTTGTTTTAATTTCTCCGTAATCGAATCTCAAATAAAAAATGTTCATTTAATTTTTACGCAATTTTATCCGTAGGTTTAAAATAACATCTTCATAATGACGCTTTAATTAATAGACGACCTACTGCTTTTAATTAAATCATAATACCTATTAAAATGCATTACATCGGTAAGAACTACAGGAAAATTATCTTTGATACAATACTGCTTTAAAAATAGCTCCTTGAGAAAAAATTCAAAGTCATTTTAAAACAAATATCTTTTCATCATGCACATGATTTGTTATTATTTAAATATAATGTAAAAGTTTTTCTTAGACACTCCCTTCTGACATTCGGTTTAAATTTAAAAATCTGTTTACAAAAAATATGATAGTATCAATTTTTGTTCTTTACCGAAAAGTTCCACTCGATGAGAAACTCGAAGTTTTTTTCAATTGTAGATAATTAAAACAAAAAAAATACTGACAGTAGCAACTGCAAAACTGCAACAGTTGCATCGTCAAGTGCACATTACTAATTGTTGGTAATTGTAATAAAGATCTTAAGATAAGTAGTGCAACTGTGAACTAACCAGTTTGTTTTAAACTTTTCCGCTCTTTGTTATTTGTTACCATAGTAACTACCAAGAAACATGGATAAGTTTAAAAAAAAAACAAAATATAAAATATCAAAGAAAAAGTGTTCAGTTTATTCCGTATATTTTAATGTCGATGGTATATTTACAATAAGCGGTCGTTTAGAATTGTAATAAAGTATCACTTTTGTTAATATGTATACATCTATATATTTCTTGTTCGGTATGTTACTGGTGTACTTATCATTTATTGAAAAAAACTGAACCAACTGTCCGTTTTACAGGTTTATAATTATTGTGTAATTAAAGAAATATAACGCACGCAATGTTCTGCTTTAAAAACATGCTGTTGGCTGAAAGGTAGCGATGTTCCTTGTTTGAGTTAAAAAAAAGAAGAAATTAAGCATGTTTCTTTGAAAAGAAAAGCAACTATTGCATTGGACTTTCCAGTTACTGTCAATTTTCTTTTATTATTACTATATAATGTAGTTCATTTAAAACTGTAATGCTAAAGGTAAAAACCTCACTCAAGGAAATGTCTAATGCGAAATGTAAAGAAATGCCACTAGAAACATCTCGCAAAGATGATTTAATAATCAAATGCAAGTCCATCCAGCAAGGCCATGCCCTTGTTTGCACTCTAGAGTTTCAAACTGAAGAAAACAAGGTTACCGCTAAGTAATGGAATCCAGGATAAAACTATCTTCTTCGAGTCAATTGACCGTGCCTGAGATAAGTGCCATCGCTATATCTTATGTATGCATATGTTATTGGACTGTGACATCATCGATTAAGTATAAATAAACCTACTTTCACTTGTCTTTTTTCACTTTTACTATCCTTAAGGTTTGAATTCTGGTAAATTCCGTCCAACTACATCTCTATCTTGAAATCTGTGTTTGAATTTAATTTTTTTAGCCATCACTTAAATACGTCTATTTTTTTTGTCCAAGAATTATATAACATTCACTATAAAATAATGTTAAAGGTATTGTTAAGATTTTTTCTAGTTCTCGTTGTTTTAAATTTGTAAACACTTAGCGTAAGAACGTTATTCAATGTTTATGCCAGTCACATAAAGTGTGATAATTGTTAAAGTGGGTGAACGCGGTATACGTAATGCCTCCAAGACCTTTTCTCAAGGGTAACAGCAGACATTTCAGTGTAAGGTACAACAGACTCAGTCACCTAATCGGTAACTTGAACGATTGATATCGGAAATTATTCATAAACCGGTTAGTGTTCAAGCAATTGTATTTTACTATCAAGACGACTTGTATTTACTACAATTTTAAAATGCGGTCAATGTTAAACATTTTACTGTCTATTGTTTTTATTCAACTTAAAGTTTTTCTTCTTTTTTTATTTACTTGACAAAACCTTCAAAAGTTCAACCTAGAGTCTTGAAGAGCTCTCTCTTGTTCTCACATTGCATAGGGAATATTATCTACATGCATTATGAATTGAAGGGGTGTAATTATTTCTGGAGATTAAGAGTAAACACAGGTAGATCTACGTGCGAGATCGTCTGCTTTCGTACGAACCACCATCTTTTTTATTTCTGCCGTGAAGCAGTTCGCTGTGTTTCGGTTCGAAGGATTGGAGACCCAGTGTTTTACCTGGACGAGAGGTTATAACATCTTTACTTCTACATGGGCAACGCCTTGGTGGTGCTCTTGGCGTTTCAAATATGAAGCGCATCGTCGTGTCAATAGGTGGCGGTATCACTTTCCATCAGGTAACCGTCTGCCTGTTTACCCATCCATGATGTTGCATTAGGAACAATGTAGATACTTTTTAATGAAAAAACGAAACTAAAATACATATTCATTAATATACTTTATTTATTCATATATAAATCATACGGGTACCGTACCTACTAAACTAATCTTGTTGGATCACTAAAGATCAAAGTAAAACGTTACACAGTTTAAGATAAATGTTGTTATGTATTCCATCAGGAAAATGCTGTGTTTAATCTCAGTACCGCAACTTATTTAATCTTTTACAACATAATCTAAATATTTGCCTGGAAAGTCTTCAGTTCGAGTTTGTGTCCAATTTATGGTAATGACACAAATTTCAATTTGGTTTAAGTCGATTTAAGTCAATTACCTTCCAAGTAGGGCTTACTTTTTGAAGCACGCACTATCGTTAGTTTTTCAACCCCCACCCCAATAAATAAAGCTCAGAATTTAAAAATCTTTTTGTTTTGTAAAGAATGGGTGGGTAATAAAATGAATAGTATTTCTTTAATTATGTTTCTACTATATATGTGTATGTAATTACCTTTAAACATAACTTCATAATGATATAATATTAAAACACAATATTCTCAAGTGCTTGTTCAAAGACAATGCTATGTAACGATAGTAAAGTGTGCTTTATATTCCAATAAAGGCACGTGTATTGTGTTCTGTTCAACTGGATGTCACATTGATTGACGTACTCTATTCTATTCTATGATCTATGGATATAAATATACCTAGAGCAATAAATACCAACCAACAGTATCATATAAACACACACCTATTAAATTGTATTGCTATTAAAATCAATATACGAGCGAAATTTCTTAGTACGGTAACTTAATATTCAAACATACAAATTGCTTTGTTCAAGCAAAAGTATGTTTTGAATTTGAATATACTGAAAGGGCTTTATATTCATTGTTAAAATAAAGAAAGCCCATTGAGAGTTTAAAAGAAATGAAAATGAAAACAAACCATTTGTTTTTAAACAATAAACTATATTGTTTCATTCAATTAATCTTCTGTATAGTATTGTTTTATTAATTGAAGAATAATAAACAAAACACTATAATTGCTAATGTGAAAATACATCTGTGAACACGTTTCAGCTGCCACTTTGATGACTGCAAAGCACACATTTACAAACAAATTACACACACTTACGTCCAAATACCAAAGAGTAGTTTTTAATCGAAGGTGGTATTCGCTATAATTCACCACTCTGTGGACTGTGGCAAAATCGTAAGACAATATGCAAATTGACTAGGTTCTAAACTTGGGTGACTTACTTTGATCTATTTGAAGATGACTCAATAAAAGTCTTAGTAAAAACTCAAAAAAAACTTAGATCGGGAATAAATACTCCTGCTCATCAGTTTTGTTAGAGCCTGTATCCGAACTCAGGGAATAGTCCCAAAGAACTCACTCCCCATTAGCTAAAGTAGAACCAATCGTAATTTAGATAGGTATAAAGTTAAAATAAATAGTGAAATACATACAAGACATCTAAAAGCTAATTTGAAACAAAACTTCTTCATTGCTCAAAATTACTGAATCAGAATTCCAACCCGAGTACTGAAAGTAGTTATAGCTTTTTATTTGATTGTTGTTACAATTCATTCTTATGTAAAATCCATAGACATCCTATGTCTATAGATAAATCTAACTGAAATTCAAAATTTCTCTTTCGATATTGAAAAAAAAAGAAACAATCCGAGTTAAACCTCCGATGGTATCGAATTTAAATTACTTGACGAGAGCACGGCGCGTGACGGATGATCGCTCGAAGGGATTCCAGCTGATGTTTCATATCCAAGATTGATTAGTTCCCTCCACTTGCTTATTGTTTACAATACTAAACTTGTCGTTATCTCATCTTAATCTAGGATAGGGGCTTTCCTTCCGATACTTCTATAAGATTAGATATCCAATCAGTGTCCAAATCTGGTTTTTCAAAAAAATATTAACCCACGAAATCGTCAAAATTATGAAAAGACATGTTTCTTGCCCATAAAATGCATATACCTAGTTTATTGATTTACCAACTGGCCTACAATGTGCCGATTCAATATGAACAAAGTTACGGTGCTCAGTCAAGTGTAAGAATTGAAAAAATAGAGCTAGTCCCAAAATTAAATAAATGTTTAATTTGGTACTCTATCCAAGTCATCAATAAAGATCAGATTAATTAAGATAAACTGATTTATCTGTTCAATATAAAACAATTACTATGGAAGTATAGATACAGTTTTGTACAAATATTTCGATTATACACTTATACAGGTATATGAATTAATAATACTTCGTATATAATTATGAGATCATAACATTTTTCCACATAACAAAAACAAAAGAATTTTCCACACGAGTTTCCTTTCCTTCCAAATTATGAATGATATATGATGGATAATCCAGGCATGATCAGACAAAGTACTGAAATTCCAGCGAATTATGCGCTTCTTAAAATATTCATGCCGACTCCAGTAAGCAAACCTAATTACCAGTTTCAACAAAATTAGGTCAAATTAGATACTTTAAATTGGCACCCGGAACTCCGTACTCTCATACAGAGATGAATCTTTGGCGCAATGTTTTGTTTACACTGCAGTTTTTCTAGGTCACTTTTTAAAATATCTACCTCATACAACTTAATGAACGTGTGGAAGATTTCAATGGAAAAAATGGTATTGATTTTAAATATTAAGGCTGGGTGTTGCAGCGGGAAGTTAGTCATTTTATTTAATGTAATAACATGTGTTATCGCGAGATTAACTTTATTACCATTTAGTTTGAAACAAGACGTGGTTAACGATAAGCCATCTCGGATCTTGAGCCTCTTTTTTTCGGTTTCTTGTTTACGAAGAAAATATCTTTATTTTTACCCGACTCAGCTTTAAAAAAAGGTAACTTTGTTTGCGTACAAATTAACTCATATTAATAACAAATTAAAATATCGAATTGGTACAGTAGTTCTTTGTTTTGAGCTTAGCAACGAACGAAATTTCATTTCCATTGATATAGTTTTGTGTTCCGCGTTCTCGGTTCCTTTAATATTCACATCGCAAGTAGTCACAATAGACAATGTGTTGTATTGCTATAATAATTTCGGTCTCCACTGACGCATTTCTCATTAATTATTCGAGGAGTTGGACTTACGTCATCTGTAGTTAAATAATTTATTTCCCATTTCTTCTTATTAGTCTAAATATTTTGTTTGAAGTCAAATGAATGTTTTTTTTCGAACGAAAAATTACGACTATATTTAGCAGTATAAAATAAACATTAAAACTGTGTTAATTTATACATAGTCATGAATATTTATATGCATGAAAGTTTAACGCTTGTTTGTTATGTTACTAAAGTGCTTATAAAATAAAATTAATATATGTATAGCAGGATAACATTTTAAGAATTGTTTGTGAGTGGTGTGAAAATATTAAATGAGGTCAATAAACTGAATCAAATATAATTTTTATTCCAAAATATTATTTATCCAAACGAATTTATATGCATTTCTCAATTTAAAATGTCTAAAATTTGTGAAAAAGAAAAAGCAGATCTTTTTAATTTAGTTCGATTAAATAACTAATTTTGTACTTAGGCACATAAAATTTAAAAGCATACAGACAAAAATAGATAAACGTGGTTGCATTTTTTTTTTTAGGCAGTGAAAAGCGATGGTCGAGTCATTTTTAAGAAAAAATTAAATTCATTTGATGATTTTTATTTTATTTTATAGAATAAAGTTATTTTGATTTTGATATGTTCAGCTTTTATTTTTTCTAATCTTTTGTTAGTAAAATGCAACGGCGACTAGTCAAAACAAGGTGAAAATTAGATGTGGTATCACCGTTGTTCATTGCATGAAGCAAAATGTAACAATATACATAATTTTGAATACATTTTCTATTAGGTACTATTGTTCTGCGCTGTTTCTATGCAGATTTAGATGGCCATAGCTAATGAGTTTACTTCAGTTGTTTAAAAGAAAACCGACAAGAAAGTGAACTGTTTCCTAAACACTATTTATTTAAGTTATATTTAGTAACAACAAAATATACTACAATTATTATATTATGAAGTTCCTTGACTGCGTAATTACAACAATAATATTGACAAGTCATGTATGAACTTGATAAAAAGGTAGACGATATGTAAAAGTATGTAGAGAAAAAAGAGACGTATTATTAACTAATATTGAATAATTTAAATCCTACATGTATTTATATTTGATCAACTTACCAACTCAAGTAGTCTTTTAGGGGTTCGTCATAGTAGTAACTAGCGACCCGCTCCGGCTTCGCAAGGGTATTATGCTTGTATTAAATCTATATAACCTTCCTCTTGAATCACTCTATCTTTTAAAAAAAATCCGTTGTGTAGTTTCAAAGATCTAAGCATTTATAGGGACTGACAGTGGGAGCGACTTTGTTTCATACTATGTAGTGATAAACTATTTTATCCTTAATTTTTTACATGAAGGGTAAAATATATGATTGTTTATAAAATAATGATACAGAAAAAGTATTGCTTTTTTTTTACAATAGTATAATCCCATTTAAAAAGGAAGTAGAAATTTAAACAGATACTTAGATTGTAATGAACTCTTAAATCAAGAAATAATTACTGTGGAGTAGTAGTGTGTGTGTTATTTAAAGATAATAAAGTTAACGGCTTGGTTAATTACATGGACGTAACATTCATATTTACCTACAGGAAGATTATAAAAATAAATTACTACAGAATACAATTTTAAATTGTACTTTTATAATGTATCTTATAATCGACAAATAAATTTAAAATAGTAAAATTATCACATAATTATGCCAGTTAATCAATCCATTTGTTTTGATAATGAATCGATTAGTTAGTAAGGAAATAAAATTAACCGCATAAAAAGTGTGAAAGGCAGTTATGATTTATATTTATTGAGCTATTACGAGAATTGTAACAAAAATAAACTGTGTGCAATTCAATGTTTTTATATTCTTAGTAGCAATAACAAACATTTACTGCTTTGTATTAACACAAGCTATTGCTCGTGACTTCATCCGCGTTTAAAATTGTTTATGCTTATCTAATAAATACGAAAAAACAGGCAGCAAACGAAAATTATTAACATCTTGTTTGAATACATACAATGGTTAAAGTAAGAAGAAAAACATTTAACAAAAATCACACGCTACGTCATTCGGGTGTACAGAAATGTCATTACGTTTTTTTTAATTGGCATCGCATTGAATAATTGTTGGACATGGCTGTCGTGGGGGAAACGCATTAGAAAGTGTCTGTTTGTAATTCTGATCATACTCCTGTTGATGTAACGTATACGCAAGAACGCATCGTTGCGACACTAAATATATAGAGCAAGACGTGAAAAGAGTCAAAATGATACTAAGATTTTGTTACAAGATAAACTATATCTACTGCATATTGATTAATTAAAGGCCTTTATTAAAGAATTATTAATGTTTCTCTATTCTAGAACATTGTTCTTTCCATGTCGACAGTAAATATAACAAGAGATATTTTAAGGGCAAACATCCTGCATCTTGGCTAAATACTTACATATCTGGTACAAAACACAATAATAATCAAGAGGTATTAGTTTAGATTTTGGTCAAGTGACTTAAAATTGATTAAAAAACAGAGATCGTTAAAATTGTTAGAAATTTTTGTCTTTAAAAATCTACCGGATTACCTTTTTTTTTTGCTATGAAAATATAATTTATTTATTTATTTACTTACTACTAAATCTTATGTAGTTGTAGTTCCACCTGTATTCACTTGACTGCTTTTGGTTTCTTTGATAGAACTCACTGAGCTAAGTTTGGTTTGGACGCACCGATAATTCCATAATTGCTATTGAAACTTACCTTATTGAATTTATGTAATAAAAACATTTCTTTTGATAAGGATAAGCTTGTGAAAAAACATGTGAAACAAGTTTTAATTAAGAAGTCTTTCTATAAAATTCAAAATTATGTAGAGGATAAAGATATATGGAAGTAATTTTACTTACCTGCACAAGTTTATCTTATATGTCTTATAACTGTCGTTGAAGTGCAAAGATTGCAATGAACTTACTATTTACACTATTCTCATTATTAATAGATATTATTTACATATAACATATTTCATAAGTAATATTCATTGCATCATTTGTAATTCATGTAATTTAGTATTTTATTTTATAATGTAGACTTGGTCATCGACTTAGTTATAGAAAAATTAGGTTTACAATTAGAGAACTGTATTTTATTTACAAATTGTTGTAATTATTTTGAAAAAAGCAACTACGGAGGTTTCTTGTCGGATTCTTCCCCGTAGAAATAGCGTTTCGAACCGGTGGTAGTATAAAAAGAAAGACGATTTAAAAGTACTTATTTTAAGTCTATTTGAATAAAAAATATTTTGACGTTTGACTTTGTTTCTTAACGTAATATTTTATCAAACCGAATTCAAAATAGAAGGATGTTCCTAATTCGACTAATGTGTAATGTTTGTAATTATGTTCAGGCATAACTAGGTAAAATGCAATCGCGTTTCACACGGGCGTAGTCGAAGGCAAAAGTTAGTATAATAATCACAGACTAACCAAAGGTTATAAATAAGGATATAGAATAAATCTCTTCTATTACCATTAAAATAGATAGACCTCATAATTTAGGAACTTAATTCAGAGCTTAATAGCCAATTACCAATTTTAATCGACTGTATTTCATTCTAACATTGAAACGCGAACCCTTTAATAATTATTTAATACGAGCTTCTAACTTGGTGACTGGACTTCTGTATAAAAAGGGCATCGATGCAACAACATTCACAACCTACCAGCAAAGTTAAATCAAAATTGGCTCAGCAGCTGTCAAGGCTCCAATTTGTCTTTCTTAAGCCTCGTATCCACAAGTAAACAATTCATGCCCAACACGTCACGCTCAATATGATCGGCAACGTTGCACAACGTATGATGTTGTCAACATGTCGCACTCTTTGTTCAGCCTCCAAACCAATCATCATTATCATTCATCCAACATGTTGCTCATCATGATGCGCATTCATTGTTGTCTAGTGGATACGAGGCTTAATAGTTAAGTTCAGTGGAAGATGCGTGTTGATTTGGTTACTTAGCTTGTCTACTCGCAGTACATCAAAAGTCATGACTTAATTTTTTTACTTTTTCTTATTTTTAATTACAAGTCAAGTTCAACTCAATTACCTGCGTATTAATTTAAGATGTTTTTATTTATTTTAAAATATATGAAAGACGTTGTTAAATAAACGCAGTAGACGAGTGTTCATTTCTTGTATTAGGATTTTTTTAAATATGTAATTTACTACTACTAACTAAATACAAAAAAATAATCCATTTCGGTATTTGTTTGCATTTAATGCTTAATTCTGTTGTTTCAGAAAATAACATTTTATAATTTATAAGTGTTATATAGCAACTTCAAATTGTGATAAATAGACTTAATCCAATTAAGAAGGCTATGTGCTTAACTAAACACGAAATAAATAATGGTCTGGAAGGAAACAAATACTCTTACACAATTTATTTAACGTAATACGATACGTTGCTTAGTCTTAAACTCTAATTAATACAACGAAGTCCCTTGTTTATTATACTGAAATTCCGAAAAGTTAGGCCTTATTAAATAACCTATTTTTGACATAGTTAAAGATTTTAATAAGTTAATTTAAAAAGGATGCCATGACTGACAGGCAACAAACAACCTTTAATAGGGTTAAAGTGAGAACGGAAACGATCACTTCCCAAGTCAAACCTCTTCAAAAGTCCTACTAATGTTGGTATATTTTAATTTTATTCCCAAATGTCTCAGCGTCGAAGCATAGCATACGAGCATGTGACTGGAAGTGAGAAATTAAAAATTAATCATTCTCTTTGAGAGCATGAAGGCTAGAATAGCAAACGCGAATCGGGAAATTTCTTCCATTCCCGAATCAAATTTTTAGGCATCATTGAATGCCGCTTTATTGATTGTATTTACCAACTAAATACCTAAAGTTATAAGTAAAAAGTAGTTACCTAAAGGAATATTGTAGTGTATAAGTGTGGCGGAAATGTTAAAAAGGATGTGGCCGAAGTCGACGTAAGGGTTAATATTGTACACATTGTTCATTGTTAGCCTCACTGAGATTAAGACATGCTATTTCTTTTGATCAGTTATTTTCTTTGTCGATATTATAAGAGACAAAAAAATCCTTCAGCCCGGTTGGGGAAGTACTTTAACCTAACAGAATATATACATACAAAGCGCTTAAGTGAGGTCGACACTCCTTGAGGGGTTCAGACTACCTATTATGTATTCTTTGGTTAGCGGTAAGGTACCATTAATAATGCAAGAGTCTACAGACTGCAGTAATTGATTGCGATGATTTGGGGCATATTTCGCCGCATTTGTAGGTAGTGTATCCAGCTACTAAACTAAAATGAGCTTGCTCGAGTTGTCTTCAGTTAATATAAAAAGTCGTTTCCTTTGTGGATAATTTTTAAGCTCAAAATATTTGTTTATGAAACTTTTACAAACGAAAATAGGACAATCGGTCCGGGCGTTCCCAAGCGTTAATCAACAAACAGCATTTAAAATTTATTAACATAGAATTGCTTTTGTAAATATTCAGGGCTTTGAATTTTTTTGTTTTATATCAAAGTTTTATAAAACATGCATTTTTAAGATCTCTATTGAGGAAAAAAGAGTTACTTTATTTTTAAAACAAAAAATATCCTATCCCTTTATGTACCAATTTGAACTTTATAAGTAAATAAGGCAATTAGTGTCAATTGTCATAAGATATAACTTTTGAATAGGTACCACATTTTAACTGAAACAGCGTCTGAAACTAATCTAAGCGTCCGAGTGCTGCTCGCTACATTATCGCTTTATAATTTAAATTACGTTTCGATTAGATGTATTTTAATTCTTCTTTATCATATGAAGATAGCAACACAGATAAAGTTAATCTTTAATAAAGTATTTAGTAGTGGTGTGTGAAGTGGACGGACCGGGCCTTGACGATTCCTATAGGACCGGTAAGTGGGCCTTTGGATAAAGTATTCTTACTGGAGATTGGAATTGGAATCGAACATTGATATAAGGGCTTCATAAAAAACTGTTTAGGAGTTTAGGGTGTGTTATAGACAGCACAGTTATTGTATTATTTTTAAGGATCATGCGGGGTAAAGAATAAACGAAATTAATATTCGTTTTAATTCAAATGGTCCATGGTTGGACTAATGGTGCTTTCATTCGGGTAATTTTTGCCCGACAACTGTAGTGGATCAATCTCGAGCAATGATTGGAGCAATGAGCAATTTTTGTTGCACCAGTTGTTATATGTTTGACATATTGCCGAAAATTGCTTAAAGTTGCCACGAGTGTCGTAATGTATATATAGTCTATATAGTAAATTTAACTTTGAAAGTTAACTTACCACATATTTTAATAGAGATATTTGTTTTAAGGGAAAACATGTGTTTCTAAACCGATCTCGTATTATACTTAAATCGCATTCAGGAGTAACTCAACTGACACGTTTGGGCTCTACAAATATTTGGAGTGCTTTTACCGGAGCACACGCAGTCCATTAAAATTAAGACCTTAAACTCCATCCACTAAAGTTGTATCTACAAAAACACAATCAAAGTATTGCGGAAAATCATGGTCTGAAGACAGGTGCTGTCAAGCTTTCGAGGAGTGTCGTCGAGTTATCTTAAAATTGGAATCGAGTCGAGTCAAGTGGAAGAGATAATAATTTTCTGTTCAATGTTAAGTGTGGTTTCACTTGAGCGTTTTTTCAGCGCAAAAAAAACCTTTTTTAGGATATAAAAAATCCTGACAAATGGTTATCTTATAGGTATGCCAACACATTAGAAACTGAGAAAAATTGACGCTAGTCTGTACATATGGTAAGGTTATTATTTGGTCTGTGTCTTAGGACTAAAGTGATTGTCTTACAATCTCAGTGCTAAAGCCCTTGGTTTGTAATTAGGTTGTGGTGAGACTAGTGTATGACGTTACTACCAAATCGCCTATATTTCGTTCCTAGCTTCAATTTCCTGCATCTTACCTACTATCTATGAATTACCTTACCAAGATGTTTTAATAAAACATAATACATACAGTATGTACTATGTTATTATATTTTTGTGTTCTAACACTTTCTTACATTCATAAAAAAGATAGGGAAAAGCAGTGGTTCTCATACATTTTTAACGGGATTCTTTAGAAACATAAAAAAATACGGATTCTTAGATTTAACTTTATTTAATAGTGGATAGGATGATAAATGAAGTGATGGTAGGTAGTAAATGTAATGATTACTGGAATAGATTAAAATGACGAATAGTTATAAAACAGCATTCAAGTTCTACTACAGCATCAAATGTTATGATATTTTCTTTTTAGGATGATTTCTTTACGGAACCTTAGCTGAGGGCTTAAGGAGCCCCAGGGCTCTGCGGAGCACAGTTTGATAATAGCTGGTGTGAAGTAACCGCGAAATTTTCACATTTGAAAGCAAAGGACCAACCAAGTTTTGAATTTACTCGAGTAACCCGCCTCAGCTTCGCTCGGGTAATTTCCTGATCTCGATAAGCGTCAGCGATCGGGTCCAATACTTTCAAGCAAGCTGCAACTAATCTATTTTTTTATCGGTTGGATGGTTTTGCAGATTTGTGTATGAAACATACAGAGGCGGGTTTTTAAAAAGTAAAAAGACCTAACAGGTTATCTGTCGGGCTATTGTTCTTTGTCCCAGATTTATTGAAATGTTTGATAAAGTATCTTTCAAGCATAAAATACAACAAACACAACTGAACTGCAATTTCATAAAGCTATTATAAAAAGTTTTATTAATTTTCTCTATATATCTAGAGAAATTTAAAATGGTATGTATGTACTACATGCCCATTTTACGAGTGTGTTGTATTGTACCGATTTATCAGGTTTTTGTTAATCAATAAATTGTTTTAATGCTTAAATTTATTGATAAGTTTGTGTCAGATAAATAGGGTATCTAAACAATTTAGTGATATCGATTTTATGTTTATTTGATGAATACCATTATTTTATTGTCAGTGAAATTTATTAATATAGTTTAGGTCTCAAGTGAAGGGAAGAAATTTTTTTGATACTATTTTTTTCTGAAATTTTTGTTTTTTATATCGTCGTAGGTATGTTTTTTTGGCGTTAACAGAGGGTTCAGTGTCGTGTTGAAAAATATGTTTTATAAATCATCATTTTCACAGTAAAAGCTGAGAGAGAGGCCGATATCTAGTAAAATAGATAAATGTAGCCTAAATGTTTTTACTAGTATACGACGACATAAAATCGTCTGTCACTAGTCGCTGTAATGTGGTATATTATAAAAAAGTTAGATCATTTTTAATGAGCACACTATGATCTGAGTTGCACAATGCTCTCTCCTTAGACTTATTAGTGTCTTTAAAAAAAAAAAGTTGTATAACTACAACACACTCCAGCGATTTATCTGGATAGTTAAAGAGACAGACTGGCAGATAAATACACATTTTGCGTATTAGTCTAAATGTTGAAGACATTTCTCACATTAAATTACTGAGTTAAAGACAAATATCGATTGATTTCTGTACTCAATAGTATGTTATGTAGCTTAATTTTGATCAACCTATTCAGACAAAGTCATTTTATATTTTAATGGACTTAAAAAAGCACGTTTGAATCGTCGAAATATATTCTAAAACTACCACCTCCGGTTCGAAATGCTTTTCTTCGGGAAAGAATCTGTTTAGAAACCTCTTTCGTAACCAAAGGGTAGAAAACGGTACCCTATAACTACCCCTCTCCTCTGGCCTCTGGTGTCCGTCCGTCCGTCCGTCAGTGGGCTGTATAAATTTTCAGGAAAAGTCTAGTTCTGTCACCGCTAGAACAACAAATACTAAAAACAAAATATATATGAAGTATTTGAAAGAAACAACGCTGAAGCTGGTTTATTACTGACGAGCAATGACCCGTCACGAACACAAATGTTTTATTGGTACAGTACTTATAATTAGGTAGCTATACAACTATTTTACTGTGATGCGTCTTGATACAGTACAATATAACATAACATAAACTCTTTATGTTGAGTCCCAGTGTGACAGGTTACGAATCTGTCGCCACTGTCCGGGGACAATGAGGGCACATGGCAGCTACACTGTGCTGCAACGCGAGATTCGAACTCGAATACTAAGAACATAAAGAAAATATTAACTAACAGGGGCACCCATTTAAGAAACCTGTTATTTACATGTTTTGCTTGTTCTTCTTTCTTTTATAAAATTATGTAAAAAGTACATAATTATAAATCTATAGGATGGTACGGAATCTATTATGTCCGAGTCCGACTCACTCTTCACCGTTTTGTGTTTCAATATAGTTTAAAATAATTTACTTTGGCAGCAAAAGCGGACGGATGTTATAATAAGTCTACAACTTTTAGGAACTAGGAGATCCCAAAGCTTGCGACCCCACCAGGATTAAGATATATATGGCTTACATTTTTTGTTTTCTACAGGTAAAAATAAACCTTCACCATGGCGCAGGAGAATAGCAGCTCTACCATGGAAATTGGAACCAGTGATCAGGTACGTATTGTGGGTGCTAAAGACTTTTCCTTTGAAGGTTTACAAAGAAGTTTTATCGAAGTAAATTACAGTATATATTTCCAACTCTCGTATTTGTATTTTGGAGTCAGAATCAACCAATTTTTTTTTCCTGTACTCCTTCATAAAAATATTTTTTTCATCGGGAAAGACTCGGGGACTTATATTAGATTCGTTCTCTGTAGGTAAATTTTTCATGGATGTAACAAAAATATACTAAAGTATTTTCACAAAAAACCTAAATAAAAACGTTAACTGTGGATCTGCAAATCTCTTTTTTGCATTTTTGAATATTCACCTACTGGTTCTTCGTGGATTGCGTTAACTAATATTGAATTTCTATTAAACAAACAGTTAGAAAACGCACTACCTTCTACTACTGAGCAATGAATGAATGAAAATATATTCTAAAACAAGTTTTAATATCAAAACACTTAGAGATAACCTTAGTGATAGCCTTGAGTTTGGGAACATTCACATTTCGGTTGTACAAACGGCAATAAAAATATTATGTCTTCTCTGCTAAAAACAAGAGCTGAACATTTAGACTGACTACGACTTTAGTCGTTTTCTTCAGTCTTTCGATAGCTTCCGTTAAGGTGAAGTTCAAGTTGAATATTAACAAATTTGACACGCGATTTTTGTATGTGAAGTGTTTTGAGGAAAGTTAGCAAACAGCAGTATATTGTAAGTGATTCTCTATCCTAGAATTTAAACGGTTTCAATCGTAATTGGTAAAATTATTTGGTTTTTGTTATCTTAATAAATTTAGTTCTTTATGTTAACTATCCCTATTAAATGGTTAAGGACAGTTATTTAAATTCAACGCTTTATTTGTGAGATTTTTTGTACAATCGATCTTATTGTGTTTTACATACATAGAGTACCATTCGGTTGATTTTGCAAGAATTTGAGTTATAAATAAAAAAAATCTAGGTCCTGGTTGCCGCTAAGAAGAAGAAGAGACTGACTTTAGTCGCCGGTTTCATTGCAATGGTGGTAGCAATCGGAGTGGTTATCACTCTAGTTGTAGTCCTATCGGGAGGCGATAATGGTGGAAACGCTGAACCTATTATAAACCCTACTGAGGGGCCCTCTACTGTAACTGCACCTTCAACACCTGAACCCCCAATCACAGAACCAGTGACCACGCAACCTGTGACCACAACCACAACAACTACAATAGCGCCAACGACTACCATAGGTCCTGAAGAGCCGATCAACTTAGAAGACATCATCAATGGACTGTACTCCGGAGCTTCGTTCAACGGTACTTGGGTATCAGGTAATATTTTTTGTAGAATATTATATTTTATGTAAAGTATTAAGGTGTGAAGTTTTGTACAAATAGCGGTCTCAAAATGCTTGACAGCTTGACTTTTGTACAGTTATGTCATGATATTGTAATTGTAATGCGTACGTTTTAGACAATTGGATAAATCCAGTGATTATATTTTCCGACATTACTGTAGATACTAAAACTTAGACTAGTTTATGTCGAGACTAAATAGGAATTATCAGGCATTTTCTATCTTCAGCCACAACTTTGAAGAATGCTTGCTCATTATAGGTAAATAATAAATATAACTGTTGCAGGCAGTGAGGTGTTATTCAGGAACGGTTACGGTAACCTGGTGCTGTACAACGTTGACTTTGACACCGCAACTAATCTAGTCACAAACGACTCGCAGGTAAATAAACCAATTTAATACAATTTTTTACATTTTCTTTTGATTTTGTGTGGGGAATCGTATTTCTTATTTTTTTGTAAGAAAATGTAACCTAATATAAATATTATGTCCACCCTGAAAGTAGGTACATCCTAAATATTCGTGAAAAAAAAAACAAATTTACAATCTTTACAATAGAAATGTATATGTTGATAAAGATATTTAAACCAAAAAGTGGGAGATATAAGAATGTATTGTACAACTGAATGTGGATAACAAAGTAAAAAGCTGGTTAAATGAAACCATTATTTAGGTTTCGTTTGTATTTTTTTTAATGTAAACTAAAGGTTCAAAAGAGGAGAATAGAGGAAACGCTCCCAAGTTTAATTACATGGACGCAGCGAGGCAAAAACTGAATTTCAAGTCTTTCAAGTAATTTATACCGTTGCAGTATTTAGGATGTAATTTGCAGGCTTTATCAAGGAAAGCAAAGTGAAAATAAATGCATGCACATTTATATATTAGCAACTACTTAAAGCTATCATACCTTTAGGATGTTGTGTAGATATAAATAAAAATACATCTGACTGACCAACACCTACTGAATAGTTAAATAAAATCGAGGTGCATTCAAATTTGAATTATGTTAACCAGGAAAAATGTAACATTTCTCAGCTTCATACAGTAAAAAGTTAAGAGTAATTTAGTTTTATCCAAAAACAAAATTATACAAAGTTGTTGACCCCATAATTTGTTTACATGTTCAATTGTTCACTCTACAACTTCCATTTTTTTATTCGAATTATTAATTTCTCTGATTTTACTTCATACAAACATTACTTCTTTATTTTAGATAGAAGATTATAAAGATATTAAATTGTTTCGTTTTACATTTTCAGATTCTGCAGCAGTCCTCACGGGTCACACAACTGTCGCCCGATGGTACTCAAGTATTGCTATCATTTAACGTAGCTCCGGTAAGTTATTAATGAAATTATAATAACATTTAAAGTATACACTGTAATCATACTGTTTATGATATCTATAGGAAAATAACTTAGTCACGTTAGACAAATTTCCAATTTTACTTGCCGAGTAAAACAGTAATTTAAAAAGTGTAATACAATTAATTTCCAATTTAGTTTAATGCTTTTTTTTTTATTTTAGCTATCACGATTCTTTGTTTATTTGATTTTTATCGATGTTGTGAAATAGACAATAATTTAACTAAGTATATCAAATTCACCATTTACTTCATATTTATCATGAATTCTTTCTCTCGCGTGGATGTTCCCGACCATTAGGTACATGGGCTATTTCAATTCTAGAGATATTCATTTTGACGATGACCTCGGTGGAGCAGCGGTGTAATAAGCTGACTGCCGCGCTAGAGGTTCCGATACAAGTTGCAAGATTATTAAATCTTACTGTGGGATTGGGAATGTGTGTCGTGATGTGGTTATTATTATTAATTACTAAGACCGAACCAGTAAGCCTGTTCCACCTTTGTCACCGCCATACTACCATCTATCCTTACTTATCTGTTATATATATATATCTATTTTTTGGTAATAATACAATCATAACTACATAAGAAATTAAAATTGAAGCGATTGTAATTCATAAAAATTGACGCCTTACCTAATTAAACGCGTTCTTTCGTTTAACATTTCACTACGCACTCAATTAAATACATAATCATTTAAACAAAACGGAGATTGTATCATCATGTGCTGATTACAGAATAAAAATGTATCTGGGTAACATGTATGTTGTATACATGTAATACCTACTTGTTTCACTTCTTCTTTTTAATTAAAACGAAACAATGAACGAACGAATACGGATTTTAAAATCCGATGAGATTTGAATTGCTTTTGTAGGAATTAAAAAATATAATCATAAGAATTAAAAGAACTAGTTACAACTTAAAACATATTTTTTAAAATGAATAACAGTATTTATAATAATATTTATCTGCTTACAGTTAAACTACGGTGATGAACTTAATTCATCATCGTTTATCAAATTCATGCCTGTTTTTCACTCTTGGTTTTAAATAGATTAAGAATTCGTTTATAAATGATTTTGGGGCTGACATGTTCTTATTGGAAAAAGCCCCTAAATAAAAATAGTTAAAAATGATTCATGTTTCTACTATCATTTAGTATTTTTACGTTGTAATAAAAATAAAAATACAGGATTAACCACTAGTTTGTATTTTAAGTTCTTGTATGAATAACTTACCTTCGAGATATAATTAAAACTAGAAGTCATGAAGTTCCTTAGTTAGCGAAAACTTAGTCAAGAGCGACTACCTTTAGGATACTGTGCCGTAAAATATTTTACGCAAGGGGGCAAGGGGGCTCAAGCTCCCTCCCAAAAGCATCTGACTGTAGCCTTAACTTTGTTGAAACAACGTAAGTGAGCGACGCCAAAAGCGTTTCTTCAAAAAGGCCATCAGTTCCCCCCCTCCCTAAAATGACAATCCTAGATCCGCCGCTGTCTTTATTCATACTGAATCATCTTACGCGAAGTATATATCCCTATTCTAAGAAGGTATTATATTATTCTAAGAACTTCAAATTTCAACATTTCTATCTGTAATTTGCTTTTCACCTTTTCACTTATTTTAAAAATGACTGGAGAACATATTGCATTTTTATTACTATTTACGAAAAACTATTTACTGAAAACAAAGATGGAAATTAATTGCACAAAGCTATTGTGGTATTGTATTTATGTCTAAATATTGCCGCAGGTGAACAGTTTAACTCATTAATATACATAAAGCGGAGTCACATAATTTACATAACAATAGCAATTTACCTGCTCAATTTGAACTTCTCCGTTTTGAATTTATATGTGTGAGATACTGTTTATAAGTAGGTAAATAATGATGTCCGTGTTTATATAGTTCAATAGTTGTTGTTGGGGGTTGCATGGGGTCAAAATGCCACGGGCCCCGAGCCTTAAGGGCCCCTAACGCGAGCGGAGTAGTTGCCCCCAATGAGATACTTCAATTTAAAAGAAACGTCCCCAGTTTTTTATATGAACGGCTTGGGCCTCGTGCGTTACGCTGGCGCTTTTACTTGAAATTGATAATATATAATAGTCGAAGTTTTTTTTACAAAGGGCCCATCCTATTCATTAGCCATGGGCCCCAGACAGTGTAGTTACCGTTCTGTTCAACACCATTTCATAATATCTAGTCCGAAGTTTGATTTCAGGTATGTAGTGCAATGACATAATTACTAAAACTCAGCATTCTTACCAGCACCGTCCCGAACTAAAATTTTGCGAACTTTTGGTCAAGGTTCATCAAAACACTAGTAATTTTTTGATTCTTAAATTAAATACATCGAACGGCTGCATCTCTTAAGAAAGTATTTTTTAAGAGATGATTTAAGTTGTACAACAAAGCAACCATACGACCTTACAGTAATTTTTCCATTTAGGTTGCCGTATCTTGTAAAAAATTATCAACTTGCTAAAACCTCCACATTTGAAATTCCAGGTGTACCGCTACAGTTTCCTGGCACGTTACTCAGCTATAGACATAACCTCTCGTGAGGAGACGCACATTGAGCCGCCATCGGTCAACGCTACTGATGCCTTCCTGCAGAACTTCGTTTGGGGACCGAGCGGCACCGCCTTGGCCTTTGTCTACCTGAATAACATCTTCTACCAGCCCAGTCTCACAGCGGCACCCCAGCAGATCACTACGGATGGAGAGCTTAACATCGTATACCATGGCATACCTGATTGGGTTTATGAAGGTCTGTTTATGTCAAAAAAACGGGAAGAAATATTATGTTTTATGTGATGAAGATGTACTATCAAGTGCGAATCCATCATTGAGGTTGTTTTCGCTATCTTCAATATGAAGATTCAGAATCGTATGAAAAACAAACAAGGCATAACCAATCAACTAAATCTACAACAAAAATTCATGTATTGGTATTTAATTAGTAACCATTTAAATATTTTCTATGTAGAATTGAAATTTAAAAAAACCTCGCGTTAACAATAGTTACATAAAAAGGTACATGTTACCTATTTATGTAACTAAGGTTTACGCGAGTTAATTTTGATTTTTATAGCTGCATGGTCCACTTACAGTACATTGTATGATTCCAGAGGAAGTGTTCGGTTCTAACAACGCCCTCTGGTTTTCTGCCGATGGCACGCGGATGGCCTATGTGACGTTTGACGATAGGAACGTTGGCATAATGAGGGTCCCTCATTACGGTATCCCTGGATCCGGCAACTATCAGTACACTCAGCATCATCAGATCAGGTATCCCAAGGTAAAACGACCATATATTCATAATATTTATTTATTTAAAAGTACTACCACATCCTGGATATTCAAATTTAAACAATAAATTATATTTAACCATTTGATCTGATATCTATGATAATACCGGTGTACATAACATTAGCCGCACTAATAAAAATGTATTAAATTGCTAACTCAATTTAAAAGAAATGAAAATTTCAATAACAAAATAAAACATTACAAACAAAAAATCGAATGCACTATTCAAATAAGTTCCTACAAAATAATCATTAAGAACAAAATTATATATCGAAGTATCAAAAATAAGAGATTAAGGTGAGGATTAGTATCATTGTATTTAAACTAGTCACGGATTCATAAAATATACCAATTTATCCATACTAATTTAGGTGCTAACGTAAATTTCATTTATAAGCCTTGCTCAAATTTTGATGGAGATTTTCAAGGAGATATATTGCATCCAGATTTCTAGAAGCTTAATTTTGTCTGTCATATAGACTGGAATATGCTGTCGAAGTTACGGACATAAGCTAGAATGTATTTTTTTTACTATCTCTTATTCGGTAAAAATGAGATAGCCAAACTGTTATACCATGTTATAGCAAGTTATAGTTTTACCATGTTTCTGAATATTGTACAAAGAAATAAACTATCTACCAAGATTGTTGTTTGCAGAAAAAAATCAACCTTAAATGGTTATACAAAAAGTAACCAAAATTTTTAAATAGCTTAATTTTAAATTCCAGTCTAGTTCGTTTAGTAAGTGGCATACAGAAACGAGTCTCCTTGTATAGTTGGTATTGCCTCGTAAAATCTCGTTAGTATGGCAAACTCAATTCCGACGTTTAAATTGCGTCACCCTGCTCAATATTTTACTTAAGGCGCAGTCAGCGACCTACTCGTAAATAAAACATTAAATATACCTACCTAATCACACTCGTTTATACATCAAGTATTGTTGCCATTATTAAAAAAAGCAGTGGATTATAAAGCTTGTTTTAGATATTTTTATAAATACAAAAAAAATATAAAAGGCTTTAATGTGCAGAAAAAAATGTGTTTGTCCTTCTCGGAACTGCTAAGTATACTAAATAGCCAAGTTTATTTTCTTGTCTCTACTTACACTGTCCCTGTTATGTTACACTATGACTCAGTTTTAAGCTCTTTTATAGTTATCTTAACCTTTCCTCCCACGTGAATAAGACTTTGAATGAAAAAATCTGTTGTTGCCGTCGTTTGTTTTGTAATAGTGACGCATTTTTATATTCTCTTACATTTCCGTTACAGTAATAGAAAAGACACAAAGCATCGCCTTAACTTAATGTTACGTTTAGCGATCTCAAGTAGTGAAAGTGCAAAGAACTAGTTTACCAAGCCCCTACTTCGGTATCGTACTCATGGAGACATACAACTCACTACATAACTGTCTTTTTTAGAGCAAATTTACGAAAGCCATGATTTTTTGTAAAATCTCCTTAAACAATGAACTTTTTAACGTGAATTCTATTGGAAAATCTTATATAAACAATCTTACAACACAACACAACTTCCATGCCATGTAATATGATAAATAAATTATACAGAGGTATGAACGTTGGACAAATCATATATCATTATAATGCGAAATACATGCAACGACTTCTTAATTTTAGTAACATGGTCGAAGGCATTAATAACTTTAAAGTGTAGATAACAAATTTAAGAACTTTTTACTTCCTTGCTTCCCCATCAGTTTATCTTTAATTACATTTTTATTGCACACTTAAGAGATTAAGAATAAATTTACAGAAACCCTTAAATGCTTATTATGAAATGGCTTTTTCTACTTATATATGTGTCATGGCCGATGCTCAAAAAAACTCTTACAATTCGGTAATAAATTAATGATATTTTATTTAGCACGTAACTAAATAAAGGTTGTTTTATTGTCAAGAAAGGTTCAAGGTAAACAAATCAAATTATCTATTTGCCTCAAAGTAGGTTAACAAAGTTAAATAAAGATTTTAGTCATTTTCATTTTACTATACAAACTTTGTAGATTCACGATTATAAACAAAAAAATAATATTGATCTAAAAACAACAATCCTATAAGTTTACATCTAACTTTACAATGGATGACTAAACAGCCGATGATTGGCTAACCTGTGATATGTTTTCATTATGTTAATGTCGTATTTTCAGTCTGGAACAACTAACCCTACTGTTACGGTGACGCTGAGAGACCTCGATAACACTGGCGCCAGTACTGTCTACTCTGCTCCTTCTGATCTCGTCGAGTAAGTAAAATTATCCAGTCATTTATTTTATACACAGCGTGATTTTCACCTGATTTAATGTGATCACAGGTACCTATTGACAATGCACAAGATGTATAAAACGCCAAGGGCACTGACTATGCGTTACCCATGTTGAGGTAAGAGATGTTACCGTGCGCCGGTAATTACATTGGCTCTCCAATTCTTTTGACACAGGTTTTAATTAACATATTAGTAGGGACTAGCTCGCATATAAGGTAAGACATTCAGGATTCGATTTAAAAAAAAATCAAAATACATTTTTAGTGTTATTTTAACTAAAAAAGCCAGTTCATTAAACTGTGTCGTAGCCTTTTACGCCCACCTCGGACAAATAGGGATATTAATTATAAACACTTACATAATTAATTTTACTGTATTCTGCAATTAAACAAAGGGGTTTAATTTTACAGGCCTATCCTGAAGACTGTGACGTTTGTGTCAAACAACGCTATTGCTCTGATGTGGACTAACCGAGTCCAAACCTCACTGAAGGTTGTGCTGTGTACACAGGGAATCATTACTTGTACCGAGGTATGTTGGGTTTGCTTCATTATAAGTGTATCCTAATCATTAACATTGGCCGGAAGAGAAACCGGATTGATCCTGAGCCGCTAGTATCCAGTGGCTCCCTGTAGCATCAAACATTACAAAAAGTATTATTATCTTAACCACGCCTATATGCACTAGCAGTTGAATCGCTGGGCGGTTTGACATTTTTATAGGCAATCATCAAAAATGTCAACCGCGGTTGCTAGGCGGTTGCATATAAAAATTACAAATTTCAACCGCTAGCAGTGGAGTATCTAGACCGACTGGGGCCCAAGCCTAATTAATAGCACGGGACCCTTCGTAATAAATCTTTTTTTCCGACTGGCGACCAACTAAAAGCGCCAGCCTACCGTATGAAGCCCAAGTCTGTGGCCGTTCTTATTAAAACTAGCGACTGTCTTTTTTTTAGTTCTTTAAACAAATTTAAGTCAATACCACCCCCTAGTTACCACTGAACGCTATTGTTTATAGGCGCAACTCGAACTAGGCATCTGATTCGATTAAATTGAAACAGTCAATGCAATTACTCTTTAACGAGTATTGAAAGGACTGCTGATTGAAAAACACTCGTAGTTTTTATGTTTACAAATATTTGAAAATGTTGATAAATACTTGTGGCAGAGATAGGTAACTGTAATATCACAATTAAACTTTCAGATCTACGAGTACGCAGAAGTTAATGGCTGGATCGACAACATTCCTCTAATGTTCAACTCAGCAGGCACATCTTTCATCACCATTCTGCCAGGTGTAAGTTATATACATAGACAAACCCTACATTTATAAATAAACAAACAAGACATACCGTTTACCGCAGTACCCAGCCCGAATACTCCTGAGTAGACCTGAGTAGACTTGTGAGTAACAACTTAAAAACTTATTTTGCCTATAAGAAAATATTTGTCCAAACCTCAAATTTGACAGCCACCTTAGCGCAGCGGAGGGTTTGAGTTGTAGGAGAGGTCCCGGGCTTGAATCCCGCCGCAGGTGGAATTGTGTTATATAAAATATGTTTAATTGCCAAAACCTGATTACATGTTATTTGCAAAAAACATAGTTTTGCTTACCGATTTTGGATTATGTAGTTTATACCATATCGTTGCTCAGCACCTGCGACACAAGATTATACAATCTTAGTGCAGGTCTGAAGCAATGTGTGTGCCGTGATGTGATTATTATTATTATTAATTGAACATATACCAATATACGTACAATTCACGATCAAATTCAACTGACCTTTCATGTTGTCATATTTATAAGTACACACTTAGAATGGTTTTTTGTCATATTCCAGGTGGTGGAAGGTGTATCGTACAAGCAAGTGGTCCAGGTGTCCAGTGGTGCAGCAGGTAGCGCGTGGACCTTACAGCTCCGATCCAATACTCCTCACACCGTCTCTGATATACTCAAGTGGACTGATGATGATATCGTGTAAGTTATACCGGCCATGGATTAGGACAGATAGGTGTTGGTAATTCGGAAGAAAAATTAATCATGGGAAAGAATATAAAGGCACTACAGGCAACTACAGATGGCCAATTGTGGTAAACACGAGACTTGATGTCTGACGCACATTCCTGATACTTTATCTTATAAAATCTAAACTAGTTCTACTCTATGAACTAAATTAGCTCTTACGACCTCACCCTTCCGCAGGAATTTAGCATGTCGTCCTGCTCTCTAGTTTCAATGAAAACTTGAACGAACAAAACGGAAACTGCACAAACACATGCTAAAGCAATTTCTTCTGCTGCTACGTAACAGCTTCTGGCTTCGAGTTCCAACAGAGACTTTAGCTACGTAGTGAACTTGATAAGTGTGAATTTGTCCTAAATAAATAAAAAATAAAATACGTTAATATCAAAAACTAAATGTACGTACCCTTGCACATAAACATAACATAAAATTTACCCTTGCACTCTGGACCATATCACACATATGTATCATGTGTTCAAATTCTCATAATAAGAACGGTCTCCGTCCAGGTGGTACAAAGCAACTCATGTGAACGACTCGGCGGAACAGCATCTATACTCAGTGAATGCGGCTCGGGAGGTGACCTGCTTCACGTGCAGCATCAGGCGGGAGGATGGGGCCGAGTGCCTGTACAACGACGCCGTCATAAGCAAGGACGCCGCTAGGCTGACAATCAACTGCGCCGGCCCTGGAGTGCCGCAAGTCTTCATTTATGATATTGTAAGTTTTCATAGTCAAATATGTCACATTCGCCGTATAAATTTTTCATTAGTTTATCTAGATTTACGGTGCAACACACAAACATAAATATACTGATGAAATCATTGCCCTTCCTTTCGGCTCTGATTGTCGTAGTCGGGTACAAATCGTCTAAAAGTTAAATTAATCAAATACCTCTTCAAGAAATATTACTATTTACATCATTTCAAGATGACACTTTAATTTCGAATATCTAACGCTCAACCAGTTTACAATGGCGTTAAAAAGAGATAAACTGTTTAATCTTATCTGTTTTAGTACACTTGACTATCGACTGCCCTTGCATTCAAGTCTCAGAAAAAGATAATTTATTCAACACAATAATCTTTCAAGCAATTTAAAATTTTAATCAAACTCCACACATATAAAAAACTGATGTATTGATGAATTAGACGGCACTGGCAAGTGTTTTAAAATCTTGTAATATGTATAATGTTTTACAGATCATTTACAACCTGGAAATTTTCCTATTTCAGAACGGTACCCTTGTCAACACATGGGATGATAACGCGGAGACAGTCGCCCTGATGACCAACAGGGTTGTACCTGAAAGCATAAGATTGTCTGTGCCTGTTGCGGAAGGCTACCCTGATGCTGACGTCATGATACAAGTTCCCAGTGATTACGCTGATAGAACCAATGTACCTTTACTTGTTTACGTGTAAGTTCAAATTTTTGCATGTAGTTTAAGGTGAAGTTTCGTAGACGTATTTTGAATTTAGGACTGCTTTACCACCGATCTCTTACTTCTCTTTTTCTTCTTCTTCGTCGTTTCACTCTTGGCAGAGTGGTCGTGGTTGTCATGACATCGTCAGCAACCGTTAGGAGTCGCACCACATCTTGCCACGTTTTTCGTCATACGTCACTCATGAAGAGGGCCGCCAACAGCCGCCTTTATTTGATCAGTCCAACGAATTGGTGATCTTCCTCGCGGCCTTGTTCTTTCGACCTTCCCCTGCACGACGGAGCGTTCTATGGAGTCATTTCCGCGCCGATTCAAGTGACCAAAATATTTGAAGATTTTGCACCATAATAGAATAATAGCTAGACGCATCTCGATATCTTATTCTATAAGGATGGCGTTTTTGCGTGAGTGGTTAATCTCTTACTAAGTTGCAAGTATTTATTGTAAATAGTTGCTAGGTAAGAAATAGATGGTACTGTACCAAGCTATTATACTCAACTATCAATTTAATATTTTTGCTATCTTGTTGATGTTTGGATAGTTGGTCTGGATATTTTCATCAACAATTCCTTATCTTTGATGGACAAACTAAATGAAGCTATGTTCTCTACAACTGATTCTGGAAGCAAGAGAAAGGTACTTGCTTCTTATGACAAATTTTTCACCAATTCTCTGATTATCATTACCTTGTTTTTATGACCGTAAACTCCTTGCAGGTACGGGGGGCCAGACACGGCGCTGGTGACGAAGCAATGGGGTGTGGACTGGGGTTCTTCCCTAGTGAGCCGCTGGGGCGTGGCGGTGGCGCACATTGACGGCCGCGGCTCCGGCCTCCGCGGCGTGCAGAACATGTTCGCGTTGAACCGGGAACTCGGCGGTGTCGAAATACAAGACCAGATCACTGTTACTAAGTAAGCTAACTAATAAGTTTTATAAATGAAAGCGATACACTTAGGGCCATTTTCAATAACGGTAACAGATTAAGAATATTTTTTATTAATCTTGCATGGCGGCATATGCAAAGTTTCAACCACCCATTAAAATTTATGAATTAAGTATGTGTAGGTTTCACTTAAAATAAAGTAGCGACTCGCTCCGGCTTCACGCGGGTATTTATAAACCTTCCTCTTGAATCACTCTCTATAAAAACTGCACCAAAATCCGTTGCGTAGTTTTAAAGATCCAAGGATACATAGGGACAGACAGCGGGAAGCGACTTTGTTTTATACTATATATCGATACTAGATATCGGATAGTTGTTGATACTCAGTGAGGGCAAGTCTTGTATTTGTAAAGATAAATGAAAATCAGTTTGTGGTTATGTTGTATGGCCCAAATTAACATTTTTCTCCTTAGTTGTAACCCTTTGCTCAGTGACTATAGGCGTTACTCGGTAAGTCCTTTTGTCCAGTCGAGTGTAACCTCACACCTGACATCTTATGAATTTCCTGCCCACTGACCTTCCGTCCGGCGTGCCCTAGTCACGCGATACGAACGCTTTGATAAAAATAATTTGAATTCCTAAAGTCAAAGTTAAAAGGTTTATTCAATCATCGACAAAGTAAAGAAAGACCCGTAATATTTATTCCTCCCACACGATATAAGGAAATATTCGGGCCGATATCATAAGAATCTGTCATGTGATTTAGCCGAGTAGAATGATTTTTTTGGTATAAGCAGAATAGTTACATTTCACCTACTTATTTAAATTTGATATTTCAAAAATTGTATCGTATCCACATTAGATTAAAGTAGGTCAATCTCAACTCTAACAGCTAATTTAAGTGAGAATAAAACGGCAAGAGGCATGCTATTCTTAGTTGGTCGACAGAAAAGAGCGGACCCAGCGGTACCAATTTTCCACCTGTGAACCGTATGTGCTAACTTTTTATTTTTTGATACTGGTATCGTGACTTTGATTGTATTTCCGGGCACGTAACCTGTACTCGTGCTGCATTATTAATTTCAAAGGAGTTCTGATTAACAGGAATTGCAGTGGACAAATGAAAATTAAGAGTCATTTTGATTTTGGGTGATTCCCTGTAAATAGCAAGTTAAAAAGAATTAAGATTGTAAAACACCAATGAACATGAGACAGGGTGTTCGCCGTAAAAATACGTTTTTGCTAAGTCATATGTGTACTATCGGCAGATACCTGCAGGATAACCTTGGTTGGGTGGACAGCAACCGCACGTGTATCTGGGGCTGGTCGTATGGAGGTTACGCGGCATCGCTGGCGCTTGCTAGAGGCGGAGAGGTGTTCAGATGCGCCATCGCGGTCGCTCCCGTCGTCGACTGGCGTTTCTATGGTAAACTGACTTACAATATAACTATTTGATTTAAAGACCTCCATAGTGGCGGTCTAAACCGCTGGTTGTAACACACAAGACGCGGTATCGTTTTTTACAGCTGGTAGGTGCAAAATCATCTGGGTTGGTACAGCGAACTGTTTCAAGGCATAAATAGAAAGGATTTCTGTTTATGCCATGTAACAGTTCGCTTTGTTTCATTTTGAAGGATTGCAAATCCAGTTTAATCATCGACTCGAAAGATATCTCTACCATTTGATCCAACTAGCGTCTTTTAGAGATCTGTTAGAAATAATGTTATAGTTCTAACATGCTGCAGCAATTGACTTTTTTTTGTTACAGACACAATTTACACGGAAAGATACATGGATACACCTCAGAACAACAGCGAGGCTTATGTTAGCTCATCATTATTAAATCAAGAAGTGGTAAGTAGTATAAAATTTTGTAACTTAAATTATTAACCTTTTAAAACGTTAGGTAGAAACAAAGTCATACATTTTCTCGCTCAACATTCTTCTCAATTTATTTTGTATTTTCATATTAGCCATTTCTTATTATTTAAATTGTAAATAAAACTACGATCAAACTAAGAGTCACAATTGAAAATTAACGTTAAGCGGCATGATGACATATTGGTCAATTATTTTCCCGTTTGGCTGTTAAACTTCTGAAACGTCACCATTTGGTTACGAGAAAATATTCCCTACCATTTGGCCTGGGTAATGTACACTTATAGAATACCCATACATCGTAGTTTAGTATCTATAGCACAAACCTATGGCTCATTTTTAGACTAAAGTAATATGTGTAAATGTCTCACTATTATTTTAGAAAGACAGTAGTTTTGTATGACAGTTAAGAGTGCCTTAAATTTTGTTTTAGGTGACTGCGTTCAAAGAGAAGCGATACTTCTTAGTGCACGGGACAGCGGATGACAACGTGCATTACCAACATGCTATGCTCATATCGCGGCTGCTCCAAGTCAACGACGTGTACTTCACACAAATGGTTAGTTTTTTTTACAAACTACCGTAGTAATTTCGCAAAGGAAATTCGTAATAAAAACAGCGCCATCTATTGCGAAATTAATCTTTTGGAAATTAATCAGTTAGTAGTTGTGTGCAATGCGATTAAGTTTATTATATATTTTTTATTATTTCTTGATAATAAAAATAAAATGGGAGTTCTTTTGTAGTATTTAAATCTATCAATGTATTCAAAGCATTAAAATTTTCAAGATTTTTTAAAGCGCGGTCAAGCAATCAGTTTCTTGGTCTTATTTGAATACTCTATAGTGGATTATTTAATTTTATTTTTTTCAGAGTTACACTGATGAAGACCACGGCCTGGTTGGTGTACGTCCTCATTTGTACCATTCCCTAGAGAAATTCTTACAAGAAAACATGCTATAAATTCAATAGGTAATAAGGATCTATTGACGGTTTCCCTTAGTAATTTTGAATTTCATCAAACTTTTCCTGTGACATTAAATAAAATTTGTGAATAGTGAATGTTAACAAATTTTACGATTATTCATTTCTAAGTCAATTGAATTAGAAGTTACCTGTAAATAAATAAATGCGTAAGTATAATTTGATATTGTATTATTGATATTATTCCGAGAAAATCGGAGTTACTTGGCGGGAACGGGAAGTGTCAGTAATAAATTTCTTATTTTATTGTCTTTTCTCTATATCAGCAGAATTTAATGTGTAAAATGCTAGTGTTTTAACTAATATCTGTAGTGCTGTACAAATGTGGAGAAAGTGAAATACGACGATTTGGCTGCGCTTTTCGCCATCTCCCAAGTAACTCCTTAGAGCCTACAGTAACCGTACTAGCATGTTACTGTAGGCAGATTCATCATTTTCATTGTTCATCTTCATCTCATTTATCATCATCAAGAATAAATTATAATGATAGGGCTCAAAAGGACTCGTATCCAGAGCCATAAATACATTTACAAACAAATCCGAGAAAATTATGAACATTATATGAGAAATTGACAGTATTTGAGATGGTTGTGTATTTAATATTTTAAAAGACAATTGTGTCAAATCATCGGCGGACTTATTTATTATTATTAACACTCATAATGCCCGAAGCTTACTGAATTTATTTTTGAAACAGTGTTGAATTTAAACAATAGACGAAAATTTTAATTAAATAAGGTTATCAATGAAATTACAAATATTTTTTTTGCCAATAAATTCCTAGTATGTAATTTTTTTAATTTTGTCAATAAATATTAAATATTTCTTAATGTTGCCAAATAAAATTGTTAAAAGACAGGGTGTTCAGTGAATATTTTCCATTTATTATGATAATATATCAACGTAGTGTGTGTGTAAATAATTATCTTATTTAAGTATAAAACGCTTAAAATAAAGACGTGATGTTTTTTAAAACCTTTGTTTCAATCAATCATCTTCTGACGTAGATCATATCGATTTTTTTTGTGTTCATATGTTTTAAATATTTTTAATATCATAAACATATAAAAACACGATTAATTTATTAACTTCTGTCATTTTTAATCACGACAAATTGGAATCAAGTATCGGAAAATTGCGAATATTATGCATGCGAGGCTATGTAATATAATTTACAATCCTTATTGTTCCATAAATTGACCAAAACAAGTTAATTGAGGCGGCTACACGCAGACTACATAAAGTTAAAAGCTCACTCCCCACTGAGGCCATTAGCAGCTAAAAAAAGAATCACTTAGCCACTTATTTTATTTTTCACATAGCCGCCCGTGAAGATTACGTTACATTATTTCCAACAACAAAGTTTATTATTTAATACTAGGGTAGCCTTCAGCTTCGCTCGAGTGCCCTTGAATTCTTGAGAGAAAAATAATTTTCGCCTTTTTAAACTTTTGTTCATTTTTCTTTCTCAAAAACCGAATCAATACTACCCATTGATTTTTAATATTTATATTCAATAAAAATATATTTCGTATATGGGTGGGTTCTTATATACTACTCAAAACAAAATAAGGGCCACGAGGTATTTTGTCTGTACCATGAAAATAATAAAACCATTTTATATTTTTTTGTCTCCATAACGAAAACTAATGTTGTTTTTACAGTGTAGACCCATAAACTTATTCCAATAATAATGATTAAAAAGTTTTTTTGCTTTTGAAAGAAAAAATCACATTTAAGGTTGAAAATAAAAACAATGTAAAGTTACTGAAAACAAAAGAAAATCTTTTAAAAGTCTTTTAGTAACGAGTATGCCCTCCTCGTTTCGCTACGCACTCCTGAAGCCTGGAGTGCATGCTCTCAATCAAATGCCTGACATTTTCCATTGGAATCTCTTCCCAGGCCCTTTTAACAGCGTTGATGTGTTGCTGTTAATTGTGGATTTCCTGATCACCGTCTCTAACTCTTCGTTTCAACTGATCCCACATGTGCTCTATTGGATTTAAGTCCGGACTGTTCGCCGGCCACGGCAAGACTTGAATTTGAGACGCTTCCAGTACAAACCGAGTCGCTTGAGCCGTGTGTGCACGAGCATTGTCTTGCATCAAGATGAATCCAGGACCCGCTCCCTGGGCAAATGGGATCACATGTGGTTTGACAACTTCCTCAATATACCGCTGAGCAGTAACAGTACCCTCATTTAAAATAGCGAGCTCAGTTTTGCCGTGTAAGCTTATCCCGCCGCAAATCATTACATTTGGACCACCAAAACGATCGACTTCATGGATGCAGGCTTCTGAAAATCTCTCGCCGCATCTTCTCCATACTCTAATACGCCGATCGTCGTTAAAAAAATTAACTTTGCAAATTTTATTTAAAATTGTTGCCAGCATTAGATGAATAAAACTACAATATTAAAAAGTTTAGGTATCAAAGAGTTTGTATACTCAATACTTTACTACTTTCAATATGTAAATGTTTAATAATTTACACCAAAATGAAAAAATACCTCGTGGCCCTTATTTTGTTTTGAGTAGTATATAAGTACTTTTATAGGATTTGATATTGCTTATTTTAAGTATTTTCCAATAAACATTTAGATTTGACTTTACCTATAAACTAATGCGTGGAAAAGATTCATGAATAAATTACTTGCTCAAATTAGTAGGGTCGATTTTCTGAACGGTTCGGGTGTCATGGGTTTTGTAAATCTTATTCGTTACGGTAGTCGCACTGTACTCGTGAAGGTACTTTTGGGGTTCACTGCCTTCTCCAAGAAGTTTTATTACTTAAGCCACACTGCTGTATGCCTCCGTCCGTATGTCAGTATTTCATGTATCTTAACAGACAGTTGAAATTTTCACTGCGTGTATTTTTAGTTGAGTTACGATGACATTGGCTCAGTTTGTTGTGTGCCTTGTTTAACCGACCGACCCGCGTGTTGGAGTCTCAGGTTGCTGTAAGTAGTAGCTTACATGTTCCTCATTGTACCCGGGGCTCTGATTTTGTAACTCACAACCGGTCACGAAACTGAAATTAATGTTTTAAAACGTCAATTTCACGTACAAAACGACATATTTGATAACTTAAATTATGACCTTCAACCGGCGGTTGCGTTGAGTTAGATAATCAGGGGCGGAAAGTGGCGACAGATTCGCACGGGGAACTTAATTATTATTTATTATTATACCTTTTTTTTGTAAATTATTTAAAACATTTGTTGTAAATTTAGACCTGAGAAATTCATTACAGATTATTGTTATTAAAAGCGGTGTGTTACACATCTGCCAACCCCTTTCGGGATTTCGGCGTGACTTGTTATGTTTATGTATTATATATTTATTAAAATTAAAGGAAACCATTTAAATACGAAAAACGTCATTTTAAAAGTTAAATACAGAACCTTTTGAGTAGGAGCCAAACTTGCGTATTGTCGGTTCTTTCCGTATTTGTGTAAATAAAATCCATCTTATGTACAACTCAATATACAAAAACATGGAACGTAATTTATAAATCTCTATACTACAACAAAAGCCTGTATATAAATAAGTATTCGATCAAGATGATTTTGAACAGTAAATTTTCAAGTCATTAACAATTTCAAGTAGTTATAAAGCTACTCAAGTACTAGAAGTAGAATTGAGTTTAAAATTTTATTTAAATCTGGTAACTTGAAAACTTTTAAATCAAAAAACTTTTCAAATTAGTACCGGTCATGATTAAGAATAATTTAAACTAAAATCCAGCGAGCTCATACTTACAGTATTCATGCAGATTTCTTTAGATTAAAATGCCAAACTTATTATGCTGACATTCCATTTAATTATATTTGTTTCTGATTTAAATTCGGAAGATTTCCAAGCTAGGCTGCATTGATTTAATAATATAATTAATGATATAAAACTCTAGAAAGGTAAAATTTAACAAAACATTTATACAGGGTGCGGCGAGGAACCTTCCTTATTTGAAAAAATCATAGAATATTTTTTTATGATGTCATTTCAATATTTTTCAAACATATAGTGGCACATTTCAAGTTTTGTTTCATCGCATTTTGAAAATGATATCTTGATGATTGTCTTTGTTCCAGTCAATATACTGGTAGAGTAGAAATTTTAAGTTTTGCTTCAATCTGTCCAGCATTTCTGTTTTGATCTTGGCGATATCAGCACGAATATTGTTCTTCAGCTGATCTATGATTCTTGAATGATTAAGACACACGAAGAATTAAGGTATCCCCATAAAAATATCAAGAGCTAAACTAAGCGAGCGAACGGTCGGAAAGAAGACCACCTTCAAGATTTGATTTTCTAAAAGAAACGGATTAAAACTTTAAATGTACCACTATGTGTATACAATTGTATTGAAATGATATCTTCAATACTTTTACTATATGATTTTATCGAATAATGAAGTTTCGCGTCACGCCCTGTATAAAACCCATTCCCATTACGTACAAAACCGAGATACAAAAACTATCTTCGTAAGAAGAAGAAAATCATATATATTTCTCTTGGAGCGTAATTGAAAATGTCTTTGAAAACTTAAACTAACCCCTGCCTGCTTTGATTCGTTTTATATTAATGAAAATGAAAAATGAATAAAGTGTCTATTAAGAAGAGAAAAACCAAAGATGAAATGATATCACAACAGTTTTCTCCTACGGGAATGAAAGAAAAGTTTCTTAGTCTTTATTTTATGAAATGTCACAAATGTTCGGATATGTTTGAATATTACTTTGTTTTTATTCGTTTTCAACTTCCTCTTATTATTTATAAATACTTAGTTTTAAACAAAATCGAGGATAGATATAATATGAAAGTCTATTTCAAATATTGTTTAACGCTGGGCCGCTGTCAGGGAAACGCCACCGCTAATACGCGATGCGATAAAGGCCCAAGAGGGTAAAATTTACAGCACAATTTTTTTTTTTTTTGATTTGGCTTCTTTTCGCCGTCAACCTCTATGACGTCGATATCTGTAGGATTTTTTTTTTGTTATCAAACATTAAAGATTTATAATATCCTCTCAATAGGTATGTGGATAAAAAAATATTGGTACTTCACTATTTTCAAATTAAACCTACAGACAAACAAACATGACATTAAATACATGTAAAAAAAAACCGCAAAATATGAAAAAAGTTGGATATAAGTTTAGAGTATTTTCTTTGTTTCATTGTTTATGGAATCGTTGTCTGTTGTTAACATCTTTTACTTTACAAAACAATGAAAGTTTCTTTTCTTGCGAGATGAGGTATTTCCCTTTTTTGTTTTCATCAGTTAAAAAGGATTTCTCTCTCATTTTTCTAAAGGTTTCGGGCCCATTTGCGTTGACAGGAGTTTAAAACTACAAATAACAAAAGCAAAATAGTAGAGTACGTTGCAATAAAAAATACTTGGGTACTCATTGACGGCAAATTTTGGAACGCAAATCAATCTTTTTCCATCTTAAAGTAAGATAGTTCAATCTTTTCAGCTTTACAGTAATTTTAGTTACCTTGAATTCGATTCCGTCTTATTATATTAGGTTTAAACCAGAGCTTAAAAGTTCTATTCCAAGGACTACATTGGTTTTAAACTTAGTACCAGAACAAAGAAATATGTTATATACTCTTGTTGAATCCCGGTACTTTTAGTATGTCAATTTATTAGTTAAGTATACCGCGACAGCAATAAATCGTTTATCTGCGATTTTGATTCAAAACGTCCGTAAATCAAAAAGGCAAGCGAAATAGGAGTAGGTATGTTAAAAAGAAATCATTGCATTATTAACTCAAATTAATGAAAAAAATACTTTTGCGGATTTCTATTACACAAAACTACTTACAACGAAATGTAATTTGTTTGCGGTCTTCAAATACGTGAACTTCTTTCTCAGATTTGTTCGAGAATCTTCTATACTTACTTGCTGCTTCTCTTGAACTATGATTGTTTTTTGCTGTTCTTGGCTCTCGGCCAGTAATCAGTCAGAATAAGGGAGGATTGCATGAATGGAAACATATTTATGCTTTTTTTAGAAAATAACAGTTTCTTAATTATTATTTTAGTCTATACAAAAAAAAATGCGCCAAATTTAAATATTAGCTCACAAATCATTAATCACAAAACTATGAGTACATAGTATCTTAGTTTGTTACGTGCCTTGGTCAACTGATCGACCCGACCCGACAGGTCGAGGGTGTGGTTCTAGCATTAGTTGAAGCTGCTATGTTCCTCATTATGAACAGAGAGTGGAGATAGATTCGCAATCTGTCACACTGGGACTCAACATAAACATGCGAAATCCGGTATTTAACACCTCTGCCAACCCCTCTCGAGGATAACGACGTGAGTTTATGTTATATTTCATGATATACAATTAGGAATTAAACAATAATCTTTTATTTTAAACTACATTCAATCTAGCTAAAAATACAACAAAGAGGATGATTGCCTGTTTTTCATAGTAGGTACTAAAATATTAAGATCGGTAAGCTTGCAGAAGGTTTATCTTTTTTTTCTATTAATTTTTCAAAAAAAAATTCAGTCCGCACGTTATCCCCGAAGACCTGACCTCATACTAACCATACCTTACACGAAAATAATTTCAAACTATAAATCATATTTCACCTTTTTTCCTAGGCGGATCATAAATCAAGTGAATGTCATTGTGAAAACTTGTGGATGTTCAATACAGTGTGGCTACAGCTTTACGTGGGGCCGGGGCGCCACCTGGCGGCAATTTGTCAAAGTCACAAGATAGCCAACAAGGGTCTTCCCCAGTGATAGTGGTTTCTTGTAAACCTCAGGTAAATCTTCCCAACTAATTCTATTTTAAACATCGATTTCTTTTAAAGGGAATCTCTTAAGATTGTAATAGTAATGAAAGAATTAAACCAATAAAATTTGTAATTGCCTAGTAAAATACGAGTTTGCCTTAAAAATACATTCACTACAGTTTTTGTTCTGTGCTTGTTCTTTTAAAAACTTTAAATTTTTGTTATTATTTGTTAAAACAAGCATTTAAAACCTTATTTATTGATAGAAACTTTCAACTAGGTACCAATACCTTGAGGTTTTCGCTCAAGAAAAGTTTACGAATAGTAAACGAATTCAAACTTTGTAGAGGTTTGCTTTAGTTAGAGAAAGGAACACTACAACTTTTATTTGAATTCGAGACTTTTGTATCAAAACACGTCTACTTTAAGGTAAACTATTTGATACGCTGAACTTAATCTGAACTAACTCAGTTTTGGATGCACTTTTTTAGAATATTGTTAACAAATAAGCGTATAGCTTAGCTAAAAATAATTGAAATTCAGACATTAATCTCAATTTATTTTAGTTAATAAACGATTACATTACAACACTAGTGTTGGACCAACCCCAATCATGAATCTTGATAGTTTTGGTATTTTAAAGTTAAAGAGAATTTTCTAAAATCATTCTGTAGTACATTTTTTAGCTAATGTTGCAACCCTTTCCCAAGAAATGTCACCAGTAAATCTTAAATTCAGGTTCAGCTTAGTCAGCCTGTCAAAGTGGCAAAGAACTGTTTCATAGGTGTTTGCAATGAAAACGTTATAAAGGTAGTGTAGTTACGAAACAGTAGAAACGTCTCGAGCATGTTAAACACGCTGTAGTTGTTCGATACTTAGTTATTCTCGACACACTCACATAAGTCGCAAACAAAGGCGTTTTGGTGGGACAACTTTGACTGATCAATAAATATTACTCAATATAGTTTCGATGTTTTTGTTTCCATATTAACTCATAAAAGGTTATTTAGTAGTTTAAAAGTTTTTCTTTTTAAGATAAAAACCGTTATTAACAATAATTGTTTAATTTAGGAGGCAAATAAAATGAACGTTTAATTGTCGCTACAAATGTTCCAATTGATTTCCACATAAATCCGCTGTTTCGCTGAGACGAGAAGAAAGCATTTTTTGTGCGACAACGTCAGTAGGCGTGGGTCCTTTTTTATTGCTTCCAAAGGTCGTAAATCCTCTTAAGCAACATACAATGGCGACAAATAAAACTTGTCGAGGTCCAGAAGTTTTAGCGGTGAAATAATAATTTCAGAGTCAGGTGTATTATTCCGCTAACAATAGATAAGCACTCCATCTAAAATAATTTGGCTCACACCTACGTGATCCTTTTAACTTTGCTACAAAACATTCCATATCACGAAGACAGTTTGGATATAGTTGTAATTTGACGTGTACATGCACAGTGCTTTAGTGTCTGTATCTTTTCTGAGGGAACTCGAGGTTTAGCACACTGAAACATTGTGCATGAACACGCCTGACGAAACTAACAACAAACTTAGTCAAATTGTCTTCGTCAGATGGAGCGACTGTACCAAGTTAGAAGTTTAGGCTATGTATTGGCATTAATATATATATTTTGTTTTATTACGTTTTCGGTATTCGAAAATAAGAACTCTATGTTTCTCTGGTTCGCGTAATATTTTACTTTATACAAAAACCTGAAGTTAAGAGTTATAATCTCAATTACTTTTTTTCTTGTCCGGGACTTTACCAACAAACTTTGGCCTAATTGCCCATCTGAATCCATTGCGAATTTTCGTGATATTTAAAAAAAATCTTACCAACAATCTTCTCAAAATTCATTTTAATATAAATATAATATGGATACAGAAATAAAACCTTCTCGAGTCAGTAGTCGGTAAGCAGAATTTAAAGACAGAAACAGATGGGTGATGTGAAGCGAGTTATTGCTGGTACGTGTTAGCCATGACAGTTCCGTACAAACAAGTGAAACCTATTAATTGCAGACACAGTTTCATACCAGAATACAGAACGTACAAAATGTCTTAGAGAGTTAATTTAGCAGCCATCAGAAAACCATCTACTTGTGAAATGAATGGCGTGGTTTTCCTAAGTAACGTAAAGTGGGTTTCTTCAAAAATATGTTAAAAGTTTTTTCTGGGTCGAGAACTGGGTCTGGTATTTTTCTAGAGTAATCTTGTGGCATTTGCAATAAATTGAACGAGCAGCGACATTCTAATTTAATAATCCGGCTTTTGTTGAACAACAATTTGAGTATCGATCATTGGATCGTTGTGAAATTGAGTGGGTGAGTCAATGAGACTAAAAAAAAAATTAAGTTCGAAGATGAACCAACTCATTTAAAGGATTGCCGGAATATAGTGGGATACATCGTGAGTGAGATCGTAGTTCAGGGCGACCCACTAATTATAGGTAATTTGTAGGCTAAAAATGACCTCTCTACATCAACTGACTGAAATTCGGCACGATTTCGAATTTACGATAATATAAAATAAAAGTGTATGGAATTGACATTTCTTCGCGCTCGAGTTATGTCATTGTAATTCCATAATACAACACGCCTCACTCATTAAACTACTGAAATATCCACTACCAAAGATTTTTTATAATGTGTAATGACGCCGTTTTTTCTGCGTTATTATGCATTAGTAATTAAATGCTTTTGCACATGCAAAACGCATATAATCCGATGTCTAGTCATTAGATATCCAGACTGCATGAGAGTAAATATACGGTTAAAACACATGTTTGATGCTTTTTGCATTGTAATAGACATCTAATGGCTACATATTTTATGACTTTAAGGTTGCTTCGTTTATTCTATTTATTTTATGTAGGAATATACTTTTATAGCTATAAAGTTAAGTAAAGTATTCACTATTCATATTGGAAAGAATTTCAAGTTAACTATTTATGAAACAATAACATTTAAAGTCTGTAATCTCTTTGAAACGCACCGTATTACAGTGGTGGTCTTTGAGACCGGACAATTAATAACAATACATTTAAAGGTATACACCAAACATATAATTCTTATATACATGTATATGAACGTGGTTTGTGCTGTAAAAACCTAATCTAGCAGTAATTACGTCACGTTCCGTTTAATCCCCGACCGAGGACAAATACTACGAAAGACATTTCTTTGTTTAGGGCGAGGATGTACGACTTCTATTACTGTATTAAACCTGTATCAGGATTTATACCAACACTATTTTCTGATTCTACAGAGTAAGTTGATTAAATTCGAAAGTTGCATCATTTTGTGGTCGAAAGCGAGTTTACCGCGACTTCGTCCGCATATATATAGTTTTTGAATCGGTCTTGAACCTAACATTTACTATGCTATTTACTATGTTTTTTTTAAACTCATAGAAAATCCCACAGTTGTATTTTAATAATAAACCTCACAGCAAACTACTATTCCAACAATGGCCTACTAAAGTATTAAACGTTTCTTTCTTTCCAACTAAGAACATAAGTCCGAGGAAGTCTCATTAATCTTCATCCCAGGAAAAAAGATGTAGAAGCTTAAGAAGATCGACATCAGTAATTAGTTCAAAATAAAGATCCTGAGTTTAATTGTTTGAAGAATGATATAGAATATTTTGTTAACTTGAAATTACTTAATTGATTTCATTAATTAATTACGTATTTGTATGTACAGCCGCTGTGTCATTAAGATATAGTCTGCAAAATCACATTGTCCTTTCGACTATTTTGACATTATATTCAGAAAGTCTGGTTATTGTAATAGAAATTTCATTTAATTAATTCTTTTGATCAGAAGAACAAAAGTCTGCGAACAAAAGACCTTTTTAAAAGTTTGCCTAGTACTTTATATACCTACATAATTATCAAGTGTCCCGATTTTTTTCTCTTCAAATGTTTCCAGAATAAAAAGGCGAACCATTCAAAGCTGAGGACAGCCTTAACAGATATTGGAAGTGGTAATGTCGGGTTGAGATGTTGCCACAATAACATTTGCAAGTCAGATGACTCAGACCAAATACGACCAGAGTACTTCTTATTTGTACACCTATTTTATCACCGATCTTTTCACACATCTTTTCATATTTATTCGAACCACTTGACAGTAGTGTGATCTCGAAATATTTTATATTTTTATATATCAATAAGAAGTATGATTTCTAAGAATTTCAACACAATAATAATTTTTTGATGCTTTTTTAGTGACAGAAGCCAAAGTAATGTAAACGAAATGTTCTCTTTTTATAGGGTAATGTCTTATGGCAACCTTTGGGCCTCGCTAATAACAAAAACTGTTCAAGTCAGACTCGCGCATGACGGGTTCCGTACCATCTTATAAACAATATAATACTTTTTGAATAATTTCGTAAAAGAAACAAGATTAAGCAAAAAATGACGAAAAAATCACGTGGGGAAACGTGATTTTTGGGGAATGGGACCCCGGATGGGAGCCCCTTTTATTTTTTTTGTTTTTAGTATTTATTAATATAGCAGAAATAGAATTGTCTAAAAAAATCAAGAGTTCAGATTTTATGGTTCATGAGGTACAACTTGATAGACGGGCGGACAGCTGATGCTTAGTAATAGGGCTCGTTTTTTACCGTTTGGGTACGGAACCCTAAAATATCTATCTATATCTAAAATATAATAAGTTTTCTTTATTTAACACTTTTTGAGAGTATTTGTAGTGTAGATATTTTTACATCCCAGTTAGAATTTTCTGGAAAAAACTCGTCTATCCTATCACAATTTCTTTAAATAATATAGATTTAAATTCGATTAATCTAAATAAATTTTTACAAATATAATATATGAAGCTTCGTAATATTTAATACAAAGCTAAATAATATATGTTAATGATTTGGACCTTTTGGGTAAGGATCTATATTTTTGGGTCGGGATCACTAAATTGGAAATTTTGTGATAGGACTCGATACCATATTCAAATGAGACACACAGACCGATTGTTGGCCTTAATATTTATAACTTATATAGAAAATAAGTGAATTACATACATAATATTTTGTATTCAAGACTACCTAGATTAGTTAAACCTATGTTGTACAATAGTTTGTGATCCGCTGCAAGTAAATTCCACATAATATACATACTCATAAACTCACGCCGCAATCCCTCGAAAGGGGTTGGCAAAGGTGTTGTTACACACCGCATTTCGCATGTTTATGTTGAGTCCCAGTGTGACAGGTTGCGAATCTGTCGCCACTTTCCGGGCACATTGAAAAACATAGCAGCTACAACTTAAGGCAACCCGAAACTCTTGACCTGTCGGGTCGGATCGGTCGGTTAACCAAGGCACGTAACAAACTTAGCTACCAAGTCCTGCATTTCATTCCAGTCAAGCATTATTAGTTCTTAATATTTAGGGGTCAATAGTAAAACCCTGTTAATTATTGTTCCATTCTCAGATTTTCCATTACTCGAATTTTTCAGCTGGTCAAACTTTTCACACCATCGATCACTATATTTAAAATGATTTAATATAAACCAAGTCGAAGTCCCTAAATATCCATGTGACACGACACTAAAATGTAAGCTAAGCTTTTGGGTCGAATCTTATGAGTTTAAGGGAACAAGGTCATTATGTTGCGATTAATGAAATTGAATTTCACAGAGTGAAATTAAATATTGGCAACAACTATTTTTTTAAATAAATTCTTATAGTTAATACTGTCTCAAAAATGTCTTCTCAAATTTTTGGAATGGTCTTTTGGGGCGGATTTTTAAGCTTAATTCTTATTTTTTACTTTAATAATTATTAAAAAAAAATTCTTTTAATAATTTATAAATTCTACTCAAACAATGATACCCGTACGACGAAACAAAAAAGAGGGTTATGATTTTGACCGGTATTTATGTATTCATCTGTTACACAACTTATCACAAATTGACAAATGAGGTATCGTTGAATGTGCCGCTGGTTATAGGACATCATACAATTTTGAGTAGGTTCTCTCAAGACATAAATATTTTTATCGAATTAAGCACATTTCAATTAATACACTTAGTTACCTAATACTCGCGGCTTTGCTTGCTGGCGACCGATTAATAAGATGCGATTTAAACGTATATTCGCTATCTCTCTCTCTCTAAAAATTAAAAATAGGTTTCAAAAACCGACTACTGAAAACCGCACTCTAAAAGAATGAAACATTAAAATATTCTCACCTGAAATTGTGAAGTAAACCATTCAATTTATTCGTGGTCATTTGCCTATACCAAACCTAACCTTATATAACAAAATAATAAAAGTTAATAAGTTTGCATAATACTATAGGTAGCATTTTTTTCGGGGCACACCCGCCACTCTATCCCACCACTGCAACTCCTGTTTATCAGGATCAACAGTGGCGTCCTTTGATCGAATAATCAACGAATAATGCAGCTGTGCAGTGATGCACAGGCTGTGCCCGGACACCCTACCGGCTGTCTTGGGACCCGCAACGAACTTAATCAGAAGAAATAGGAGTTAGTAAGAAAGCGGTTTCAGACTTCCCTCCCAGCAAAGCGGAGACAGCAATTGAAATGGCCCAGAGGCCCAAAAATCTAAAGGGGAGACAGTCAGGAGACGCCTGACCGTCTAAACACCACGGTATGCCACTAACTAACAGGGGATAAATTAGATACTAACCTAAATCTTACACCAGTAATATTGGTGACAAAACTTTTTAAAGGCACGGAAGTTTCCCTTCGTTTTCACAAGATCCAGGTAATAAATAGGTCTTCACGCAGATACTTGAATCGAATTCAACATGATTAACCGTTCGTCATGCCAGAGACTACACTCCCACAAGATATGATGGGCAGTTTGCACAAATTCTTGATCCGACGTTGAACATTCGCAAAAAAAGGTAGAAAGGTAGTAAAATAGGTAGCATATGACCGGTTTTAGATCGATTTTAATTTGACAACTTTCGATTTTCACAATCTCCTCACGAACTTACATCCCCTCTTTTCCATAAAACCCTATCATAACTGGCGTCTGCCTACTCGTTAAATTAAAGTTGTTCTAGCCATGCGATTGAAAAAATTAGATTAGTCTAAAATTTGATTATGTAATTGTTAGTATATCGGTGCCAAAATTACAAAGCTCATAATCATCCCATCAAAATAATTTGTCGAGCTGCGCGCGATTTAAAATATTATTATTAGTTAGGTAACGTGTAATTCTTGGTTTTACTTTAAAAATTAGAGTATTTATACATTAAAAAAAATGTTTCATTTTAGCTTCGTAAAAAAGGAGACATTTTACCAAAATTTGTGAAATACTTTTAATCTGGTTTTATCCTTTATTAAATAAAACTCGAACGTTATACAAGTTGGCAGATTAGGAGCATTGTTTGTTGTTACTTCGGATTGTTTCTGTGATTGACATATTGGAGGGATTTCCTATAGTATATATTGGTACTTATTCTTAAAATCCTTTATTAAACGTGTTTGTTAAGTTCAAATTTTCGACTGATTCAAATTTTTAGTTTTACAAAAACATGTTTTAAAACACACGCTACCCATGTGGTCAAACCCGGATCCTTTAATTTAGAAGATTACTGCGACAGTCAAATAAACAAATAGAAATAAAACTAATTCCTTTCCAGTAATCAGCAGCACATAGATAATGTGTTAAATATTTACTTAACTAAGTATCTGAACTTTGAGCTTTTGAGTGAGAAGAAATTGATAAATTTACAGAATAGTTTAGTTTTATCACATTCGTGTTCGAGACAACACGAGAAAATTGTTTAAAAAATTATAAAAATGCCTAAATCCAGTAAGTGTTTTTGTTAAATATTTTTAGTATATATAGTTTTATTGGTCATTTAATTTTTAAAGTGCTAATATAAAATATCTTAGTTTTTTTTTTTTGGAAGTGTGCAAACAAAATAAATATCATTATTTTAACAAAAGGAGAGTAAAGCTTTGAATATTATCTGATTTTAGATATTGATTCGGCTGTAGTAACCGACAGAGCAGTGGAAGTGGTTTGGACGGATGGAAAAAAGATAAGATTTGAGGATGTTTGGCTAAGGGACCATTGCAGGTATGTACCATCTACATGTGAATAAATAAATAAATTCAGATACATCATAACACAACCTATGCATAATACATAATCTACTTCAGGGTTTGGACCTAGTGCTAGCTTGCACTGTGGCAACATTTACACCTAAAGTATTAATTTTTATTTAATTTGCAGTTATTTAAAAACCTTTTCATCATTATTTTACAAAAAATTCTAATCATACGAATACGCATAGAGTATTTTTAGGAAACACTGTACATGTTTTTTATTTAATTATTTTTTTTACCTCAGATGTTCGGAATGTTACCTCGCTGACACTTCACAAAGAGCTAAGCACATTTTGGAAATACCAGATGCTAAAATTAAGAAGATTGAATTTGATACCAAAAAATTATCAATTGAATGTAAGCTTTTTTATTTAGAAAACAATGATGAGATGAAACAGCAATTGTAATAAAAATATTTAGTTTATCTTTATACATTCTCACCTTTTTTAGGTGGTCTATTATTGATTTTAAAGCATAAAGGTGAATTTTTTAATGAAAAATAGCATCAATATTATGTTTATTAAATAATATTTTAAAAAATCTTTGACTCTAATTTCGCCGAAATAAATACAAATTAAAGATACAACATAATATATATCAGCAAAGTTAGTAACAGACAACGAAAAAAACGCAAGTATACGTGTACCTTCATAAATGAATTTTCTTTTTGATTTCAGGGGATGACAATCACGAGTCAGTTTTCGATTCTGACTTCTTGGTAAAGTACGATTATAAGACATGGAAAGAAGGAAGAACCTTGAAACCGATTTTGTGGAAAGGAAACGAAGTCGGCAGCAAAGTGACCACGATAAACGTGGAAAAGTTCCTGAACACCGAAGAAGGTGCTAAGAAAGCATTCCAGTCGCTTTTAGACTATGGAGTAGTTATTGTGGATGGGGTAAGTTACTTTCAAGATCGAACAATCTCTCAGTAACTTCAAAAAGATGGAGGTTCTTATATGTAAGTGGTAATTCGGTGTTCGTGAATTGATGCTAGATTTGCTGAATTGATGCTACACTAAGCTAAGTTTAGTTTGACTAAGGCAGAAATTGCGACACAAATGTTGGACACAGCATTTGTGTCCCGACGACACTAAAAGGATTTCTTGATTTCTACCAAAGTGCCACTACGTCAGACCGAAACATATTTGGCCTTATTTCATTTCACCTATCGAAGGACCGTCCTTCGAACATTCAGTACAACTAAACGTCAATTTATATAAGGGTTGTTTTGACTTTATACATTTGCTCGGGGATACGTTTGACCTAAACAAGTTTACTCTAAATGCATTTCAGACAAGCCAAAGCTTCGTCTCTTTTTTTTATTCAGTAAGTTAAATTCACTTAGTTACTACTTTTATGTATGTATTTGTAGTATGCGTAGAATGTTGACATGGCAAGATTGATTTTCTTATTTCGGGATCGATCATGCAACAAGCACACATTCAAAGAAATTAAATGAATTAGAAACATTTGGTATTTTATTTTATTTATTTGGGAAACCAACAATTTTATATTTTAACTTAGATTAACAAATAATAATTAATTTACCAATGAAGTTTCCACTGATTAAAAAATACTGATTATATAAATTTAATCTTCTACACAAATAAATAAAATTAGAGTGTGTGTGTTGTAATGTCGACGTAACAGTTTTCACTCAATGCAGATATACTCTATTAATGCCAATATAATTAAGTTTTTGGATTCTTAGGTTTTAAGGGAAACCGAGTGGCTCACAATATAAAACGCACGTTGAGCGGTGGGGCAACAGCTAGTATAAAATAAATAAATGAAAGAGTTTTTAACTTTTAATATAGACTTACATTGATAATATCTCGACAGGCTTTATATAGGTGTGATAAATACAACATGAATGGGTTTTATTTAATTTTAAGTATTTTTTTCTTTTAAGATCATTTAAATAAAAGCTTCTTTTATTAAAGAATTCCATAACTTAGGAACTGTAGACAGTAAAGTTAAAGAACATTTAGATGTTGATCTTGGCCAGCAGGGCTAATCAAATTCGTCTCGGAACACGGAATCGATACGAGATAGGAAACAAAAGTTAATTGCAATAGTTTTATTTTAAAAACTGTTTTTCTGTGAATATTTGGAAGAAGGGTGCGTTTTTATTTAGATACTTTCCGAGTCGAATCCTTAACGAGAGGAGATGTGAATTAAGTCTGTAACATTCGGATTGAATACTTGACGATCGGAACATTCTCGCTTCACACAACAAGAAAAGTATAGAAAAAATGTATTTAGGTATAATAAATCATAGGCGTAACAATGTGTTGGTTAAATAAAGTCAAGTTTAAATGACGTTTGATGAAACGACACAGGTTAAACGTAATAAAGTCAAATGTGTTTCGGTCTGACGTAGTGAACCCCTAATTATTGTATCACAATAAATTTCGCAATTAGAGACACTCGTGTTCATACATGGACGCACAGTGTATACACTGAGTTTACGGTGTGTTGTTACCTTACGTAATATAACCAGAAAAACCAATTAACATTTTTCTTATTATTACTTGTGCCTAAGATATCATTTTCTATCATCCTCTAATATCATATTTTCTTTTTATTTTTACCACATGCGTTGTTACAATAAATAAATTATTTAGTAATTAAAGCACAGTAATTTACTTAAAGACGCCAATTGGCAACCGAGGGCTTGATAAGAAAACATTATCAAATAACCTTCATTAACAAATTACAATCGTAAGTTAAATGACTGCAACTATCAATTGAATTGGAAAACAATTAATTTTGTGGAAAAAATAATCATTTTATTTAAATTTTTGTAAGTATTAGAACTACAGAAAATATATTGTATATTTAATGTTTTTTTCTAGACACTTGACAAAGACATCTTATAGATTTATAAGATTTTAATCCCATCCTAGTAATTATGCGTCAAGTCCAAATGTAAATTAAATGTATTGATTCAGAGTAAACTAATCTCCATCAGTAAAGCGAAACACATTGAAATCTAGTAACTATACAAACACCTGCAATCTGCATGAAATAATTAATTATATTTTAATTTCAGACAACATCGAACTCAATGAAACTGAATATTTGCTTTATAACTATAAACTTATTGTACCATTACTGTTATGTTTCACTTTTATTCAATAAAAGTTTTTTCAAAAATCTTCCGAGCCATAAAGTATTTCAAAGAAAAGTGAATTTTCTGTGTATGATAGAATAAGTCTTCCTGCGCAAAAGTGGCTGCTAATAATAGAGCTATTTCGTACTATCCTCTTCTCATTATGAAAACATGTAGATAATCAACCGGCCTGCTTGATAGTAGAATGTACCTGATGATTTTAAAATCTCTAACAGGCATACATTTGGCATCAATCTCACATGTGAGTGATGATGTGGCTGTAGATATTGCACATTTATATTTTTTTTAAAGTTTATTTTCGATCATCCAATCAAAATGGGACCAGCTTAAATATCATACGTTAACAACAGTCCAAGTAATCGCAAGCTACTGATTCTCCCCAAAGATAAGGAAATTCTTAACAAACGATCACAACCAAACTTATTGGCTACAACATAACGGGCAGGGCTGATGACATACTATCCTTAAGGAATTTTATTCTCTGAAATAAAACCTACGGAACAGTATGAAGTAACGCAGACGACGCGACGCGACGTGCAAAAAGTTAGGTGAACTAAAAATCCGTGGTATACTTACTAACAAACAAAGGCGACTTTTTGTACGATTGAGTCCGCGGCTGCCGTCTGCGCTTCCCGTAATGTTTCTTCATATCGGAATTTTGATAGATTAATTGAAAAGTCTAATTAAGATTTTTCTTTATTAATCATGTTTTAATAGGTAGAGCCTAACCTAGAGGCCACGGAGAAGGTTTGCAGGGCGATGGGAGGAGTTCAGCACACTTTCTTCGGAGGGATGTGGCAATTCACCACGAAAGCCGAACATGCCGACCACTCTTACACCAACCTGCCTATCGGCGCCCACAACGACAGCACATACTTCACTGAATCAACGGGGTAACTATTTTATCATTTACCTCGCTTTTGATCCCGCGGCTTCGGTCTCGTTAAATCAAGGGCTAAATTTAATAAAAATGTTTTCTTATTCTGGTCTATTTTACAAGAGTAAAACCTGCGGAAAAATTCACCTTTTTCGGTTCAAAGGTTAAGGCTAGGCATTGATGAGTCAGTGAGTCAGGCCTTCTCTTTTATGTAGTATATAATATATACGGATAAAAGAAGCCTTTTTAATTTTTATAATCCTATAAGTGTCTAGTGATATGGCAATGTATTTATTCAAATTCTATGTTTATCACAGCAGATACCTGTTAATTGCAGGTCTTTAAAAAAATTCTACAAAGGTTACCTAAACATTTCTAAAGTTATTTATCAAGCTTTTGCAGTCATTTAGCTCTATTTACGGGTCAAATAACTGAACTGCCATTTAAGTCAATAAGTTCAGAAAACACGAAAATAAAGCTTTGCATCACGGCAAAATACAAGTAACTCTTTAGAACTACTTCAAAGCCTAAGAACCTAAAAGCCATTTCAAAGTCTGAAGAGATTAGAGCCCGGGAAGCTGGGGTTAAAAAGATAAGTTGGGAAACTAAACAAACCTTCGAAATTACATACAGTTCTAATATGTAAAGATTAATTATCATCTTTATCCTTTCATACCCCATTCTTGAGCATACATAATGACTTAAATGTAATAATGACTGATGTAAATTGTAGCTGCTATGTTTCTCATTGTGCTCGGTTAGTGTTGACAGAATCGCAACCTGTCATACTAGGACTCAACATAAACATACGATATGCGGTGTTTAACAACTCTGCCTAACCCTCTTGAGGGATTAATTAGGGCGTGAGTTTATGTTATTATGTACATTGCATAAAAAATTGGCAATTTAATAGGCCTGTAACTTGCTGAGTCTTTGGTTTGGTTCTGGTACAAGTTTACATAATTAACACGAGTACTTCGTATTTAAAATTTAAAGTTTTCTACGGATTTGTTTACATGTATATTGTATTGGTTAGGTTAGTTTTAGTACCGCTATAAATTTGGTGGGAAATTGAAAGTAGCAAGTCATAAATGTTGTCAAAAATATTTTGTTCTTTTAAACTTTTGGTCTTTGCCACTAGATGTTTGAAGCGTAATATTGGAATCGTTTGAAGTGTTTATCCTGTTATCACCCTCTGACAAAATCTTCGCCTTTATTAATGAGACTTAAACTAATTAGAGAGAGGAAAATAATTATTTCACCCTGTTAGTTTTAAACTCGGAGTTGGATTAGGAACGTTTTTGTTACAATTTATGCGTAAAAAAAGTATTGGTATTCATATTTTGATTCTTAATATACTAATATTTTTAACGTATCATACCATCCATCAACACCCAATGTCAATTTTAGCTTAGCAATCCAAAAAACATCACATTCATCATGTTGCAACAAAGAAATTATATAAAAGGCTACAAAATTTTATTTCATCAAAAATATTTATAAATGATCTTTTACTAATGTTCAGCTTATAAATATAAATGTATTCCGATAATTTTTTCCGTTGTGAATACTTACAAAAACACAAACAACAGTAGTAGAGACCGGAGGATGAGAACTGTAGAAGTCATTTCAGTATGGAACCCTTTTTTATCTGGTCCCGTTAATAAAAGATTTCTGAGAGACTGTAAACCCTCATTATTTTTTCAGTATTATTCGAAAAAGCTTCTTCTTTTTGATGGTTTTCAGATCTCGTTTAGTTATTCTTCACTAAGTTATAAGCGTCCAACCCTAACACAAGAAACATATATATATCTTTATGTCTGATTTTTTATTTAGACGTGTTTATATTTCATTATTTTTTAGGTTAACTGAAATATGTAAAATTTTCAGAAACTCCAGACAATTTTATAAAAGTTCAAATAAAAGGGTCCGAGAGAGCAAATTTAATATCGGAAAAAGTTTTGAGAACTTTAAATAAAATAAATTATTCCAGCGTAAAAGAATAGGGTATCTAAATCGTTTCTTCATTTAAAGTGGATTAAAGGAAAGGCCTTCACATTTTATGAAATAATATTTTAAGAAATCAGAGCTTTCAACTGTAAACTTAATCATAAATATTAATGTCCACATTACAACAGTCCTTCATCAAGAGAGCAGGGCAAGGGCCTTGCTTTGAAATAGAATCTTGTATTCGTGGTACCAACGAACGGCATAGTATATCCTAGAAAAGAATATTGCTTTAGAGAAGGTTGAGCAAAATACAACATGTAAATGAAATAAAGATACTGCTCCCGACATGATTTGAAACTGGAGCCTGTTGTGTGGCAGATGTTGTATACCACTGCCCCATAATATACCCGATTGATACATCAAAAATTATTTTTTTCTTCAGGCTCCAGATTCTGCACAACATTGAGCATTCCAATGGAACTGGTGGTAAAACTCTTCTGTTAGATGGGTTTTACGGAGCCAATCGTCTTCGCGAAGAACATCCTGAAGACTTCGAATTTCTCACCAAGTTTGAAGTGGAGGGTGAGTTCGTAGAAGACGGCCATCACCACAAATGCTCTGCACCGATTATACGTGTAGATCCATACAGTCAAAGCGTCGTGCAAGTGAGGTTAGTTAGAATCACGAAATTAATGAGAAGTCTTCGATAAAATCTGATCATGTTTTAGCTGTAGGTAAAAAATTACTTTTTAAACACTCAAACAGTACAACATGAAAAATAAATATATTTATATAATAAATAAAATAATGCAGACATATTTAGTTAAATAAAACTAATTACGTTAAAAGGTTGGATTTTTTTCCAACAATATTGTCAATTTATGAATACAAGTCTTATTTGTTTAGATTCAACGTTTATGACCGGGCTACCATGGCGTTTGCAAGCGGTGAAGAATGCAGGAAGTACTACAAAGCCCTCAGGAACCTGGCCAAGTATTACCACGATGAGCGGTACCAGTGGCATTTTAAGTTACAACCAGGTATTGTAAAAAAATAGCCTACAGAAATAATAAGGTCTTATAATTTTCTTGACTACATTTTAGGAATATTTATGGGTTTAAATATATATTTATTATCAGTTTCCAAATAAATATTCCAAAAATGTAGTCAAAGGTTTAAGTTTCATCCTCTTAAATGTGTTCAGTTTATGAAGAAAGACCCTGTAGTTCATCTGATTAATATTGAACAATGTTGAATCACTGATCGTAAACCAACAAGGGTCGTTCCAACTGATTTTATGCCGTCATCTTTTTAAACAAAAAAAAGTAAATTTTATCGACAACCGATCGAGAAAGCTTGTTCAATAGATTGGCAAAGTTTATCACGAAAATAACCAATTGTGATCTTTATTATTTGTTTCCTTCCTGAAGTACAAGAATAATAAATAATAATTTAATTTATTTACATTATTTCAATATCAATACTGTATTGTGATATTCTAATAGTATGTGTAGTAGTAATTATGTGATACTTGATATTGTGATAATAATACTGACAGCGTGAGCCCTCCCTCAGGGTGTTTTATCCTTAATTGTGTCTTTGTTGCTACAAAACTTGCATCAAACTAAGCGTGGAACAGTAAAGTAAACGTAAACACTCTCACACTAGACTAGAAGAGAGATTACAGCATCTGGTGTTTCTCTTCTCTTTACAAACTAAAATTTGGCGAACAATTTTTGAAATTTTATTTAGTTTTTTAAATTTAATTTGTAGAGATTGTTTTTTTTTCAGGAATGGTGGTAGTGATGGATAACTTCAGGCTGCTTCATGGCAGAACGGGGTTCACTGGGCAACGCGTCATGTGTGGCAGTTACGTTGCTCGCTCTGATTGGCTCGATAGAGCCAGGTCCTTGGGACTTATCCAATGAGAAACTTCTCCATAATCCCTTTTATATTTTATCTGATCCATAACCATCCAACTTGTATATTACGATAATATTTTTATTTTATTAACAAATTGGACCTGCCAATAAAAGTTATTAAAATATTTACGCCTTTTGTTTTGATAAAAATAGCAATATTAACCACATTATGACAAATTGACTCAGCCCTGCACTAAGATATTATCTTGTATCGGAGGCTCTAAGCAACAATACCCTATAGACGACATAGAAAGGAATACATCATCTAAGACCGGTAAGCTAAACAATGCGTCATGCAAATAACACAAAGTTCAGCGCCCACAGCGATTGGAACCGGGAACCACTAGCGTAGCAGTCTGCTGTTGACTGCGCCACCGAGGTTGTCACATACTTTTAATAAGTCTACTTCCGGAAAATATTTTTCCTACACTCAAAATGCATTTTTTAACAAATACATTAAACTTTTAAACTTTGAACAACAATAGATATCAAATCCACAACCCAGACGTTGTTATTCATAAGCCACAACAATATTTTTCTAGTTACAGACTTACCAAAGTAATAGGCATCTAAATTTATTCGCCCCTTCCGAACACAATATAGCTCTCATGTATAATTTTCGTTACAAAAAATGGGTTTGAACTTACCATAGACGATAGTTTAAACGTCCTTTAAATAAATTGAACCTTATTTAGAGAGAGAAAAAGGTTACTGTCGGTTGGGGATAAAGCTATACTTCAGTTATTGTGTCGGTTTGCTTTTCCGCGCCCCAGCATATAAGTATTCATGAATACAATGATTCAGCACCTGTCTTCTATCTACAACTCATGTTATTCCAGCTTCAGATAGCAGTTAGCTTGAATTGCTTAATAGTTATCTGCTCCAGAACTGTCTTTAATTTTTTTTTGTTATTTACTCAACTCAAGGTAAAACAGTAGGGCTTGCTTGATAGCAAGTAGTTATCAAGGCTTGCAACAGTAGATGCGTCAAGCCAAAGTTGTAAATCTAATGCTCTGGTGACCTGCAACAAAACGTTTTGGTTTTTGATAAGTCTTAGACATGACATGAATCTTAATTTCTTTTGATAATTATTTCCATTAGAACGGAATAAATTGTTTGTTTTATTACTTAGAACATCAAATCAAATACTAATAAACAAATACATTCTTGTAATTTCGGGACTCAATCTGAGTGATTGGGTTTTGGGCATTGTTTATCAGCTTCAAGTAGATTTAAGTTTTATTCAAATAAACACTATGAAACGCAAATATGCACTCGAGAAATTAGTTATTCAGAAAGAGATTTTCCAATTAAAATTACTTGTTAAAAGTATTAAGTAAGTGGGAGGATTGACTTGAGGCTTAAAGGGTTCGAATCTACATTTTAACTAAGCATCATTTAATGAAAAGGTCCTTTACAAATACTGCCTATATTAGATTACATAATTATCGTCTTCCGTTCAGCATTTAAACAACTCATTTTGCTTAAAGTTCCATTTAAAATCCAAATTACGTTTTACATCATTGTTCTTTAAAGATTCACTCATAACATTTTTTTTTACTTCTACTCTATTTAAAATAATGATGGCGAGCTAACTAAATGGGAAACAGTAGCATGTCCACATTAAAAAAGTGCTCCATATTAAAAAAACAAGACGAAAACGTTCAAAACAACTGTATGAAAACACAGCCTCAAATAGTTAAAACGGCTATTTTATTGATCTCAAAACCTTTTGGAAACATATCCCTCATTTTAATATTTAAAAAGGTAAATAATATAAGATACTATCCAAATTAATTTAACTATAAGTATTCAAAATGTATTCTATTAATTCAGACGTCAATTTTAATTTCCATCGTTAGTTTTTTGTTATTTTTTTTCGTGAAAGCAAATGTCCCTTGTGAAAAGGCAACTGGTAAACTTATTTTGGCCAAGAAAATAGCATGTCTAACCAAGTGTTAGTAAAAGTTTTGACAGTCTCGAAAATTATAAAAGTTTTCCATTCCTCGTACTTTAAAAGTTTTTTTCAGTCAAGGCGCACCGACAAATCGAGTGTTAGGTATAAAGAAAACCTGATCTATAGTACTCAACTAAGGGGTAACCATATTGAATTTGTGAGACGTGTTTAATCTTAAATGATTTTTATGTGGAATAAAACAAAGTTCCTCGTACTTGTAATATCACGTATCTACTCATACAGGATACAGAATGGGACCGGAACACAATGTATGGAACACTACTTACTTTAATACAAAATTATAGATATAGAAAATATCCTATAACCGTCGATTGTGAAGAGATGCATGGATCAAGTCGTAAACGCTGTTTATCTGTAGTCTAGATTTTTACTGTTTAGAGCAGGCAAGCATTTGACACCAACCTCAACGAATTTTAAGCAGGATGAAGTCTAAGGTGGAACATGCCTACCCAGGACAAGAAAAATTTGCAAAATTACATTTAAAAAAATCAAAGATACAAACAACTTCATTCAACACACGCTACCCTGAACGCTTAGATGCACCACATATGCAGTCTCGCTATTTTCATAGAAATAGTTATAACATCACAGTAAAAATATTTAATAAATTATCAGAAAATATAAAAAAATTACATTGAAACAATTCAAATCTGCAATATTTAAAGGGCTGGTCACAAAATGCTAATATTCAGTCAAGGAATACTTGGAGACAAAAAAATCGGTTATTTGATATGTACCTAAGTTATTCATTTTATTATTTGATATTAGAATTGCTTATCTATCCTCCTTCATTGTTTGACATTTGAACGGCTTATTGTATACAAATCGTCATTTTTATTTAATATTATTTGACATTAGAATTGCGTTCTATTTAAAATATTTGTCATGTAAATTATTTTCTTTTTTTAAATTATTAGCCCTGATGACCCACTTGTACTTGACCAAAATTTTGCATGCTTTTATAAAGCGAAATATGTATGAACTATTTTAAACGAATGTAAACATCTGTAATGTACCATATTTCTGGCAAATAAATATCATTACATTTCATTTCAAGCATATTCATTATCGCCTTCAAGAACTGCAAGTCATATTGATCAGAGAATACTTCAGCAAGCAAAAAATTCAAAATCAAAGTTTGAAGTGTTTAGTCTAGATGGTTGAAATATTCTCAATGAAAGGATATTTTCCGCCTAGATGTTGTGTCCCGCTTATGATATGGGGTTGATACCTACTCTTTAATATAATAGACAAGTTAGGGTGCAACTGGAAATCAGCTTTGATCTCGTTAGAGCTGACACAGACCTCACAATGCTGACATGAATATTTCGAATTTCATGACAATGACACAACATGTTACTGTGTAGTCACGTAGTTGCCACATATTGTTAGCCACTGTTGAAAAGATTCATATTAATTTAGACATAAATGTTTTGAATTAGTAATTTTATACTTAATTTCCTCAATCTGGCTGTACCGATTTGAGAAAGCAAATACAAAGTAGCGACAGTCACTTATTTCAACTACTAATTTTACTAATCAAAGGTGACAAGAAAGATTAAACTTTAAGATAAATACACAAAGCAGATTTTCATAATTACCCAAATTCTTAACAACGAATGTGGATAAAACATTCAAATGCTTCGGAGACTTACCTACTCCTAGTATCTTAAATATTCCGCCTCAAAACAGTCCAACTTAATTGATAATAATTAGGAAATAATTGAATGTAATACGAGGAACGTTCTAATAATTTTATTATTTAGCTTTTCGACAGTAAACCACATTACCCACGGAGACAAATTCAATGGGACTCAATTTATGAAAATATAAAAGGCTTCCTTACCGTTCGCTAAAGGAATATATTAGGTATGTTTTGACGAAATGTACTGAAGACATTCAAATTATGTTTTACTTCAAAACAAATTGAATGAAAACAACACTCAATACGTTCGTCTGATGTTCATTTATAAGTATGTTTTATGGCAAAGATAAAACGTTAGCTTCGTTATGTAAAAATCAGTCAAGAGGCAAACGCTAAGTTAAAAGTTTTTTAACCAAAAATCTGATAGTTATCATAAAATTAGGAATTAAATTCTACATCAAAAAAATTTATTTGGCTGTTTAAAGGACAATGTTATTAATATTAAAAAAGTTAGTTACTTCGTATTTCTTTTATTCACTTTAATTAATTTAATTTGTTATATTCACATTGGTCCTCTTGGACCAAGTTGCTGGCAAAAGCATCACGTTATTATTTCAGTATCTTTTCCCTAAAAGTCGAAGCAGGCCATAGCATAGTATATTCCACAGATTCCCTTCACATAAACAAATGACGGTAACGTGCAACGCTCGTGCTACAGGCAAACGGAGTGTAACTAATTGCACCACCGCAGAGTTCTAGATGGTTCCACTTCGCATGGCTGCACCCGACGATGCAACCGAACTGTGATCGACGTTGCACTCACTGGTGAACTGGTTTAGATATTAGTACGAGATGAAAAATAACCTTTCAGTTTTATTGAATAGCACCATTGAGAAATTGGTTCGGAAATGCTTGCCAATTTTGCAAGCTTTTTTATGTTAAGACGACTGTTTATCATTATGCTGCATCATGCTGCTAGCTTCTTTGTTGTCAAAACAAAATATATATAATGTTTCAGTTCAATTATAGCAATAATAATACAAATTGTTGTCGTGCGGTGTGGTGTTTATTCAACCGTTCGTATTTGCCAATGCGCACACCAAACCGCCAATAAATTGACAAATAGGTTTACGTGGTCGCCCCTCGTGAATATTGACTGAAAGAACCAAGTGAACTCGTCGTCTCTTATTAACGATAATGGTATCACTTGTGTCTCTTTGTACAGGAATAAAATATACCAATGCTTAAAGGAATACTTTTTTTATAAGATAAAATCATAGAGGTTACTTTTTTTTGCTTCTATTGTAAAAACAGTTCTTTCGTTTTATTCCAAATGGATGCAAATCGCTACCGTACTATCGAGCAGGATTCAGCGTGATATAAAACCTTACTCTACAAAATTTGATACAAAACTATGTATTAAATATATTTTATAGTCAAAACATATTATTACGGTATTTATTTTAATTAAAAAAAAATGCATTTTTGACTCCCCTATCCAGAAACAATGGGTAGGACTACTCCTACCCGCCACGACCACAACCACGTCTTTCCAAATAATTGTCATTTAATAAGTAATTAATTGTAATTATAATATTACTTATTACTAAAAATACTACGAGTAATATAATTTTTACCCAAACATAAATCACACAACCACAGTAAATAGTTACTATGGTGTAAGATTCAATATCTGAAATAAAGTATTAAATTATTTTATTTTATTTATATGTCTCCAAAAGAGTTTATAGTAGTATTCATTTTCGTATGAACTCTGAATTCTACTTTACTGAATTCAAACAGTTTTCTTTTTTTCATTCAAACGAGAATACTGCCATTTTTCCAGTTCGTTTAATAATTTCACACGTATGTAGATGTTTTCGAAATTTTTACTGAGTTTTCATACCTACATTATTTTTTACAGTTGTAGGACTTTTTTAAAGTATATATTTTAAATAGTAAGATAATAATTTGGAAGATTAAATAACGTTGTTTTACAAACATTGTGGATTTATTAAAATATACAAATATTTTAAAACAAAACAAAGGAATGTCTTCAATTTTGACATTCAAAGTAATTGTCTTAATACTACATTATGTACTTACATAATGTTTGAAATAAGAAACTTGAAAACTGATTCCTATAATTTTAAAAGACCTAAATCAAAGTCATATTTAATTACATAAAACGGTCATAATAAGAGCAATAAGCTTTACTAACTTGATCTCTAATTCAAAGAAGCGTTAAATAATTAGATTTTCTTGTTTGTACACCGACACCTTATAATCTCCGTGGAAACTTATTTTCTTTCACTTTAATAACATTACCGACGGTAAAAGCGACAAAACTGCTCACTGAAAAGGAAGTATTTACTAGCTGAAATTGCATAAGAAATTTTAAAAACAACAATTTAAAGTAGTTTTAGCATTGTTGCAACTCAACTCAGACGAGCTTTGATAGCTCAGCATTTGTATGGTTGTGTTCTTAAACTATTATATGTAGGATTCTGCTCTAATTTTTTGTTCATTTTTAGTGGGTGTATCTCATGAACTTTAGGTTGACAGTTAATTTTTTACTAAAGTACACAGCACAAATTCTTATAAGGTGATACGAAACAATTCGTGTGTTAGTCTGACTCGCAATTAGCCGGTTTTTTTTTTTAACTAAGCCTGATATAAAAGATTTAGTCTTTAGCTATCGCGTCTGGGTGTAGATAATATTACCTTTTAGTAAGGACCACATGACTCCTAAAAATAATTAATCCAAGTAGAAATGTCTAGCCACCACCAAAAAAGAAGAACTTAAAGTTACGGGCTCTCAACTTTCCAAACCAATAAAATTTGCCAAGGCGATATTTTCCATTATAATAGAAATAGTTTTCACAACTTTAACGGTAAATGTAGACCACAAATCACGGTTACATTATGAGCAGACGTAGAGATGCCGAGCTCCTGAGTCAGGTGATAAACTTTATGGCCACCGCTTAAACCATCCATAATGAACTCGTTTTAGGTGAAAATGGACTAGAACGCCAGTCTGACTCCCAAAAACAAAGTTATTTCGAGCGTGAAGGATCCGCTAACGAACTGACAGGCCCATTGTAGGTGTTTAGTAGAAAAACCTTAAATTATAAACCCCTTTGTTTAAATGTCACCCTTATTACACGCACAATAGGAGCCAATGAAGTTAGGTTGTTTCGGTTCGTTTTCTGTTTACCTTTTATTTTATTTTCTCGCCCCTTGCAAGGACGGCTTACGGGGAATAAAGCTCTCTTGTACTTAACATGAAATGCGGTTGAAATTTCCGAACTAAACATAGTGCAGCAGTTTGTGTTATGTAGCACTCGTAGCACGTAACATGAAGGAGCGGATTCTTCAAGAAAGTAAAAAGAAACAAAGAAGTGGTACGGTTTTGTAGAAAAAATTGTAGTCAGACTTTCTTTTATTTTGTACGTAGAGCTTTGTTTAATAACTTTTAGGCGCTACTGTATTTTTTGTTCACTTAACTTTTAGGTATGTACGTAGGTAATTCATTAAAAAGTTCTTAATTAATTATAGTAATACTAAAATAAATTTATCACGATTATTTTCTAAACTTTTATTCCATTCGACACACTCTGATCTCACTCACTCTATTTAATAAATACAAAAAAAAATACTGGTATGTAATTTATGGCTAAGAGACTTAATTAAGACCAACAGAGTTCAACCCCTTCGGGGTAAACTGATTTCACAGGAATTTTGTGTGTAGCTCTAGCTAGAAGGATAGAATAATTTTGGATCCAATATTTTGGTGACCCTTGTGTCGTGATTTAAAAGTGGATATTGAATATCAGAAGACTGTCGCAAATTATTAGATTATAACTCTTCTAACGACCTCTGTGGCGCGGTGGAGTAAACATTCGACTGCTACGCTAGAGGTTTTGGGTTCAAATCCCAGTGGGGTCGGAACTTTGTGTTATTTGCGAGACACATTGTTTCGCTAACCGGTCTTGTATGTAGCATTCTTATCTATGTAGTTTATATCATATCGTTGCTTAGATCCTGTGACACAAATTCTTACGATATTTACTGCAGGGCTGAGTCAATGTGTGTGTTTATAAATCAATATTTCTGATACTGCATTTACCAAGTTTTATTTAGAAGTGAATGCTGTCAACATGAGTATTTCATATTGTAATGTAAAAAGTTACGTATAACTTGTTTGTAAACTGTTTTCCTCATAAACCATACAAATTGGAAATGTTTGAAAGTAGCAAAGTGTAGTTTATAAGATGCACAGTAGATTGGCTTGTCAGAAATAAGTTCAGATACGAGTCCCGAGCTCCTTCGGCCAACTTCTAACTGTTTTCAGGGATGGACTTGGGGACAAGCTTAAACACAGTTTAATATGAGGCTTGCTGCTCCATAAACTTTAGTACAAAAACTGTCTTTGCTTACAATAAGGACGATGAAATTTTACACCACTTATGGGCTAATTACCTTGGAATGGAAGGATTACCATCCTTAAATTTCATAGTTTTGCATGCGAAAAGTCTTATTCGTGAATATCATCGGTAAAGATCACGTTTCAAAGCCTTGCACACTTCGAAGGGTTGTAACTCTTCAGTATTTCAAAGGATTAATTTCGGACAGTGTGCGATGGAATTGGCATGATCTGATACCGCCACACCCGTTTCATTTTTAGGACCTCGACGCAAACTGATATTTCATACTTCTGTAGATAATATACTTGCAATCGCACAAAACCCTATGCGACAAGTTTCAATATGACCTAATAGAATTATCTCCCAAACTATCTTCCTCGAGCATCACTACAAAGTCATCTTGAAGTCAAGAAAGAAAAGGCATTTTTAATTGTCGACAACATCGTCAATGGAGTAAAACAGTGAAAGTGTCAAAATATTGTAAGCAATTACAATCTAATATAAATCGGTTTTTATAGACAGTCATATATTAAGTAAGTGCGTGTCAGGCCACGCATAGAATAGGGTTCTGTAGTCACCCATGTTTACTTCTTATTTTTGTTCGAAGTTTTCCAAGTAAGCGCATTATACAAGTTAAGCCTGAAAAACTCCATTATACTTTTCCTTCTAAGTTAACACGTGTTCACAATTTTTAAAGATTTTTCGAGCCCGCCGTTTAGTTTTAGAGGGGAGACTAAAAATAACATGCCCTTTAAAGCTGAATATCGCGCAAATGGATACTTATGTAAATCAAAAAATATTTTCATCAACCTCTTAATTTTTTAAATACCTATTGAATAATATCCCACACTAGGAAAACGCACTTAGACGAAAGAAAAAAAATCATCCCCAACTTACGGGGAGAGCAAGTGCCCTTAAAAATACTAATCGTGATTTTATTTTAGCATTTTGTCGACGTGGTAAATCCACATATCCATGCAAAGTTTTATCTTTCGAGCACTAACCGTTTGGAAGGTAAGCCGAGGAAGGACGGACGATCATGATGAAACTGTAAAGAGCAAAAGATTTTGTGTATCCCGTAAAAGCTAGTGTTACTCCTACTGCTGTCTTAACTAGTATAGGCTAGCAGCAATCCAAACTCGAACTCCTGTATATTTTCTTGTAGCCATTAGTTTATCCGATAGTAATCAGACACTTTTAGAGAAGCCCTCTTGTAAATCAAGCTGAATCCTTCCCTGGCGAGCTTGAGTTAGTAAATCGAAGGCCCCGATTTTCAGTGGAACTGGCGACGAACAACCTAAGGGGATTTAGGTCTTGAAGGATCCTACAGCAATTTATTTACATTGGCGCCTTTACTTAGAGCAAATTTGGTATTTCAGCATTTCTAGTTTGATTCTAACGTTTATTCTGCTGTGACATATCTACTATTTGGTCAGATGCTGCTGCGAGTATGTGCACCAATTTTCGTTAAGATATTTATCATTTATAAAACAATTTTTTAGCAAGAAATCCTGCAAAATTACATAATATAAAGTTTAACCTTAATGATAAATTTCATAATAATTTTTAATTTAAGTGAGTCAAAATATGTTAAAAAAAGAAGGTGAACCTTTGTGATAAAGTAACATATTTTGCACAATGTTGTTCAAGTCATAACAGCATTATTTCAAGAGCCTATCAAATTTAATTACCGACATAACGTTTCATTTTCCGACTTCATATAAACAAGGATTCTGCAATGTTGTTACAAACGCCATCTAAATTTATCGCCAGTTTACTAGGATTTGCTGGAAGCCAGCTCAAATGATATATGTCCGAAGGAAATTAAATTTCAGCAATTCGGCTCCGACTAGACCCTCTAAACATTTCATACATACGATTTACATGCAAATACTGTGTAATGGAAGACTTAACACACATCACAATAGAAATATGGCCTAAGTTACGTTTTGTTTTGACAAAATTATGAAGTATTTATTCATTTTTTCCAAGATTAGGTTATACAATGAATTTGAAAACCTGTTTGTATTGTTTACTAAATTAAGATATGAAACAAAAAATAATAACTAATTACTTGTTTATCACAAAATAGACGACAAAGAAATTTCACTGTTCAAAAGTTTATGTTGATAATATTTAAACAGCGAGCTATGGTAATTTCAAGTCCCAATTAACTTGGACCGCAGCAAGTATTTTTGTATTCAGAAAGTTATAAAGGTTTATGAATATTAAGGTAATAAGTGTCAGGAGCAGAGTGGATCCAGCCGACACAAAGCTTATTAATTTCAATGACGAACTTGCTCACAGTTCACTGAATATTAATGCCATAAACTCATTTCAGATTAAAATTATTAATCTAGAGTTGCAGTGGACTATTCACTAATTAGTTCACCAGACTCCACAAAGGCCGACGGCCTGAACAATTGAAGCCTTTGTTCTTTTACTGTGATAGTTTTTATGTTTTGACTTTACGCCATTACCCCTCGTTTAATGATCCTCAGAACTTAATTGTCTAATCTAGATTTTTTATGTGCTCCACCTACCATTACTACCAAGAATTTTACAGGACTATATATTGCAGTGCTATATATTGGAATAATTGTATAGATTTCGGTTTCTAAGAATATTTGTACGTTTATCCGTCGATTCAATACTATGTAAAATGAATTTCATTTGTTTTGTCGAAAGTTCCATTAATAAATACTGTAATGCAAGATTGTAAATTTATAATACAGTAGATTGAAGTAGTGTAACAAGAATATTAACGAATGCAGTAGCTCAATCGTTAGTAGTATAGTTAGCAAATATAATCACAATTTATAATTTAACTTACGTTTATAAATGTGTATTGGTATTTGGTAAATTGGACAGTTTCTGTCTATTTCTTGATACATTTCATTTCGTGTGAGGAATTTTGAAATTTTCGGTATTTACATAGGAAGGATTACCTGGACAAACAAGCTGTACAAACGTATCGACGGCAAATAGTGAAATGTTTGACTTTCCTTAACAAAAGACCAATTTTAGCAGCCCAAGGATCATTCCTGGAGTTCCATACCTGAAGAGGTTGTTGTATTAAGGTATTAAAATAATATTTAGTATGAGTACAATTTTAATCTGTTTATCTTTGTAATAATAGTGGTAAAGGAAAATAGCAGGTATGTTATATTAGAGCAAACAATTAAAATATAATATGTTTCGGGTTCCTCGTGCTTTTAAATATATCATCCCTACCTTTGCTAGGAATCGAAATTCTAAAATCCTAATAAATAGCGGTGATTTTGAATTTGAAACAGTGACAATTTGGGTGCGCTAATGAGATCGTTTTTAAAGGAATCTTATCCTTTAATTCGCTTATATAGCAAAGAGTCTTGACTTGAGACACTTTTATTTTACAGATCCTTTTTAATTTACCCATCTCAAGGACGTCATTATATTAATTCAAAGATTTTTACCTATTGATATAGCTACTCAAACATGGTTATTGAAAAAGTCAGTAGGTACCCAAAAACCCTCCAAGTTTGAAGTACAAGCTAAATATTTCACCAAACTACGTAAAAAGAGAAAATTTTTGTTCGAGTGTTTCGAGAAAATTACAAGAATAAATTTTAATTGACATGAACAAAATACAGATGAGGAAAATAAACATGTAAAATGTTACTAGTCAGAACCAAAGTATTGATTTTTTTAATGTATTTTAAAACTTTATTATTAATTATATTGATTTTTAACTTTTTTTTTAAATTAATTACAAACAATAAAAAATTGAAAAAAAAATCACGTGACTAAACGCACCATGATTGGTCGCCATACTTGTGACGTCATAATGTTAAAGCAATTTCATAATAGTACAGTGTTTATGGCTATTATCTTTGGCTTGATAAAAATATCTCAAATTTATTAGTGAAAAACGATTAGAAAAGTTTATTTCGACTCACTAAATGTGTGATAAAGGATTTATAAAAGCAAATTCGGATAATATTCCTGATGTTGATATATTTATGATAACTAATTTAAAAAAAAAATGACGTTCGGTTTAATTCTGCTGAAGTTCGAGGTGCTAAGGCATCAAGGTAAGTCTGTTAAAAAATACTATTCTAAATGAAAATAAGTATTTATTCTCTATTAAATATAATTAATAATTATTTCATAAATTGTAGAGCATCACGTGAGAGTTACGGTGATAAAGCTATAGGTTATGTTCAACTTAATCGTAAAAATGGTATTTGTGTTTTAAAAGGACGTGTGTGTCCAGAACACCGAGTTCGGAGTAAAGCTTACTCGGTTACTCTAACTATCAATGAAAAATTAAGAAAAGTTCATGATGTTCAGTGTCATGATTGCGCAGCATCAGCAGGTAATTAATACTCTAATTAAACTCAAATTGTTGGATGTTATAAACTATCATAATCATTTATAATGTCTGTACAGGTGGTTGCAAGCATGCATTAGCATTACTCATGTGGACCCATCGTAGAAGTGAAGATCCGACACCAACTGAAGTTGCTTGTTACTGGAAAAAGTCTCGATTATCAGGCATTGGAACCGTAATAAAATATATTGAAGCTGAAAAACTGACAAAAAAAACCTCTGATACCTTAGTTGACAATTTACCGGATAATAGTACATTTTTACAAGAAGTAATTCAATTTGCCAAGAATCAACAAATAAATTCTCAAATTGGGCAATTAAATTTTGATTAAGAAGACAGAAAAGTTTACAATTTATCGTTACATCAACTTATTTTTGATTTTAATCAAAATACAGATTTGCAGGTTGCACAATTTTTAAAATTTGCTGAAACTAAAATGGAAGAAGCTGTGTGTGAAGAAGCTGAACGACTAACGAAACAGCAAAGTGAATGTACCATTTGGCATGAGCTTCGTTATGGACGTATTACTGCATCAAAATTGTATGAAGCTGCTCATTGTAAAACTGATAACGGTTCATTAGTTCAACAAATTATTGGTGCGAGCAAAGTTCATGAGACAAGTGCTATGACGCGAGGGAAAGAATTGGAAAAAGATGTAAAGTTCTTGAGAAAGAATTAAGAGTACAAATTACGCGTCCGGGGATGTATCTCGTACCTAGTCACCCGGTTTTTGCAGCATCTCCTGATGGAATGACTAGTAATGCCATTGTTGAAGTAAAATGCCCTTCTAGTCAAAAATCTTTGGACACTTTTTTACCGAAAGGTAAAGTAAGCTCAAAGTGTAATGCACAAATGCAACTGCAGATGCTAATGACTGGTAAAAAAGAAGGTATCTTTTGTGTTGCTGATCCAAACTTTGAAGAAAATGAAGCAATTTATATAAAAAAATAAGATATGATGATGCACATACACAAGCTCTCATTAAAAAAAGTTTAGTATTTTGGTCCAAAAGTATATTTCCAAAATTATTAAAATCTGTACAAACTTAAAGCACAGAGTAGTTTCATAAAATATATATATTTATGTTGGCTTACAAATAGAATAAATAATAAACATATTAGTTATAAAGTATACACTTAGTAATTTATTTTATAATACAAAAATACTCTTAAGTTTAAGTAGAAATTATAGGCGCTTGTAAATTCACTAATGCTGCAGCAATGACAACAATATGGTCTGTTGAAGGTAACATATTATGATTAACAACCGCATGAGGTTTAAGAAAATCAAACTCTCTCATTCTTCCGATGACGCGTTCTATATGAATACGTAGAGCAGCGATTCGTTTGCCTTGTAACACATCAGATTGTGATAATTTTACTCCACAATTAACTGAAGGTGGTCTAATTAATTCTATATTTTTATCGTCAAGAAGTGAAACAATGTTTTTAAATCCTCGATCGGCCATGACAGCACAATCTTCGGGTAGCTCTTCTAATAATCCGCTTTCTTGAAATAACAGCTCATCTGAAATTCGACCTCCAAATCCTTTTGATATAAAATTAATAAAACCATCTGGTGTACAAGATATTAAGTACTTTAAAGTATTACACTTTTTATACTCTGACCAAGTTAAAGATTGGTACTCTGGATTACTTGGTTTTTCAATTTGTATCTCAAATGCATCAATAATAGCAATCACATGACTATATGAAGTTCTAAATGGTATCGGTAGTATTCTTTTTATGTTACTAGACTCGGGCATATAAACAACCTTTTTTAATAAATGTGCCAATACTGGAACTGTTTTGTTAAAAACAATACTAGCATTGCTGACACTCATTCCAAACTTCACTCAATCTTTCAAAAGTATCCTGGCGTCGTATTTTCATCAATGATAATTATATATTGGTAATATTAATATTAGATATAACACTAATACGTTCTAGCATAACATTCCATTCTTGAGGAACTCCTGTATACGCCTTTAAATTGTCGTTAATTAAGTAATTTGTGACTTTCAATATTTCAGCTTTTTTTTACAGGAGATTGACAGCTGCTAGAATCCATAGTACTTGAGCCAGTATTTTCCGAAGGTTCATAAATTTCTTGTGAACTATTTGAATGTGTAAAACTACTTAATGACAAACTTTTCTGGGCATCTTCGAGTAAATTTGAAATTGATTTTTGACGCAGTGGTTTTATTGGAGATGTTGCAGTACTAATGCTACCAGTTTTAATCGGTGAGCAGGATTTATCAACTCCAGTTGATAAAATTTTACATTGAACTGCCACACTACGATACTTAGGACGATTATTCACTTGTACAGCAACGGTACGGTTTTTAATATCAGTTTGTGTTTCAACACTAACTTTTTAGTCAGGTGTTAAATTTACAGGAGCAGAATCAACTTCAATATGTTCAACAGTGTTGAATGATACGGCATCAATATTTGGTTCTCGAGAATTACCCGTTTCATTATTTTCTAACGATTCACTTAAAATTTCTTCAATGATTTGTTGTCTCCGTCTTTTTTCTGCAGCTGATCTAATGAGAGTCATTGAAGTGCCTTGTCGTTTACGATTGGGTTGACATTCAAACTTGTGTGGTACCACATCAATTTAAATCTTTGCTTTACCTCCCATAGTGGTATAATAAATATAATTTTCAATATGATCTTTTAGCTAGAAAAAAAAATCATAAGAATTAATAAAATGTTATATAACATTTTAAAAACCAAAATAACGTATACTTTAAAAAAGTAAATGTAGTCTGATACAGAACCTAGAATGTTATAAAATTAGGAAAATATATATTAATTGAATTCCAATTATTAGATCAACATACATATAGATTTACTATTTAATCGCTTTGAATTATCAATCATAATTTTTTTAATGCTACTATTCTAAAGGTTATGATTTGGAGCCCAGGTAAAAGAAATAATTACTGAACTATACTTATTCGATTTATACACTTAGATAAATAATAATAAATAACAATATTATTATGAATACTTACATCGAAATGGTCTTCACAACAAAAAAAATTGATTTTGTTTTTGAATAATCTCGGTGCACTGCTTGAAACCATTTCTTTCGACGTTTTTCGTGTTGTGGAACATTTAAAAACATTTTTTCAGGAGTTGTTTTTGTACTATTTTTACATAATGGTACAAAACAAAAGCGATATCTTTTGAGTTTTGACATTTTTGATATATTTTTGATTATTTAACAATGCCAACAGAATTTACTAGACAAAAACTCAAAACATTGTACTAATTATTATATCTCTGTATGCTACAATGAGCCAAAACTAACATTGTGACGTTACACGCGCTCGGGTTTATTCGGGAGCTGTCGGCGGATCTTCGGTACTGAATTTAAAATTTAATTTTTATTTTGAAATAACTTTTTAATTATTGCAAAAAAAAAATAGTTTTGTTATAAAACTTATATATGATATTTCCATTTATCACAAAAAAATAAATAATCAAAAACCCAATTGTTCTGTCTTAGGCGATCAAGGAAAAGATAATTTAGGGGTGTTGTGTTTACTCCAAATTACTACAGATGCAGTGATGCTGAGTCAATGTGTTTATTTGTTTAATTTGACGAGAACAAATGTGATTTCACAGATTACTTAGTGGTAGTAAGAGCACCGTGACATCCAATCATTATTCCATGTATGTGTGCTATGCTATAGACTTAGTGCTATGACGTATTGAGTTGGTTGTTACATTTACCAAATAAAGAATAGACCTAATTTTATTAAGTTAAAATGCCTAATATATATAAATCACTATGGTGGCGTAGACAGAAATAAATTAAATTAGCACAGAGGTGCTTAGCTAACATGTAGTTAAATTAATCCTGATCCAAAGTGCTCTCAAGTCAAGTGAACCAACACCGGTTTCCATTCAGGACCTTAACTCTAGTCAGTGGTTTTAGACACGCTTTTTTGGCCAGCGATGTCAAATTTAATATCAATAGCAAAAATAATCTCAAAGTAAAAAGTCATTGCGAATGGATAGAACGGGAAGAAAATAAATAGGATGTGGGTTAATTTATGGTTTAGTTATAGAATCACGAAAATCGTTATTAATAAGCTGAATGGAGGAAACATATCCTGTAATAGGAGCGCACTATCTTTGCCAACATTGGCAACATTTGCGGTTAATTATCCGTAATTAATCAAGTTTTGCAGTTATGCAATATCCCAATACACTACTCGAGGGTTTTTGTCCACGGCATCATCTGGCATTGTCATAGAACAGGAATACATCCCGTAAAGCAGCACGGAGTGTTTCTATTTATGTTAAGTATTTACATGCACCGCCGTGTCAAAAGGCATTTACCCTCCAGGCAAAAGGGAAATTGGTAGTATTTTAAAATCTAATTATTGATGGGTTGTTTAATAATATATATGTATACCGTTTTTATCGTAAATATGACACAATTAGCTAGCAATTATCTGCGACGTATCAATATTGAATCCGGTATTAAAATCGTGTCAAATGCGCCTCGCCACCGTGATGTGCCGGTTGGTCATGGAAACACATCGAATTATAATCTTGTTTAGTCATCCGATTATTGTATTAGCATAAGTAATTTATTCATACTTCCACCAGTAGAACCTGCTTACATCTTCAATTTTAAGTTATTACAGCAATTCTGATACAAAATAATGAAAACGTAGTTGCAAAAGGTACCAGTGAGAGTTATCTATTGGCATATGAGGGCTATGCTCGGAGTTTCACTACGCGATCCCATGAGGAGGTTTGTAGGTGAACTACGTACATAAACTCACGCCGTAATCCTTCGAATGGGATTGGCAGAGCTGTAAGACACCGCATTTTTTATGTTGAGGCCCAGTGTGACAGATTGCAAATTAGTCTCTTTTATCCGGGCAACATAATAAACATGGAAGCAACATCTTACGGCAACCCGAGACTCGAACCCTCGACCTGTCTGATCAGGTCGGTCAATTAAACAAGACATAATTAAACTGTGTCCGCGTCGTGTAGGCGAACTAAGGCGCTCGATATAGCTCAACGGATCGATAAGTTGAAGTTGCTATGAATTGGCTATAAATAGCTTGCAGAACCGATGATTCAAATACAACCCCTCCCACAGAATCACACAGAAGTTTTTGATGGGCAGTGTGTCGGTAACACACGCGTTAAGCCTCAAAGGATTCTCAACTTTTGTATACATTTTTTACTTAATCTGTAAGCATAATTGCTCCACGTCGAAACAACGCAAGAACATTAATGGTCCCCGTTTCTAACAACTCTTAAAGTTTCCTAGTGATGGGATAGAAGTTGTGTTTCGCGGGGTTTCAAGAACTGTTCAAAAGTTCCACACCGTTAGAACTCTACAGTTATTCCATTTCACGAAGACCGCCCGGCTATAGTAGTGATTGTGTACATGCCATTGTTCGAGAATGCGAATCATCATTACTGAGAGAACTCGAGGTAACGCACACTCAAATATTGTACATGTAGGTGCCTAACGAAACCAACAACAACAACCTTTATCAAGCGGCCTTCGTGAAATGGAACGACTGTAATATCATCAAATTTACCTAACTTTACACACATTTACGTGATCTTTTGCGTCCTTTATCAAATGCTAACCGCGCTTCTTATTTTCTTTCTTTCTTTTGGTGAATTTTATTTGTGAATCTGAAAAATACTGTTCATCATTTCATCAATCATCTTTAGAATTAATAATCATTTTACATTTAAAAAGCGTTTTCGCCATTTAGCGTGTGTGTTAATTAGCAAATTCCAAAATTAACAATTCACTGTAGTAATTTATTGTATTTGACGAGTAGAAACCATTTGGATTGTAATCCCAACTCATAGTAGACAAACAGAAAATTAAACGAGCGAATTAAAAGCTATAAATATTGGAAATATTTTCAGAATTAAGTCATATTATATTTTAAGAGATGGAAAAACAACAGACTGGTTCAGAATCCATTAATGCTTAAACATTTTTTCCACAACAATGCTGCCGATTCCGATTTTTCCGGGTCATTTCATATTTTATTTTCCGAAATTTTTAGAATAATAATTGAATTGAACAAACCTGACCTGTTTCCACGCTCTGAGGGATAGGAAATGTATGTAAGAGCAGTTTTAAAGTTCGTGCCACACAATGATTCTGAGAATTATACTAGTTGGTAGTATTTAGTAGCATGTTTAGCCTATTTTAAAAAATAAAATAAAAAGTTAGGAACACAAAGTTGCTACAACGTTTCCATATGCCTTTTTCTTTTTGATCTGATTTACACATTAAAAATATACAGAAGTTGATTGTCAGTCAAATTAGGAATTCAAAATAAAATTCAGGTCTATCGCTATTTTTCTGCCATTCAAAATGTTATAAGTATTTAAATTGAATTTTTAGACAAACTCACTAGACCGATGACGTGCCTCTGTTTAATCAGGTTAATAAAAATGAATTACCAGGAAAAGCGGCTGACGAAAGAAAGTTTATAACAAGATTCGAACGTGACTTAGTTGTTTTTTTATAATTGAGCAAAAATAAATGAACCCAAAATACAATGAAAGAAGCTTCTAACACAAGCTTATTCATTGCAGATAATTGAACTATGATATTATTTTTAATTAGCGAACTCTCCGAATTGTCTTTGTTCAAATACAATACGTTATTAAATATATTTTAAAACAACAACACGATTTTTATGACTAATAGTATATTGTTTCTTACAATTTGGGTAAATTTTTATGAAAATGTCTACATTGCCAATTCAAACCCTTCATTGTCTAACACAATAGCTTTTGATAGAATTAATTTATTTTCGAATAAAAATTAACTATTTTTGTGTCAAAATGAATGGTATAATTTAATAAATAAATAGCAGGCTAGACAGTAGGAATATCATAAAATACCCACGTATTTGGATAAAGGTGAATGCAATCATGCTTGAAGTGAAGCAAGGGCGAGACAATATTATCCATTCCCCTGAGAAATCATATTTGACAGAAGCATGAATAAAGTAACGCGTCCACCGATTCAATTCAAATGATTATTTTACAAATTCAAATACATTACTTTCTTTCGAGAAAGTTATCGAGTAGTATGTTATCTTAGGAATAAATTTATGAAAATTCGTTTTTAGGTGACGTTAATTTTTTAAAGTCAATAAGACTCTAAATATACCAACATCTTGCAAAGTCAATAAAGTGTTAATTTGTATTGATATTAATGCAATATCAGAACACATTTATTAAACTCAATTATCGATAAACATGTTTAAGATTGAGTAATATTTTGTGGTCTATCCTACTTATAACAGAAATATGATTGTTTGATTACGCAAAAACCACTGAACGGATTTGGATGAAATTTGGCAAACAGATAGTATACCTATGTACCTTTTTAGACATTTAGTATATCTACTTTTATGCCGGAAAAAAACAATGGTAGGCGGACGAAATCACGGGCAAATGCTAGGCAGCACCACTATTTATCACACAATCACTCTACACTATTCTCTAACTAATAAATATGAAGTGATTATAACAAAACTAAAGAGGTAAACAAAATCAACAGAGTCTGGGAACCCTCAGGCGCATAATATTTCTAAGGAACCTTTGTATCTGCCATTCTTGATTTATATAACGTATTTTACCTGTGATGTTCAGTACAGAATGTTATTGACAGGTAACGTATCCAGCACGATATTAAAGTAGAAAATCTTGTTTCACACAAAATGAGTTACTTTTTATAAAATTACGTCACCTTCTTTGAAGGAGACAGCAGAATAGTAAATGGTGTTAAAGGTCCAGAATAAAAGGTTTTCGCCTGACTGGCTTTTATTTAAATCGTATCCCTCAATAATACTTGGACCAAGTAATAAGCTCTTTTGTCTCACACATAAAACCCCTCCTCCCTTCCCTTTTATTTTGTCCGCAATAAATTTGTTTGAAATAATAACCTAGGCGTCCTTTGAAGTTTACAGAAGATTGCAATACCTAACTTAGTTCTTGATTTTGAATATCGAAAGACTAACTACGAAGCATTCTTACCAGATTGCCGGATGGCTTTGTGAACCGTTGGTAAATTTTGACTGCTCAAAAGAGCTCAATAAGAATCGTATGTTAAAAAGCAGATTTTTTATTAAATACTAACAAAACAAGAATCCTTTTGTTATATTCTTGATTCTCAGCTTTACATGGGAGATTCAACCTGGTTGAATATTACAGCGAACGAAAATAAATAGTTTTTACGAAAAAGTAAATAGTAAAGCTAAAAGCTCAAAAGCTTATTTAGATTAGGTAAGAATTAACGACACTGAAAAGGGGTCGATACCTCGCGGCGTTCATTGTATTTCAGCATCAACGAAGTTTCCAAACAATTCCCAATTGTATCCCGACATAGACGATGATTGGACAATGCCTCCTTGGCAAGTTGAATCAACGTAGAATCACTCTATGAATTAGTGTTGCAGTACCTACTACTATCGAAACCGAGCCCTTTTAGAAACGGCAGTGATTGTCGATGAAATCTATTCGATAGCATCGATAATTTTGCTTAATCGACTAAAGTTATGTAGTAGGCATTAAAAGAATAATTTGTACCCTTTATGAATCCTTTAACTTAAATAACTTAAACCTGAATCCATCTATTTTGTGTATTTTTTCGATAATTATAGACCAGACCATCGATTATCTATTTATATGCAATATTACTATGAATAATTCATTGCGCTTATTTATGATAAATCTGCACTTGAGAAGAAAACGAATTAATGGCTAATTGGATCGTTCAAACCATCTGTTTTTTCAAAATCTGTAAAAACACAGTCGAATGGAAATCCTTCCCTTTTTTATCGAGATCGGATAAAAAAGGCTAGAACACAAGCAATATCACTAAACGTCAATTTGTTATGTACAAATAAAAGAAAGTGTATAAAGATTCGCGGTAAATCAATCGAGGTCATTTTTCTTGTGAACAAAGCATTCCCGGAGTAGCCTTCGACCCTCGAGCCTTTAATATTGAATCTTGGCGGGAATTTCAGTAATATTTGGAAGGAATCCCGGGTAAGATACGAGGGTATCCATGTAGGGTCCGGATAAGTGTCAATAAAAAGAATTTATATAAACGATATTCCCTTTAAATACAATTGCTGCTTACAGATACGTATGTACTTGTAAACAAGTTCACGGGCAGCTTGCGTGGATTTGTATTTTAATCTTAAAATCATCAATATTGTTTCCTTTTTTCTATTCATCTTCTGTTTTAGAGTTTTATTAATGAATTCAAAACAAAGTAGAAAATGATTCTCTTCTTTTTTAGCGTAATTTGATTTTAGCCCAGTCAACTTTATTATTTTTCAAAACAAGATTGTTGTTTATATATCCATGCAAAGGTTTCATCTTTCTAGTACTAACCGTTTGGAAGGTAAGTCGAGGACGGACGGACGGACGGACGGACATGACAAAACTATAAGGGTTCTGGACGTAAATTACGTTTTTTTCTTTGTTTTAACTTTTTAATCATTACGTGGCTCATGTATCACTTATCAGAACAATTGAATCGGATTTGAAGAACTTGTATGAAATAAATGTCTAAGAATAGAAATAGGTATAACATACCTTTGAGCCGTAAACTTTCTGAGCTTCCAACAAAAAACAAAAAGAGGCTTGTATTAAAATCAAATTTAAACATTTTGAAAGAAAGTAAGCAAGCAAATAAAATGAAAGAATAATTTCCTTGAATAATTAATTAAATCGGCTGTCCGAAGCAGCCACCAATTTTTATATAATTCAAATTCTTGGTTCTCCCTTCTAATTAGACAATCTCATTTGGGTTTCCCTTCTGAAACCTTATTTAGCAAAAATATGAAAGTCAAAATGTAATTTATTAATCCATAGTTAAATTCAGGCTATTCTAAGTGTTAAACTACACAAAAAAATCTTAGCCTAAACGCCTTTTCTTCACACTGGAAATTGGACCGTTTTAATAATAGTAACCACAATACGACACATTGACTCAACCCGGCACTAAGATATAACTTTATATCGCAGGCACTACGCAACGTTACATACCGCATAACATTGCTTAGTGCCTGCGATGAGTCGCTCATAAGACACATAGATAAGAATACTACATTCAAAACCGGTATGCGAAACACTATATCTTGCAATTAATGCAAAGTTCCACCCCCGTCGGATTTCGAACCCAGAACCTCTAGCGTAGCATCGGCTGTTTACACCACTGCGCCACCGAGGTCGTTGAGGTAAATGCGGAGTTTTTGTGTTTTATGGGTTACAATTTGAATATGTATTTGGCTACAATCTCACCTGATGAGTGACAAACTGCACGTTTATTCTTCTCTTAAACATGTTCAAGTCTACACCTTGCTTAGGGAACCCCAAATCGATACTGATAATTAGGATAAAATGTTAGTGTCGTTGGAACTTAACATTAAACCTCAGAATAAAATCATTTCACTAATTTATTTATTTATTCTATTAAAAAGATCACCAACATAGTGTACACTTAATCATATAATTGAAGAACAATCATAGTATAAAACAAACCAAATGTCACTATAAAAGTCAAACATCAAAAACCGAGTAAAAATTTTGCCTAAAACTTAATGTCCAAACATATAAATAAAAATAATGTAATATAAAATAATGTAAACCAATTACAACAAACAACTCAACATAATAATTTCATAGATAAAACGAACAAATTACTGTGTCAGAGGCAAAAGCAAACAAACATAACACTACTTAAAAGAGGCTTTAATACTGGGTATGTTGTCTGCAAAAATATCGAATTTCTCTGTCTTTTGGAGAGAATTCCTAGTTATTCTTGTTAAGAGTGCATCGTAACCCAAATTGGTCTGATTGGTTTTGTTTGAAAACAAAAATCCAAGAACTCAAAACTTTGTGAAAGCCTTTAGGCTATATTTCAAGATGCAATTATGAAATCAATCAGTTAACTATGGCCTCATAGAGAGAACTTAAAAATCCATCCTTTCCGACTATATTTACTATTCAGAACTTAAAACCTATCGCTTGTTGGCTGACACGATTATTTTTTTGGGGTTTTCTATTTGATCAGGTTTTAATGAAATAATTAAACGAGCGAAGGGAGTGAGTGAGCGAGTATTCATGTATAAGTGTTTGACAATAACTTGAGTATGGTTGATCGAATTTTGGTATTTGTTTAGCAAAAACTAGGTTGTTAGGTAAATATTATTAAATTCGTTGAGGACCCAAATTGGCTAAAGGGTTCCCGAGTTATTCTCGAATTCACAGTTCGGTTTATCATCAGGTCAGAGTGCATTCTGTAAATACATCCATTTTTGAAGTAATTTTAATGTCTCGTAGTCAATTATCTAAACAATGTAATTTTCGTTGGCGTTAACAGTACCAGTACCAGTACCGGTAGCGCTAGTACCCGCTTTCTTACTACCTACTATTTCTTCTGATTCAGGTCCCAAAACAACCGGTAGGGTGTCCGGGCACAGCTGCATTATTCGATCAAAGGACGCCACTGTTGATCCTGATAACAGGAGTCCCAGTTCCAGTGGGTCAGAGTGGCGGGTGTACCCCGAAAAAAGTACAAAATAGTACTTCAGAGGTACTTTATAATTCAATCCTCTTTTTTTTCAACGTATCAAAGACATTTCTTTCGACCCAAATATTTTTTTGCTCGAGATAATTTATACGTCGGAGTGACGTAGGTTGCTTTTCTTTCTTAACAAATGTGATACCCGCATAAACAAACGTGTCAAATAGTTATCATAAAAATATTCACGGCTGCCTTCCATAGTAGGCAATCTCAAAAACAGCCTTCAGTATGGGAGGGCAATTTCTTCGGATCCTCAATCTGGTCACGTCTTGCCTGGGTTTAATGTGCTCATGCTGCGACTACTCCACCCACCAAACGTGACAACGGACCTGTCAATAAAATTATATGGCATGTGAAATGTTAGTTTTCCATTACGATAAGTATCGTGTTCAGTTCTAAGAGGCCTTAGAGTAGTTTGCTTTTAGCAATTTTTTTCTATTTCCATCAAAAGGCAGAACTTGGTTTTAGGTAACGGCTTCTTTGGTAATATTGAACACAAATATTTTTAAGTACCTTAATTTAATGAAAACTTGTCAATCAATAAAAAAAATAGGTAATCAAAAAGTGTTTAACAATGATTAAATTCTGACAAATAGTCACAAAAAGATGCGCTATTTGATATTATACAGTTTAGCCAAAATGATCACGATTACAATTTTTTGGGTTTCGTCGGAATCGAGACGTTTTTATTAAATGTGAACTTTAACTTATGCTGAGGTTCACATTTATTTATTAAATTGCATCATTATTTAATTCCAAAGGTGTCTTAGACTGTAAATCGTAAGATTACATCAAAAATAATAAAATAACATTCAAAAATACTTTAAAATAGTTTTATATTAATAAAAACTTTTAAAGACTTCGTAAAGGACTGACCTTCGTGATGTTGCATTCAATGAAGAGCCATAATAGAGTAGAATGCTTGTCTATCTTTCGGAGCAACGAAATACTAGGAGCTTCGGTCCATTCAAGGCTATTTGCTAATTGAATCCATCGATGCCGTCGTATCCAGAACATTCTGGAATATTCGATAGCCACCCCGAGGCGTTGATCACTCAACGATAGTTACACCTTCGTGAAACTAACTTCATAAAACTAAGCTATACGAACAACTTCGATTGCCACCAAAAGAGAATTCGTTTACATTGTCAATAGATACTCGAATTCAATTATCTACCACAGTGCTCATACGTGAGGGTTTTTAATTAAATAAATCCAAACTTTTAATTTTTTATTCATTTTAGAGCCGCTTATTCTTTGATCGAGTAATCTCTAAACGAGATTTCATTTCTTATTTTCCCTCTTGAGGGATGAACTTTAAAATATTATTATTACCTTTTTTCAGCCAATATCTTTTGCCCATAAATAAAAAGTTAAACTTTGTATAAGTAAAGAAAACATAATATAGGCGACCGTAGATATATAAATACGTTCTAGAAACTTATCAAAATGTTAAATGTGTTTATTAAAAGGTTTGAATTTGTAGATACAAACATATTTTTCTCAAAAAGTCTCACAAGACGCTTCGCGATCTTTCGATAGTATCATTATGAAAAGATTATCAAAAGTCAGTTCATATCGTGATTCATTATTCTCACAAGATAGTTACAAGAAACTTTACCTTACTACACCCACATTAATGAAGTAAAGTTGACTAAAGGTAATCGCACATTTATCTGAGAAGAAAGAATTGAACGAAAGGAATTATAGAATTATTTATAAGAAATTCTATGAAACTTCGCACATCTACCGCCATCGAATCGTCCAAATCAAAAATAACCACATGAACCCCAAGAAGAAATCAAATCCTAGACGGTTTCGGATGACGTCAACAGATTCGGCGCGGGTGATACGGTCGACTCGGTCGATGCGCTCGCATCCTATCAGGTGCGTATAGGATTGCCAGGTTTCCGGCTCCAACTGAAAATTTTCGGGTTTTACGGCTGTGTCTGGCCAAATATTTTCTTGTTTTAGAGTGTGACAGGTGTAAAGGAATTAGAAATGATATCTTCAGCGCGGTCGATTCCTTCGGCGCGTTCGGTTCTTTCAGTACGGATAACTGTGCGAGGCCTCCTTGATTTCGATTCGTTAGGCACGTTTAGCTCGAATAAGTGTGCGTTCACATTAACTAAGACGTCGGGACGAGTAGGTAAGTTATGTTGCTCCTTATTATTATTTCTTTTTCTTAAGTTGTGTCGGTTATCCGTGTCCCCGGTAATGTGGAAAACAGCACTTTACTATAATAATTGAAAATCATTCCCGATGTCCCCTTAACGGTGATCTTAAATAACTAGAAACTAACTTTAAAGTTCTTTGTTTGATATTCGTTTATTAATGTCACCAATTATGGGTTATAATATAGAAGTGGCTTATAGTACAATCTCTTCGGAAAGTATGTACTTTTAATATTAAATATAGCTTCATTAAATCCCAACCTAACCTCCAGCGTTAGCTCAAACTTCTGTAATTTGGTTCCTGACTGTTACATAGTATAAAGGTAGTCACTTTCACAATTTTTTCGAATCTTTTAAACGACTTTGGATATCTTTCACAATTCCAATTTGTTACGAAGTCTAGTTTAAGACTTTAAATTTTATTACTTGGTGCTCCGAAAGGCAAAGTTATTTGAATTTAAGCTATTTTATAGGCTTTCTAATAATAGCAAATTTAACGGGCAACTGAATTTCGCTTAAAGATGACGATGTCTAACTAAAATATCCTTGTTGAGACCTCATCGGGGTAAAACGGCGGAAGAATAATTATATTCTTTCATAACTCAATTTCGCTATTCAAATTTGACTTCCATTTTTTGTCAGCTTTCCTTAATTTTATAATCAAAAATCCTAGAACACAGAAAATAAAGATATTTTTTTCCTTACTAGCTGTTCCCGATACTTGGATTAGTAATAAGAACATAATACAAAACAACAGAGGCTAAAAAATCAAATCTTCATAAAAACAAAAAAAAAGACGAATCCTTTTTACGTTGTTTCAATTATCTCTTATTTGCAACGCAGTTGTTCTAGAACTATTTACTAACGAATTCATGAAATAGCCACAACATTGATACTACTACTCATAGTTATGCATGAAAAATAACGCATCTTTTATCGCTTATTCTAACATGATCGGTTATTCTGTTGAAAAAAGTCGTTGCCGAACGAGATACTAATTAATTAATCAATAAAAGATTTTTTTATCTTTGTATGTAATAGGTTATATTTGGGAGCAAATACAAGTATTTTTTATTTAATGTAAATAGAACGCTACACTATTCCCGTAACATATAACCTTCTTTCTATGACTTTGATTCTAAATCGTTTGCAAATTTCTCACGCTCAGCAAAAAGTATTAATTTGTTTGATGAACTCGGTGGAGCAGTTGTGAAAACCGCCGACTGCTAAGCTAGAGGTCCCAGGTTCAAATTTCGGGTTAGAATTTTCGAATTCGGGTGGAACTTAGTGTTATTTGCATGACACATTGTTTCGCTTACCGGTCTTGGATGTTGTATTCTTATATTTGTCGTTTATACAATATCGTTGCTTACTGCCTTCGATATAAGATTTTATCCTGATGCAGTGCTGAGTCAATGTGTGAATCGTGATGTGGTGTGTGAGTGTGATTACTGATGGTTTTCCACATATTTTATAGTGCAATATTTTAATTCTTCCAAACAATGTCTAATAGAAATCGATATCGGACGTAATGGCCATTTTCAAGTCAAGCATCGAGGGCCACATCGTAACTTACCATCGTAATAACAAAATTTAATATTATTAGTGAGGGATCGTAAAATAAGGCGTCCAACTTTGCAGGTTTAATGGCAAAACTCATCATTTACGATTGAAATACAATATTTTTATTAAATCTCACCAGTCTGTCGTCTTGCGGAAATATTAATGGTGAAAAATCCGAAGTGAATAATGAGGAAGCTTTCAAAATAATTGCTTGATGGATCGCATTTTGTAGGTAGCTTGGGGGCCTACTATAATTGCAGATGAAATACACCGAGACAAATAAAATCATCATAGCATAAATATGCTGTGAAATAAATGTCGTTTTAAATGTCAATGTTAAGATTGTCTTGTAGGTTCGATAGACCAATTTGAACAAAATTCAATTATCAACAAAATCAAGACACCAGTTTATTGAGAAAAAAACAGTGAAGAGTTAATTACATATCTAAATATATTTTTGTTAAATCTTTTAATTTTTAGGTGTCGCAGTTGAGTTTCAAAATTCGCGTAACGTATCAATTCCGAAAGTATTTTTAATTTTTAAAATTCCTTGCGTTCAGGAGACATTTAAAGATTCTTTCGTTCTGAATTAACTACGAGTAGACCCTCTAACTAATGAAATCTTGCTTTGATTGAATCTTTTCCGAGATAACACCTGCGCCTTATTTTTAAGGTATTCTTAAGGTAGGTTTTTTAAGGGATTCGTTGTTATATTGTACTAACTGTGCCAATCATGGAATACTAAATTATTGTTGTAATCATCCATTTCCATGTTATAATTTTTAATCTTGTTGACATTTTATAACATATTACAGTTAAAATGACTTAGCGTTAATTATTCAATAGAATCATCATAATTATATAAATATTTTATAGTATGATGGATTGCTATTAATAATTGCATTCTACTGACATATTTTTACACCTGCATGGCAGATTTTTGTTGACATGCTTATTGTAAATAACTCACGTATTACTTACACGAAAATCAAACAAATAAAAATGTTTTTTTCTATGTGATCTTTCACCAATAATTATCAAAGATTACCGTCATAAAATAAAATAAATGGCATATTAATAATTCGATTTGACATAAAATATAAACTAACAGTAAAACTGAAATCATAACCAACGAAGTTATCTTTCCTAGAATAATTAAATTTCAAATTTTTACGCATCGCAATATATTGCTTTTCGAATCATTTTAATAATTTAATTCGCTTTTAAAATATAAAATTCATAGAAACACGTTATTAATTTCATAATTATTTTAATCTTAAAAAACTACGGCTGAACTATTTAAATGACTTCATCTGCTTAGTTTAATTATTTTTTTTACAAGCATTATAGAGAAAGTTTGAAATGGATGAGTAGTTTTGAAGACTAAATACATTTTTTGTGTAATATAAGTAGAAATTGTTATTGTAAAATCAAAGAAACTATCGGTTGCATAAGTAAATAAGCAAGTGCCACCAGTCTCATGTGTACATACGAGTATATTGGTTACCAAGGTTACCGCTTCAATATCACTAATGGACTGCCTTCTACCACGAAATACTTTTTGCAGAGGGGCAAAGTTCCACAGTAACAAAATTGGCCTTCGATTTTAAGATTACATTTTTAATTTTAAAATTTCAAGTAAACAGTTCTAAATGAAAAAACTTGCTACCTTAAATCCATCTGACGACAAGTTGTGACAAGAAAAAGGTCATTATTTATCAGAAACATACTGGTATAACATTCGATTTTATTATAAAAATTAATTTAGTTATCTAACAATGGTCAAAACTTTCAAAGAAAAAAATGCTTTAACTTATTTTTGATTTTTATAAAACAAGTTAATATTTCCTTTTGATTTAAAGGTATCTATTTTACATCGACACCGATAAAGCACGATAGACTTCGTTGAAATATCCTATGTTTAATAAAACAACGATTTTTTCCATAACCATAAAATCACGCCGTAATCCCTCGAGAGGCGTTGGCAGAGGTGTTAAACATCGCATTTCGCATGTTTATGTTGGATACCAGTGTGATAGGTTGCGAATCTGTCGCCATTATCCGGACTCATTTAGAATCATGGCAGCTGCAACTCACGGCAACCCGAGACTCGAACTCTCGACCTGTCGGGTCGGAGCGGTCGTTTAAGCAAGGCACGTAACAGAGCTACCACGTCCCCTACGATTTTTTGCAAAGAATAAAAATCAGTTTAAAAACTTTTTTACGTTACTTAGCCGAACTACTTTCTCGATTCATGTTTTTGAACGGAAAAATATTAACTTCGGCATATATCTTAGTTATCTCTGTTTATAGCTTATGAAATATAGTTTATGTCCCGGAAATTATGAGTTGCATGCATGGGTAACCTCTCCTTTGTTGTGATCTTAGTCTTTATCGGAAAGGATTAAGAATGGGACACACTGTACATAGAAAACGTTTCGGCTACGCGGCTCAGGGTATTCCGTAAAAAAAGAGCTGATTTATGGGGTTTAAGCTTTGATTTAGGGATTAATATTTTCAAAAGTTGGCAATATTAAGGAGCTGACAAAAGTAATGAAATAAATTTGTAAAAAAGAACCGTGAGTGATTGACTGACTGATCTATCAACGGACATCTAAATGGGTTGAGCACATAAATAATTATTTTGACGCAGGCATTAGCTAAGACTGGAGTTATATGCGTTCTCGTGACGATTACGCGTTCCGTTCGCGTGTATGCAACGTTAAAAAGCAGCGCATATGCTCACCGCCTCTTTTTTGAGCTGTCTGATCGCGCGGCCCGGTGCCGCTTAAACGAGTTTCAACATGTTCATTGGTATCGGTGCTAATGAAGCTGACGGGGCGCTCTGTTTATGCACCTCAAATACTAAAGAACATGTGGATAGCGCAGGCGCTCAGCCCGCTGAATAAAAATCCGAACGCAGCCGCTGTCGCTGGAATCTGTGGCCCAAGCGTTTGGTCGTGCGAATGCATATAACTCAAGCCTAAGTATCAATTTTAGAAAATGTAACTCTTAATCGGAAGTAATAGGGGATGAAAGTTCATATAGAAAAGGTAGAAAGTTGGGGCTGAGTTGAGGCAGGCTAGTTGGGGTGGGCCAAATAAAAAAATTATTATTGCATTAAATTCCAAAAAAGCTTGCAAAATTATAAATGGAAGTGAACTGGGACAACACTTCATAAATAAATTAAATAAAAAATAAATGCATAAATTGCATTTAATGTATTAGCAAAATATATCACACTAAAATCTGATCAAATATAATGTAAATTATTTCCAAATCACTTTACGTTCTACGTCACTCTCAATACCCATTTACTTCCAACTAACATATTTAAATTTGAAGATTTGAATGAGGATTTATTCAGAATCTCCAATCAAAATCACTAAGCCAAAATATATTTAAAACTGAAGCCAGTAAAGCTACAATGATGAACCTTATATGTTTGTGTGTATTTAATCTTGCGTTGATCGTGTCTAAGAGGCTTTTACTAACAAAGCGGCTTCGGATTCTAGTGTATACACCGCTCTAGATTGCCAAGACCTCTTTGAAACCTTTGCCTATCAGAATCCTTATCAAGTCAAGTTCTTTGAACAAATCCGATCAGATATTGATAGTAGGAATATTTAAAAAGATTAATCTCGTTAGATTTATATAATTCTATCAAAAAACTTTACTCTGAGAACTGCTAAACATAAATTATTAAGGTATTTTTTTATAACAAGCATCTAATAAATACTTCGTGGAGTATACCTATAATATTTTTATTCGAATATACTTAAAATAAGCACTTTCAAATCGTCATTTTTTTACCACCAGTTCGGAATGCTATTTCTACGGGGAAGAATCCGTCAAGAAACCTCCGTAGTTGCTTTTCGATTCGAGTTTAGAACCTGCTATATCCTGTAATAAATCCATAAGTATTACCTCAGAAATCTCGCAACCTGTTTTAACTTAGATGAGCTTAATAAATTCAATTATTATTCATGATGTGTTATACAAAAAGACACACTCAAAGTATGTAAGCTACTACACTCCTTTTATATATATTATTTATATATATTTTATACCAAAAACTGTTACTATAAAAGAAATAACAGTAACCGGCCGATGTTTCACTTTAACCGTTCCAGTTCTTGGTAAGTACTTCGTAAAGTTACGTTTTAATTACCAGATACTTGAATAAATTGTTGTTCTATCTGTATTTAGGAAGGCTATAATTCAGGACCATCACTTAGAATTAATTGCTGCCCTTGAATGTCGGAAAATATCAGAGGTTGTAAATAAATACAAAATATTAATTAAAATTTTAGTTAACTTTGTCACGGAATATTCTGTTTTGGAAAAAAACATTTTGAAAATTATGACAAGACTGTGGTACAATAGTTATTTTTATACTTCACCTAAAAGTTTCTAAGAGTTCACGTTTAAGGCTTCTTAATGAAAAAGTAGCAAAAAATATCCACGCTGAAAATGAATCACACATTTTTCATTACCCAACTTTTTATTTAGATTTCGATTAAGATAAAATCAGAGAGCCTCTGATTGATTGGATGTAGAATAAATTGATGCTTAACAAAAAAATATAAATTTCATTAGCGAATCCCTACGCATGGTAATTGGATATCAATTCTTATGGAAACGAATATTGGTTTCCAATTTTGTGATCAAAGACCCAAAAAACAGAATTACGATTTAATTCGTTCCCCTCAATGCTGTCCGGGTTGTGATATCAGATGAAATGAATAATTTTATATTTCAACAACGTTGATCTTTTCAATTAAAACAAATCGTTTACACAATCAGACTTAGAGTTTGTTAATATCATCGAAGCTAAAACTGCGTTCATAGCTTTAGTAATCCAAAGTGATGACTCGTTAAAACATAATGAAATGACTCAGTATTCTGAAATACAGTGAATACCGAAATCGAACTTTGGGTAAATACAAACAAACGATTTCGTCTAAACAATAAAAAAGATACTGTGTTGCCATCTCGTGATTTAACTATTGATCTTAACCGAGGAGAAATTCGTGAGGAATCTGAGTGAAGTAAACGAATGCAACACTAGCTGAATAAAACATTAGGGGTGGCCGCTTTGTGGTAATTTATTTAGTGAAGAGACAAGGGTCGAATGTACAACTTACTACCATTCCTCACTTCACATAGTGATAACCCTACACATCATATACCCATCTCCTTCTACCAATTTATATTTATTACAGAGTGAGAAGGACGGTCTTCCAAAGGTTAGTCTGTGGTGCTAAACTATGTTACTAAATAAGGTGGCAAGACCCTTGAATGGATTCCTCATGCTTCTGTCTTGAGGTAGACATTAGTGGATATTACTAAGTTACATAACAAAAAACACTTCGTTTTGAGAAAGGATAATCTTCAAGTTAAATAAGAAAGTTTTACTTAATTACTTCGTTGTATTTTGCATTGTTTTTTAGAAATCAAATAAAAACAAACAATAATTTCTCAGCTCTTACTTCAAAATAACACTACAACAATTAAGCCTTAATGTTACACGGAAACAATATCAGTAAAAAATCGAGGAGATTTAGAAAAAGCAATTTCCTTTCCTACGTTATAAGTATTCCATGATACAAAAACGTAATGACATGTCATAAACAGATGTGTAATTTATAAAAATAAAAAAATCCTGTATGAAAGTTCATTGTTTTTTTCTTAACCAAATTAATCAATACATATAGGTATACTTTTATACAAAACACATGCTAATAAAAATAAAATAACAATAAACAAAGATTGTTATATAAATTCGGACACAGTAAGTTTTTTAATTAAAATTTTATTTCAATAATTGCGTGAACAACTTGTGAAACAACTATTGCATTGTTGTGAATCCTAAAATTGTGCAAGCTTAATAAACATTTTGTATCAGAACAATATGGTTTGCAAAATAAATTAAAAACTGTAGAATCGAAAACTTAAGTAAACATTAAATAAAATTTCAGGAATTATTTAATTTAAATTCGAGCGTCTCTTTATTTTTTATGATCACAAATGATACCAAATGGTTAAATACACAAGTAACAGTTTAAATAAGACAATAAAGGGATCCTAATTAACCAGACCACAGGTTGCAAATATAAATTCTTAATCACTTACAAATACCCTGAAGTAGAACAGATAAAATAAGTGATACAAATTTTACATTACCAAATTATCCCCTTAAGAATATCCTTTAAAACAAAAAACTGGCCTGGACTAAGTAGCTGTTATAAAGTTTGGAACATTTTCTTTTAATCTCTTTATATAATAAGAAGTTAGTCTCCCAGAAGTTGGACGGAGACAATTAAATGCCAATGTAACTCAGTCTATCTGTTACCTTTTCGCCCGTAACCGCTGAACGGATTTCTACAAAATTTTGCGATGAGGTTAATTATCCTGCAGAAAGACAATGGATCTCGAAAAAAAAATACATGTTCTCGATCGCTTACTCGAAGAAGCGAGGAGAAGCTAGTTCGTTGTTTAATTAAGTTTCCATTGTATTGGTTTGTTTGTAACAATGATTAGCGACACAAAATATTTCTCGTTGGTAGATTATATATGAACACAAACCATCGATACCTACAGGTATCGAATCTAAGCCAACCAATTTCTGAAAAGAAAGTCATTTATTTTCATAAATGTCCGTACCAAAAAGAGATTACTTAAGATGGAACACAATAACTTCAGTCGGCACCTACTTATTATTAGTATAATACAAGTACCTGAGATCTTTGTTTTATTTCCCTACAAAAAGATCTAATAAAGAAGAAGTATATTTAAGTATTGACACAGAACAAGTATGTGCCTCTTATGAGGCTGAAGATTATTAGTTGAATTCTGTAGACTGTCGCAGCTATGTTAATGTCATCAAGTCTGGCACACCCTAGAATAGGCTTTACTAAGCACGTCTCTAAATTATGTAACCAAATTAGACTCTCCCTGTTTATTAGCGTGCCCTTTGTGTCCCAAAGCCGTGAATTTTTAAGGCCCTAAACAATGGTAGGACACTGGACAATCCGTTCGCTCTGAATACCAAGTGAATTGAAGGTTGTCCAACTATATTGGATTGTACTTATCTTAGTTTCCGACAAGAAAATACTATTAATTCTGTATCAAATATTCATTTTTTAAACACAAAATTAAATGTTCATTTGTATAATTTTTCATTGGAGTCTAAAAAGGTTTTATTTAATACCCGATTAATGAGAATAAAATATTATTCAAATATCTTTATTTACGTGTATGCAAATTCTATAACTATTGCTTTTCTCGATGAAATATCTTCATCTTATTTCTGAGAAAAGGTATCTAAGGACTATTAGAAATGTTTAAGGATTGTAAAGATTTAAAAGTAGCCCTATTTATTTGATGTTATCATGTTTTGTCTACGTATTAATTTATGAATAATTTGAGAAGTATATTTTATATGTTGTTATAATTATATTTCAGGAAACTTTACTGTATATTGTTTAAACAACGTTTGTACGAGTAGATTAAAGTAATTAAGTCTTGCATCTGTATATTTAATGTATGCAAACATTCCCATGGTTTTATAAAGAGTGCATCTAATAATAAAAAAATCGTTGAGTAAAAACTCCCGTTCAATTGAAAAGCACTTCGGTTTTAATAAAACAGTTATCACACATCCCGAAGCATTTTCTTCTAATTGAGATTCAAACGTAGTTTCCACTCCGGCACACGTGTGCAATCCTCAACTCTAAACTTCGATGGAATACTGACGAAAATACGTGCACATATACATAAAGGATGATTCTCGAACATCGCAAAAGCTCGCAATTGAAACTGAAAACAGAATCTAAATGAGAATATCGGAAAACTTGTGATTTATCTGTTGCAGTGGAGCATTCGTCACGTATGAGACGCGTGCTCCAGAATGCAATGCTTGCGTTCCATATTTATTTCCCACACGATCTCCTCGGGATCAAACTTCATTAAAGATGAAATAGCTTTCTCTGTTTATACGATAATAAAACACGTCCCACATACCAACTCACGTAATTTCTAATCTTGCTTTTCTTGGTGAAAACAGCATTTTGATAGTCTCAGTTTATATAGTTTTTACTACTTTGGGGATTTTTGACTATTTGTGCAGTACAAGAAATTGAAAAGAAATAAATGTATACGTAAAACTTTACTTATGTTCATAATTTTGAATTTATGAAGTTTATGTCCTCAAAAACATATTGTATGGACTATACCAGGAATTCGTTTTTTTTATTGTTTGTTTCTGTACAGGAAACAACTTTCCAATCATAAGATCTAGGTTCGAAACATGGGAGGTGCAAACTTCATTAAACATTGTTTACTGAATGCAAAGTTCTGCTTTCATAATCACATTTCTATAGTGTATACTGTGTAATCCATTGCCTTTGACAAAAACTTTGACCTTAGTTAGCGGTCAATTTGACTAGACCGCTGACTACCGTCAAATTTGATGTTATAATAAAACAACACATTGTTGTTTTATTATATTATTATAACATCTCGAAACAATTCACATGAATTACCTAACGCCCATTGTGAGCCCACAGGTCTTTGCTACCCATGGCAACGATATTCAAGTAAAGAAAAAATAGAACCAATACTCATTTTCATCACATAGACGATCGAGTTAGGATATAATCCCTGGACATTTAGGTTCGCAGGCAGGGTTACCAACAAGGTTATCAGTTATCAAACTTACTTTTTAGTCACGTATTTAAATTTTACGTTGCTATAAATTCTCGGCAATGCTCACAAAATACCTCTAGCATTACAAGAGTCTTAAAGCATAACAGCTTACCATTCAGACGACCGAATGCTTATTGCCTCTTTACTTGTGTGATACCTTTACTTAAAATATAACTTAAGGCTATGAAAACAGCTGGGGGGGCGGAATCGATACGTGAAGGCCACGGCTCGAGTGCGGCTTCAATATCCGGTGGTTTACCACATCTCAAACTTGTACGCTCTTACCTCACGAGCTTTCAAAATACAATATAACTGGAAAAGTTTGATATCCGAAGCGTTCACTTTCCTTGGTTCCGTACACGACTCACAAAATCGTAATTCATTTTACAACTTTTGTCCTTTCCAATGTAATGACTAATAATTTAGGTTTCAGTACCAAATACCACTACCATTTACTATGACTAGTCGTAAGATCTAGCTAACTGGTTTCTTTCTTTCTCTATTCTTCATAGACCACCATAAAGAATTAAAAATTACAACTAAATACTTAATACAACTCGTATATTAAATTCTCGGTAAAATTTGAAAGTCTTAAAATTACAATAGGTCTCGAAAGTGTTCACCGGATAATATATCTTATACTAACACATAGAGAGTCTAATTTCACTAGTTCATCCAATTGTACAGCTCGTTAATCAAGTGGCCTAGCCTGTAGGATAGATTTTCCAAAAGGATGGCGACCTTAACATTTCTCGCTTCCATAACTCACGCTGCACCTTGCTTCAGGTGTGTTTTTGACAAATCAAACCGTATATCAAAGCTTGAAGGTTGTTTTTAGACCAGCTTGGTTCCTGCTTGTATTTTCACGGCCAGTGCACTGAGTAACCCCGATGGTCATCGCATGAATCAATAACAGAATGTGACATTGGTTAGGGAGATATAAATATACACATGCACGCGTGTGTGTTCGCATCAATTAACGTTTAGTCTTTTACTTGATGTATCTTTTGTAGACAAAAACATAAAATTCTGTTTTGTGTCACGTTAAAAAAAAATTACTACAGTATGAGACAATTCAAACAACCATCTATAATAATTACTATTTAATTTGATGCTTTAACAATATAATATAACGTAAAATAATTTTTCTTTTAGGAAATTCATCTTTTACACGACCTCGGTGGCGCAGTGGTGTAACAGCCGACTGGAACGCTAGAAGTTCCGGATTCGAATCCCGGCGGTGGCGGGACTTGTTGTTTGCAAGACGCATTGTTTGGCTTTCCGGTCTTGGATGTTTTGTATTCTTATTTATGTAGTATAGTACATACCATATCGTTGCTTAGAGCCTGCGATACAAGATTATCTCAGTGCAATGCTGAGTCAATGCTGAGTCAAAAAGTGTGTGCCGTGATGTGGTTATTATTATTTGCATTTAAGTTCTATTCATATTTTCCCTTTACATTTTAAGGTTTCCCCTTTTAAGTTGCAGTCATTCGCAAAAGTATTATTAAACCTAACTGCGACGAAGAAAAAGAGTTATTTATAATGTCAATATCCATAAATTATTTTAAAAAGGTGCTTTTAAATACAAACAGTAATATCCTTCACTAAAGTAAACTCATTTAACAAAATTTCATCAAATAATTAAACTTATCACGGCCTATTTTGATATGACTATCCATCGCCAAGGGTTAACTACTAATTATCTCTTCCCTAAAGTAAAAGTTATAATTAGACAGCTTCGTATATTACATCAGTTTGAACTCTCTAAAACCCGCAACTTTCATTAGTTTTTGTGGCGAGGTATAATGAGTTTGCGTCTCGGTTATACTTCAATATTAAAAAGCCTTAAAGAAAAACTATTTCTCCATAAAATATCTATATCAAAGATTGCCGACTCTAAAATTAACTAACAAATTAGGTCCTGTTATGAGTACAAAACAACTTTATACATACTTAAATAGATAGCCACAGAACTAAAGATTGAGTTCATAAGACCTGTCCGAGCAGGGATGTGAACTGTGGACCTCACGTGCCACAGGCGGCTGTTATACCATTGCGCTATAGCCCTTTCGGATAGTATCAGAATGCCTTGAGAGACACTCTGAAATTAATATTACTGTTTTCAAACTATCGCAAGTCAGAACTCTAAGGGATAAACAAGTTCCGATGCGGTCAATAAATCAATATTTAAGTTTATCCCAAGGAGGCAGCCAGGCTTTGTAAAGTTTAATAAAGCTCCAAAATTATTTCTAAGTATTGAAGTTTTTGATGCGACAGCAGAAAAGAAGCAGTTCTAAATTTGATATTTTTAATTATACTATTTCATAATTAGTTTTGTTAGAAAACTTAAAAAGGTAACTTGTTAACGGTGCTTAATTGTTCGCTTTCAGATTGAAACTTTTAATGATTTTCTTGTTAGTGAAAATCGTAATAACGGTTTTAAAATGTTTATTCAAAAAAAAACAAAACATCGATGTCTAGAAAATGCCGATAGGGTAAAAGTTTTTTTGACTTTAAAATATAGAGATGAAAAATGAGATGAATCAAAAACATATCTAAAAAGTATCATAAAATATTCAGAAGAACTTATATTAAATATGATTTTGTATTTATTAAAACTTTTGTATTGTTTAATATTGTTAACAATTAAATCTTTGAGTATTCTCCGCCGCAAACAAACCAATTTTACTGCTGGTGTTTATATTGATGATGACCTCTGTGGTGCATTGGTGTAAACAGCCGAATGCTACAAATAATAGATTATAAAGATAATAGGTTCGAATCCCGGCTGGGGTAGACTTTGCGTTATTTGCAAGACGCATTGTTTCGTTTACCGGTCTTAGATGTTATATTCTTATCTATGTAGTTAATATCATATCGTTGCTTAGACCCACCCTGTGACACAAGTTCTTACGACTAACTGCAGGCCTGAGTCAATGTGTGTATTGTGATATGGTACATTAATTTATTTAAAAATATCGAAGTCGCGGACAAAAGTTAGTTTGTAATATAAGAGTCGTAGTAAATATTGAACATTGAATAATTTGATCATTGCTAACATATTGACTTAAAAATAAAGTAAACAAGTGTATAAATCTTTTATTCAATCGAAATAGCTTTCCTTGTTTGAAATGTCAAGAACTTTTAGTGATTGGATATTTTTCTACCAGCCTTTGACTAACACTAGGTGAAAGCTAAAACAGAATTGGAAAAAGCTGTGAAAAGGCAACAAAGCTACTGAGCTCGTTCGCTTCAGGCGACAGCTTCAGGTATGTCATGTTCCATGAAAGGATAACTTATATGTACGTCACAAGTTGTTGTGTCGCGAAATGTATCTTCGCAATCAAAGGGAATGCTTTCAACAACACAGTACAAAATAGTCGAGTAATAAGGCAGGATGAAACGCTTTTACCTATTAACCACTTAATCTACTTTTACTACGTACTTCCTAAATAATTTAGATATTTTCATACTTACTTACGGCGAAATGAATCCCTAAGGCAGAGGTGTTATGCATTTCGCATGTTTAAGTCCAAGTGTAACTGCGAATCTGTCGTTAATATCCGCTCACAATGAGGAACATGACAGCTACAATGTATGGCAACCCGAGACTCGAACCCTAGAGTCGGGTTCGCGAGGTTGACCAATATATTTTCTAGATTGAAATATAAGTGAAGCTTGAAAGAAAGTCGAGATTCGGATCTAAAATGAACACAATATAGAAGTAGTAAGCTGGTTTATTTATAAGTAGTACTAAATAATAAAAATCATATCCTTTAGTTCCTGCATGATAAAATTTTGAGTGATTTATAATTCAACGGAGAGTTACAGCCCTGTCATTTACTTAAATAAGTTTACTGAATGGTTTTGAGTGACAGTAAATACCGTTTCATTCATTAATTTCAGCTTGCAGTTTGAGGACATGAAGTTATAATTTACTAAAAATATATTTTATCTGCACGAAATTTATATTAATAAATTTGTCACAGATAAAAAGTAATCTTAATATTTATCCCGAAGAAACATTGATTATTATGAGATAAACAAAATTAATTTTTCAAGACAACAAAGTTGATATAAGTTTTTAATTGATTTTATTTAAATTCTTGTGTTTTTAATATGATTTTATACAACCATATACGAACATATAACTTCTAGTGCCGAGTAACCGTACATAGTTAAATTTTATTAAATTTAAAATTGTAAGAATCTTTCCAGGTTGGAGGACATTATAAGAATAGACCTACTGAGAATTTTAATTATATATTTTCAATAATCCTGATTTTATTATACAAGTCATATATGTTAGTCATTTTATTGAAACTTTGCAGTATAACATCATGAAGCAGTCAAGTGCGCGTTCATACTAGCGCGATTTTTTTCAGCAACCAACCGCTTGATTAGTTATTGAAGTCGCATCCTTCTCAGAAACGTGTCCCCTAAACTGCTTTTGCAACCATGATTAAATGTTTTATAATGACCGAAGCATGTAAGATCTAAAACGAATGATTCAATTTGAATAACAGATCACTCATACAGTGAATTCAGTATGAATATAATCAGGCTTAATGACTGTGATTTAGTTTATTACCTCCATGACTGGAAAGCGGCAGCCTGCTTTTATTGCAATTTCACTGGAGCGCTGAAGTCAGCGCTTTAATGTCCCCAAATTACAGGACACGTGCTTCCGACACTAGCTACTTGTTGGGATAATTTATAAAATGTTTACCCAGTTCAGAAATTTTACACTTCAGTAGGGGGAGTGTAAAATTGAAAATTTTCCGTCTAGCGACTCGTTATTGGAAATGGAAATTTGATTACAAACTACATTTGCGACAAAAAGGTTCTACAAATTAAATGTTATTGCTGTCCAAAATTTTATGTGGATGTATTGTTATTTTTCTGAATTATGGTTTTATTTCGTTGTTTAAAACGATCTGCCTTTGATAGGATTCCAACTTTTACACAGACGTTATAACAAGACAACTTTTCCGGTATCCTTTTCAGTAACAATTTAAAAACTTTTACTTTTAACTCCTTCTTCTCCAGTCCTTCTTGGAAACTTTTAATTCTAGGCCCAACAACTCTTACAATGTTTATATCTTCAGCATCTTTTTATGGAGCAGTTTTTGTAGATCCCCTCTACTTGACGTAGAAAACAAAGCTGGAAATTTAAAAAAGCGCTTTATTTCCAAACTTCGTTTAGTATTCGATAATCTTTACAATGTATTTTGTTAAAGATCCCGAAACCTTATATGGCAAGTAGGTAATTTGTTTCAAGCCTTCAATAGCTATAACTTTATTCAGCTATAACAGAAAAAAAAATCCTTATTTTTGTCGTACTTAAACATCTTTAACACAGATGCCAGTATTCAAGACCTCAATATACACTTTAATTTCTTGAAACCAAACTTAATGCAAGAAAGAAGGTTTTACGAAAATTAACCCGTGAGAAGAAAAACATGAGAGAGAAATAAAGCAGTTTTTACGTAGACTTTGCCGCGGGCAACAACTAGTATATCACAGCGATACATAATGGCAAACTTCACATTCGACCTTTGAGCATCCAAGTTTGTGCAGCGCTATCCATCAACCGAAGCAAACTTCTTTCTGAGAAACTACGATGTACTGCGAAAACTCTGAAACTTCACTTGGCTAGTTTCGGGTCGTTATTCAGAAAAGTTATTCACATTAAGGATATACGTTACATGTTCTGTAACGGCTACCTATTTAGTAAGAAAATTGCCATCGTATTTTGAATTTTAATGTTTCTCATTTTGGATGTTTCAAAGAAACATAGTTTTAAAATACTAACTGGATTTCGAAATGATTGTTTCTCAAGTTTTTTGAACTGATATCCTCAATTCCTCAGGTAGGTTTCGTGAAGAATATTAGCAATTCAAACATAGCAATCTTGTCAATATTTATTGTAAACGGAGGCATTTAATTTTTCGCAAATTTTACAATTAGTTGTAACGAATATAGAAAATATGAATACTCTCAAATTAACGTCATAAACATACAATTTTTTGAGTTGAAAAACTTGAGTTAAACAAAGCTTCTGATATTTAACTGAATGATTAAAGAAGGTTAAAGTTCATTTTTTGCAACACATTTCATTTAACCGTTGCAGTTTTTCATCTCAGTGCGTAGCCTATCTGTGAACTGTAAAGAGGCGTGTCAGTCGTCATTAATCTTGCCTTGTTGTTAGAGGTCTCACTTAGTGTGTACTCTACACACATGTTCGACCAAACGCCAACACTACATTTACGTAAAGTGCCTCTGAAGACTTCGAGTTCGCCGGAATCGCTTATTGTTAAGTTACCTAAGAAAAATTGCAAGATGTTTTTATTTTTTATACAACGCTCTTTATAGAAAGTTATACCGGAGCTTATTGAAGCACACCAAAATCACCATTTGTTCATACAAACAAATTGGTCATACAAATTGATAATAGACACATCATGCGACCTTTGCTGTCATACATTGCTGGGTCAACTTTGCTTGCTGTCGGTACTTTGGGTTGACTTATGACGAACTTATAGATATTTTTAATGCATGTGGCAAATTAAATTTTAATGTATGGAGTTTAAAAACGTGATGAATTTACGCATGGCAAATGTACAACAACCCGGTCAGTTTGTCGAAAATTTCATTATTTATACTTACATTTTGTTTACAACTGCGAGAATTGTGTTTAGGGCTGTGCAAGCTTATTCGCCATCCATAAAAATAGCGATGTGTACCTACAGAAAGCTAGAAACGTGTTAAAGTAATATCTCGTATACTGAGCCATTCTGTAAGGTACGATACTGAAATGGAATGAAATGAAATTTATTTGCAAGAAATATTCAGATATAAAAATTTTCTGTAAAAATCAAGCAAAATTCTGCTGAAATACATGACAAGTATTATATATGTAAAATGTCAAAAAAAAAAAAAATGCTAAATGCAATTGTTTGTAATTGACCGCAGTTGCATGACTACATTGTATGAATTCAATTGAAATAATTTCACCTTATTAGTTCTATAATTTAAAAATGCGAGGTGATGTGAGTGATGATAATCATCTTAGTTTTCAAAATATTCAAATCAAAACGATTCATCAATAAAACCAACTAGATTATTTATGGTTAGAATAGAGTTATCTAGCTTGCAACTGCACAGATATTGGAGACTCAATTTCCGGCTGCAACAAAAAGTAAAAATATTCCTAGCCGAATCGAATTCCTTCATCTACTGAAAGCCTATTTTTTACTGGAAATATAGGCTAACACGAAAAATTTTTGTTTCCACCTAAATAAATGTAAATGTCTACTCGATTAGACATTAGATACTAATTTCCAAGAACCATATTTAGCCAAATTTTACCCGTTTTACTGTTTGCTTTAAGAATCGCAAAAATGATAGACTACTTGGTTAAAACGGTTTAACGGTTTAACTTAACCATTTTTTGTATTTGACCATTTGGGTAAAAGAAAGAATCGCAAAAAAGGATAGGCTACTTGGTAATGTATATTTTTTCATAGTTTTCCCTTTTACCCACCACTTAACCTTTTTCGACTTTGACTGTTAGTGTTTTGAAGGTTTAGTATACAAAATTCATATTATTCAAATCCATAGATTAAAAATTGGTCTCTGCTGCGCCGCGACCAAACATTGTTCTATGCTCGTAACATTCAAATGTCTATTGAAGATGCCTATTTCTATCTTTTTACTTGAATGTAAAAAACTGGTTTAACTGAAATGATCGTTGTAATGAAGTCGTACCTAAGTCCGACATGAGAAATTCTCACGCGAACGTTCCATTATATAAATTAACGAACCTATTCGGAATTTTGATCCTCAACAAATTACTCCGACTAAGAAAAGTGTGCGATTAAGCCTTGTAAAGAATAGGATTATTGCGTGTTGTAACTTTCTGTATATGAATTGTGAATGTTAAGTATAAAGAATTCAGCCATTCAAATAATTTACAGTATTAACCTTCCCTTTTACTTTTAGCCCAGGAAAACGGAAAGCTAGAAATAATCAGCAATAATAATAATCGTTAAGCAGATGTTTGTGTAATGAACAGTAGCATTTGCTCTGGTGTAATGGACATGTTCTTTTTATTTAAGTTTGTTTGTTTGTTTCTACGTTTGTATGTCGTTGATTAGCATTCATAGTATTTGACTTAGTTTGAGTTGGAAAGAATTATTTTTTTACTTCCTAGGACAATTTGAAAGCAGCGTTGGAAATTCAGAAAAATTTAAAATATAAGACAATGGACACAAATGTGTAAAACTTGGGCCCACCTCCAATCATAATGATCAATTTACAGGTCTGCTAACTTATATTCATTTTGATTGAAGCGCATTCCACAATATACTGTTTGGTCAAAATTATTTGATGTTGTAATGTCATTTTAGGGTTAAAAAAATAAAAGTGTTACTTAAATAAAATTAATTTTTCGAACAATTTGTCTAAAAAAATGTAAAAGGAATAAGGAATCTGATTTTTAAAATCAGATCAATCAGCATTTTATGACACGTTACTACAAAAATGGCGGCTAAGCGAACCGCAACAAAAAATCTAAAATAACACAATAATCTCCGGATGCCTGACCTCCTGGTGGTCTGACTGCCTGGTGTCAATGCTACAACGAGTTACCAGTTGAAACACAAAAAATCAAAACTAAAAACTAGTTTGAACTCCCATTTTCTCAGTTAAAAATGCCAATTTCAATTAATGGATAACTACAACCACACAAAGAATTCTCGCATGCACCTCCCTTATAATGAGTATATTTAAACATACCTTTAATTTTATATAAATGTCATTCTTATTGGAGCTGGGCACATTTTGCCCAGTGTTAATGTTGCTGTTTACTAAAAACTACTGAAAAAGTACAATCTATTTATTTAAATAGAATCAATTAAAATACGTATCGCATGTGAATTATTTATTTATTTTATAAAACAGCATTAGTTTTTATTTTTGAATGTAAATTTAAATGTAAATAAATAAAGAATAATCATGTATGAAAGAGCGTCACTTGAGAACTGTTCGGCCCATTTGGCTGTTTTTTTGGTAATTGACAAGACTAAACCTTGTATGAAACAAAAGTTTAATACCGGTAAAGTATGAAATTTGGTTCAAACTTTAGAAACTGAAGAGGTAGTGATAATTATTTTGTTCTCACCCGAAATGGACAAAGTTTATTTCCTAGTGAAAACTCCCATCATATCATTCAAACATTAATGTCCCGGAGCTCTTTTACTAGTTTTAATATTGAAAATTCACAGTCAAAGTCAATTTTATGAGGAATCCCAGCAATCAGGTAGTCGTCATGCATTTCAGAAACAGGACCGTATATGGTTGTGGTAGAGTTGAATTTAATCCCAATCCAGTCGTGTGATGCGTGGAAAAGACCACTTTGCATTTCTGGGCGCCTAGTATGTAAGTCACGTGACTTCGTTCCGATATTGATGAACATGGTGAATTTCATAAATGAAGAACAAAAATTCGACAGTTAATCTGAGGTATTCATTTTAATACTCCGGTATTAAAAAACGCCGTAATATTTATAATTAACTTTTTTGGTTATGTTCAGACTGATTTTGTTCGTAAAAATCCATCATCGTTTCTGTCGATACAGACAGATGAAATAAACTGATTTGCTTACTGTTTTTTTACTGAGAACCGAAAATATTTTTATTTTTAACGAAAAGTAGTCTTCGTGAAGTAAATTATTCAAATAAATTGAAACAAAAAAAATATACTCTATAAACTTTGTTGAGAAGAAACGTGGTAAAATTACCGCAAACAAGAGGGGATTTGACGAAAGTAAATAAAAGAGATAGACACAATAAAGACAAACACGAGGAAATTGAGAAAAAAGCCGGGGATTACAACATTGTAATAAAGAAAACAGGCTGCGAATTATCTTTTTGAAGAAAATTTTGTGCCTAATACACTTTTCATTTGAACCTGCGAGTATTTCAAGGTGGAAAAAAGATATTTGAATAAAAATGCCAAATTGGCCAATGTCGTTGGTTTAAGTCACTTTTAAATCTTAATCTCTTCACACGTTAAAATGAGATTTGTACGACTGTCTATTTATCTCAAATCCACTAAAAAGTTTACAGTTTACGTAGCTACCACTGAAAGGGGAATAACCACTTTGTCCCCGTCATACGTGTCACAGTTAGGAAGATAAAAAATAAAAAAAAACACGTGGAAATCAATTTAGAAGAAAAGTGAAATCAAGAATATTCATTCTAACTATTTTGAATGAAATAAAATTTCTCTGAATTTAGAAAAAATCCTTCGCAATTTGTTCAAATATTTTATCTGTATTTTTATAATAAATAGACATTGAGATCTGATAAATAAATAAATATAATGAATAGTTCTAATTTTATTAATTAGGTTTTTTTATTTTTTATTGTGATTTTATGTTTGATATACCTATCAAGTGCAATGTAATTAACGATGTTGGTTTAAAATCCCCATTAAATCTTAACTAACCTTCGTCAATAAGTAAAACACTCGATACATTTTCAAGGGTAATAATTGGACAGTAACGATCCTTCCTTCCAAGAATCCAATCAAGAAGATAATACTGTAACAGATAACAATAATATGTTTAAATTTAACAAGGGTTATACTTCAATATTGTTTGTTTTGGCTTAAGAATAAATTAGACATGATGTTATGTGTTGGGTAACTTTTATTATTTTATCAAAAGATGTCATATGTCTCAAAGCAATCGGTTATCTCTATGGTGAATTCCCTTAACGTAAAGAGCAAAGTTTAATAGCCGTGTCCGTCGACACGGAGCGATCCAAGCGGTCCCGTTCTCACTTAAAATCTTGGATCGTCCGGTGTAGACGCGTCTGTGGAACGGACAACAAACGGTTCGCGGGCAGCAACGATCGCGATCCAATAAAGCACATCTACACTGAGCGAGCATTTGGACAGCGCTCCTCACCGTCCGTCCAACTCCATCGTGATCCTGATGAATCGCCCAGTGTGGACACGGCTAACAAACACTTATTTTTGACACTTAAATACCAAATAGCAAACCAGAACTGTCCGCTTAAAATGACATTAACTAAACCTCTTTGTTTGAGATTCAGTTTGTTACATTGGAGAGGAACATAACTTTAGTTTATAGTTTTTCTTTCCCAGAGAACCTTACAAGGGACAACTATTATAAAAATAAAGTGGATTGTCTTTATGAAATGACACTTTGATTTCAAAGAAAATATCGTCTCACGACTTTGTATTTTTAACAAAATTTATGGGAAGAGAAGTTTCTCTGGAGATAATAAAAATCAGGTTCCATTGAATGGAAGCGACTACCGGCGACGGCAAAATGACTGCTTTTATTACGAGCTTTTTAAAAATAAAAACGTGATGATCATCATGTCTTTACGAGTTTATTTAGAATTCTTATCTTGGTTTCGGAAAGAAATAAGCATTCAAAGTAACGTCTACTTTAGAATACTTTAAAACATACATAAACAAATACGGGGCTAGGGAAGAATTTTAAGTCAGCAAAGGATTAGCGTCCGTGGTGACATAAATTTGTACAATTTATACCAAAAAGTAGTTTACTGGTTTATTTTTTATTTTGTGAATAAAGAAGACTTTGTGGAAGACTTACCGTTAAACTATTTCGGCAGAGGTTTTTACATCAAATTCGTAAGTCGTAAGTTAGGTTTTTAACTTAGATTTTAACTTTTGATATATTTTTTTCCAATTTTTTTTCTTAGTCTCTGAGTGCTGTTATTATAGGTCTCTTCAAAAACATTAAAAAATTATTTTTTGATTTAAACTCGGAAAAGGATATTCAGGTAAATAAAGTACAAAGACCCACTAAAGAGACAGATATCAATCGGGATCCAACACGTTGTAACATCGCTGTAAATCCGTAAAAAGGTAAATACCTCTTTGTATTCTTTTTGTACAAAGAAAAATTGTAACTTGTTACTTTCTTTAGATCTTGCCATTATCGGTAGCTTCTGCCTACTTTAACAGGATATTATTATTTCGATAAGTTGAGAATCAAAAATGCATAATTGAAAAACTGATATAATTAAACAGGGTTCTTAAATTATATTGAAAAAGTCTACGGTCCTCCGTCTAGGGTTTTTAAGTAATATTATCCAAAAAAATTTTAACTTATACAAATAAATAAGTTATATAGCGGAACCAAAGTAACAAGGTGAATGAAGTTATATTTTTTAGCAAAAAGCAGCAGTGTTCGTTGAAGAGCAACCAAACTTGATACTTTACTACCCAATTATACTAAACGTTACAAATAATTCTCCAAAACATGACCCCACTTCTGGGTTTGACGGGGTTGAGTTAAAGGGTGGTAATTTTTTTGTGAATTGTATTCTATTATTTCTCAGCAACGGTTTACGGTTTTATATATCCTACAAAGACTTGTTTCTTTACCACTATAATGAGGTTAATTTTTATTGTAAACTTGTAACACAATAGCAATTAAATTATTGAAATTGGTAACCTACTTAACAGATCCGAAACATTTTTCAATCAAAAGCTACGCTATTTCCTTAACGAAAAGGCTGCATTTCCCAACCCTTGTTTGTTTGGAATGTTTTTCAGGAGTTGACAATGGAAGCTTTTGGACATTTCAATTGAAAAGTTAAATATCTTGAAAGCATGAACAAACTTTGTAGTACGACATGATGTCGAAACGAAAATAAGCTAATCAAAATACTTTTTTTAAGAAACTTTGTCATAATTCAGAGGATTTTTTATAACTTATTTACACTTTTTCCTCTTTTGTTCGTGAAAATACCGTCATGTGATTTATTTACATAAAAATAATATTTTGTCGCGCTGCGGCACAAGCCGTTTTAACAAATGACTGTTTTTAGTTAATTTGTCTCTACATTAACCCATTTAGAAACACTATGATTAAATACTGCTATTAATTATAATTACTGACTGTTAAATTGACGATAAAACATGAAAAATCCTCGTCGAGTTACTTGATATTTCACTCGCGTGATTCAACCAAATACGTTTCGTGATTGCTGGATTAAAAGCATTTTTAGACAGAATTAGAGGCAATTTTCTAATTATTTTCTGTAGCATTTGAACGTTTAATTTTTTAACCTAATTAAGGTTAGTAAATTGTCTTTTTATTGCGATTTTCTGGATGTACCCATAATAAATATAAGCAAACATTCGCCACGACATTTTATTAAGTTATTTTCATTGTTCTTTACAGGAAATGGCTTAGGAATTTAAAATGATAGCGCTAAAGTGATTTGTGTCTAATACCCACATAAATTTTTGGTCTTAAAATTAATTCATAATAAAAGATTTTAAATTAACTACAAGTAAAAATAACCCTTGTGACTATGTTCGGTATGATACAATCTGCCTGATGTTAGAAGCAGTAACTTCACTTTATTATGTTAGAATCGAAATCCGAAAGGCAATTTTCACCCTCCCATTTGTTTACATTCCAGTCTTAGAGAACTATGTACACAGTCTAGACAGTTTACTACATGAAGTACTTTCTCACTGTCGTTTCACATAGCTGAAAATGTCACAACTTCTGCAACTCATTCGTTGGCACTCGGCATTCATGCTAAGGATCGGACTTCTATTTCCAAACTGTACTAGTATTTAAAAATACTGATTGCTTATTAACGATAACATAATAGGATATAGAAAAGAAATTAGGTTTAAAACTAATGTTGCCTTTTGAATTTAATTTCACACATTTATTATGTTAGAATCTTTATTGCTAAATTTAAACTTGAACCTCGGGTTATTAAGTGGACTGTACCTACATCTATTACTCCAAAGTCATCAGTAACGCATTAGCGTAAAACTGAAGTATCAACTTCAGTTTTATTGTTTAACTCCACCTCTTCCCCTGCTGAAGAGGGTTTATTCTTACAGGATGTGTAATGTATAGGTTGTTGTAAAGACATTGTCTGAACCCTTTCAAAGTCCTCAAGATTTTTCCACGTAATTTCAGTATCGAGGTATATTTTTACAGTTGAAGTACCCAACGTGTTGAGATCAAGGGTCGATTCCCTTTGTCCTCACAGCTCACTGCATCTCGTTGAAGTGAATTCACTTACCTTTGTAAAGCAAATTCTGTTTTATCGAACAAGTCCAATATTTATCTCAATCGGTCGCTTTAAGTCGGAGCGCAGGCAAATTCATTTTTTTGAGATAGGATGAAAATGTCTCTGTTCGAAGTTTATTGCTTTGCTCTTCTCTCTGGTTGAGTATAAAAGCTAAATCAATTAATAAGCACATTCACCTATTAGATCCAGGAAAAATATAAGTTAAGAAAGCTTCAAACAAATTTCCTATCTGTTTTCAGCATCGGGTTAATAGAACAGCTTCTGTTATAGTAAATAATACAGATTTTTTTACCTTAACATAATATTAAACCTTATCCCTAATTAACGGAAAATCAATAGGTTCGTTCAAAATCCGCTGATTACTTAGAGGTGCCTTTATCTTTTATATTAATGATGATAAAAAATTGACTCCTGTATTTGGTATTAAAAAAAATATTTATAGTCATTTTTAGAATTCAGTCTGTTGTTTTAATAAACCCACTTCTCGTATAATAATAATTAAATATTCCATTTTGCTTCTCCGATCTCATTTACATGCACGATCTCGAGGTGAAACTTCACTACCGATCCACGGAAGTGTGGCCAACTTTGAAAACTTTTACCATTGATTATTCGCCCCATTATTTCCTCGTTTTAACGTGGATTTAACTCTTTGTGCAATGAACAACTAAAATTTAAGTCAATAAAATAAAAACAAATTTAAGAATTAAGAAATGTTCAACGTTTTTTATCAAAAGTCCAAATAAACTTTGTTTAATAATGAATCAATTAATAACAATAATCAAGCTCGGTGACGCATCATAGAACAGCATAACATGTTATCCTAAACAAATAATTTTTAACTTTATTTTATAAACCACAACCGGCGTTGTTTATCCCAGCTCAAACTTACTATAGCATGTCATTGCATGCTCTAGCATTTCGTGACATACTAAAGCACTTCGCTGTGAGCTACGTCACGCCATTGCGTAATATGGATTTTGTGTCGTTTAGTAACGTGCTAATGAATCTAAACTTATTGAAACAAGGTTTAATTTTGCTTGTTTCGACGTCACTCGTTTGTTCGTGGTAAGTTCTGAAATAAGTGAATGCCAAAATCGGATTTCCTTTGTAAAGCCGATATGCTTAGGGATTTTTTTGGTATCTCTTAGCATTGTGAATATGCTATGCTATTCTATGACGATGGTAAGCAACAGACTTAAGTTTTATGTATATGTAAATAAGACAGATTGTGAATTTTTATACCGAATAATGTCAAAAATCGGATATGTCGCTTTTGGCCTGGTTTTACGAATTGAATGTTATAACGTTAGAATTTAATTTTTCTTTTACTATTTTTGTTCTGATTTTTGTTACAAGAATACAATCTAAACAAACACAATTACAATAATAAATAATCCTTTATAATCCGAGTGATCCTATGATTGGAAGAGCACTAAAAAAGCCTGTTTATAGTGCTAGCACTGTCTGAAAATGTATTTAAATCAATAACCCTAATGTAAAATGCTCCTTCAGCGAATTAAACTAAAAAATCAAAAGTACTTTTAGTAAACACAAAACTGCGAAAGTAAAATCTATTTTTCTCAAAACTTGATCTCAAAAGGTTTTAATCCTCGAAGGCGGGTAATATTCAAATTACAGACATCTTATCGAAATCAGTTAAATTCTACAGGAACTGTTTACTTTTTCATTTCTTGAATACATTATCATGAAAAAATGGTTTACAAAATTTCAGATGTTCTTGTAATAGCAGACATTTTAACGCAAAATATTCAACTGAAAGCAAATTTTCCCCAAGATCAAACATTTTGCATAACGTCTGAAATCGGTTACTTTTCTTATTTACGAAATACTTTTGCACCGTTAGCATGGAACTGCACCAACTAGCACGTGTTTGTTTAATAACTGTTACACTCTCAATTGTAACTCATTAACAATTATACTTATTTCTGATTACTTTTGTACTACAAGTTTTTGTCCAACACTTAGTTCGCGTTAATTCGTATTTTCAAAACTATGTGACCTATGTATTGTTTTATTAAATTGGGTATGAAATATAAAGGAAAAGGTTCGGAAATTTCCTCCAACATACAAATTTGTACTTCTTAGAAAATGTTATATAAAACAACACAAAAATGTTAATGAAGAGTAAATCAAGGTCTTCTAATTTACTTGTCTTGTCTTAATGTTAGGGAGAAAATTGGTGTAAAAATGTTCATGACGTTGCCATGCTAAGAATGAAAATGAAGGCTGATTTGCAGTCAAACGTATTGAGGCAGTTTAACTCCATAAGCCACGATTTCAACTCCAACCGTTCCATTTCTTTTCATCAACTCGTTCAAAATCATTCTTCTTATCATTAATCTACTGTTTTACTTCGACTTTCTTGTTTTAATCTTCGTTTTACTTGTTTACTTTGTCTTTTTTTGAAAATTTTCTTGAAGTTTCCAAACGTAAACAAACTATGTGGAGTCTAGAAATCGAAGAGAGAGATATGAAACTGCAACATTTATATTTTTTGTTTAAAGCCACTCAGCGCAACGGCTTTTTGTTCAAGCAGCTGCCACTACCGTATTTACCGAGTGGTTCGGCTCCGAGCAACTAATTAACGAAATTAAAGAATAAACAACACGTGTTATGGCGAGTTATTACAAGACAACAGAAGGTGTTCTGCTACTTCTTGTAATAACAGTAAAACTAATGATATATTTTCGCAGAGAATAGTGTTCTTATAGACGAGTTTGCTTTTCTATAAAGTGGTTTAAAATGCAGTTTTTCTACAAACAAGAAAGATGATAAATGGCTTCTTTTTTTATAGATGCCCGCAACATCAAAGCTGTAACTAACTCGTTATTAACAAACGAAATGATCTCGGATAAACAAACATAAGGTCATTTTATACATGAACTCATGTAAACTGCTCCTAAGTTGAGTTTTTTTCCCGGAGAGCGCCGTTTTTCTTATCTAAACTTCCATTTCCAAATATTCCCTTGAGATAGGTCTGAGCATCTATACGAATTAATATTGGCCCTGGAAGACGTCAGCGGTATAATTGGGCCATTCATTTAACGATGCCTGGATCGAAACACGCCGGGAACTATACGAAAACTGCTGCTAATGCGTAAAACACGCACCGAACTCACATCCTACATCACTGTCTGTCACGGCCAAAACAATAAGGATAGAGTAGACTAGTGACCTAAATAACAGCTAATTTACTTAACGGTACGAGTAAATCGTATTTCTGCCTTTAACCACGTGTTCGGTAATCGCCTGCTTTCCATCAAGGAAGACGGTCATTGTGTTTATAACCCTACAGTAACACTTGTGTGGAGTTCTACCAAGGGTATAATATGTACATTCAGCGAAAGAGCAAGCTACGCGCCTCATGTAGAAAGTGCACATTTTTATCTGCTTTTTATTTATTTGAACAATTTGTAAAATCAAACAGATCCAACATACTTGCATAGATTAGGTACCGTGCTTACGTAATTATATTATATCGTGAATTTCATTATCATCTTATAACAGCAAAAAATCTCTCTAAACCTTAATATCTTTGGAGATTTAAAATGACGATAAATGAACACAATAGATACAATACATATAAATATATATTTCAACACGCTATTCGGTGCAGCTTAGCTGAATGAAGCGCTTAAGCTTGCTTGAATCCAATTTCTTAGTTTCAGATCTTCAGACCATATCTCCTTTCACTGGCTTTTCTTTGTCTGAACTAAAAGAAATTAAGTTAAATCACATTAGAATGCCGACCTTAATCAACTGCAACAAGGTTTATATTTAACAATTGTTAGGTTTGACATCGCTTAGAGCCCAGAGTGAGCCGCGCACTTCCGGAAAATACTTTTGCAATTCTTATTTGAGAAAAACCTCGTAAATTTAACATTTAAGATGCTGAAGTATTTGCTTTCTGTATCAGAATGAAAGTCAATAGACTTCGGAAGAGAATCACTCTTAAAGTTTAATTTACATTTATTACTTACTGACTACCAACATTAATACTTTGCACAGATGGAGGATTTTAAAAAATCATTCACATAAACCCAAATCTATCAAAATTATAAATCTCCAGACAAATTCGAGCTTTGTAGTGAACCGTCATATTGTATAGAAGTTGTTTTTTCCCCACAAATTTATATATAACTCACGCACTTCGCCTTACAAAATACAGCGACTTGTAATAATTTATCCCTGCAAGTTATAGAGAGAATACCAGATAGCGGCGGTTCTTTTTATCCTGCTCGAAAGCTTGAAATAAAGTAAAAGAAAAAAGTTGAAAAAAAAAGAAATAGTTCAAAGAAGTATTTAAATACATAAAATATAATAATTTACTACTAATAGAGAATACGTCCATTCGTCATATAATTTATTTGTAGACAAAACTGACAGCAATTAACCTTCTCAATTCATAGATAGCTCAAAGATCAAAGAGGTCACATATCATAAGAATCTGAAATAAAGATTAATAATTTACTTTTAGTGTAGTAACATGTCTGTGTGCCAAGCGTTCGGCTAGCAACTCACTAAATTAAGTTTACCTTACAGTCGGGTCAGGTTAGATTCATACTGCTACAGTTGAGCAACAAGTTCACTTTGAAAGAAGAACTCATTTACTTCAGTACTTTACAACTATGTTGAACCTTTATAGATCTCTGGGTGAACTGCTTCATTTCCTGTACACGTAAGGTTTAATATAATTTAAAAGACATCAATTTGAAATACTTTTGTGGTAACACGGTATTCAAGTTTTACTTTCTTGAATTTGAATCACAATTTAAATTTTTTACTTAACTATATCGTAACTTTATTGAGCTTTGAGCACTTAAAATATTATCAAATTTATTGTTTGCTGGGCGTTATTTTTGACAAATTGTGTGAACGTATCTTTAAGGCGAGTACTTAGAAGGGTCCTTCGAGGACGACAAATATTTAGTGAAGCGACGAAAGGCAGCTCGTGAGTAATGGTGCGAAATAACCCGAGAGCGTCGTTACGGACGGACACACGACTCAGATTTCTAGTAATTCTTACATTTAGCGGCGGCTCCTAAAGGTTACTTTTACCGCGGAGACTTTTTGGTTTCCACACACAATCGTTAGAGATGTGTTGTCAAGCAGTAACCCTGATTATATACATAGAGCCATTCTTTGTGAAGGATAATTACACTTTGAATACGAAAATGCATGGTTTTCACCCTTGAAAACGTGACGTAATAGGGACGATATTTTTGTTTGTCACTGTGACTATTAAGTTGCCAATGGGCGCTTAGCCTTATACAACTATGTTGCCCGGAGTCGTCCTTTGATCTTCGCCAATCAGTGCCTCTGAAGCGCCATAGTGTCGCGAACGGAAAATATTAAACAGCTCCTCTCGTCGCCTTTGTGTTGCTTTATAACATACCTGATTGGTATGTATTGATATTTCTTTTATTTTCGGATCTAGAATCGCCTATAGAATGTTAACTGCCGTTATTACTACTTACCCAACAAATAAAACGCAACATTCACTTACCGACTTAATACGAAATCATGAAAACTAAGCTACGTTCTGGTGAACGGTGTGAATGTTCGACCAGAATGTATTGTTTAATTCATTCTAAAAATATAAGTAGGAGCTGCGGTGTGTTAGCTTAGTGTACCATCATTCTGGGTAATCATACAAAAAGAACTTATCATTATTTTTGAACTTGGTCACGTGTCTATTCTCAAAAATAACCACACTATACATAATGATATACACCTTTCTAACAAATGGTTCTATGACATTGGCTTATTGTAAGATTTTTTTATGCATATCAAAAATTGTTACAACATACCAAAATTTTATCACAAAAACCAAAATGCCGAGTGCAAAGAATGATGGTGTGTACTTGTGTAGATGTTCTTAAATAAAACATTCCTGTTATTAAAGACTACGGGATACAGACATGACATGCCCATATTATATATATACCTAAAAAATATATTTGATTGTGGAAACAAATGAGATAAAATAAATTATATTCCCGTGGTGAGGCGCGGCCTATTTCACGAAAAACCACTCATCTCATACCAACCTGTGAATGTTATATTATTAGCATGATATACAGGAGCAGTACTCGTTCTAAAATTTACTTTCCTACTTAAGCTCAGGCTTAACTTTCTACATCACAATAAAACACGTTTCCCTTGCTCTTAATGTTATTGTGTTCCTTAATACAGGCCGTGAAATGTTTTCTCTTTACTACATGAAGAGCTCAACCCCACCTGTCAGAAACAAGAGGCTGTAATGAATATGTCTGAATTCATGTTAATTTATTCGCAGTGTTCGTGCATTTTTGTAAAAATATTATATTCTCTTTTTCTTGAAAGCAATACCTATTACTTTGTCTGCGTCTTAATATTCAACCCATTAAAAGACAGACAAAGTAAAATGTTGTAGATGATTTGATTTCCAAAAAATTCCAGAAAATTCTGAAGTATGTATCATACGATAGTAGCATACTGCAAATATTCAAAGATATAGGAGAATTTATTTTTCACTGTATTTTTTCTAGACAAGATGTCTTATACCTATTTATAAAAAATAGTTTTATAGTACTCTTGATTAGCTTGGTCTGATTTTAATCGAATATACAAAAAATGCCTACTGAAAATGAACGTATTGATATTTAGTTATTTGGTAGTTTAAACCAAAAGGATCTAAAATTATAATTTACTAGCGGCCCGCCCGGCTTCACACAGGTACGAGTAGGCTTGGTGACTTGCGATTTAGATAGAAGTAGGTGAATTTATAAAAGACATCGAAATTTCCGCTAGATAAACATGTGTGAAACTAAACCTACCCGTTCAATTCTATTAACTTCTTTACAAAAAGTATCACAAAGACATCCAGTACGATATAGTTCAAAGACATAAGGATATATTCGTGAAGCGGCCAACAACTCGCATAAACCACCGATAGTTTGCATTTGCAACATATATGTGGAATATGAAGCAGCACTCATATAATTATCATAGTTCGCAGCATTGGTCAAAACCGATAAATCGTTCCAATTTTGGCCGACATACTCTACTTTTTCTTCCTGTACCTTTCATTTGTTGGCTACATGCAACGGATAATAGATACTGTGAAATAGACATTCAAAATCTCCTAAGATAGGAATAATACGATACGCAGGCAACTATGGAAATATAGCAACTGAAATATTGAATTTAGATAGTAATCTAATTTCAAAATTTCAGTTGCCATCCTAAACTCGTTGAATGAACAATAGTACATACCAATTATTTTTTTGCAATAATAACTAATTTAAATAAACACGAAAGAACGAAATGATCCCGATCCAAATAAAACCCCAACAAAACACCAATATTTAAAACCTTTGAAACCATATCGCTTAGTCAAAAAACATCGTTAGCGTCATTTAATTGTTGTACAACGCAATCTATTAAACATTAATGGATATTTTATTTTAGAGAATTATAATCAAAGTCAATGTTACTCGACCAAAAAATTTAAAAAATCCATACAAACTTTCAATCTCAATTTAACACACTTAGGGGTAAAATTATCAAAAATCCTTTTTGCTACTAATCTAATTAATAAAAGGTCCAAATTTATCATTCTAAGGTTTCGTCTCCACGTCGATGAGTCAGTCAGTCAGATTCTTTATTTATGTAATAGTGTAGGATAGTATTGTGTTTTTTATCATCTATGTTATTCTAATTTTCAAAATAAAAATTCTAGATTAAGACAATGTCGGTGAAAGCGGTTCTCTTTATTTTACTCCATATTCTTTATTTTACACAATTCCTATCAGAATTTACTTTAGCATTTTTTCTTTTACGCAATTCTTATCTGAACTCACTTTAACATTGTTGGCTTGTCAATAAATTTATGCGACTTTTCCATCAAAACTACATCAAAATTTACTGCTATTCTTGTCACTAGCGTCCCAGTTATATAAAATTTTGCCATTATTTCCCTCCCTTTTGGCAATTTCATTTAACAAAGTGCGCCTCGTTAAAAGTTACAGGCTACAGATGTTTCTAGAACAGTTTTAAAATAAGTATTTTAAAACCCAGTTCTGAATTTTCGAGTAAGATAGTTCAGTCATCGTGTGTCTGACCAGTGATTTATGACTTAAGCGACTTGCTACCCAAACACAAAGGATAACTAGGTATCTAGTTAAGGGTAATATATGACCTTAAGGGATTCAGGAATCCGTACTTTAATTATCATGTCTCGAAAAAGAAAAACATCCATCAATCCTTGATCACACGAACAGTTCCGTAGATATTCATGTTAGTTTCAGTTTAATTTTACAAAAGTATGTTCACTTATTTTTAGCCCCCCATCGATAGAAAAGGAGTGTTATAAGTTCAAACGGATTTAGCGATTAAGATGCGGTTTTTTATTTGACAGCTGTCATGATTGAGATGGTTCTTATAATTTGTTGTTTGAAGATCACCAGCTCATTTACTAGTTAATGCAGAGAATTTAGTTTAACTTCCCCAGGTCCAATTAATTAAATCTGGTGTATCTAATGTTACTTTGGTATTTCCTCGATATGGTAACTTTAACTAGCATCAGCAGCATGCGGGATACCCTAATCATCTGAACATCATCATCATCAATAGCTCACTTCCCTTACCTTATGTACTCACTACTACCTTAGTTTTTTTCACATCCACATGTTCAATCGATTTGGTGTACCTACTCCTACTTGGGTGGTATTTCCATAGCATGGTAATAATTATATGATGCTGCAGCGACAAAGTGTCTGCGAGATACCTTCCTTGCTTGTTAATTCCTTAGCAACTTAAAGCAGACATAGAGTGTTTAGAATCAACTTAGGTAAGGAACAAAACATATCAAATGGTTGTTTGACTCCACTATAACGCATTTTATCTTTACTTTTTGGAGGTTTATTGTGTTGAAAATAAAACGCCTACCTGTAAAATAAAGAAATACCTGTTTATTCGCCTAGTGGTGGTAGTTGTTAACAGTGTGAAAAAAATAATTAAAAGCCAATGTGACAAATTTATTTATATCTTTTTTGTATGTAATTTTATGACACAGTTCATTAAAAATATATTTATATCATGATTTTAAAACTGACTGAATTGGTCGTTCGATTCATTTTATAATTCATAACCCACCTCACGATATTTTTCATCATCCAATTCATATCTATTTATTTTTAAACGACTGTTGTAGATTATCCAAGCCGCAGGGGTTTTCTCTCTTTTTATTTTCCATACAAAGTTCGTAACCAGCTGTATTAACATTTTAGCCTACAGTATTCAAAGTAGTTTTCACTCAAAATTCTATTTTTACCACCCATATGAGCAATCGCACAATGCGCGTCGCGACCGTCATGATTTGAACGATTTTAACTTTAAGAAGAACGTGATTACCCATTCTTTTGGTAAGCAAGCTCCAAGCACCTTTGGCTACATCTTCTCAAATCATTAATTGATATTGTGCGTAAATGCTTGCTTATTATACATTAAAAAGTGTAGCAAGATATGCGTCATCAGTCATACAACTGTACAAATTGGATGTTCATTATTATTATGCCATGATTCTTGAACAAAGTCCCGATCCTAAGTTAAAATAAACACAAAGAACGGAATCGATTTCGAAGACGTAATCATCCCGTTGATAAATATAAATCTTGTTTCTGGCATTATATTGGATCATAAATAAGCTATCAAGGCACATAAATAAGAAATAATATCGGGCCAGATACTTCATCTAACACAAGCTGACACTTTTATTAGTGTCTATCAATTTTCACCTTGACCACTACAACATCTTTACGAAAATAAATAACATATAGAACTCATCTTATCTCTCATATTTTTATATTGTTTTTCCATAATCCAAATGATATACTTGTTAATTTGGAAATATCTTTATTGGCTTTTGCTATAGAAAGAAAATCCTGCATATTTGTTTGTAAAACATTGGATTGACTAGCATTTGGAACGATGTAGACGCAACATATTTCAGTTCGAGAACACGTAATATGCTGATGTATGATAGATTGGTAGTACTCGGTACACTCAGCGAATGCTCATTAACATAATGTATGTACGTAGGTTGTTGTTGTGCCACCCTTACGTAAGTACTATAAAAACGTTCATAAATCAACATTCTTTTTCAATTTATTCTCGGCTTCGTCGTCGCCGCGAAACGAATTTATGGTTTCCGACTAGATACGTTTTTTATTTCGTTTACTCCCTTAAATGTACAATAGACACATTTTTTCTTACAAAGTTTTCTATGTAACATTTATGCGGCTTTCTCTGCTAAATAAATCCAGTGTATTTATAGCAAGATACAAACAAGATGGATAACACCTTGATTAGAGCCATACTATATGGTATGGTAATTCTAGTTTATAATTGAAGTGCAGTCATGCATTACAAAACTGCGCAACTAATAGTTTAGTTTAAAACTAAACATGTAAATGTAAAGTGTTTTTTCATTAAAAAAATCATTATTTTTGACTTGCAAGGAAAATTTACCTTCGTGCTATATTAAAAAAATAAAAATGCCTTTATATTATTATGGTGGGAAAAAACTCACACATAAGGTCATAAGATTAACATGTTAAACCTTTATATTTCCAACTCAATAAACAATACCGCGTTCTGTTTAATTAAACCTACAAAGAGGAAAATGTTGGTATGAAAGAAAAGCATTAAGCCTACGTGAAATAAACATAAGATTTGGAAAATGTGTATAAGGCTAGGGCAGATCCGGTCTGAAATAGCCAAAAAAAAAGAAAAATTCTGAGGAGCATGTGGTTGGTCTTAGAAGAAAAACAATGAAAACTTGGAGAAACAGAACTTTCCGGAATAGAGCAAGGTCGGAATTAGGGAAATAGTAGTGTTGAGAAATGTATTCTTAGTTTAACTATTTTTAAAAAGCTGAAATATTTATTTATTGGGTTCAATTGCTAGAGAGTATATTGACCACTAGATTTAACAGTAATAATAATAACAAGTATCTAAAGAACTTGTGTCACAGGAAGCAATGACATGGAATAAACTACATAGATAAGAATACAATATCCAAGACCAGTAAGCGAAACAATGCGTCTTGCAAATAACACACGCCCCCACCGGGATTCGAACCCAGAACCTCAAGCGTAGCAGTTGGCAGATTACACCACTCCGCCACCGAGGTCGTCAAAACAGTATGGTAGGAAATGAGAGTTGCGAAATGGGAAAGTGTACAAACTGGAAGGAGCCCAGGCAACGTACACGGAACTGCTAGTCAAAGATATATGTATTAACTTTATCATAAAACAAGTCCCTTAGCATCAACATTCAATTTATTATACGTCTAATACAATACCAGAAGTTCCACAAAATAATTTTTACTTTTCAATACAATTTTAATAACTTATTTACATTTATTTTCTAAAAACCGCTGTTATATTTGTAATGTTCTACTAATTACTTGTATACTCATTTTTTGGATACTTATTATTTTATTTACAAGCATAAGAAAAGCTTTTTGAGTTAAGTTACCTTCTATTTACAATATCCCTTCTTAATTTAATTTAGATAATATATACAAAGGCGTTTATAATTGCAAGCTTAACAATCAACAACAGATATTAATGTTTACATTTTATATTCTCCATGATTTTACACGATAATTTTTACACGGTTATTGTTCATTAAGGCATACGGAAAATTATTCATATAACATTTTTCATGTTTCATACAGAAAATTCGATAACATAAATGATGCCAATTTTGATCACCGTCGTACATCTTAATTAAAATCCAGAAAACAATTAACACAGTTTTCGTCATTTTTAATTCAACAAAAATAAAACAAAACCTTTTTAATTTCACTTTCGTAATTTATGACCACTAAAGCAATGTTCTAGACCCACCGGCGTCATAGTGAGTGCAGACTAGCGTCGGTGTCGCTTTCTGCCCCACCTAGTAGTAGGGAGGTTTCACACGGGCGTAGGGTCCCTGAACGCCCGCTGTCAGCCGGCAGTAGTCACAGCTCGATAGCCGCGGAGCCCTTCCACGTGACGCCCGCGCGGAGTAGGTGGTACAGGCGCAGGATGCACCATATGCACAGACACTGGGGATAATGGAACTTATTATTATTGGGAGATTTACTGCATTCAATCATCATTCTTAAATCAATCAATGTTCTGAGCGACGTCACAATACGTGGCCAATAAAACGTTTTATCTATACATGCAATATACAAATGCGTAAAATGATATGCACCGTCACTCACAAAGAAGATATAATGATGAGCGTTTAACAAATCAAACTTGAACTATTAGTCAACCAACCAAACGACCTAAAGTTAAGATCGATTTACAAGAAGTTAAATTAAAATAAAATTTACAAAAGGCACGTTTTGACAAGTTCAAGTTCGATGTCTCTCGGGTGACCTTCATTATTCGACAAGATACAATAACCTTTAATATCAAATTTTGTATCAAAAAAAAATCTGACACTGTTAATCTTAAAAAGGTTATTTTTGGTTCTACGGATCATCGAGACAAACTAGTTATTTCGTTATCTAATGAAGTAGAAAATGTTTATTTTGCAAAGAAAATCTTAGAAGCATTTTATAAATAAAAATGCAACGATTCTTCGTAATAGTACAGCCCGAGGCTACGAATCGAACAACATGGACAATCCAGCAGAAATGCATAGAAATTATAGACTAAAATATTATATTTAGTCAAGATGCTTAAAGAAAACGTGATAAAAAAAACGTGAATTCGTACTTTAACATCTAATAACAAAAGGCTGCCCTTTGTTGAAAGAATGAAACAGCAATTTTTTAAAGTCAGCGCAGTTGTTGGACGTGGAATGTTATCTAAAACTACTGTCAAAGCCAGGACAGGTGGTCTCGCAGTTCAGTAACGTCCAGTTAAAATCTAAATGAAACAACTTTATAGCTTTGTCAAAGTTACGGCAATTTGACAAACCAATTTTTTACTATCACGTTTGCAGAACTGCCCTAAAAACTAACGACGAAATTTTTATAAAACCTTTCTGACAGTTTAACTTCTAATAGACTTTGAAATTCATTAAAAGACGAAAACAATTTATTAATGAGTTGGTTACCTTCTGTAGCTACAGAAACTAACCTCGTTAAAAATAAAAACCTCACCCAAATAGGGTCTCCACTATGCAACGTTAGATTGATGATAAAGAAACAGACGCTTGCAATAGTAGAAGTGTTAATAATGGGTTGATAACCCTTAAAATCTTCTAACCTCTAAATCTTTGACCCCTACGGCAACCTGTCTAACACGACACCTAATATTCTATAGTTTCAGGTTTTATCATTTTTTTATGTCAACCTAGGCTTATAATATACCTACGAACATCCCACATACATTTGTAATAACCTTGTCAAGTTAATACAGAAAAAGTTTAACTAAACATAATGAGCTAAAAATTGCAAACATCGATATTGGGTACGGACGGTCACACCTAAAGCTTCACACAAGCGAACTATAATATTCATATGACGTGCAATTTAAGAACGTTGCAAAGTCCAAACAGGTAAGGTTGATCCATGACCATCGGCTGTCTGTACATATTATAAAAGAAATGTGTAATGTTAAAAAGCTATGTATAAACTGAAATAGTATACTTACATTGATAAGTATCCTTGGAATTAGAAACGATATCTCCGCTTTACAGATTGCATCAAATTGCTGTAACAAAATAAATATTTGTAATGCTTAAATTTTTAACAATTTAAACATATAAATAACTGTTTCCCTAACCAATAAAATTCACAAGTAAAATACTGTATGTTAGACTACAATTTAAACTGAACCATAATACATATTATATTTTAATATTGACAATCTCGCATGGATTTTACAGATTAAGCGCCTAACTGGAACGTTTAATTTAAAATATTCAAAATTAAATTTACCAAATATTTGTATTGAGCCAGACAAGATCCTCGAAAACAAAAAGATTAGCTTTTTATTAAAATTAATCCGGATTTCGTAGCGTAAACAAATACATTGAATACATTTATCAGTAGGATTTTTAATTACAGGAGCACGTTTGTTCGCTCTGAACAAATTGGATAATAAATAAATGGTTTGTATCCATCCACCTCTATTCAACATCCAATAGAAAAGTTAAATTGAACCCGTTCGATTATTGTTTATTTTGTTATTGCTTGTTTTTGCCTATAATTTGTTTCAACAAAAACCTTGAAAAATTGTCATATTGCTATGTTTTACTTATAAATATACTTTGAATCAACAATATAGAGTAAATTTTTAATATGCTTCCGTTATTAATTTTTCTTTTACAATCTCAACTAATTTATGGCACGTGCAGTAGTCGTTTTCTTATCCATTACTTCCAACAACAAAGCTCTGCATGCAAGTTCACCTTAGACTGCTTTCAATGAAAAATTTACTATAGCCTCAAGGCATTAGGTCTCATTTCAATTGAAACCTGTGACGGAACTGCTTGCTTATGCAAATTCGTCCCTTTGTCACTTACAGGTATCTGGGATACTTTCAAAGGTATTAAACAACAACAAAAACCACCCAAGAATAAGCTTAGCGTGCTAGGTTTGTACAAAAGCGACTATTCTCTAGCGACAATGGACAAAACAAAGCCTACGGGATTGAACTGAACAACAAAGTATGAACTAACCTGATAGTCCTTAATACAATGGATTTAGGTTGACAGTGAATAAGTCATCAAGGAATTCATTTACTTACTAAACGTACATACGTGTATTTACGTGTGTGTTCATTTATTTATGTGTTAACAGTGAAAACCGATAATAGTTTGAGTGATTTGATTCTTGCGTGTTAAATTATATATTACCCAGTATTATTCGTATTTATTTTCGTGTACTTCTTTGTTTAACTACCGCTTAAGGTCTCATTTAGATTAGATCTAGTTTGCGGATAAATTCTGTCTTTAATTAACTTTTAATACATTATCAAGGTTAAAAATAAGTACCTTGTTACAATTTTCAAAAAGACGTTGTTATTTGAGAATGTAAAATACAATTGCTTTGTAATGATGGATGATAAACGATAAAACGCACATGACCTTACTGATGCCAAATGTTTGAAACTTAATGAAATCCATTTGGAATACGGTTCAAAAGACATAATCCTTTCAGCAGCGCCGTTGTCGGGTTAAGGGACTCTTTTCAATAAACACCTACCTACCCTTGCTAAACATTTCATTTATTTAGTGAGTTCTTTATTTAACTTTTTTTAAATTATCACACCGCAATTTCTTTTTTCTTAATGTTACATATGAAACATACGATATTCTCCTTTAATATTTGACCTTACCTTCCGTGAGTTTATATCGTCCGTTGCCTCTATTGATTTTGGAAATAAATTTAAACAGATCTGTAACTAATTTACATAAATTAATAATAACTACATATTTTTAACTGCGTTATTATAGTACCACAAAACTTTCTGGCGGTAAATTAATGAATTTACTCTCCACACAATTATCGGTCTAGGCTTTATTTATAGAGAGTCACTAGAAGCACTGTACAAATGCTTCTAGTTAAACGTGTGGGCCCGACCGTTTCGCCCATCCCCGCCCACCTTTGTTCGGTTGTTCGTGTAATGAATACACCCCGTATGCAATTGGTACGGGTTTACGCTAACAAGTGCACGAAGCGGTTCATTATTCCGCTCTAGATTTGTACATTGCTGTACAAGTACAATGAACAATATTCTGTTTCGAATCAATACTATAGATCAGTGGTCCTCAAACTTTTTAAGTGACGTAGACCTTTTGAAACAAAGAAATAAGCAGCCCTAATTTAACTCCATTCAATAATGGATACGCAATGAATAATGAGGTGATAGTTGGTAATATAATGTATTGATTTTCGAGATAGGTATGAAACATTTCGTAATATAATGGTAGTGACGTCTACAACAGCATTTTCCGTTTTATTATGGCTTTCTTTTTAAGTGGTCATCAGTAAACAGTTTGAGAATAGCTGCTCTAGCTGTTCAGACACGCTGATGGGGAAAGGCATTGTTGTGATACAGCTATTTGGCTCGAGCTTTCGATTATTGTGTCAATCATCATTGTTAGGCATCTACTTCAATTAAAAATTGTAATAAAACACTGAATCAATCAAGTCTTTTCTAACTAATAGAAGAACTGGTGTGAATCTCACCAGACCGACACTTGATCTTCTATTAGTTTGCTTACTTAGCTAAGTATACTTTGCTAAGTATATTAGTAACCGTTCACATTCAATGTTTCCCTTAACATGTATCTAATTAAATGTATCCAGTGGTAAGGATTATGCGTTTTCTGTATGTCAAACGTAATACTGAGGTCTTAGACAAAGAAGAACGGTTTTGTAAATTTTATGATTGTTAAAAAAATAAGCACTGCATTTGGTTGGTCCAGTGAACGTTTGTTCTTTCAATTTCACCGGTTCTGTGTAAGTTTTTCCATTGAAAACTATTTTCTGTTCGGCGTTTTAAAAAGTTTTTGCGGCAACCGCGAGCAGCGCCCCCTGGTGTGCGCAAACAAACTGACATTGCAAACGATAAGCGAAACAAAAAGTAAAAAGTTCTCAAGGAATTGCATTCTGCGCTTGCAAGCAGTCTCATGAATGGAGAAACCATTTTGTTTTTTTATTCTTAATCTAGTAAGCTTATCTTGAAGGTTCCTTACATCCCACTTTTATCTACATCTTATTCATTCTAGGTTTTTTAGGGTTAAGAAAGAATGTTTTTAAAATTCCCTTATATAAAATGTGTATTTAATAAGCTTCTACAGAGAAGAAATTGAAGGTTTATCCTATTACAAATCACCGTAATTATCTACGTGCCTTTTAACCTACATACTTTTAAGGTATACATAACTTGACTGGTATTTGTAGTGATAAGCCCCATATTTTAAAATCACTTCGTGCATCAGCAACGTAAGTCTTAATAGGGAATATGTATGACTTTTTTATTTGTGTATTAGAATCCGATACCTCATATTTACACAAATCCGTTAGGTTTTCTCAAATATTTGACTTATTTATTAAGTTATAAAGCTTCGAAGTCGTTGGTTAGACAGAGAGATCCGATATGTACTATGACGTCAAAGTACACAGGCACCATATAACTTCTATAGAAAAGGTTGTACTGATGAGCTAGATATTTACTTTTAATGGTTATATCTCCCTGTCCTCTCCTCTTTATCGTTCAATTCTAATTCTGTTTTCACCATAAAGATACTATTTCCATATACTTAATAGTAAATTGTTATTCAATCAAATTAAATTTCATGCAGATTCCCTATTGATATATTAAATGAAAAACAATAATCATCGCATCATATTGAAATATTTATAACACCCTTCCAAAATTTTACCACAAAACTAAGTGGTTACAGTATGAAACGGTCAGTGTTAATTAATTTTATTGACATATTATTTTTACGACGGTTAAAAACCCAGTAACAGTAACAATAAACACAATCAAATTAAAATACCCAAACACAATGGAAATAATAATTACAAGCATATAAAATGTGATAATTCAAATATATAAAATAGATAACAAAACATCAGAAATCTAACAAAAAGTTAAATAAAAATGAATATGTGAATTAATATGGTGACTAATACCATATTCGATACAATATGACTATAATTGAGATTCATTTGTTACAATAAACATACCTTATTAACGTGGTCTCGCAAAATATTCGAATACACCATCGCCATAGCTTCCAGCGCCATGAAGGTCATACAGCCCACAACCCACGGGACAAGAAACGCGACGTTTTCCTGTTAAGAAAAACATATTTTTTATACCAAAACTAGACCATGAAAATTTTGTAAGTATTAGTAGCAGATATAACAAGTAACCTTTATTTATTGAAAGCAAGTCACTTAAAAAATAAAAAATCTAAAGATGAGATTATCGCTTTCATTTGATATTTTTATAAGGATTCAGATCCAATTAAAATATAGAACAAAACAAACTTCGAAACTTAAGTGCAAACTTATCTTCTGAAAGGACAGCTGTTAATTAATTTTTCAGTTCGCAATAACAAACGTAACGAAACACTCAAAGGGAAGAATCCGCCAAAAAAATACGCAGCTCCCTTTCGAAATCAAGTTATAACATCTTTTGATTCAGTTTATTAACTTTCTCCTATTTATAAACAAAATTTTCCATTTCTTTCAGATGAAAAATACTTTTAGAAGAATTTACAAACGGCCGGAATTAGCGTCACTTAAAAACTCCAAATACCTCAGTATGTTTTCTTACATTTAAATAAAGGGTTTCAATTTTATTAAATTAACGAAAAAATCGTTTTAAATACTTACTTTATAAATGCCATAGAATAGGAATAAACTCAGCATTACCATGAACATTTGTGTTCCTATTATAGCAAAATACGCTATCTGTACACCTGAAACAAAATATTTTTTTTAAATCAGTTAAACCGATCAAAATAAAACTCAACAATGAAGGCTATAAAATACTTTTTCAAGACAAAATGTGTCGCAAAAATATTTTGCATGAAATATATTTTTTCAAATAGTATCATTAACAAGAGACGATAATTGTAAAGGAAGTCTATGGACAAAGACATTGTCATTTCTATGGATCTCAATTACCTAAGTGATTCAGTAATGCTGACCGAAAACTGAATTGAATACATTGGGGCTCTTTCGAACAGGCTTGTGAATACAATCGACTATCGGAAAAGCAATAACACAAACGAGCCTAAATATTTTTAACCTGAAAAATATGTTTCAGAGGTAAAGGATCTAACGATCCCGGGCTTTTGTTGTTGGAGTTTAAATAGCAAACAATTTGAATTCTCATTTAAAGGTAATCCGTACGTTTCACGCCTTTCCATTAAATTATCATACAGACGACATTTTCTACTCAAAATTAGGGGCATTCGGGATAAATCGGAAATGCTTCGTGACCAGAAAGACGTATTATTTCAACCGCGGCCTCGTCGAGTCTAGTACCACTCGGATAGTCCAATTATAACGATTGTTCCTTTTGTTTTTAAACGAATTTTTGTTTAATTACCCAGTTCCAAAAAATAAAATACAATTGTTCTTTAATTTAAAAATTGCTCAAAATTTTTAAACAGCTCTCATTTGATTTACATACATTCATAACTTTGTGCAAAATATAAAAAATGTTAAGACATTTAGACAAGTGGCATGAAAAGCCTATTGAACTCATTTTCACAAATACTGTTTATTGGAAATCCTTTAAATTTAAATCCAATAGATAATACCCAAATCGGTACATTCAAGTAACACGCGTACTAGAACACCGTATAATTATTTTTATTTAGAATAAATAGGGAATATGCATGAAATTTAATTTGATTACTCAATCAATTTATTGTAAAGTACGTGGAAATAGCATATTTAATGTGAAACAGAATTAGAATTGAACGATAACCCAGGGAGATATAACCATTTAAAGTAAATATATCAATCTCTGTCATCAGAACAACCTTTGCTATGGAAGTTGTATGGTGCTCGTGTACTTTGACGTCATTGTACATATCGGGTCTCTCTGTCTAACCAAAGACTTTGATTTTAGTTAATGATTCAGATTTTTAAGAAAATCTAACGGATTTGTGTATGTATGTGGTAAGGAATTATTAAAAAAAGTCTTGCATATTCCCTATTATGTACTTTGTATTAAATTGTTTGGATATTTTACCTTCCCTATATGGATGCATTTCTCATGTGGAGCTTTATATGTGGCTGTCTGTTAAAGGTTTTTTTTATAAGATGTAGGTAAATGTAATACACGCTTAACGCTACGCCGTGTTTTCTAATACAAATAGCTTACAAATTGAATTCAATAAAACTCCATCTATGGAAAATGTTTTCTGGTCGATGTTAAAATCGTTTAGGTTTTATATAAGCGTTTCCCGATCCTATGGTTAGGTTAGGTTAGGTTCTATCCATTGTTTTAAGTAAATCGAAGATAGGTATTTTCGATTTTTAAAATAACTTTTAAAATTAATTTTCTAAAATGAACACGAACAAAAATTTATTTCAATATCATTTTGAGAGTTACTTACAAAACCGTATCATAAACTGAGTGATAATGTATCGAACACTATTCGCAGACAATTTGAGACACGGCTCTTCAATATTGGCAAGTAATATCCCATAGGTAAATATTCTGATGGAGGGAATGACACTCGACTTTGAGATATTTCCTTCTATTGAATGCCGATCAAGCCATCTCAAATACTTCAGTTATTAATCTTTATGTAGGCATATAGATCATGGATCAGGGTGGATCAAGTAGGCCTACCTACTTAACCACAAAACAATTTTGTACATTTACATTTATTTTATTAACTTTCAAACAACTCTAAATAAAAACCATATTTTTAACGATACTTCTCGAAAGTATTATTAATTTGCCTTATAGTTTTGTCTGACTAGAAAAAAATACTACTTTTGATTAGAATATAAACTGTAAAATGTTTTACATGACGCTTTAAGTTAAAGCAAACGTTCATAAAAGCGATGTATCATTTTGTATTCAACAAAAGAAATAAAGAATATAAAACTTCATGAATCAAGTCTGTACCAATTAATAGAATACCGAGGAGATCTATTGAAAGCTGAGATAAATAGGAATGGAGGAGTGAAGCTGAAGCGACGAGCGATCCGTAGACATACCTCATTAACACGAAATAATGGCTGGTATGTACGGAACCACTGGTAATGAGAATGCTTGATTCACGACCCCTTAGTCTTCAGGCTCGATAGCCGTCGACCGATTTTTTGCAGGTAAAAATGGAACGTACTTATTTCAATAGTAAATCGCCAACGTCCTTCAGAAAGGGTCAATAAGACAAGGGGGAAATCGGCCCGATTATCGGTCCTACAAAAAGTCGATCGTGAGTTGGGAACCTTGCGAGACAGGATTCTGAGCCATATTTTTAGTTTATTTACACTAAAAATAACTTAGGATACATTTGGTCCCGAGAAAAATGACTTTTTGAAAAAAAAAAAGATGATAGAGTGGCTCTCTTCTCTGTTGAAAAAACTCCACGCTTATGAATAATAATTGTCAACGAATGGGTAATAATAACGATGTAACTAAGCAAGTAGGTATATAATGAAAATTTCTATATTTTTAGCTCACAATACAAATATCAGTCTCTGAACTAATACAAATATTTTAATTTCAAGTCTTACATTGTATATTATTGCGACATCTTTCTGAACTTTAATACTTTTCTTTATTAATTTACAAATATTGCAAAAGGTAAAGGCTTTTTCTGATGAATATGAAAACATAAAAGTTATATTTTGATATTAAATACGTAATTAGTGAGTGTAAATAATATCCAGACAATTGTTAACATTAGAACGTTTTTCGGTAACATAGACTATTGTTAATGAATGAACAAAAGGTTTTCGTGCATTATTATAACATACACCGTAATTTGAGAAGATCGTTGCCTTAAAGGTCCTTAAAAGGATAAGATATACAGTTACGAAGGTTTTCAATTATTTAAATAAATCACCTACAAAGTATCTAGTCTCTCGCATGAAATAAGATCGGAAAATAAGGTCATATAATAAAGTATCCGTAATCAGGTGAGTTAACAAAAAATAAATTAAAATAATAAAATTATTCTTGACTTGCACAAAACGATTAAAATTTTCACATTTGTACCACTTCAACCCGGTCAGAAACATGTTAGAAATACGAAGTTTAATGGTAATATGACGGCAGACATCTCGGATATTGCGGATGCGATTTTCTTTATAGCCAACGGACAGTCCAGCACGTTATTACATCCACAATTTTAAGCTCAATATCCTTTAAAGCAATGTTAGTGGAGACCCAGAAAGCTCTCCGGCAAAATAACGACTTTTAACAGCGATGTCTTGGAAATACTTTGAGGAAACCACGGAACGCAGGCGCCATCTTTGTTGTTTGTCTTAACAAGGTTTCAAGACTTGAAGTAAAACTTTCAGACTCTAGAATTTCATAAAATAATTTAAAGGTTACTTTGTGCACATTTAAATTAAAGTAACTTAATCAAGCATGTACAAACCGAAAGGAAAATAAGCAAAAGGAAAATTTAAATTATTTTTAAATGACGCGGAATTGAGTACTTAAAAATCTTTTTTATAAAGAAACTTATCTTACTTAAGTTTGTTCTCCGTAAATTCAAAGTTAATAGTTGTCTTACAAGGATTTTTATTGCCAGGTAAATAATAATAAATTAATAAACCCTGTTGTATCCTAAACTATTAGAATTCAGTGTGAAAATTTTCACTTCCCTTCAATAAGGGTAAAAGTTTTCAGAAAAACTTGGTAATGGAGTGTAACTGTACCATCGATCATCATAAGAAAGTTTTATTGACAATTTTTCTAGCTTAAAGTTGATAAAGGAAAAGTAATGAGCTCGGGTCACACGATGTCATAAATAATATCAGATGACTTGTTGGGAATGGAATTTTTAAGAAATGCTTATTTTAATTCGTCTGCTACTGAATTTAAATTTCCTGCTAACCATTGATTTTGATTTTTCAAGTCTTAATAGACGTGTTAAATAAAAGAGGGTGTGAAAATTTTGCAGTATTGAGTCAAGAAAAGTGGACTATGAAAGATCGTAAAAAATTACAAATGTAGTGTACTTTAAAAGTATAATATTTGGGTTATAGCATTTTAAAACTTTTCCATTAATACCTGCGTTTCTGTCTACACCTGAAAAACTAAAAATTGTTCACTATTTCCACGACGCCTTCCTCTCTGCTTAATAAAAACTGATTGAGCTAGAGCACGTATGCAATGCATTCTAGAACAAGGTGTCATATCTTGTTTGTGTAACTTTGATATGAATGTGTTTATAACATTATAAAGGAGAACGATACCTAAGTTGAGAAGCTTTCTGTTTGCCATGACAAGCTTGTTTAATTGAACAATTAATATTTTAACTCATACGTAGGAATTTTGGCGATTTCATAATTGAATTAGTTACCGATCCTAAGGCCGATCGTATAATATCTGGCGGCACGTTATTACGTTTAAGCATGCCAGGTTATGTTATATTTGTTTAATACACTAAACAGAGGACATTCTGAAATCATAAATCATGAAAATACTTGTTAAGTCGCTTAGTACTGTCTCATTTTGTTTAGTACTGCGTTAACGACATAGTGGCGTATGTCACGAATCAATAGTTTGAATAAGCTACCACCTTCACCATTAATACCGTACAATATCGAGTGTTTAAACAATGGTGACAAACGTAAACATAAATGTTGATTTGAAAATGATTACCTAAGTGTGAAAGGAATTTTTAGAAATCTCACTACTTAAACAACAGTATAATTTAAGCTCACTTTTAAAAAAATAAGATTAAAAACCAAAACCCGGCTTCTTAAAACCGCGCTCTAAAATGTAAGAAACGAGAAATTATTCACATCTGAAATTGTGAAGTTAATGTGGTCATCTGCCACCTACAATATAAGGTAAACTTACCAACTTATAAATTTGTTATAGGCATATGACATCGGCTAAATTGAATACTTAAAATTTTAATAAAAACCATGTCCGTGTTTGGTTCTTAACTCTGTACCGTAATTTAACTTTCGAGTTTAATTTTTCGAATAGATTCAGACCAATTTGGCTGCCACAGACCGACAGACACGCGAGTTCAGGTTTCACCCGGAAGTAAGAAACCCCAAAAAGACAGGTAAATAACGGTTGTCGTATTGTTTGGCATTAACAAGAGTTAGTTTTAGGAACTGTTTCAGATATAAGTTAATATTAGTGACGAGCCCAACCAGTTCCGTAGGCGTTCATAGCGTGATTTTCAGCAAGCGACGTTCGCCTGTTAAGTATACTAGAAATAATATGCTCTTATCATCATATCTACGAGCTTCAAGTTCCGTAAAACGAGGAATAATTTAATGTGGACGGATTACATGAGTCCTGACAGCGATTCGATTTGAGGCAATCTCGCTGTAATTGATCTTACAATTCAAACGGCGGATTTGATTACGAGTCGGAATGTGGAATTTAGGATGGCTGTCAAGTAAGCCAGATCACGATTTACACTGAATTGTCACTACAGTAAGCAGTGGGATAATTATCGTGAAATTTGTTCGAAGAAAATAATTAATATGCTTGGTATATAGTATATCAATAAACCTACTTCATTATTTCTAATTCTATCAGATTTGACCTTTTAACTAAAAATGTTAAAAAGTGTTAAAAATGTGTTAAAGTTAATTTTAAAAATCTACAATTGAAACAAAACTTTATCGACACAAAAAACAAAAATAAATTGCCGGTATGGTACAATCGCATTGTGACTAAAAACGACTTGTAAAATCTAAATTGTATTTCCTGTGACTTTACAAATGACATTTAGTCCCATGAAATTTCACTCTTACACATAGTGCTACAAGATCTACCAAAAATACCCTATCAAAAAGAAAAACTCTTCTCTAATCTTCAACAGAACCTAAAAATCTCTTATCTTCTCCCTAATCTCTCCTTAAGCTTATTCCTAAAATACTTATTAAATACAATCATCAACACAGTCGAGTGCAAAAGTTTTTATTGTATATTTCGTAAATTTCCGAACAAGTCAGCTTTACTGATGTTTATGCAGTAAATCAAGTCCGTAACGTCAATTGAAAATGATTGCCCGACGCGCCCCGAGCACGCCCGAACCTGAACTCTGCAACTGTTTGCACTAACACATTTAATTAAATGTCAGACAGCATGGATAAATATCAATAAAGTTCTGCTAAACGAATTGTTTGCTTGTTCCGACTATACACATTTGATTTTATTTCAACGGATTTAAAACTGTTTTAACTAATTTATAGGGTAGTTTTCAAACCAATTTTCAAATGATTCTAGGAATCCGTGATTGGAATATCTGAGAGAACTTTCCACAAAAATTATATTCTCTATCATAATTTATTTTCATGCATTAAAACTATAAAGTGCAGATTTCATTTGAAACCGATTGATATGTTTTTGTCCTAGAGGTTTTTTACATTAATAAAAACGCGTAAAAATTTATAGTGTTTAATCGGAATGAATGAATTATCTACTAATAAATTATCAAAAGAAAAAACTCTAAGACAATATTGCATAAATAACGATAACGTAATTGAGAAAAAGTTAGTTCTACCTTAAGAAGAATAATAAACCGTTCTTTTGATTGTAACCGCAGCCGCGGCGGCGGCGGTTGCCGCAACTTCCATAGAATACAGATTTAAATTTATGGAAAAAATAGATTATTTATTTCCCGCAGACTATGATTTGACGGCGCAGTCGCTGTAATAGTTGCGACTTAGACGCCCCGCGGCTGAAAACTGCACCGTGCAATCTGATCCTATTTATTACATACAAATCTAATCGGAAGCTGCGGCGCTGCATCTGCTGCAGCTGCGGTTTTAACCGCGTCGTGAGTTCTTAGCGACATACCTACTCGTACAGACCTTAACACCATGCATACCATTTTTAAGGACTGAATTTTAAAATTGCTTCTCAACTGAGCCATTTGATAATTTTGATGATACCAATTTAAAAAAAAATTTATTAAAGTTAAACATGCTTGGAATGTTCTAGCTAAATTTTATCGTTCAGCCAAGACTTACCTTACCTGGTAGTAAGTTCTATTCACTCAACTACTTTCTAATAGTCAAATTAAGCAAAGTTAATAAAATTGCTTTTGGAAGCAACTAATACAATTGAAAATATTTGTCTGGTGTCCTCGAAAGTACAGTTCAGTTGTCCTATCTCACGAAGGCCGTTTAACTAAGGTTGTTGTCAGTTACGTCAGGCGTGTACGTACATACACATTGTTTCAGTGTGCGTGAGTAAAATCCAGTTTGCTCAGTTAAGACGCCTCGCACACTAGCACATTGTGCAAATATAAGTTTGAACACAACTATAGCCAAGGGGTCTTCATGAGATGGAAAGACAGTACAAATGTAATGGTATCGCTACGTGCAGCGCTGTGGCGCTTGAACTAAATTGTAAGCGCTATTTTTCTTCCGCCCCGAGCTAAGTGCAGCTCTGCAGCTTAAATAAGCTCTTTTACAAATTGTACCGTTTTTAATAATGATATATTTGTCTCGTCCCTCTTATTTACTAGCCTTGGCTATTGCAGTCTTTAGTATTCCATTATGTATTATTATAAAAATGTCTATATTTTGATTGCATGTAGTTAGTCAAGAAATTGTTATTTACTTAACTGTATGAAAAAAATGTATTATTTAACTCAGATTGTTTATATATACTATGTAATTAATCAATTGCAGTTGCAAAATTTTGGGGACTAAACTTCTATACAAAAAGAAATATTAAAAGCTTTTCAGTTCAAACGGTTTCCTACAAATCAAATTTCGGATATTTATTTTCCTAAAGCACTGTATTCAAAGCTCTCCAATATAAACATAAAACAAAAAACCAATGAAGAACATTTGTAAAGAGTTTTGAAGCCAAAAACACGATAATTTTTTTTGCTATTTCACTAACTACATACATTGTATGACATGTTTTTATTAACTTTAGTCCTAGGAAAACTAATTTGCTTAGACACCACCTAAAACTAAAATAATGTACATTTACCCGAATGTTTTAAAATGTTTAAGTTTTTTGCTAAAATTTTAATTGGTAAGTACAATGTCGTAATATAGACCGATACCGTGTCACTATTTAATAAATTTAGGCCGTTATTATAGTAATAAGCTGTGTATGTAATTACATCATTGTTCAAAGAAAAAAAATCTGTAGAACAATATCCGAGATCACAAGTGATGTGGCAAATATCTGGCCAAATGAGAACTAGATACGGTTACCTTAGGCACTAAACATATAGCAAATGCACAAATCAACATACGTTAACAACATAAGGTTTTCATTAATTAGAAAAAGCATACGGCCCGCTCCCCACGCCTTCGATACCAGGAAAGAAGTCCACTGTTGGACAAAGGCGTCCTCCAAACAGTAAGTATATATTTGAAAGGAACAAACTTTCTACATTCGGGTAAACATGATTTTCAAAATGAAAAGCTCGTCCTTATTTACGTATATAAAGGCAGATATCCATTGAGATATAACCATTTTCCTATTTCCAGGTCCCTCGAGGTGTTGTACTTACGGACTACATTATAGTTGAGGAATCTTAGTTCCTTTCTGTGTATCCGCGCCCAGGGAGCTATCCGATGAACACAACCTTTCTTTTGATAGGGTTCTTTCGTATTACTGAAGGGTATACCTTCCTTACATTGATATTTACTACTTACTTCTTGGTTATTTATAGTTGAATTTCACTAGCCTTTTATGGAAGCCTACATTGAAAAAAAATAACCAGTTCATGTCAGATTAAAATTCTTATGATTATGAGATGTTAACTGAGCTTTGAAAAATAGTCAAAAACTCTCGTTTTAAATATTAGATGATTCCATAGCTTTAATCTTCTTCGTTCTTTCATTCCCTTTTTCGACTTAGGGGTCGAATATCCAAGATTCCTTTCTGGATGTGGATGCTTAAATCTACAAAACTTTGTATATGCGTTGTAAATCAGTCAAGACAAATGATTTTACAAATAATATATGTAGAAGGCAATATTTAATAATTTCTAAACTAGAGACAATTTCTAAGGTTGAGACTACTAAGTAGGTCGATATATATAGATATTTACTGCCACATGTATGTAAGTTCATGTTGAACCCAAGTGTAATGGCATTTAGTCAAACAAAATTAGTTCAAGCTTCGTGCACACGTTCTCGATAACAAGATCCGGACACAGTAACACAGGATACAGATCACTAACAACAAAAGCTATATTTGGATAGACAAAGCCAGGGGCTTTAAAAGAGCTTAACTTAAGTAATCCCTCCAAATACCAATAAGAAGTAATATCACAACTGCGAAGTCTTAGCGGAAAGATGTATCATTGAATTACTTAATAAATAGGTACACATACAGACATACATACATAAACTCACGCCGTAATCCCTCGAGAGGGGTTGGCTGATGAGTAAAACACCGCATTTCGCATGTTTATGTTTAGTCCCAGTGTGACAAGTTGGGAATCAGTAGCCACTATCCGGGCACATTGAGAAACATAGCAAATACAACTTACGGTAACCCGAGACTCGAACCCTCGACCTCGGTCGGTCGGATCGGTCGGTTAACCAAGGCACGTAACAAACTGAGCTACCATGTCCTAATAATAATAAGTATATTGTGATATTCACAAATTTAATACATGTCCCGAAAAGCTTTACCTAGTCTCAAGTTTTACCTATTATGGTTACCAAATAAATGATACACCTATCCATTTTTATCCATAGGTAGATATATTAAAAAAATGGTGTTCATGGTAAGCCTTCCTTGAGAATCATCCAGACTGATTTGGAATTTATTAATGTTTCGTATTAGTCTGTATTTCGTTTTATGGGACGCAGAATCAGAATTTATCTCAAACATACACAATAAGGATTAATAAATAGGTATTTAAATCAACCATTCGTCAAAGTTCTATATTTACTTTTCTTAACTTGTAAATATATTTACCTAGTGAGAAATAAGAAATAACCTAGCTATTGACATAAAATAAAATGACACCAACAAAGGAAGCTATTGATAGTACTCAAGGGAAGGAAGCCAACTTTTTCTCTTGGCAACAAAAATGATGTCATCGTATGGTGTGAAAACCCCCATATAATTGTATGTGCTCACAAAACAAGTTTGTAACTGAACATTAACTATTCATATAGAAAAAGACGTTTTCATTACGATCCACATGTACTATCCAATTGATTTTATGATTAAACGATAATAAAAATGAGTTTTTTTAATGTTTGCACTCGTATATGAAAGATTTATAGGTATACTATCTATACGAGTTAACGATTGTCATGGCAATTGATTTTACTTACTACTTATACCGCAAGTATAAACATAAAAACTAGAGAATGGCTAAACCGATTTGATTTTTTCTTTGATGCATTCTTACGTGTCATGATAATGTTTGTACGATTTTATTTTAATCCAACGGGGAAAATCAGTACCTGTGCAAAGAATAGGCTGGTCGCCTTTAATTAATATGCATAATAGTTATAAAAGATTGATGTTATCCGATTATGTCATTACATAAAATACGTTTCATACAATAGACTAGAAAAGTGAGGGTTCGGTCAAATAGATGTAGTTTTCACCAGAATCAGTTTGATCTAAGCGAGGCAGAGGACTGAGCTGGCCGCAAGAAGTTTAACTAAAGTTCCCGTTCAAACAAAACGCGCCCAGTCTCACGGCCAGCTACGATAAACTTGATAAACAAATATTCCAGTAGCCAAACAAAGTTTCCACTATCACAATATCGCTTCTACTCCGAGTTTCCTTTGACAATGTACAAGAGATTTATTTGCTTACAACTATTTTCCCAGCTTTTCAGCAAAGCAGATTGGGTAACATATCAAAGACTCATCTCTTTACCCGACTCCTCAGCCAAAAGGAGGGTACAATATATAAGCCCATATGTTTCTACCAGAAGTTCTGATTATTTTCTACGCGTACGAAAAAATAAATTACTTCAGTTTTTTGGACTTTTCTCCTCATCGATCGAGCGCTTAGCAAAGATTCATTCAAATTTGTAACTGCAGTCTCTAGCACTCAAGCGCTCTACTCTTGTTCTCACATAAGTTGACAAATGATGTATGACTTACCATAGTAAACGTCGTCAAGTTCTTTATACCTCTTCGCATTCACTCCTATCCTCCAGCTGTATAACAGTACAACCAGTATTGATATATTCTGAAACAAAACAAAATCAATAAATATTACGATATTAGTATCTTTTATAAAAGCTTTTATAAAACGCGTCGGTAGCTTTTGCGGTAAAAAAATTTTTAACCCGCCGTCAAAGGGATTTTTTTCGTCCAGTAGGTACGTTTTTTTGGCTTTGAATTTTAAATAGAGGCATTGACTTTGATATCCGATACACGCTCTCTACGTTCCGAGTTTTACGTTTTCACCTCACGAAGAAGGTTTGACTAGAGTGGTTTTTAGTTTTGTCAGGCGTGTACATGCATATAATTTCAATGTGCGAAGCCTCGAGTTCTCCCAGTAATGAGGTCACGCACTCTAGAACATAGTGCATGTACACGTCTGCTCACATTCGTAGCCAATCGGTCTTCGTGAGTTGGAATGACTGTAGTAAGTAATAGCCACCTGCACCCTCTACTTATTAATCTCCAACCTCGGGCTGACCGTGCCTTTGTCCTTTGCTTTTGAACAAAATCCGACACCGAACAGAGAATCGTGGCAATGAAATTTCGCGACTATTGATAACATTGTTTTACAACATGTGTTGTTGCAATACTCTTTGGTAATTGAGACATTTGAATCAATTAATTGATAGCAGTAATTAATCAAGAAATATGAACAATCAAGCGAATAAAAGATAGATAGTTTAATAATTTAATCATATTTGAAATAATAAAATTTACTAATTAAAGTACATAGCAATGATCCAAGAAATGCTAATGTAATCTATATCAATCAATCAATTCAATTCAATGTAAGAACCTAACAATAAAATTCACTTTTCTCATTTCTGCAGCATCTTTCCGGCTGACCGAATGAACAAAGAGAATTTGCGTCCCAAATACAGGCCACAAACGCCTGTAAAATGATACCCTTTCCAATTTGCATCTAAATTGTATAATTACATTCACGCATTAATTTTACTGAGCGAACCATAAAATTTATTACGCTGCACCACACCCGCATGGGTTGGGACGAATTTAATTTAATGATTTCAACTTTTTCCTACTTGACTACAAAACTCCAAATTTATGATCACCCGCTTTTAAAATTAAAACTTTGGTTGTTTCTCAACTCCTTATTTGACCATTTCATGATATGACCACTTTCAGATATACTATCCAATATACATATCTGGGAACACTATTGTTACATTTAAATAACGAAGTTACCATTTCGATTAATGGTTTTAACTAAGTCAACTTAAAAAATTACGGACTCGTTAACTTCCGATAACATTACATAAGTCCGTTAATAGTCAATGAAGTAGGTACCTACTGCAAGTAAAAGAACACCGCGCAGATCGTGCGGCGTCGCGAATAACACGTTCTAAAAAGGTTTGATAGTTTAAATATACCGACATAATTATTATAAATTGACATTTCAGAAAGAAAACATTCATCTTTAATTAGATTATTGATTATTTATTGATATGAATTTGATCTCTAAATAATCATAATTAGATAATCTAATCTGTAGCAATATTTTTATCCGGTTCTTATCTGTTAGTAAACTATATGTCATACCTACAGGGTACAGCATTAAAATTGTCATAATATTTGTATATCTGTTGTCGCTATAATAAAAAGAATTTAAAATAATAATAAGTTCCCCAACTTAAGAAATATGATTTAACAAAAATCACATTTGTTGTTCAGAGGTCATTTCTTGTTTTTTGCTGACGTAAAATATCGTTGAATAACTGAAGTACCTAGATAGAATAGTAGGAGTCCGTCTTGTGGCGACATTAAAATGCACTTCCTACCTAAAATTAACGGTCAACTTCCGTCAAATCTTAAAAAATTTAACACTGTAACGTTTAACCAATTACAGCGTATTTGGTAGATTGTTCATTGATGATTGATCAGAAAAATAATTTATGTGAACTAATTTGACTGCAGATTTATTTAAGGTTCAATTAATTAATGTTGTTAAGTTCGTATGTAAGTAGCTAGGGAAGTGCACAGGGCCATAGATCAACCTAACCTATTTATACATTCTATCGTTCTTTAATTATGCAGCATGGGACTGATCTAGCACTTGTTATGTTATGGTATATATACCCATGAGGGTATACACATGAGTATTTGAATGGCGGGATCTTAAGCCATGAAGCTTTATAAGTCTGTATCTATTATGAATCCTTTATATAAGTACATATGTATATAACAAATCTCTTAATGTTTTAATACAAATTTCAATAAACCACTCAATCGAAATCGTACAATATTGTAACCTATTGTGAGGTTACGAGATCAGCAACACACACACATTATATTCCTAAAATTGCAACAATTGTTTACTATCAAGCAAACCAAATAAAACAAAAGCAGCCGTAAAAATGAATTATTTAGCTAAAACGAATTATTTAGCTACCTTTGTTCTTTAACCGCTAAAAAAATCGGTTTTCAAACATTGGGCCATTTAAATAAAACTGGCGTTGCTGTCTAGATCTAAGGATACTTGGAGGGATGAGGGTTACAGTTCTCATAATAAAATAATTAAACAATAGACCACATTTTACGATTCTATTGTACACTAAGTAAAATTGCAATAAAATATAATATGTGACTGAAAAGCCTACATCAAAATCTATCAACGAAAGATAAACATATCCTATCCTATAGCTATTGGATATAGCGTCCATGTTTATAAGGTTCGCTGAACGTCTTTATATCCGGTTTCAAATGCAGTAAACTCGACATCAGATCATATTTTTTCGCCCGAATAGAACCCTAAGCTATTTTACTATTCACTCAAATTTTTGCTGAGACAAAAATGAATACATAATTTTAATATAACCGAGTAGCGAATTTAAATTTCAAATCATAATTACCTTAATATGAAAACTTCTTGCATCGTATTTTTGCATGAATTAATCAAAGGCTAATTAATTTTGAGCTAATTGAGTTCATTATTCTTGTATATGATGAAATCTGTTTTATTCAATTCACCTATGATTTTCACATGTTTGTAATCCTATTAGCTCTATATGCTTGTCATGCTTATTCAGTTTAAATTCCTACCTATGTATACTTCAATAACAATATTATGTATTTGTAATAAATAAATGTAGTTGTATTATAATTGAATCTCCTCTTCATATTTCTGCAATATTATATCCAATCTCAGTTCCATTAAATCGTGCAAACCAAATATGTATACAAGTACCAATATAATACGAGAATCAAAGTTACGACCGCTGTCATTAAAAGCAGGGGTTGTTGACGGAGATAGCACACAGGCATTATTTATTATTGCTTGTGATTATTTGATAAAGGGGTATATGTCTGCACTGAATGGGTTTTAAGTTTGATTTCCTAATTTTTTTCAATTTCAAGAATTTTGAATTTTGAGAATATTGGTTACACACAAATGTAATTAAAAACGTGTCAATTAAAAATATAAAAAACGATCTAATTTTAATCATCGATTTAATTGAAGTCTACAATAATTTTATTTAACTCAATCAATTTTACAGAACTTTCGTGGGCTCACCGATGATCGCCGTGCGGTTCTTTGTTCCTCAGAAACCTCTCAACTTTAATACTTGACTTTCAAAGAAACCGTAATTTTTAGGGCCCTCCCTCACTCTTGATCGTGGTATTGTGATTTCATAAGAACTTTGAAAGCACCTGCCGGCACTTGAGATCTTTCGACATTCGATCTCTATTCGTTACCGACACGGATAAAAGCCTAAACTGGTGATGACATTGAATGAAATTTATATGATTTGTACAATCATATAAATTTTCACTGTTAAAGCCCCTCATCAAAGTTCAATAAAACTATTGCTGGCAATACATTAAAACATTTTTTAAGATAATGGTAACAGAACAGACAGTAAAAGGAGATTCAAAACAATGATCTAGTGTTGTTTTTAATTAGTGTATATTTCTACAATCAAGATATTTTTAGAATGAAAATTGTAATGATATTGTAATTAACCTAGAAAATCACACATAAAATTAAACATTTATATATAACTGAACTTATAAACTAGCACATTAAGAACCTTGTGCGACAATTAATGCTAATGTATGAATGTAATTTAATAAACTGCTAACATAAATAGTCCATTTATTTCACTGGGTAAGGAATCGATCACATACATACGCGCGGTTGTCGCCATGTCTCATCGCGGCAAAGTCACGGCTGTTTTCAGCGCGCTTTTGTAAGCTGGCGTGTATCGGCGCTTATAAAGGTGTTCCAAGCTCCGATGCACGCCACGCTTATCATATCGTCTATTGTTTATAAGAACGCAAATTATTTTTCGTTAGTGCTTTCAAAAATAAATAATATGATAGCTTATCGTTACCTACATACGTACATTTAAAAATCCTTTTTATTGTATTTAAAAATATCCACGTTTCGTATCAAAATTGTTTCAATATTTAATATTTAAGAACAAGAATTCTTAGGTAATTCAGGTATTTTTTTTTTAATCATCTTCGTGTGCACCGTGTTTCGCACAAGAATCTTAACTTTTGACTTACCCAAACATTCCCCACGTTTAATTAAGAATATCAACCTTAAAATATCATAAATATCATCCAAAAGTAAGTAAATATAAAGTATTACTAGATAATTCATAAAGTTCAATTAAGACCGCCTGGATTAAGGTAGATTTTAATCAGTGTAGTGTTATTCTAATTATCAAGTTTACTAAACAAAATACTTCATTATGTATTTATTAATAAAATTCTTTATTCCATATGTATGCTTACCATATGTCTGTCAGGAAGACTGAGAGTATTTTTAATGGAATGATGGATTTTGAAGAATAGTTTTTCTTAGTGGAACAACTTTCCTAAATGTTGTCAAATTTTTATTTTAAATTACATAGTAGGGTTATTAAACAAGCTTTTGAGGAATGCATTATCTACCTGATCCTCAAGTAGCTGGCAAAATATTTAATACAAGCTCGTAACGTGTATGTCGTTAAATCCAACATTAAAGACTCTCTGAGGAAATTTCTGAAGTGTTGAAAGTACATAAGTTGTTGAATTTATATCCAATAATATGTTAATGAGATCTATCACAAGTATGCATTTAACTAAAAATATAAAGGTATACCTATATTGAATTACGTAGCCCTGTAGCACCTTTGTTGATTTTTCATAGTTAGATATACGAGTATCTAACAAATCAGTGGGATTTATAACCGCACGAAATATATTGAGATAGCCCGTGGTCACTTCACTGCTTTTGCTCCTATTATCTAGTAAATTATAAAATTGTGTGTCTTTATATGCATCAAACCTTCATTTAATAAATGACGTAATCAATAATTTTGATTCGTTTTGTCTAGGTACCTTTCATTCTTGGTGCCATCCTGATACACAATTTTTGTTCGATACGGCCACGTTCTAGCACGAAGTGCGTATTAGAAGCGTGCGTATGCAGAGTGCGCTTGGCGCCATCAGGCACAATTTTCGTTAAATATTCTCTAGTCCGTAGTGCGTTTTATAAACCGTGTGAGTTTTCTTACCAGTGTGTAAAGCGCGCTGGCGTAGGCGGCGTGTTTGACGTGCAGTGTGCGGCAACATGGCAGCGATGTGTCCTGCTCGTGAGCAGTCCACGCCTTCATCTGACAAACAAACATATTTATATTTATAAAAATATTACTCTCTTTTTCTGAGAGACGAGTGCGAGATGGCTTTCAAAATGGCTTTTAAATCTATTTTAAAATATATTATACTCTTACCTATGAAGGTCGTTAGCTCTAATATATTTTTATTGAGAAAAATAAATTGTGAAAATAAACCCAATAAGCTAAAGTAAACGGCCAGGATCGCTCCAGTGGGGTATATTCGGCGAAAGCCATTGTCTTCCGTCTGATGATGATGATTTTAAATAAGATCCTTAACTATTTACTTTGAATACATTTATTAAAAAATTATGCAGTATTAATGACACTGGAACAAAATAATTTTTGAAACCGATTTACTAACTTTGGATTTTCCCTTTTAAAATAGAATAAAAATGTTTACATAATATTTTAATGTAAATTGTAGAAAAAGTCGCTGTATTTTACAATTTATTATAGAGCTTTGATCAAGCAAATTCAAATGAATTAAAATTTTGAACTTATTTAAATTTAAGAGAAGTTAAATGTTATTATTAATATTAAATAATTAAAATAATTCTGTACATGAGGTTAGAAACTCATTATTTTAATATTTTTTTTGGCGTACCAGTATTTACAGGACTCTACCCTATTGATTTAATTCCGAGAAATAACTTTTTTTTATTTATTAATCTTATCACCAACTAATTTCCGAATCGATAAATGACGCCCTAAAAAGAAAATCTAATTTTTAAGTTTCCGTTTTATTTCGCATATTCATGAGCTGAATGTGAAATAATTAATTGCATTAAAACAGGTTCAGTCTACATAAAGCACCAAATAATAATCGAAATATCATACTTCGTGGTTGACTATTTGTAAAGTAAAGTACAGTAATTTTCCGAATTGACTTTATATTTTTAATCAATAATAATCAATATCAATCCAATACCTTTGCCCTGCTGCGTTTTCTTCGTATCAACCTTCGAGTCACATTTTATAATAACCGCAAACGTAAGAAAGTTATAATATCACATCGGTTTGTTTATATTGGAGATCGTAACAACTGCTGGCGAGAACTGACGTGCTCTCGCCTTCGATACCTCACGCATACTGAACCTCCAACGACTATTGTACTGTGCAAACTAAAAGAGCATTTTCCACTTTCAATTTACGAATGGCTACGACACTATGTACTCTGGTGCTACGCCGTAGACACGATTGTTTATGGAAGGCTGTGTTTAATTAGACCCATGGATGTAGGTGGGTCAGAATTATGCTAACCGTTAAAAACTATGCGTTCATGGGATTTTGGACTTTCCTTTGTTACGAATAAGACTTGATTTAAAAAACAAAGTGGAAACGGATAAAAGTTGGACGAAAATCACGTCAGTTTTAATTAAGGTATGTGTCCTGAGACAATATTAAACACTTAGGACAAACTATTAACTCTAAACAATTTGTTGTTTAACTACTAATGAGTTCAAAATAAAACGAAGTATAAATTAAAATTCACACCACACCCATCAAGTACGGAATGCTTTAAAAACTGATTTTAATTAGGTCACGCTTTGTGATAAATTATATCACGGTTAAAATTTTTTGATTGTTAATTCAGTACTTTTAGACTGAATTATGGTAAGCACATTACACATTAAAGTGCGCGTGACTGTATAGGTATGTGAGGTATTCTACAAACGAAATAGAGCAACTTGCAGGCAGCGTTCCTCGACCAGGTATATTAAAGTGAAGAGAGCAACTCACTTCCCGCTGCCACTCGCTACAGACATTTAAGTGAGCATACATCACTCTCCTCATAATAATTTCCCTTGAATAAACTCCAGTTTTCCGCTTAGTATTTCATAGCTCTGCTACTTTTCAACATAAATTTAACCGTGATGAAGTTCATAATTATCATTTTACATTATATAACGGTTGCTTGATATGATAATGTTTAACAAATGAATATTTTAAAAGTTGCATTTATTGTCCATCACATTTGTAACTTATTTATATGTTATGGAAAAAACCATTTCCCCGTCGTAAACATGCAGAGCAATGTTATTTCTCTTTCTTTGTTAGTTTTTTATGGTTGGGAGAATTTCAAAGGGCTATGCGAACTCACGAGACGCGGGTGTATTGTCTGCTGCAGGGATATTTTGTCAAACTAAAAAAAATAAAGTAGGTTCTCTGTACTCATAATGAATTCTTTGGACACTGTAGTTTAATACTTTTATAATTCAAATTAAACATAAGCATTAAGCGAAATTTGCACCAAATTATAAATACTTATTCGAGAACTTTTTTTGAGTATTTTTTACATGTATTAAATTAATCAACTTGTTTTACTGTTACGTTATTCTGTATTCCTTTTAACAATATTATAATACTTTTGTGTACATAATTCAATGAACCTTTTAATATTAAAGTTATTCAGATACGCAATTTCGCAACATACATGCAAGAAAAAATATTTACGCTTGGCATTATCCCGACGCCGGCTTCAGCAGGTTTTAATATCTTGGAAATTGACCCTTTTCGCATTGTTACAGTAAAATATGGTCTTACCTTTTGTGCGTCACATCATATTTAGAGATGGGGTCGCACTGAGATTACTACTGTTATTTTAACAGATGAGAAAATAATTCAGAAAAATAGAACGGCTCTCAGCGTAATGTCGAGCTCTCAAAAACAATAAAATAAAAAATTCCTGCTCGAGCAAAAATTCCACGGAAAGAAAACGCTTTTTAGTTTATCACAGAAAAGTTTCACAAATGTTGATACCGCAATATAAAATTCGAAGAAATCAAACATTTCTTTTGAGAAACGAAAGAAAGTTCAAGCAAAAATTATAAAGTTGAAGTGAAGTTTTTGTAAATCAGTTTTCGCTTTCAAGAATTATTACAGCAAGAAATTTGGGACATTCATCTTGCCAAAATTTTATAAAACTTGTAATTTGCTTTCTGGGGTATTGGATTACGAGCTAAATTACTTTTTGATTTAAGTTAACACTAAAAAGGCCTCTTTAGATTTTCACTGGTATATACGCCAGCAATTTTCATACTAAACTCTGCTTATATAAGTTAAAAAGGAAATTATTTTATTTTATCATTTCTGTATTTGTAAAACGGAAAAGGTCGAAATCAAAACAAATATCCGAAATAGAGTTACCATGAGAATCGAGACTGCGACCCAACATGTTCTCTTAACAGCATATGAGCAAAAAGACAACAGACAATAACAACTTCTTTTAATGTCACATCACGTTCTAGTCAAGGTTCTCTCCTTCGAATATTTTTATTGTTCCATTGGCAATTTAAATAATACCACTCAATCAATTGATAACAAAAATAATAATCTAAGATTATATTATTCAAATGGTAAATATTTAATTCTTATAACGACGTTTCCAAATATCGACTTAGTATAATTTTTTTTTTGACATTCATCCATTAGATATACTTTTTAATGAAAAACCATTAAAAACTAAACTAAATCCTGTGTTTTGTGCTAGTAGGTATATTGCATTACTTTAAACAGAATCTGAAACTAAAATAAAATTAAAGAAAGTGCCTTCTTTGAATTCACAATGCATCAAAGATTGAAAGAATTCTACGATTCCTTCTAAATTATACGTTTCAAGTCACGATTGCAGGAAATCTTGAATGTAGAGGAAAATTCAGCTGAATACCAGCAGTGGAATATACCGTATTGAAATATTTAATGTATATTGAAGCATCGGTTAATGCAAAATTATAGAACTTAGGTTTTAACAGACTTTAAAGCAAAAAAGGTTTTCAACTCGAATGTTATTATTTGGATATACTATATTTTTGATGTCTCGGACATTACTTCTTCGTTCATTGGTTTTACATATTTTTGTGCGGTGGAAAATGGTTGTATTATTTATCTCTTGATTAACTTCGCCACCTTTGCATAGTGACTGCAATTTGATAGAGCTGTGTGAGTCAAATGAATCTACAAACAAAAAACTGTAAAGAAAAAAAATCCTTATACTAATCGATATAATTCTCTTCTCAAATGTAATTTACGTCAAATGTACAAATAACATAAAGAAATTTCATAAAGTAAAACAAAAAAAAATACATTTCTTCAAATAAGATTCGTAACGATTCATTAAATTTTTACATTTAATTATAAAAGGCGAAATTATAGTTAATTATGTCTGCAAAAAGATTCCTGCCGTAATTTGCGAAGAGACTGCCTCAGGGCAGTTGTTTCATTGGTATTGAAACGAAAGTTTCTCTTTTTTTTTCATAGTTATCTTTCTTTATTTGGTATATTTTTATCTCAAATCCCTACTTTTTTGGTTTCGTCGCAGTCGGATACAAAAAAGATTTTTAAAATACTGATATTATCACATATCTATTCGTTTTTTTCATAGTTTAGTTGCGGAACTGTACAAAAATATATCTATCATTGCAAATAGTAACAAATCGTTACGTGATTGAGTGTTAAGTATCTTAGCTGTAAAATTTTCACTTTTCCTATTCTTATAATTATTACTCGAAAATTTGTTACGGTCACATTAGTATCTTTTCAATAACGACAACCCTGAAAGCCGTTCTAAATGTTGGCAATTTTTAAATTCTACATGCAAACTTACTTTTTATTTCATTAGCGTAGTATTTAAAGCTTTAAATACTTTTTAAAGATGTATAGTTTAAAAGTAGGCTCTTTAAAACAGATATTATACTATTTTAAATAAAATGACGGCTTAAATCCCCGCGCCAGTTGCGTCGGAAAAAGGATCCCACATCTTTTAATTCTCTGAATGCTGGTTCAGAATCAGATTGTGCTAAGTGAAGTTTACGGGACGACTGCAAGTCTGCGTAGAGATAAAAAGAATACCTTAAAGATAGAGCTTGAGACCAAGTAATTTTAAATTGTGCTAAATAAAATAAAAATCTTAGTCTCAAAAGCCATCAGCTTTATCCATGATAAAGCTGATTGGGTACTTATCATAAAAATACTTACATTTATAGATAAATACAATACTTACATAGATATCACCCAAGACTGACTACTCAGCAGTAGGTTCTCGTTTTCATCACCTAAATAACTACTCGAGTAATTCGTACTCGAGACCTCACATCTCACAGCCAGCAGTTATAACTCTGCGCCACGGAGTTTACAGGGCGTCTGCAAGCAGAGAGATAGCAAGTTCGATTCTCTGCAGACTCACTGATAGCGTTCACAGATCAACTCACTTGGCATAGAGTTTCGGATCCATTGAATAAGATTTACTTGGTTGACCTAAATCTAATTGAACAGTACTAAACGATCATTAAGGTTACTTGCAGAATCGAATGAACCTGTAAATTTGAACGTTTGAAAACCTGATAAAAGTAAATTGTTGCAAAAAGAGGGGAGTTATAAGTAAAAGTGACTTGTGTGTCAATATGGATATCTGTTTGTGACACCGTAGCCCTAAACGATTTTGATTAAGTAGTATTTTTGTTTCGGCAATCTCAACAATTCCAATTTGTTGTTTCCAACAACTGCGTTTCAAAATTATCTGATGAATTTACCGATAAAATACCCAATACAATCAGGCCTTAATTGAAATACCAAATGAAAACTATGAATTGTTTTTGCGCATACAAAATAAATAAGTTCATTAGAACACCAAAACTTGCGTCTATTAATATGTATCTCTTTCCATTCAAACAATTTTCCCTTTTAATATTAAAAAAAGTGTAGTTTTAAGTGAACATAAATACAGTTGACAAAATAAGCTTAATGTTTTCAATAATTACGTCATTACTTGTATAGACAGAGCAGAGGCAATCAAGTGGTTGAATAAATTATTAATTTGCCGAAACCTACTCGCTGTTGACGCGCTACAAATTACATTGAAGGGCACTACGAATCACACTCACAAGGGCTTGTAACAACAAGTGTGTGTGTAAACAATTTAGCTATATTGTCTTATATTTTTGTATGGCATGTATGGGTAAATAATAGCTATATATGTTGACGAATAATTTTCATTACAATCTCGCGTAGCTATATTATTGAATAGTACAAAATGTATGTGTGTAATGTGTTGGTGTTTAAAATATCTACAGTAGCGCTGTTACTTCTAAATTGTTGTTATTCATGTTATTAATCAGCAAATGAAATATTCGAGTTTGTCCACGAGATCTAGTGGTGTCCCTCCAGGGCGTTATTTGGTTTATTGTTGGCAATTTTACCGAACTTTTCGGTAGAATTTCATGTAAATACGTTTCCATCTGAACTTTTGCCAATAACTGGGAGTTGTGTTTGCGAATTTCATCGAGGTTTAACTGAACACATGTGGCGAATACGAAATGCTTTAATTAAATAATATTTATTTATACAATTTGGGCTTATAACCTCTTTAATTCTGCATGGGCAACGCATGGGCGGTGCTCTTGGCGTTCTCAAACATCAAGGGCATCGTCGTGTCAACAGCCGGTATCAATTTCCATCAGGTAAATCTACTATATAAGATTTTCTCTTTCTTCACAAAAAGCAATAAAATTATCAATGTCCTACATTTTTTGCTTCGTCCCAGTCGAGTTCAAGAGCATTATGTAGTAATAAAACTTTGTCATTCCATTTTCATCTTATTTATGCTATAACTTGATCGGTTACAGAAATGCAAATTGTTTTAGGTTACTATTGATAAGCTGATGGTTAAACATGTTCTCATAATGAAAAAAGAAAAAGTATTTTTCTGTTTTTTTCTCTTTTTTTGTAATCCCACTATTTAAGCTTAGGTATATTTTATATTTGAAACATTAAGTAATGGTTGACTGCTATAAGTTGTATTAAAATCGGTAAACCCGCTGATACAATATGAACTTTCAATATCTCCAGCGAATACCTCGACGCGACGTAGACGCTAAGCTCAATTAAACTGATTGCACTTTTGCAGAATCCTAAACAGAAGATGGATTTGATAGATTATTACTTTATAATCGGATTTACAGTCAATAGTAGTTTGTCTTAATCTCTATCCGCTTGAAGTAAATATATGAAATGCTTGTTCGAATTTCAACAAATAAGTTATACGTGTTAATTCCTTTATACTAAAGATTATAACTTACTCAGTAAGAATTGTCTATATCCCGAATATAAAAAAGTAACGTTAATCACAATATCTAGGTTATGGCTAAAGAACCTTGGGAAAAAGTATTTTTTGCCCGTAAAGGATTATCAAATAGACTGCTTCATTGGGCCTATTGTTGTACAGTACCTATTAGTACTATAGTTAACTATAGTGGAGATGAACTCTAACAACTTTCACTATTTAAAGTTTTTCTGCTTTTAAGGGTTCCGCGATCAAGATTGAAAAACGGCACCCTATTACTAAGTCGCCGCTGTCCGTCAGTCTATCAGCGGGATGTACCATAACAGACTCTTAAAATTTTCAAAGAAGTTCTATTTCTGTTGCCGCTCTAACAACAACTACTAAAAACTTAAAAAAATCAAAAATTAAAGCAAGCTCTCAAACAAAACGCTTTTTTTCTATCTTGTCGTCCTTTTAATAAATTATTTAAAAATACATACAAATGTTTAATGTTTTACGAAACCCTTTATGTGTGACTCGCGCTTGACCATGTCACGTTTTATAATTTTAGTTGAGATTGCAATCAAATCTAATTCAAAACAATTACCTATTTTTGCCAATACCTAAGTATAACTATAAATGAAAACGAGCTTCCGTTGAAAGCTGATAAACACTTAGGGGACCTTTAGATTTAATTAAAACGTTCATTGTTACATTTCATTTGTACTTCAATAGCAGTGTATTCAATTCAAACAATAATACTATCGAGGGATGTCTTCAGAAATATCAGCAATTATGTAAGCCACAGCGGTCCAAAATGCAGTACACCGGTCCAACTCATCAGGGTTTTCAACATTCATTGTATCTCCTTGAGTGTGATGGAACCAGAAGTACTTATCGTTTTCATTGTACAGGCTCGCCCCAGGAACACCAGTATCTATTATTACGGTTATGTCAGATCCTGGAGAATCATCCTCAACCAAAGTGGAGGCGTTTATTGAAGTAAAATGTTTAAGAACTTCAGCGACAATACAACGGGCTTTTGGAGTACCAGCAACGAAAAGACCAAGAGGGGAAAAAGTTCCCTCATCTGACTCCATTATAAAGTTAATTTTATCCGATTCATTTCTATGCCTTTTTTCGTAAGCAGAAGCGCCAATCAAACCTAACTCTTCAGCAGTCCAAAATATAGAACTGATTGTTCTTCGTGCTCGTAAATTTAGACGTTTAAGAATAACTGGCACTGCCCAGCTCACGAACAAACCACCTCCGTCATCCATAGCACCTTGACCAACATCCCAACTATCTATATGACCAGACACAATTACAAGCTTTTCTGGTTTCTCAGTACCTTTCAAATTAACTATAGTGTTTCTTGAAACATTTGTGCTAGTGGTTGAGTCCATTACTATATTCAAAACGACTTTGATATCTCTATTTTGCATTCGTCTGATTAAATCAGCATCTTCCAAGGTGATGGCAGCGCATGGAATTTTAGGAATATTTTCTTCATAAGTTTGGCCACCAGTATGTGGAGAATTAATTGAAAAAGGAGCTACAGAGCGTAAAAGAGATGCGACTGCCCCTTTGGCTGCTGCTTTACTTGCTCCACTTTTGCGATAAACTACAGTGTCAAAATACGTTGTGAATTTAGGATCGTATAAAACTATTTTGCCTTTAATCTTTTCATCTGGGGTTTGTTCGAGATCAGAGAAATTTGAGAAAACTATGACCTCCGCTGTTATTCCTTCAGGTGGAGTAGTTACACTATAACCTAATCCCAATAAAGCGATGTTTTTCTTTCTTGGCTCCAACATGGTGATTTGTTCTTTTCCCCTCGTCCATACAGGTACCTTAAAAACATAATATTTTATTGGAGTATTTTATGAAGTAATAAAAATTACCGTACAACTTTATGTTTAGTATTAAATAAAACAACCAATATATTAATGATACCTCCAACTCTTCAGTTACAATATCATTTAGTTCTTCCTCCTTGGCAAGATTTATCATATAATCGATGGAATCTTCTAAAATTTTACTTCCTGACGGACGTGGTCCAAAATGATCTACAAATTTGGCTAACCTGGAAATAAAATAGACAATTTTAATCACGTTTTACGACAATTTTTATACCTTGGCTATTACTTCCTCTTGTTATCAACTTACTCATCATAAGTTTTGCTCTTAAAATCTCCATCAAGAACGTATTCCACTATCTTTTTTGATACATCTTCGTAAGAAGCAATTTCCTCTATTAATTCGTCTCCTAATAATTCCTGACAACTATCATGTTTCGGTAAAACACTTCCATTGACGTCAATGGAATATATAGACAGATACACGGAAATAACACAAATTAATTCTTTCATTTTGAGGTTCACTACGGTTAAACTATGTGACGCTTGTAAAGTGGAGGACCTTTTTGTATTTTGTTTATCATTCTTATCAAAGCTGTTCAAAATCCGACCCGATTTTGCCTAAACAAATATTGCTTAAAACATATAAACTTCCTAACACCTGGTAATTTCCTATCTTGTTCCTGTCATCAGTGATGTATTGAAATAACATTTTGGAAGTTTTAATTATTTAGAGACAGTTTGGGATACCGAGATTTAATATCTTAATATACATACAATGTTCTCGTTAAACAAATAGACGGACAATTTTTAGGTGCTAACATTAAGTATTATAAAGTAATACAAACGATAAGAGCCAAAACAAAATACCTACACTCTCTTGAGAGATCAGATAATGTTATAATGCTATCGATACGTTATCATCCAAGTCACTGTCCATCAAATGTTGCTTGCAATGTTATCTGTTGCTCTGTTTCTAACAGTTTGGCATTAACTATGTATTACGTATACTTTATTCTGACCATGTAATGACTTTGTTTAAATTAAATCAAGTGGATACATCAAAAAATAGGAATCATCAGTGAAAAATCAATAACATCATGATTTTGAATTAGTATTATCACTATGACCACCTAAGTTCACTACACAATAGTAACTCACAGATACAATTGAAACCAGTAAAAGGGACTCAATAAAATGTATGTTTCTTAATAAAATATCGAAATTGGAAGAAACCTCAGCAAAGATATGATAGATAGCGACAATACTCACTCTTCATATGTCTTCCCTTTGTATGGACCTCTGAGGACGTAGTCCATGATGTCCTTGACTACAGTGTCATATGACTTAATTTCCTCAGCCAATTCCCCGATATTACAACCCTTCTCCTCAGAGTAACTTTTCTTCTTCGCACAGTCCATTCCACTCATAGTACCCAGTAATACACACAAGGTTATTATCAGACACATCGTTAATTAATTTATAAACAAACGACTTTTCTCGACTCCCAACTATCGATGAATGGAGCTTAGATCTTCAATAACAAATATGTCGTTGTTTCGCTTCTTCGAGTAACTTCCTCTTGGAATAACTTTCTCGCTAAAGCTATTTTTTATTGATAAATCAATTGAAGTAAAGTTAATTTCGAGCTTTCATTTGATAACAGTAGATGTATTTTATATATGGCCATCTGTGTTAAATGGTTGCACAACAATGACCAGATGGGCGACGATGGTCCATCATAATATTCTCTGTAACAATTTTCCATTTGTAGTACAATGGTAGGTATTAAACGCTCACGACGCACACTGAATGGCAGCCGCACTATTTACCATATAAGGCTAAGGTTGCAAATAGCAATAACATCTATCGCTAGTGACGCTTAGTGTATTTAGCATTCATGCATCCTCAAAGCTATTAAATAAACCACAAATTTCCACAAATGTGGAAGACAGGATACTGCGTTTGTATTTCACTCACATGGACAAAAATAGAGAATCGCAAAAAAACGTCATATGAAATAAAATAATACAGAAAATTATGGTACTCATTTAAATTAATTAATTTAATTTTGCCTACTATTTGTTAGTTTAAAACCAGTCTAAAACAGGTCCAAAACATATTGTTAAGAGTGTTGACTTTAACAAGAACAGAAAAAATGAAATATATTTTGGTTGTTCCCCTAATTTTGTCCATGAGTGTATTGTTATCGCTTAATGATAAATCAATATACTTAATCTTTATTTCCAATTCAAATTTGTATGTGTTGTATTAAATTATTAAAAAAGCGGTCAATTTTGAGTTGGACTCGTAAATAAAGTGTTCCGTACCATCGCACAAAATTAAACAACATGTCATTTTTAAAAACTTTCGTAAAAGAAAAAAGAACAAGCAAAAATCACTTTATTTCTATGGATGTCACTTTTTATATTTCTACTGTTTGATGTTATTGCGGCAGCATAAATAAATAATCTATGAAAATTTCAAGAATCTATTATGGTTAATGAGATACAGTCCGCTGACAGACGGGCGGATGGTCAGCGGAGGGTTAGAAATAGGGTCCCATTTTCACCCTTTGGAAACCCTAAAAATGTATTGGATTATTAGTTTAGACTTTTTTCATTGGTTAGTCGCTTGTCAAAGTTTTCACCATTAAAACAATAAGTTCGCCAAGTTTTTTCACTTTAATCGAAACCAACAGAGAAAGTTTTTCAACAAGTTTTGTTCAGGCAAATAATACCTTAATTGTGTTACAAAAGGTTGCTAATGCTCCGACCACTGACTTAATGGTACAACAAACGTTGAAGTAGCAAACGTCTGGCAGCTTTTGGCTAGTGTGCTTTGAGAACTTAACTTGTCTTATTTAGATTATGGTAACCTGTTGCTCCTTGGCGATGTAATATAAAAAACCTCATTCATTCCTAACAGCATCTTATCGCTAGCTACATTCAACCTCACCCTTATCAATTATACTATTATCTTCCCGTGACATTCCTTCAATTTATTTTGGTACAAAAATATATTAGAGTTTCGATTGAAATTTACAGAATTTATTTCTGGGATATATGCGTGGAACAAGTGTTTTAGGTAAACAATTTGTGAGTGGACGAACAAACATACAGACTGGAGTATCCACATCACGGTTAGTTTAACAACGACTTAAATAGTACGTATCAAGTGGTCAGTTTCATCCATTCAAATAAACCGCAACGAACGTCAGTAACTGTATGCGTTTATGTGCATTCGAATAAAATCAATAGCCAATGTTTAAGTTCCATCTATCAAACTGAAATCAAACAAAAAGCTATTAAAAAAACAATTATTCTTATCGAAAACAGTAAATGTACCGAATCGTTTCATTGTTATCGCAATTTATTGTTTTAATATTTGCTTTTTACCAAATTATATGGGAGTAGGTATAATATTTAAACATTCCAACTGGTAGTTTATAGCTTGCCGATAATTGATTGATATTAAAGAATATTAGGTTCTAATAGATTAATACACCTTATATTGCTGCTAATTTGTGACAAATTGGTAGAAACAAGTGGATGATTAAGTAAGATCGAATTATAATGTTTATTTAAATGCATTTAAAATAAGTTATTTTAAATATTTATTTTATTCTAAACTACCACCGCCTCAGTATGCGTATCTACTGGGTAAAATTTAGCAATAAACCTCCGTAGTTGCTTTATTCACAAATGTATAATAATTTTGCATTACAATCTGTAAACCATAATGAAAAAGTAAATTTCTTACAAATAAACCAAATTTCTTCTAAATTAACGCTATTTTGTAGTATATTTTTTTTTTCTAATTAGTACTATATCAGACATGTAGAACAGTAATGCAAAATGTTTACCTTATTTACTAGCTGGACTCTGAGCCTCCGATAACTTTTCTGAGCTCTACGTTTCTAATTCCAAAAACTTTGATATTTTACATCGCAGGTATTTGACTTTAATTAAAACTAGTTCGCCAGATTAATGTCAGACAAATGGGTACAATTGTTCCGACAAGGTTTAAGGAATTAATTGGGTAATCTGCAAAACGTATTTACCGAAGCCTTAATTAGAATCTCAATTGGAAATAACAAGTTATTTTATTAATCTGACTGTACTAACAGCTAAGGTGATTTCGTGTTACTTACTGTTTCAACCCTAAAAATCTTTTAATTTTCGTCGGGTTTCTAAAAAACTCATGCAATCAGGTACAACACAATGCTAACGTCTTCTGGAAGAGAATTTATAGTTTCTAAAAGTAAGGTGAAAATTTTATGGCATTATTTGTGACTTGGTCAGTGAAAACATGAGTACCTATGGCACTGACGCCTGACAAGCGATAGTAAAATATTTGAACTATACTTGAACTTTTAATAACTTTTAATAATTGAACTTTTTAAGATGAAAAGTCTAAGCACACGCAGAGCTGAGCTGGACCTCAAGTTTTGGCATAAGCTCTTTCATGGTGATATTGACGGTCCAGAACTCTTGAGTTGTTTTAATATTAATGTCCCTCGTAGGCCACCCAGATATCGAACCTGCTTATTCACTACTAAAAAGTGTCAAACTAATTTGGGTAAAAATAGACCAACATATCGAATCTCTAGTAATTTCAATGATTACTGCAAACAGTTGCATTTGGACTTATTTTCTGACAGTCTGCTCACATTCACAAAGAAAATATGTAATAATAAATGAATCTTGGTTGTCCGTATTTGTATTTGTGTTGGTTATGTTTATTCTTAATTTATAATGTAATTTTTCATTTTAATCTTTTTTTTATGTGATTTTATTGTAGTTTTGATTATGCATGTAACTAGTGTTATTAATTATTTTGGAATTAATTATTTTTAAACCATTTATATTTAATTTAATGGATTTAATTTTACCGTGTAATAATTTGAGCAATGTCACAATGAGAATGTTGTGTTACTCTATAATTGGGAGAACAATTAACTTGTACTATAATGGAAATACTGTCGTAAATTAAATATTGTATCTCCTGTTGAGGATCCTATTGAATAAATATAAATATACTTTCTAGCAATTACAATTGTTTACAATACGCTTCTAATATCAATCGGTTACCTTTTAGCAATTAGCATTATTTACTAGTCTGAAAATGTATATGTGACGGTCTAAGAGTGTTAAGAGATTGATTAATACAATATATTAACTCTCACTTTTAATTATGCTTTTTACTATAATCTTACACGTTTCACAATAATGAGTTTTAAGGTTAAAAAATACGTAGCTAGTGGTATGTTAGCTACCTAACCTAACCGAACACGCATCGCTGCACACACGTACGTAAACGTTGTCAATATATCTTGTGGTCTGGCATATGGATGTAATGATCAACTATTACTGTCTTATGATGCGTCGTAACAACCGAACTCGCTAAACAGAGAGAGACATAGCTCACGAGACGAAATACTTCTCCGTCTGTCACTGTCATAACAAAGAATGAGACATCCTTGATGTCGCGGGCCTTTGTCGCTATTTTTCTTGCGCCTTTCGCTTTTTAGTATGTAAACTGTCCTCTACAGTGAGATATTTGGTATTTTTGCGTGTTTGGCGCGTATTGGCGTGGTTGGACACATAAAACTAGCTTGAACAGTTTTACAGCCGTACGACCTTTAAAAAAACAGAAGAAAACCTATTGATACTTAAGTTGACGACACGCCATTTTAAAATTTAACGCTAAAGATTTTGATATCAGCCCCATCGGGAATCTACCATTTAAGGGGTAAGCACTCCTTTAGATTGGTACTCTTGGGACATCATTTGAAATATTGAAGTTAATCTGAAACCATAATAGTCGAACCTACAAAAAAATCAAGTTATTTGTTTTTTACAATCTGACCTTCCTATTTATACGTTTAAAAGAACAGACGAGTTAAGTTAATCCTCATTACGAATCTTAATATTCAATATTTATCTTATGCTTTTATATAAATTATTAAAGTTCCATACACAGTGATTTTACAAAATGATTCAAGTTAATTCAATAACGCTACTATGGTATATCGCATTTAAGTTAAATTAAAAGCTTTGTTTGGGAAAGAATATCAAAATATTCAGCTTCCATTTAAATTGGTAGAAATATCAATTTGCTAGTAAACCAGCTAACGTCTACGTGATCCTAATTCAGCACATTGAGGAGATCCAATCTTTAAATCACTCACGCTACAGAATTGAAATCTTCTATCTTTATCTGACTTCAAGCAACTACGTGACTAAGCATTAGTTGAAATTGTAGAGCCAATGACCTTCTTCAAATTTGACAGCTAAAACAACCTTATTACGTTTGCTAGTTGGTCTAGCGATTAGATTATGGTTGGTAGGTTTATTCAATAAAAAATACATCTCTTCTCAAACTTATCCCATTCCAAATTTAGTTACTTAATAGACTGACTGGACAAATTAAATTATAACCATAAATATTTTAATTCGAAATCGTCTCCAAATCTAAAGCTTGATTCAAATCTTAATTGCGGTAAGTTCGGTTAATTAGGTAAGCCTAAACGCATAAGTTGGTTTATAGAGAGCCATTAAAAAGTTCTCAAGTCTTTAGAATTGCAAAGTTTAAAATCGATCCAACTACGAGTAAACCCACTTACTCTCAGGTACTTGGTTGTAATAAATCTCGTATTGGCTTTATGTTCCACCTCCAACTTTCTAACTTTACCGCTCTTAAGTCACACTTTAAAGTATTCGAAAACCAACGAAATCCACCCTTGGGGTTAGTACAGATACTGTGAATGAGCTTGTATCCCACAGGCTTCCGTGCTCAACCATTGTCAACACATTTTCAAACGTTTTAATCTTTTATCATGTTTGCTAGGAAACAGTTTATGCCTGTATAACTAAGGGCATTGGTAATCAAGCAAAAAAAAAGTTTTAATAAAAACGCATGAACTCAGCAGTTTACAGCAAGATATGTGGACGCGGCATTAGAGTATCAACCATGCGAGTAGCACCATAATATTCGTCAGGGATGTACCACTATGAAAGAAGCCTTACCGGAGATGAAAAAGACCCGTATGCACATCGGCATCGTGACAAAGTGGTCAGGACTAAACTTACTTTGTCCGCCAGCTTGTCTAAGTTCTGCCCGTATATGGGTGGAAACTTGGCCACTTACAAGATACTAATAACTTTGTTGTTAGACAATTTTGCTTCCATCTGCTACCGGAGCGTGCAACTTTGGTGTCACGAGTTTTGCTATCGAAACTTTTTTGACCGCCACCCAACAGTTTTATTCATTCCAGCGGTTTGTTTGTTCCATTTGTTTTGAGTTAGTATTGTCCATTAAACTGAGTTTTAAAATGTTTTGTTCAGTTAACGTTTACAGATGTTTGAAATTGCGATTTAATAGACTCGATCAATGCTTTAGAAAATTAGAGATACAAAAAGCTTTTTGTCTCTTTTATAAAATTTAAGTTTATGTTAATAACCTCTCGCTTTTGTTTGAACAATGTTTAAAAGGCATGAAAATAGAGAGCAATCTTATAAATAAACTAACTAATCGCCTGACCTTTACACCTAAAATTCCTAGTTGCGGCTGATTATTTCCGTTGAACAGTTCATATTTAATACTCAAACTAACATAATGTTGCCGACGTTTACATTTTATTTATTTATTTTCTTTACGCTTTGTTGTAAAGTTAACAATAGTGTTGTCATTAATCGTTACGATGAAGATTGCGATTTAGATGATAGTTTAATTGCTGAGATAGGAACCTATAAAAACGTCACCAGGCTGATATTTGAGGAAGTTTTCTCGAAAGGTTTAGGCCATAAATTTTACAACGAGTGAGTACTTAAATATATTCACAAATACTACCTACATTATGTAGTGATCATCTATTGAGAGCATCAGGGAATTATTAGAACACGCGACGCAGGATCGTTGTAGTTGGAAATATGCGATGCAACAAAAAAAAAACAAGGGAAGTTGGCAAATAAATGTTCAGCCTTTCTAAAAAAAAATTGGGAAAAAATAAGCCATTAAATCATTTTGTCAGCATATAAAGATTTTGCTAGCAATAAATAAAAATTGGGCTACAACTCTTGTTCTGAAAATAATTTACAAACGCTCAACAATTTAACCACTATCCATCTACTCCTATTATCATTTGTCTGCCTAATAAACAGTCAAGCTGCAAAATAATGACTTGGTCAGCAAAATTTCATACTTGGTCCGTAGAAAAACGTGTTAAAAATGAAGATTAACAATATAATATGTGTTCATTAGATTGCGCTAGGTTAAGTATTGTGTTGCATCTGCTTCTCTCCATCCCGCAATGATCCGCCAGTAACCAGCGTTGACGGAACGTGGGTTTTTATTCGTTAGGCGCGGTTCTCCTTTGGTCCCCCTGAGCCGAAGGCCTAAAAATAAGTTTGACATTGTGACAAAAACGATTTCTTGGCGATTAAATTAAGATTTTTGCCCATAATTTATGATAACGCAAAACTTTTCCCTTCTATTCAGATTTACAAGGTTTATAAATATAAAAAACGCCTGATAATGTTAATTTACTAAAGATTGGTGGCTGGCCGATCTGTAGTTAAGCTTGACTTGCTTTATAAATCATTTCAGGTTCACGAAGTTTATTGATAAGTTTGGTCCTCGGCTAGCTGGGAGTGAACGCTTAGAAAATGCCATCGACCACATGATACAACTCACGAAAACCTACGGCCTCGATCATGTATATACTGAAGATGTTCAGGTAAATAAACAATTATTTAAAAACCTCAAGTTATTCAAAACACTTGGCTAAACTTCGCAAAAGCTATATTTCAAATCGTTTTATTTATATTAAAATCTTCAAACGTTTTGCTACTAATTTGTTTATGCAACTTGTTGAATAATTTATATTTTTGTTATTTTAGGTACCGCATTGGGTACGAATCCAAGAAACCGCATATATGACTAAACCACGATTTCAAAAAATCGCTATCTTGGGCCTTGGGTCGAGTGTAGGTACGCCGAAGCAGGGTATAGCAGCTGAAGTCGTCGTAGTCAAAAACTTCGATGAACTAAATGAACTTGATGATGCTGCAGTAAAAGGAAAAATAGTTATTTATGATGCCCCTTTTTTTAGTTACGGAGAAACAGTACAGTACCGCGTTGCAGGAGCAACAAAAGCAGCAAAAAAGGGTGCGGTAGCAGCACTTGTAAGAAGTATTACACCCTTCTCTATGTATACGACTCATACAGGGGCACAATACTATGAAAATAACGTCACTAAAATACCAGCAGCGGCTATCACACACGAGGATGCTGACTTACTGAGGCGACTACAAGATCAGAATGAGAAAATCTTCATCAATATGACAATGTTAAACACCCTTGATTACAAGACATCACGCAACACTATAGTAGATCTCGATGGTTACAAATATCCTGAGAAATATGTAATAGTCTCAGGTCACATAGACAGCTGGGATGTAGGGCAGGGAGCCATGGATGATGGCGCTGGGATGATGATCAGTTGGTTAGCACCAGTTTTACTTAACCGTTTGGGCTTAAAACCTAAAAGGACCGTTCGCGCTATCCTTTGGACCGGTGAAGAACCGGGTTTAATCGGTGCTCAAGCATATCTCAAACGGCATGAAAACGAACTCTCAAATATAAATTTTATAATGGAATCGGATGAAGGTACGTTCCAGCCTTTAGGTTTGATTGTATCTGGTCCAAAAAAAGCGAAATGTATTATTAGGGAGGTGTTGAAAAACTTGTCTCCGATAGATAAGTTACAAGAGAGTGATAGCCCAGGATCGGATATAACGGTATTGATACAAAAAGGTGTGCCGGGTGCCTCTCTCTTGAATAAAAATGAGCGCTATATGTGGTTCCATCACACTGAAGCAGATACATTGAATGTACTTAACATGACAGATGTGATAAATTGTGCTTCATTTTGGGCCGCTGTGTCATACATTATAGCTGACATTTCAGTAGATATTCCACGCCTATAACAAGTTTAATTTAATGACCTTTGAATATCTGATAACTTTATTTACGAAAATAATTTAATGTATAGATTTTCTTTTGTCGTCATGAATAAGACTCGAACCGTTGAGTGAGATTTCTTTGCAATCTCATTATCAAATTAAAACTGTAGACAGGTGCACTGCACTTTATTTTAGTCAAAAAATTTATATTGTTTTATTTTAAACAATTTCACCTCTAATTGGTAAAATGTTCATTTCTTACCTTAAAGTAGAATACCTTGAAATAAAATTGGAAAATTTGCGGTGGTAATATTAACTAAATCTTTTATTTGTTTATTACTTTTCTAATTGCATATTTATTGAGGTAAATTAATATTACTGTTTAATCAAATAAAAATTAGCAACCTTGACAGTAAACGATTTAGCTCTCGGCTTATTGTCACTTTATGAAAAGCTTCGCAACTTAACCTACAAAACAAGTCTCGGATTAATGGGAACAAACATCGATTTACCAGTACAATGTTGACTTAACAACGTGCGTATGGCAATTTGATGAATAGGGCCTAACAATAATTATGTCAACAATGCCTGTCTAGAGAGAAATGAATTACAAACATTATCATAGTCGACGGGTGCGGTTAATTAGCCGAATGTAATTAGTGAACGTGTTGTACATACTTAAACAATTCTCACAAACAGAAGAAAATAATTATATTTAAATTAGATACCTACTTTTAATTTTCACTTTAATAGATAATAAGCACATAAAAGTCACAAATGTACACAGCATGGGATTCTTCAACAGTGGCGGTACTGTCACATACCTGTAAGCCCAAAAGCTTGGGTTGTCATAACGAACTAAGATAAGTTCGCGCTCTCATTCATTCCTTTTTAAATCAAACTACAATAGCATGGTTCAAAATTAAACCACGGATTGCCGTGGCGCTAGTTCTGCGGCGAACTCTCCGGAGCTCACCTAGGCCATCTCGCTCGCACACACTGGATTGCGACGGGGCTTGCTTCTCTGTCTCTTTCTTACCAATTGAAACTCTCCAAAAATCTCCTCTAATGCAATATAACTTTTAGTTGTTTCATATAGGAATTAGTACTAAACGTTAAGCAAAGCAGACATATAAAGTTGTACATGAATTCATAGTTTGAAAGCACGTGAATGCAAATATCCCGTTCGATCTTGCCGTTCATTTTCACTTAAGTTTGTTGAGTTACTGATCGAGAGAATGTGCGAAGTAATTCTGTAGTTGTTTTTTGTTATATTTGCGCTTAGTTTTTTTTATATTTATTTTTATGGTATTAACAATGAAGAAAGTAATCCCTCGTGATGACTTAAAGTTACCTAAAGTTTTGATTGGCGAAGAGAAGGTAAATGTTTAAACTTTCTTCAGAAAAAACGATTTGTTTGTATTCATCCCTTGTATCGATTATGTTAGTGAAATAGTCTCGAAGGTCCCTTTCCCCAGCTGAATTCTTCAGCAGAACGTGCTTTTTCGCCTCTCAAGCGTATCCATATCTACATCTACACTAATATTATAAAGAGGAAAGATTTGTACCTATTTTTGTATGTTTGTAATGAATAGGCTCAAAAAGTACTTGACCGATTTAAAAAATTCTTTCACCAATAGAATGCTACATTCTTCCAATTTGACATAGGCTACATTTCATTTTGAAAAAAATTAGGGATCCTTGGTAAAATTTGAACAATGTAACCGAAGGTGTAGAAAAATGAGTCTTAAAATGTCTTTCGTCGAATGCGCTGCCGAAACTATTAGCGATAGAACAAAATAATGTATAACAATATTGAAGAACATCATAATGTCTACAAAAAACTCCGCGGTAGCATATGTCCAACTATTGTAGTTTTGTCACTACAACAACTTTTTTCATTTTAAACATTAATGAAAATGCTAACCAAATTCAAACCATGCTATTTATGTGTTTATATTAATCCTTATCCAAATAAATAATTTTATGGTCAAGACCATTTAACTACCTATAAAATAGTTTTTAAATTATTTAAATTGGACTTTCCATTCAAAAGATATTACGAGTTTAAAAATTTAAAAAAATAGATTCCATTCGGCTACTTATGCGTTGTAGGGCGTCACTCGGGCAGGGGTACGGGTACGACTCACTCGCGCGATCGGCTCCCTACGTGGTGGATGTGCGCGGAATCCATTAAATCCCTCATAAACATGGGGAATAGGATATTTTCCAAAAAGTAAATACACCTATATCTACCCGTACGAAGTCGGGGCGGGCCGCTAGTATTTCATAAAAATATACGGATCATGAACGGCTACTCGAATTGTCAAATACAGCTATCGATATACAATTGTTGGTAGAATTAAAACGTCCACCAACATTGTATATTTGGATTTCTCACTAAGCGAACAAAACAAGAATGAACAGGATTGAAGTAACCACTAAACCCACCGAAAGTATGGTATCGCTTATAATTCACAAACTTCTATGTGCTTTGGTGAGCTCGTCAACAATGGAAGTGTGAAGTGTAGATGGAAGAGTAATGGGGCATCAAGGACATTTATCTAAATTAATTACATACACATAAACAACAATAACATATCTCTCGTCTTGTCCGGTTCTAAATCTTTAGACACAACTTTTCTTCAAAAAGGAGGGTAAGCAACGCGTGGGCCATAGGCTGATTGCTGGCCGTGACTACTTACCATCAGGCGGGCCGTATGCTTGTTTGCCTGGCAAGCCTGTCTGATAGTAAGCAGTCAACGAAGAAAATGGACGTTTGCATTACCAGGGTTATGGGGTTTCCTGGTGAAATAGGAGCAGATCGATTACGTAGTATTGGACATCATAGCTTATCAAACTACAGTATCTTATTAAATGTAGGAATTCTGAAATCTGTGACACTCGTGAACCACCTTTGGTGCTGCAACGGCAAACAAAAAAACTGTATAAAGATAAGAGTCCTCCACAGGTAAACCACAGAATACCAAATAGTACTGTTAAACTAATAATAACAGTAAAGTTATTAGAACTGTTAGTTTATGGAAATCTAGTGCCTGCCAGACTGCACGTTGGATATGTGATATCCAAATATACTTTAATTGGATTTGAACCCCGACCTAACAACTGAAGAGAACTACTACATATACCATCAATTTGTTTTATGATACTAACAACCTATTCCGCAGATTAAACAGTCAAATAATCGAAAAACATTTTTGTTCACAATTAGTTTTTTACAGTGGTAATCACTTTTTTATAAGTCCTGTTTACTGTAAAGAAATTACAGAATCTTTTGTCTATTCCAAAAGCTCGAGAACTTACATTTACTAGGCAGTCAATATAACAAAACGTTGAAGGGCTAAGTTCGGAGGAGATACCATAATTGTGATTTATAGGGCCCTTTCATACTGAAATACCGGGTCAAATAATAGACTGAATTTATTGTCCTCATTATTCCAACCTGGTTTCCCTCTCGTTGCCATTTATTACTAAATAACTCGTTTTTTGTTAATCTACTGAAAATAAATATTTCCGGACGATACCTTATAATAAAACATAGTTATACTTAAAACCTATTTGCTACATAACTTTAAGGTGTCGAAGACAACAACACGGTATGAATCACAAAACCTGGATGACGACTATATTCAAGTGTTGGGTGACAACAATGATTAAAAACTAAATAAATATCATCATAAGATAGATTCATTGATATAGGATAATAACCTCCTGATAACGTGACTTTGACTATCCTTACTAAATGTAAGGTGGCTATTCTCCAGTAACTAATACAGAACAATCAATTTATGTCGCGAGAAACAGCAAACTGTATTGCACAAAAACTACGTAACAACCGTTTAGATTTTACGATACAACCTCTATGCAATTTCAGCGAGAAATGTTTCTAGTATCATTAGATTTTTTAGTAGTTTACAAACAGCTATTAAATTAAACCACTAACAAACGAATAAAATGTCTTTTTCCAGAATTATCCCCCTTTATAATTACCGATTCTTTCAACTGTATTACAATTGATTAAAGTTTATAATCACATGAACTTCTTTGTAGTTCATAGATTACAAATGACGTATTGTAAATAATAAATATAGATACCGGTGCTCGTCGCGTGTGTTTATCAAGGTCAAATGAATTTAAAAACACAAGCAGACACCACACAGAAGTGACAGCGTGAGATTGTAAACAGTGTTATTCAAATGTTTTGATGGTAATTTTGGCGCACGTATAGCTTTCTAAGCACCTAACTAGATACATCTGTGATTTGCGCTCAAGTTTGACTAAGTAGGTAAGTTTCCATTCTGTTATTAACTTGTACATTGATCTAGTTGCTGGGGAGATCGAACCAGCAAAATTGTATTGTAACGAAAAAGTTTAATGTTCTTTTCGATATAATATTGACATTTCATCACTCATTTGTTCGTGATAGCATAGCGTATTAAGTAAGTTTAATACCTATTTAACGATACACTTTAGACCATTAGATTTTTAATTTTTAATTGAATTGAGGTATTTAACATTTTTAATTGTCCATATTTTTTTATTTGTTAAAATCAATAACAAAAATTCAATGATAAACATAAAAATATAGTATGTTGCTTTATAAAATAAATCAGGAACTTCATTTAACAAATAATTCTGCATAAGTAGCAATTGTATGCAAACCAAACACTTCAAAGAGCAACTTGACAGCGTACAGCTTAAATCTATTGTTCTTTCTTTGTACTCTAAGAACTGTGGATGATAAGATAATCTAGTCTAGAATACTTTAATAGATAATAATATAAAGTACCACATATATACTTAACCATTTTGCTAACCATAAAATTATGTTATTAGCCAACTACGACTCGAGGCAGAGGCAGAATAGTTTTTATTCAATGAAAAAGTAAACAATAAAACATGCAGTCTTCGTTAAAACTTTGGTTGGCTACCGGAGGAAAACCTGTCTTAAACGTCATCATTAGGTAAGTTTTATAACGTACGTTACACGCTATTCTATGACTATTAAGTAGTTTTAACTCCCTTGTATTTTTTTTCGTTTTGAAATAAATTTGTGATTTCTTTTAATTTACCAAAGCAATGGATCAGCATAAAAGTACTACAAGTATTTGATTCCTATTCCTTGATAGCGTTGATTCAAATTTTGTTTTCATTTAAATCTCGAAGAAACTTTTTAAATAAGTGACCAGCCATTCTGACGTCAGGATCGCTGACCAGTTAAAAACGTCCATATATGCATCGTGTCCATCCACTATTATTTTGTTCACATTTGATACTTTCATATTATTTTCCTACTTTAAAAAAAAATAATATAAAACTGAAAAACTTTTTGCTTGTAGCTAAATAAAATCATTTACCAAAATTATTAACCTTTTGTTTTATGCCCCACATCGCTCTTTAACCTTAGAGAATAAGGAGAAACATGGCTCAATACTACATTTTATGCGTTTGTGATTACAGATACAGATACAATTTCAGTGGTCAGAAGCAAAAAATACAAGAGAAAACTGATTTAAAATAATAAATCTAAAGTAAACTAAACTAAACCTTTAAAATTTGCCATAACTGGACTTGTGTCCACTGTCGTTTAACAAAGAAGAATGCGCAAAAATGTCCCAGCTCTGGCGTAAATGAAACTTTTCTCAGAATTTTATTAGTATGTAAAATATGTATACCTGACATCTGTCTGTCTAGTTTTATAAGTTTGTTAAATAAACTAAAGCAAAGTGCACATTATTACGCATTAACGTAGAGAACTTATTATGTAGGCTAGCCCAAAAAAATATGACAGAAAAAACCCGAATTTCTATTTATCATTTCCATTAATAACTTTTGTGCAAAAGGGACTTAAAGGTTAAGGTTCAGTACTCCTTTACAATATTAAAACTGGTTTTTCGGTATCTCGTCTTAGATTTGTGAGCAGCGCTTCTAATGCCGTTCATCTTGACAATGACGTGCAGTTGAAGGATTTCAAGGATATCCCTGGACCCTCATCACTTCCACTAATTGGACCCATAAGGCATTTTTTACCTGGAGGTTTGTATAGCCGCTTTTATATAATGATGCTCCATCTACGAGCTAACATAGATTATCGTCTTCACATGTCACTCTCAGATTTGTAGCTGACAATATAGAACTATAGGTACATAGAATTTACCTCGACGACCTCGGTGGCGCAGTGGTGTAAACAGCCGAATGCTACGCTAGAGGTTCCGGGTTCGAATCCTGGTGGGGCGGGACTGTTATTTGCAAGACGCATTGTTTCGCTGACCGGTCTTGGATGTTGTATTCTTATTTATTTAGTATAGTATCGTTGCTTAGCACCTACGATACAAGTTCTTACGATACTTAGTGCAGGCCTGAGTCAGTGCAGTGAGTGCAGTGTTTGTGTCGTGATGTGGTTATTTATTTATTTTTATAGAATTATCAATATGTGTTTTAATGTTTATTTGTGATTAAATTTTTCTGCTTCGATTGTGAGTGTCAATCAGTGGAAACTTGGTAATTATATTGTTATTTGTTAATTTAAATTAGAATACTAAACTGTTTGTTTCCCAAATAAATAAAATAAAATTGAATAATGATTGGTCTCCATTGCGCTCCTACCTACCCTGACTACTAATCATTGATCTATGTATAGGTAATTGAAACCGAAATCTAATTCATAAATATATTTAATAGTTACTATTTTATTCATTTTATTAAAACAGTAACTATTTTATTTTTTCACAAATTTTTGGACGATGAGGTATACATAATGTCTTTAATTTTCGCCATTGATATTTAAATAAAATCGACACAAAGTACTTCAAAACATTAAATAGTAACTATTTAAACAGGCGAAGTGATTTTATTGTTCCAAACCCAATTTTTTTCAAACAATATGTTACTTTTCAAGGTACAATGCATAACAAAACGGGATACGTCTTGATGACTTTATTGCATGAAAAATATGGAGTCATTTCAAAAATTGATTCCCTTTTTGGAAGGCCAGCCATCGTTTTTTTGTTTGACCCTGAAAGCATTTCACAAGTAAGAAAACATTTTAAAATATATTTATTTTATGAGCACATTACATTTTATAAAATCTTAATTTGAATTTTAGATTCTTCGTGGAGAAAACTGGATGCCAATACGACCGGGTTTCCAGTCCTTAGATTACTTCAGAAAAGAATATAAGGAAAAACTGAAACCTAATCAACCCACAGGTCTAATCACTGAGTGAGATTCTATTCTATTTCTAGTTTTTATTTTTAACTATTTAACCTTCTCTCAAGTGATGTACGATGTAATTAATAATAAATCCCACAGATCAAATACAGATTGGTTTTTTCAAATCTTTTTTAACATCTAGTTTCTGAAAATCGACGTATAAATTAACTAATCAGTTGTCAATATTAAAAAGTTTTATCAATGAATTCGATTTGAACAGCCAACTGCTGATCGAATTCATTTGTCAAGCTTTTAGCAACTCAATTGACCTAAAAAAAGTGATTTAACATTAGATTTATTCATTTTCCTAGCCTTTCAGAAACTCACTATAAATTTTCCTGCAAAACGTTTTTTTCCATAAACTTATTTCGGGCTGTTACGAACATAACAAAAGTGCAGTCAATTTGGTCCAATTTTTCTAAAGCGATGGGCTACCAATAAAAAATAAATTTATAATTTCTACGACCTACTGAGAGTCCAAATTAGTGTTAATTTTCTTTACCAGTCACGGAGATACATGGAAGCAGTTTAGAACGAAGGTTAATCCTGTGATGCTGCAACCGAAGACAGTGAAACTCTATGCTCCAGTTCTTGAAGAAGTCTCTAATGACATGATTGCTAGGTACTTCAACATTATAAATATTTTGCTAGATAAATTAGTTTTTTAGTAGTGCAGTTGCTTATATTTAAATAAATAAACAATTACTTTAAACTTTTTATAGTCGTACATATGTAATATAGTTTTCTATTAGTTCAGTTTCAATTAAGTAATTAAAGTACTTTGTATTATTTTGTTTCTGAATTAATGCAAAATACTGCAAAATAAAAATTTGCTTCTAGGTTACGGCTGCTGCGTGATGAAAACAACGTGATCAAAGATAAATTTGACATTGAGATGAATTTGTGGGCTTTAGAATCTATTGGTGTGGTAGCACTAGGTACAAGACTCAATTGCTTAGATCCCAATCTTCCAGCAGACTCCAAAGCGAGAAGGCTCATACAGTGTGTCCACGACACATTCAAATACGCAAACGAACTTGATTTCAAGCCAAGCCTCTGGAAGATATATCCGACGAAAACGTTCAAGAAGGCGATGGGCATATACGAGGAACAAGTTAAGTTAGTGCTCGTACCTTTTAATATATTTTACTTATTGGAAAATCGTATCCATGTACTTTCTTAAGTGTTTAAATATTTAATATGAACTACTGCATAATTTCTGACTACGCAAGTGAACTAAGTTGTTGTTTTTATTACAGTTTTAAGTGTATCAAAATTTGAGTAGTCTATGTTCGTGAAACATGTAACAAACGAAATGATAAAAAACACTTATTTCAGCCTAGCAAAACATTTTGTTAGTAAAGCGGTTCAGGAACTGAAAACAAAACCAAAATCAGAAGATGAGAAAGGTGTATTAGAGAAACTGCTTGAAATAGATGAAGAAGTAGCGCTGATTATGGCTTCTGACATGTTATTCGCTGGAGTAGATACAGTGAGTAACCATAAAAATTAAAATCTTACGCTCCAAACAAAAATATATTGTATTTTTCTTAAAAGCATAATTTGAAGGAATCATTTCTTAAAGGCTGCAAATACGATAACCGCTGCTCTATACCTTCTGGCTGTGAACCCTGACAAACAAGAGAAATTGAGGGAAGAACTTAAAACAAGCAAGGACAAGCGGCCCTATCTCACAGCTTGCTTGAAGGAAGCCATGAGAGTTATGCCCGTAGTTGCTGGAAACATGAGGCAGACGAGCAAGGAGTACAACATCCTGGGCTACAAGATACCTGCTAATGTAAGTCTCTATGTTCTATTTTACATTTAAGATCTTTTTAGATATTAACTTTTAATACCGAGATGGCATTCAACTTTGAACTTAATTCGAGAGTAGATAGATCTAGGCAAGCATACCTTGATTAACTACATTGTCACTAACCATCAGGTGAAATTAAAGCCATTGCAAAGCTTGAAGCCAAATACATCCAATACATAAGACTATTTCTTAAAAAATCAGAGCTTTATTTTTAAATCACCATCTTTTTCGAAACTCTCATAATGTAGTTCTCTTTATAGAACCATGTCCAACCGCAAAATGCAGAAAGGAGCCTCCTTTCCGCAATTTGCGAGAAAAAGCTTCTTTGATATTAAAGAATAAAGTTTCCAAAATTCTTAACTAGTTATAACTTTATGACTCCAGACGTACGTTTCATTCATGCATCAAGGGATATCTCTAATGGAAGATCAGTATCCGGATCCCATGAAGTACATTCCAGAAAGATGGACCGCAGAGAAAAGTGACCCTATGTATCATGGGAACGCACACCCGTTTGCTTATAGCCCCTTTGGATTTGGTGTCAGAATGTGTATTGGTGAGTTGGTCTTTTTATGACTTTTCAGATTTTTCTTAAAATATGAGAAGTCACCATTTATTACATGCATACGTTAATGAAAAAAAAAACTTAAAACAATTTAAATAAATCTTCTTTTAGATTTAATGATAAAAAGTTTTCTATAGTAAGCAACTATAGTCACAAATAATAAAATTCAAGAACTTTGCTGCAGCATTTCAAATGACATTTCTATTCCGCTTCAGGTAAAAGAATAGCTATGTTGGAGACGGAAACTTTTCTGGCTAAGGTAGTTGAGAATTTCCACATCGGTTGGGAAGGCCCACCTCCGCAGGTCGTTGCAAATGCCATCAACTACGTCACAGGCCCGTTCCACTTCATATTTGAAGATGTCAAAAAGTAAAGCATGCGTGTGCGCTTGAAAATTAATGTTTAGTTCGATGTTACCTGATTTTAACATTTTTTAATTTAATTTTTCACAAACTTAGTTTTTGTTTTTGCCTATTGGCAAGTATGTGCCTACAACCTCACTTTAGAGTAAGCGATGTGGCTGATTTCTTATTTATTTTTGATTATCTCAAACTTGTCAAACTCGCTGTACTGTCTGCAAGTCATTGCTATGTAAACAAGACAGAGGTCGTAAAAAATCAAAAGGAAATAGAAACAGCTACTGAGAGATTAAGACATTTGTGATCAGACAGAATGATCATACCGTTCAATTATAAATATATGTAGTCGTAAATTAATAAGTAAAAAAGTCAAAGTTCCCGGTAGGTAATTAAACACGGAACCTTGCTTCTAACACGACATAGTTTGTAACTATTCAAGTGAATAATTCTAACAATTTGTATCTATTGAGGGTTAATTAAGCTACCTAACTTTAAGGTGTCGAACACAACAACCAGGTATGAATCACAAAAGCTAACAACTAAAATATTCAAGTGTTGAGTGACAACAATTATTCAAAAAACTAAATAAAATATCATAATAAAATAGATTTATTGATATAAGATAATAAACTCCTGATAACGTGACTTTGACTACCCTTACAAAACGTAAGATGGATCCTCCAGTAACTAATACAGAACAGTCAATTTATATCGCGAGAAACAGCAAACTGTATTGCACAAAAACTACCTAGCGACCGTTTAGATTTTACGATACAACCTCTATGCAATGTCAACGAGAAATGTTTATAGTATTATTTGATTTTGAGTAGTTTACAAACAGCTTTTAAATTAAACCTCTAACAAACGATTAAAATGTCTTTTACTAGAATGATCCTCCTTTTTTAAAAACGATTCTTTCAACTGTATTACAAATAATTAAAGTTTAAAATCACGTGAACTTCTTTGAAGTTCATAGATTAAAAATTACGTAATTTAAATAATAAATTTAGATACCGGAGCTCGTCGCGAGTGGTTTTATATATCAAGGTCAAAAAAATTTAAAAACACAAGCAGACACCAAACAGAAGTGACCGAGTGAGATCGTGTTGTAGTCTTTGTAAATAGTGTCAAATGTTTTGATGGTAATTTTGGCGCACGTATAGCTTTCTAAGTCCCTAACTAGATACATCTGTGATTTGCGCTGAAGATATACTAAGTTGGTAAGTTTCCATTCTATTATTAACTTGGACCTTGATACTGTTGCCGGGGAGAACTGACCAGCCCAATTGGGTTGTATCGAAAAAGTTCAATCTACTTTTCGATAGAATATTGACATAACATTACTCTTTTGTTTGTTATAGCATAGCTTATTAAGCGTAAACCAGCTTTCTTAAGTGGATCGTTAAAATAGGTATTTAACATTTTAAATAACTCGTACTTTTTATTTGCTAAAATCAATAACAAAAATTTGAAAAACATAATAATATAGTATGTTGCTTTATAATAGAAATCAGGAACTTCATTTAACAAATAATTATGCATAAGTAGCAATTGTATGCAAAACAAACACTTTAAAGAGCAACTTAATAGCATACAGCTTAAATTTATTGTTATTTCTTTGTACTCTAAGAACTGTGGATGATAAGATAATCTAGTCTAGAATACTTTAATAAATAATAATATAAAGTACCACATATATTTAACTATTTTGCTGACAGTATAATTATGTTATTAGCCAACTACGACTCGAGGCAGAGGCAGAATAGTTTTATTCCATGAAAAAATAAACAATAAAACATGCAGTCTTCGTTAAAACTTTGGTCGGCTACCGGAAGAAAACCCGTCTTAAACGTCCTCATTAGGTAAGTTTTATAACGTACGTCACACGTTATACAATGACTATTTTAGATTTTTTGTTTGAGTATATACCACATACTCATTTACTGTTAGGTAGTTTGAACTCCCTTGTATTTTTGACTTCTTTTAATTGACCAAAATTATAGTTCAGCATTAAAGTACTACAAGTATTTTCAAGCGTTTATTTGATAGCGTATTCCTATTTGATAGCGTTGATTCAATATTTATTTACCTTTATATAACGAAGATTTTTTTTGTTAAATAAGTGGCCAGTCATTCTGACGTCAGGATGTGTGACCAGTTCGAAACGTCCATATAAATGGATGCGTATGCATAGTGTCCGTCCTCTATTATTTAGTTCCCATTTGATACTTTCATATTATGTTAAAAATAACCGGACTTGTGTTCATGGTCGTTAAATAAAGGAGAATGCGCAAAAATTACCCAGCTCTGGCGCAAATGAAACTTTTCTCAGAACTTATATTAATATAAAATATTTATACCTGACATCCGTCTGTCTTAAGTATATAAAACTTTGTTGAATGCACTTTGTTGAACTAAAGGAACGTGCACATTATTACGCATTAACGTAGAGAACTGATTACAGCCTACGATTAACCCAAAAAAAAATATGATAGAAAATACCCGAACTTCTATTTATCATCTCCATTAATAACTTTTGTGCAGAAGGGACTTAAAGGTTAAGGTTCAGTACTCCTTTACAATATTAAAAACTGGTTTTTCGGTATCTCGTCTTAGATTTGTGAGCAGCGCTTCTAATGCCGTTCATCTTGACAATGACGTGCAGTTGAAGGCTTTCAAGGATATCCCTGGACCCTCATCACTTCCACTAATTGGACCCGTAAGGCATTTTTTACCTGGAGGTTTGTACAGCCGCTTTTATATAATGATGCTCCATCTACGAGCTCACTTAGAATAACTTCTTCATATATCACTCTCAGATAGCTGTCAATATAGAACTACAGATACATCATCAATTTGTCCTTTAAATGTTAATTTGTGATTAAATTTTTCTGCTTCGATTGTGAATGTCAATCGGTCGAAACTCCATTGGCAATTGTATTATTATTTGTAAATAAATAAATAATTTATATCGTATTATTATAAATTTGTGAATAAAAAAATGAATAATTATAACATTAAACTGTTTGTTTCCCAAATAAATAAAATAGACTATAGATAGGTAATTGAAACCGAAACCTTATTAATAAAATTACTATTTCATTCAATTTATTAAAACAGTAACAATTTTTTTGTCATAATTTTTTTCCACGATAAAGTAGACATATTGTCTTTTTATTGATGTTTTAAATTAAATCGACACAAAGTAAGCGAAGTGATTTTATTGTTTCAAACCCATTTTTTTTCAAACTATATGTTACTTTTCAAGGTACACTGCATAACAAAACGGGATACGACTTAATGACTTTATTGCATGAAAAATATGGAGTAATTTCAAAAATTGATTCCCTATTTGGAAGGCCAGCCATCGTTTTTTTGTTTGATCCTGAAAGCATTTCACAAGTAAGAAAACATTCAACTTTTTACTAATTTATGAGCACATTACTTTTTATAAAATCTTAATTTGAATTTTAGATTCTTCGTGGAGAAAACTGGATGCCAATACGACCGGGTTTCCAGTCCTTAGATTACTTCAGAAAAGAATATAAGAAAAAACTGAAACCTAATCAACCCACAGGTCTAATCACTGAGTGAGATTCTATTCTATTTCTAGTTTTTATTTTTAACTATTTAACCTTCTCTCAAGTGATGTACGATGTAATTAATAATAAATCCCACAGATCAAATACAGATTGGTTTTTTCAAATCTTTAACATCCAGTTTCTGAAAATCAACGTAAAAATTCACTAATCAGTTATCAATAATAAAAATTTTTATCAATTAATTCGATTTGAACAGCCAACTGATGATCGAATTCATTTGTCAAGCTTTTTAGCAACTCAATTGACACTTAATAGTGATTTATCTTTTGATTAGTTAATTTTCCTAGCCTTTTAGAAACTCAATGTACATTTTCCTGCAAAACGTTTTTTCCATAAACTTATTTCGGACTGTTACGAACATATAAAAATACAGTAAATTTGGTCCCATTTTTCTAAAGCGATAAACTATAACTTTATTATTTCTACGCTCTACTGAGAGACCAAATTAGTGTCAATTTTCTTTACCAGTCACGGAGATACATGGAAGCAGTTTAGAACGAAGGTTAGTCCCGTGATGCTGCAACCGAAGACAGTGAAACTCTATGCTCCTGTTCTTGAAGAAGTCTCTAATGATATGATTGCTAAGTATTTCAACTCTATGAATATTTTGCTAGATAAATTAGTTTTTTTATAAGTCATTGCAGTTGGTTATATTTAAATAAACGAACAATTACTTTAAACTTTTTATAGTCGTACATATATTACCAAGTTTTCTATTAGTTCAGTTTAAAGTATTTTGTATTAATTCAGAAACAATTTGCTTCCAGGTTACGGCTGCTGCGTGATGAAAACAACGTGATTAAAGATAAATTTGACATTGAGATGAATTTGTGGGCTTTAGAATCTATTGGTGTGGTAGCACTGGGTACAAGACTCAATTGCTTAGATCCCAATCTTCCAGCAGACTCCAAAGCGAGAAGGCTCATACAGTGTGTCCACGACACATTCAAATACGCAAACGAACTTGATTTCAAGCCAAGCCTCTGGAAGATATATCCGACGAAAACATTCAAGAAGGCGATGGGCATATACGAGGAACAAGTTAAGTTAGTGCTCGTACCTTTAAATATACTTCACGTATTGAATAATCTTATCCATGTACTTAAGTGTTTAAATATTTAATATGAACTACTGCATAATTTCTTTTACTGCATAAGTGAACTAAGTTGTTTTTTATTATTGTTTGAAGTTAGTGAAACTTTGAGTTGTCTATCGTATCGTGAAACATGTAAAAACGGAATATTAAAAAAACACTTATTTCAGCCTAGCAAAACATTTTGTTAGGAAAGCGGTTGAGGAACTGAAAACAAAACCAAAATCAGAAGATGAGAAAGGTGTATTAGAGAAACTGCTTGAAATAGATGAAGAAGTAGCACTGATTATGGCTTCTGACATGTTATTCGCTGGAGTAGATACAGTAAGTAACCATAAAAATTAATATCTAAGGCTCCAAACAAAAATATATTGTATTTTTCTTAAAAACACAATTTCAAGGAATAATTTCTTAAAGGCTGCAAATACGATAACCGCTACCTTATACCTTCTGGCTGTGAACCCTGACAAACAAGAGAAATTGAGGGAAGAACTTAAAACAAGCAAGGACAAGCGGCCCTACCTCACAGCTTGCTTGAAGGAAGCCATGAGGGTTATGCCCGTAGTTGCTGGAAACATGAGGCAGACGAGCAAGGAGTACAACATCCTGGGCTACAAGATACCTCCTAATGTAAGTCTCTATAATCTATTTTACGTATAAGATCTTTTTAGACATTAACTTTTTAATGCCGAGATGGCATTCAACTTAGAACTTCGAGAGAAGATAGATCTAGGCAAGCATACCTTGATGGGCTGCATTGTCACTAACCATCAGGTGAAATTAAAGCCATTGCAAAGCTGGAAGCCAAATACATACAGTACATAAGGCAACTGCTTAAAACATCAGAGCTTTGCTAATAATTAACCATCTTTTTCGAAACTCTCATAATGTAGTTCTCTTTATAGAACCACATCCAACCGCAAAATGCAGAAAGGAGTCCCCTTTCCGCAATTTTCAAGAAAAAGCTTCTTTGATATTAAAGAATTAAGTTTATAACTTTATAATTCTAGACGTACGTTTCATTCGTGCATCAAGGGTTATCTCTAATGGAAGACCAGTATCCGGATCCCATGAAGTACATTCCAGAAAGATGGACCGCAGAGAAAAGTGACCCTATGTATCATGGGAACGCACACCCGTTTGCTTACAACCCCTTTGGATTTGGTGTCAGAATGTGTGTTGGTGAGTCATATTTTTCTTAATTTTATCTCATTGTATGGCAGTCTCTTTTTACTCTTTTTCCAGATTTTTCTTAAAACATGAGAAGCCAACATTTATTACATACATAAAAATGTTAATAAAAAAATCTTATAGCAATTTTAATAAATCTTCTTTTACATTTAATGTTCTAAAAATCACAAATATCATAAGTCAAGAACTTTGCCGCAGCTTTTCAAATGACATTTCTACTCCGCTTCAGGTAAAAGAATAGCTATGTTGGAGACGGAAACTTTTCTGGCTAAGGTAGTTGAGAATTTCCACATCGGTTGGGAAGGCCCACCTCCGCAGGTCGTTGCAAATGCCATCAACTACGTCACAGGCCCGTTCCACTTCATATTTGAAGATGTCAAAAAGTAAAGCATGCGTGTGCGCTTGAAAATTAATGTTTAGTTCGATGTTCTGATTTTAACATTTTTTAATTTAATTTTTCACAAACTTAGTTTTTGTTTTTGCCTATTGGCAAGTATTTACCTACAACCTCACTTTAGAGTAAGCGATGTGGCTGATTTCTTATTTATTTTTGACTATCTCAAACTTGTCAAACTCGCTGTACTGTCTGCAAGTCATTGCTATGTAAACAAGACAGAGGTCGTAAAAAATCAAAAGGAAATAGAAACAGCTACTGAGAGATTAAGACATTTGTGATCAGACAGAATGATCATACCGTTCAATTATAGATATATGTAGTCGTCGATAAATTAATAAGTAAGTCAAAGTTCCCGGTAGGTAATTAAACACGGAACCTTGCTTCTAACACGAGATAGTTTGTAACTATTCAAGTGAATAATTCTAACAATTTGTATCTATTGAGGGTTAATTAAGGCATTAAGTGTCGAAGTACGTGAAGATAAGTTATGAGTTAAGTTTCCTGTTTTGTAAATCTAAGTAATAATAAATATAATAAAATAAAATTCGTTTGTTTTTAGTTCAACCTACTGTATCACCCACCTGTTTCATCTCATTTCGTCTATTATAACGCTTTTATTTAAACCGTTAGATCATGCCTGATTTTCAGTAACACATACTTATTTTAATTTAACACCAATCCTCAAATGCATCATATGTGAATAATAGTAATGATAGCCAATCTAGACTTGCAAACACCGCAATCAGGGCTCTTTCGTTGATGTTTATTCTCCGTACTTCTCGGGACATTACCCGTGTGATGTGAGGCTGAAAGGAATAGAAGTGCACTTAGGCTGTAATGGACATGCCTAGTAAGTTCACAAATAGCTCAGGTTTCCACGTCAATATACTTCATACCTACTTAACATTATAAAAGCTCAAATGACAACCGGCTCATATTTAAAAGATATATAAAATCTTTTTTAAGGATTTCATTGCGCGTTGGTCTAAATCTCTGGCTTTGATACGCGAGGACCCAATTTCAAATTCCAGCCGGGGAAGGTTTCATTTTGTGTTCAACTCAATGATGGATTTTTATTTATGTCTATTTAAAGATGTATTTATGTATGCAATTGTGTACTAACATCTTTAATTATTACTCATTGACATAAGCATCTTGTATGATTCGTCCAATCAATTATAATTTATCATTTAAAGTAACATATCCTACTTAAGCAATTACAAATATGTTAACTTTATTCAATTTTTTTTTAGTTATATCATAAAAGTGAAGACGTGATTTGTGAGGAGGTGATAGCTCAGTTTGTTAAACCGACCCGACCCGACAGGTCTTGTGTTGCCGTTCATTGTAGCTGCCATGTTTCCCATTGTGCCCGGATAGTGGCAACAGTTTCGCAACCTGTGACACTGGGACTCAACAACTGAGAAATGTGGCGTGAACACCTCTGCCAACCCCTCTCGAAGGATTACGATGTGAGTTTATGTTTTAATGTTATAAAAGTAATTAAAATAAATGTTTTATTTCGAGTCTGCAAAGTAAACAGCTGTATTAAAGATTTATTTTCAGGTCCAATCAAGATATAAACTGGAAGTGGATGAACAGCTTACAATAACGAAGCACGTTCTTAATAGTTAATCCTGTATCCTGCTACTAATAAGTTCACTAATAAGGTTAATCCCTGAAAGCTTATCTTATTAATTGGACTAATTCTATACACATTTATAAATTAACGTATTCACTAAAACGTACTCTACCCGATCATACGTTTAATTAAGATGACTCATTTATTAATTTGACTATGGCTCTTTTACAAAGTTCATCTGAACTATGTAAATAATTTACCTCCTTTTATATAGTTTGGTATTATAAAGAGTTAAGAATCGGTATATAGAAGGTAATATTCAAAACTACTCATTCCGTTTCAAAAATTATCCGCTTATATTTAGGATGAACTACGGTTTATAGCCAAAATTTTGACTCTGAAAATATTAAAACAGCTTCGAAGCAGACAAATCCCGGGAATATCTAATGATATAATTAAACTATTAGCTGTATTTATCCAATAAACTCTTAATCTCACGCAATAATAAAACCAAAAATCGTAACAATGCTTAGACTAATTTGTCTTTCTCGATTATTTATTTATTTTTAGGTTCAATACTAGTTTGGTAATATTTTCGTAAATGGACACATAAATTGATCAATTTCTAATCTCAACCATTGGCTTTTGTCCAACACTAATCGCATGCGCTACAATACACCTCATTTTAAACATAATGTGTTTTGAAAACTAAAAATTAAATAAAGTGTTTATTTTTATGTGTTTTAAAGATTATTTACATTTTTATTTGATTTATTTAAATTGTCTTTAAATCCAACAAAACAAAAGGACATCAAAACGCGATCGAAAACCGAAACGTGAATTTAAATTACAAGAATTTAAGTACACAAATCCATTCCCAACAGACAACGAAATAAAAGGTCCCAAAACCTATAAGTTACCTACAGGTAAAACATATCTAATTAGGGCACGTAAACACGGAGACTATTTATACTCGTTCGTCGTTGAAGTGGGATCACTTAATCCTTTACTCGTCGCATTTGTTTTGAAGCTTTCATCCTCAAATGAAAACCTTAAGCCTTCGTGTTTCCAACCTTTTCAACTTTCATAAACGTCGTATTGAATAAAACATACGGCTTCTTATTCATGAATCGATGATTTCACCAATCGCTCTTTTGACGAGCTGTTTTCAAGTTTACTTATTATTAGGTATAGTTAGCAGTGCATTTCAGTTTTCATCATTGACTTCAAAGTAAATGTCTTTTTTAACCATGCTATTATTAAAATTACCATAATGTCATATGGTTATGTCCGACTGGCACCCTTTTATGACAAAACCGCTTATCCGACCGTAATAAAAATTCATTACGAAGGCAGAAAATAGTTTTCTTACAAACCACAAAAGCTACCTTTAATCTTTATCTTTCAGAGACCGCAATCCCTTTTTTCCTTTAAATATAAAAGAACTCGATATCATTTATAGAAAGATACATTATAGAATAATAACTAGCTTATAAGCCTTAGTTATAAGCCTTCAACATTTTGACACGTAAATCTATCCGTTATTCTCGAATAAAATAGACCACTGTATACGACGGTAATCCCAAAAGCGACACATAAATCTTTGAAATATAGATATTGAAACACAAACTTCAAAAACAGCTGTCCTCGGCGCTAGCTGTTCAGAACAAAACTTAGTATAAAGCTAAGGTTGTCGAGTTGATTTTTTGTGCTGATAAGCTTATTAACTTTGTCAATTTGTATTCTGCATTCTGAGCTTGTGTATCCATGATGCCGTTATATAGGCAGCTTATGCCGAACACCTGTGGAAAATGGAAACATCTATAGATTTTCTTATCCGATTACCTTATTGAGCTAAGTTTTTTTTTGTATTATCAGATGTTTATGCAAGTAATAATAACTTACCTTGTCTGTTGTTTACAATAAGAAGTTGCGATACGTGTTTTAAGCCATTTGTTATTTTAATAATAATAACTTTTATAGTATCATTTTGCAAACGATATACTTACAAGTACGTTCATTTTTCCCACATTTTTATACACTCACTTTCTTGTTTGTTTGTTTGTCGTTCCGGTTGGATTTTTGCAACTCAATTTTGAGGCACTTCCCAATAAGCTAGCAGGCTAAAATTTTCAGGGTAGCTTCAAAACCGATGACAATGCAATTTACGACTATTAAAACGGCTGTACCGATTTTCATAAAATTTGTATGGAGTGACTTTTGAGGCAGATTTTTTTTATAAAATAACCCTACGGAGCTATACACGTCATGTTAATATATCCCATTAATAATCCCTTAAATACTCGTAATATACGCCCCCACGTTTTGAGTGGCCCCTCTTTCAGCCCCGTAGGGTTGTTTTCTTATTTTTAGGACATTTAAAAACGTGGGTTTTTAGATTTTTTAAATCTATTATTAAGTTATATAAATTTTTGAGACACATTAGGCTTTACGACCTGGAAGGAACCAGTATGCTCGAATATTTTTTTAAGGCTTTGTATTTGAAGCGACACTACGCTTTACAATTCCCATTGAAGGTGTAACCTGTTCTTATTTCTGTTGTGAGGGGTTCTGTTAAAAAATATAAAGGGCTGTAGCAAAATCATTAGGTAATTCAAAAACAATTGTAAAGCGTACGTATGTTCCGTTAACAATATTATAAAATACATCAAAAATTTCGCGTTCATATTTATTGATTCTTTGATGTTGTTAATTGCATTACGAAAGCAATTAAGGCACTGGCCCTCACAAAGTAACCGTTAAACGAATCCCCGCGAGCCAGATTAAAAATAATTGAACCGAAGCACAACCTAATTTGATAACCTAAAATTCGTGCTCTTGAAATCTTTGGTTCAGCAGAAAATAAACGAACCCAAGTATTTTCACGTTAGTTTTAAAGAAAAGCGTTGTCTAGTTTGGATTTAGAAATAGCTTTTAAATGGTTTAGAGAAATCTCTCGATACCACATTAGCAAAGAGAGATAAAATTAAAATAGACTTAATCTGCCCCTTAGGAGCCCGAAACGTAAAACGAACTATTTCGTCATTATTTAACAAAGAAATTCAATCCTCGCTACAAACACATTTGTCCTCTGTTAATCTAAACCTCTCAATTCCATAGCCTTTCACCACGAAACGGCCCGTCTGTTTCAAAAGATCCCTTTCCCAAGGATTTACGAGCAAATCTTTTAAGTGTTTCCACACACTATCTCTCGTAGTTTCCCTGACAAGCGCGATCAATTCAACCCGCAATCACAGTAGCTGACGGCCACCACCCGCCATATAATGGATTACAAATCCCGCTGACGTATGCCTCAGAATGCCAACAAAAAATATCTCCATTCTACTTTATTTTATCGCATTTATTATCAGCAGATAAATGGTAGGGTGCAAGGTCTGGTTCAACCCTCCGATTGACCTACAACTTCATGACTGATGACGCCGTTTTCTGATTCAAAGCTTTAACCTGTCTTAATTTATCGCATAGCGTTCCTTAAACACATAACGGCAGAAAGAAATAAAACAAAGAAATGGAATTATTCATAGCTTACGTACGGAAGGTAATTTCTCAAGCTATTTTTCTCATTTAAAAAACAAAGTAGTGCCAGCGAAGACTTTAAACCCCACCTGAGGCGTGTTCTTTTTCTCTTTTCTTTCCGGTAAAGGTGATATTTGAATTGTAAATATAATTTGAATCGCACGCCAGGGAAGGTGCAGCGCGACAAACTAGACTTGCGCCGGGTGACCATTTGCATTGCAACTATTGCATCTTTCAAAATACCTGCCTCATGCATAAACAGTGAACTGCCTTGTGCTGTGATAAATTTATATCCCCTTTGTTTCCCAGTGAGCTCTTTGTTAGGATTTGTATCTTTATACAATACATTATATCTCTTTTCAATGGGAAAATATACAAAAATGGGTATTTGGAAGGATAGAACTCTTTATCCAAAGTGATATCAAATACATTTTCCAATAGACCTTCATGATCTTCAATAAATTTCACGTAGAGAACCGCAAATTCTTTATTAATGTATACCTAAACGGTTTTAATATGGATGTAAACTATTTACTTCCTTAAATATTAGTGGTGTTTAGTATATTTAATACAGGCCAAACCCTTTAAGGCTTAATAAAATGGGTCGAATTAAGGCCCATAAAGGCCTCTAATAAATACCGATCTCAAAGGACTGAGGGTCAAGTAAGTAATCAGATCAAACAGAGCCATTCTATTTTGCAAAACAGACGTCACTGTTATTAGCTACATAATGGCTTTCAGTTCTTTTATCTAGTCTGAGTACCTGAAATCCTATTTTCTTTAAAGCTTTTAGAAAATCTCTTACACATAGATATTTTAATTTTGAATATTTACCCTTTTATTTTCGACTAGTTTTCTTAAAAATTCTTAAAAAATATTTTTTTTAATACCAATACTCAGCCCTGTCGTACCTATTTAACCTCTACTAAGCGTGGGCGCGGGTTGAAAGGAGGTTCATACTAATAGTAAAAATACTTTATTCATTTAGATGAAAAATTAATTAATCTTAATACATAAAAACATCTTTAAAGAACAATACAATTGTATTATTGTTGTATTGTTTTGAAGTTTCGCAATAAACGCATGGTTAAATTAATTAATGCGAAACTCTACAACAGTACATTCCCAATAATAACTTGCCAATTATCGAGTTTCGTATGAACTCATTAGTCTCTTACTTATTTAATACACATATGACAGATATTCTCTTTTTTATTTATTTATTATAAGAGCTTTGTCGCTAAGCGATAATATCACCCGGTAAAGGCAAGGAATACAAAACAGCTAAAAAAACAAATACAATTTTCAATTTTTAAAGCCTAATTCAACCAACTTAAATAAAAATTGAGCCTCGTACGATGACGGATTAGACAAGATGGCACAGATACGACGGATATTCTTACAACAGATTGTTCTTGTTGTTTGTGTTGACGACCTCGGTGGCGCAGTGGTGTAAACAGCCGACTGCTACGCTAGACGTTCCGGGTTCGAATCCCGGCGGGGGCAAGACTTTGTGTTATTTGCAAGACGCATTGTTTCGCTTACCGGTCTTGGATGTGGTATTCTTATCTATGTATTATATACCATATCGTTGCTTAGTTCCTGTGACACAAGTTCTTACGATACTTACTGCAGGACAGAGTCAATGTGTGTGTCGTGATGTGGTTTATTTATTTATTTTATTTTACAGTCTCAAAATACGGGATATTTCTAATGTCATTTATTACCGTACTAGGTTTTAATATAATATATATCATTGATATCCCGTTAACGTAGATAAATGCGTGTATATAAAAACATAAACAAAACCTAACTTAAAAAGAAACCTCAAGCCCGGGCTTAAACAATTTAGTTCACAAGAAACAACATCACTTTGTAAACAAAAACACGGTCCTAATGAGTTTTTTATTGACTCCGTAAATCACGTTAAAAAAATATTCTCACTTACCTTTATCGTACGATACTGTGTGTGAAAGATAAGGTAATACTTACAGAAGTATTCCCTGACTCTCAAAGGCAATTTCGAGATGGGATAAATAACATGGTGTTTCGGAAGGCACGATGAGTAAATTCAAAAGTTTTTCTATTGAAATCTCGGTGGCCATCCATTTTATATCCTTCTGGGACATACCGTTTATCTCGAGCAATTGCCTTTTGTAGTAAAATCGGATGTTACTTTAGTAAAATCTCTTTAGATTTTTTATTAAAGTAATTCGGGATAGTATATTATGAAGTTTGAACATCTAAAATTGAGGCTTAGGATTAGATGAAAACTTTCTATATGTTTTAGCAATGTGCAAGATGGTTTTATAAATGAGCGTCAGGATATGTGATGATCATCGCATTGCTAAAGATCACATAACTTTTTAAACCAATTGCTTATTTACAAAACTAACTTGCACATTGTTAAAACATATAGAAAGTTTTCATCTAATGCTAATGATACAAAGCAGTGTTATTCGAATGACAAATTAGTGAACGACGACCTTTACTGGAATCATAAGAATAAAATTCTTGTTAAAAGATTGGATGTCCCACGAAGCACAGTCGCATATTATTTTACGTCGCCAGAGACGACTAACAAGAATTGTCTAAGTCTAAGACAATCTTAGGGAATTTGTCTCCTCGAATTTTTGAGATACAAAATCTCGTGTCGTCCGTTTCTCTAAGGATTTATAGCGTGACAACACAGTCGTTGTGGCAATCTTTTTATCTTGAAAGCTATTCGAGAAAATTAAACTTTATCTATTCTTATAAAAAATTTTTTTAGATTTTATGCAACATTATTTTGATGTTATACTTTTACTTACACTGAAAAACTCTTAAGGTAAATTAATTAACGATTTAAACAAATTCTTTGTGCTTGTTTCGAGATTGACAAAAGTTTACGACATTGATGGAAAAGTTTGAACAAAGCCGGGCTGACTTGGGCACAAACAAAAGCATTTATGAAATTAATAGTCTAAAGGGATTCTGTGACAGCAGTCGGTTCGCTATTTAGACGCTATTTAACTTGCAAAATGATTAATATTACCGTCACTGTGTAGAAACGATTGTATCTCTGTAATAGAAAGCACAAACAAAACAACTTAATTGCTCGTAGCTCTATAGCTGCTCTTTTAATTATACGTTTGATCCATTTTTTACATTGTTTTCCAATTTTTAAACAAGAATTCGAACAGTTTCGAGTAAAATTGTTAGGTAAAAGTTCCTCCCTGAGAGAGGCTGCGCGGCAAAATTTCTTCAACAAACACTTCCTCAGTTTATTTCAGAATTGAAATTAAGAACTTAACGAGATCAGTAATTTGGTAAACTTGCTGACTACTGAACTTCTCGTTTCATTAGTTAAGTCAACAAAAGTCTGTGTGTCGGAAAATGTTAAGGTAATTTACTATAAAGAAATCCTCTCTGATCCAATACACTTTCAATAAAATAATTTATATAATTATTAGATGTTACGTTTTGCCTCAGTAAAATGTAATTATAATAAAGTTTAAGATATGACGATAGTAAATAATGATACCCATTGGAAGGAAGTAATGATTCTCATATGGAGCTCATATGGATGTGATTGCTGCAATGTCAAGGGTAAATCGTAGGTAAGTGGGCCTACACACGCGATCCCCCATTACGTATATTAAAACTACAGGGCCCACCCTCTCACTGACCTCCACTCAAATATATTTACCATTTCCAATGGTTTGAAGGAAAACGTTGGATTTCCGTGAGAACACTTTTTAAATTATCATTTACTAAAGTCACTATTTTAGCAAAGTTAGCATTTTACTAAAGTTAAACCAAGTGAAGTACTCCCAGTACTCCCAATCCGATTGGTAGGTATTCTATTTCTTTCAAATTTTAAGATTATTTAAGAAATTGAATTGTTTCGGTCTGGTAAGTTTAGCTGATTGTCATTTTTTAACAATGTACGAAAAGTTCATTTAACGATATTTTTTATTGGGTATCGATTCATTTAGAACTCAGTTGAGTATCTGACCCGTGCTTTCGGAAGCACTTTACAATTCAGAAACTCTTCACATGAAACCTTAATTACATCTAAACCTGCTACGTGTGTGAGTTTTAATAAGCAAAGTTGAATCAGCTTGTTTTAAAACAAAGTATTACGAGCTTGTACATTACACTGGTTGTTCGAAATCCGACAGTCTCTAAAAATCTACCGTCAAATTTGCAAATAGAACAAAGAAAGTGGTCCGTTGAAAGTTTTATATATCCTTTTTTCTTAGCCAGTAGTTATTTGCGCTCATAGATATGAATGAGATTTCCATTAGCATGTGAATGTGGCTACAGTTTTATCTCACTAAGGCAGACAACTGTTGTGGGTTTGTTTTTGTTTGATTTTACTAAAAGCGTTTGATTTGCTTAAAAGCTTTTCATTCATCTTCCCTTAAAAAAATTACCATGATAATTAATTATCATGGTAACTTCTTCTAACAAAATCAATAAAATGAAATAAAATGAAGATTCCCAACAAGAAATCAAATGTTACATTTTTAGGAAACAACAATCACCGAGACACTTCTTCAATTTTCTCATTTAATTATAACTGTATAGACCTGATATCAATCATAAACATTTGAAATATCTCATCCACCTTTATGATACAAAACAAACCGGTATTACATCCTGGAGTGGTGAATACAGAATCCCATTTTGAGTTAAGCGGGTGTTGCTATAATGGCTTATATCGTAAATCTGATGGGAGCTACCCCGTGTTGGTGCTGATGGGGTTTTACCGGGTACCCGAAACTGATACTTTCACTAAAGAGCGAATGGATGATATAATGTAGTGAATATTGAAAAAGATTTTATGATTGAAATAGTGTATTTATATATTATTTTCATTTAGATAGTGAAATAGTAGCAACATCTCTTGACGAACTAAACTTAATACGAAATCTAAATAGAAAATATCAAACATTACAATTAATTAGATTACATAAACTCAATAAAATCATCATCTGATAATAATTATACATGACGACCCACACATTGCTTCGGCCCTGCACTAAGATATTCTTGTATATAAGCAAGCAAGGCACTACGCAACGATACGGTTTATTATACTACACAGATCAGAATACAACATCCAAGACCGGTAAGCGAAATACTACGTCTTTACGTCTACGCTTACGCATACGTCTTGCAATTAACGCAAAGTTCCGCCCCCGCCAGGATTAGATCCCGGAACCTATAGCGTAGCGGTCGATGGATAGGTTAAATAATTAAGTACAATTACCTAAAGATAATAATGTTATTTATTTCTATATAATTTATATTTACGAAAAAAATCTTAAGATTTCTCAAAGCATTTTCATACATGTCTAGACGGTGTAATTAAATTAAATCAATCGAAAAAACTTCGTTTGCTTCAGAGTTTAAAAACTTAATAAGACCCTCAACTTAATACTACTTTTAATTTTATTAATAAACCCTTTAGAGAGATTGACGTTTTTATTTTTTATGTACTTTGATTAATAAAAATTATTGTAAAGAATCAACAAAAATTGTGCGGTTTAACCACATAACACAGTACCAAAAAACTACTCCGATACATGGAGTCAGAATAATTTTACTATCAAATAAAAATAACCGGAGTCATATGTGAAAATTCGACTATTTTGTATTTTTGAGAACATCATTTTAACTCTCGCAAAGTTCAACAAAACAATCAGAATAGCAAGAAGTGACATTTTAAGATAAGTATTCTCGATTTTTATTTTTCCTATCCTTTTATTTCCGCATGTAGTATGAAAACATAAGCCGCCCGCAAATCGAGATATAGGGCTTAGTATAATAATACTCAGTTTGAATTATTAGTTTTACCGCGGAATGTATTGCTATTCAAATTCGAATCCATCTTTTCAGCGTTGATTAATCTCGGTTGATTCAGCTAGTGTAGGTTGCTCTATACAAAGCCCACTGTATACAATACGTATTATGGTCGTAACACACCTATCAACTCAGAAATGGAACGTCAAAGTCTCGCCTCGTGGCTCGCCTTTTGCCTTGCTGTCAAAACGGCAACGCAGATTTGTGTGCGTACAAACGTTAACGCAGATACGGCAACGCGACGCAGATTTGTGTGCGTACGGAATTTTATATAAATGATACTGAACGGCTCGAGTTGATCAGTTTTCGAGTAAACAGGTGTGGTGCGACCTTTAATCTCATACTCTGGTTTTATTTACACATGCAAATGTACGCCAACGTGTAATGTTTGTTTTAATAGAAACGTCAGAGCTGAGTGCCACTATTATGATTCAATCGACTATTCATTTTGTTCTCTTTACAAAACTAAAATTGAAATTCGGAGAATGATACTGTTTTAAACTATTTTGAATGTGATGTTAATTTTAGTGAAGGTATATCGTAATTTTTCAAAAATTGAATTTAATCCAAAAAATTAACAATGAGGGATGTTAAACGATTGACTTTGAAAATTTTTATAGGTAACCCTAAAAATCTCAGATGAAATCAGAATATTTTCTTTCACTCCATTTAATTAAGAAGAAGTTCGAGTGAAGTTAATTCATTACGTACAATGTGTTACTATTAGAAAAGTTTCGGTTTGATATTAATATTTGAGTTTATATACTTACAAGTATATTTATTGATAGTTAAATACAGATCCCTCCTATTAAGGCCGGAGGGGTCAAGTTAGAAGCAGTCGATCGCAAATATCGAATTAAGGCGTCTAACCCCATATTTTGATAAAGTTTCTATACCCATGTCAAATCTGAATCTCCCAGTATCAAATGCAGATTACTTGGCAACATTTACGACAACTTCATCCCAATCATGTTACAACAAAACTCTAGTTTAACCGCGATTTGACCTCGCCAAAACTTTGATTCCAATTTTAATTTTACAAGAAATCTTTGTCAAAAAATTCAAACTCTTTGATGGCAACTACACGCATTTTTTTACTAATTTAAGCTTTAAATATTAATTAGATTTGCGAAATTAGTAAAAAAAGATTTCTACAAATTTAACGTTTACAAAGTTCAAAACGACCTTTCGGAATAGCCGTAAGATAAAATCTGAATTGTAAATGTCGTATTAATTAATTTTAACATTAATTACTACACCTTTTTGTGTCCTCCGGCGACAACACTGTGATAAACAAATATATGGAAATGTAAGAGATTTCATTATCATTACTCTTACTTAAATTAGGTTTGCTTGTTCATTTTATTAGGAACTAACAACATTGTGTACAAAGTAAAAAATAACTCTTACTGAAAAATATAAATGTTAAAATTTTGACCATTTTATTCCACGAGCTACAAAATACCTAACTTAAATATCATATCTTTAATATTTCAACATATAAATTTCGAGTTACCTAATTGCTCTTTTCACACCGTGCATTAATCAAACTTTTGATAAAGTATCATACTTAAATATATATTTTTATATATCTCTATATATATTTAAGTGTGTATATATATATATATATGTGTGTATTTGTTTTAGTTTAATTAAATGTGTCGATAAGAAATAATACTTTATAAATATCACATTACTTCAACTATCATTTTCTTGTTTGAGGCGCTGCTCAAAAGTGTATCTTGTGTTGGTCCAGCAACTTTTGTGTACAAAAATATCCTCCATACCAACCATCCACCCTCCATAAGAATCTGTAGTTGCACTGTTCAGTTGCCGCGGCGGCTTTCGGAATCAGGTAGAATGAAATGGTTGTATGAAAAAATAGCAGTTCTTAGAAACGACACAAGACACAAGTTTGCGCAGCGCCTTTAAATATATAGACTTTTTACCAAGCAAGAGATATGAAATTGTTGAGGACTAAGTAGTAATATCAATAAAGATGTTGATATATCTGACATGAGCTGTGACTTCCATGCCTCCGCGTCACCTCGTGTGACCTCAAACTCGTTTCCACATCATTTGCATACTCTTATGAGAATTCCTTTCTTCAATTTATCTGCTGTCAACATATTGGCTTTATGACTCACATCAACACATACACACACTTACACCGACATCCGTTATAAATCAAAATCTCTTTAAAATACTAACGTTCGTTTTACAATTACTTTTTACCAAGGTTAAACCGTTTTGATTATTTTTTTACCAGAAAATTATTTAATTTTGGACCTAGGTTTCGAATTCTGTGAATTGAAAATGTTCTAACGTAGCCCGAAGCTATTAGCTTTTAGATATCATCCATTTGTCTTGGTGAACTGTATGAGTGTTTGTTTAATCATAAATTCATATCTCCCTAGAGAACTCTTAATGTACTGTATTTTTATTTACATTTGAAGTTGTTTCCGAAGAACGCCTGAAGGATGAGAAATATGTGGAATATTTATCTTTATTTTAATGAAGCTTTCAGCGTTATTAGCGGTATATTTCATAAGTCTAGTTATCTTTTAATTTTATGTCCTCCATAAATTACGTTGCAACTTTCATACGTGATTAATAGCGTAGTTAATGAGGTACTACGCCGTGGCTGCTACGTCCGTAGCCGACTACACCGCCTCGGCGCATTGACTACGGAGCATGATTACTTTTTGAGGGCACACTCTGATTTGTCTGAAAGCAATCTCGGAATAAGACTGCACCATAATACGCCCATCTCTAATCAAACACAGTACACGGTATATTTATTTTAATACCAACGTTTCAGCTCGATTTTATCTCAGAAAGGGAATTCAAGTTTAAATTACTTTTGAACTTTCCTTCAATTTATTAGCACATTTGCATAATAAGGGAAGCGGAGATAAAGATAAAGGTAAGTAATTGTATCTCAAAAGACAATATGAGATAGCTGTGGTATACTCACTAATACAAATATCATTAAGCAAGATTACTTTTTTAACTGGTTGTCTCGAACAATTTTAGGATTCCGTAAAAGAAAAACTACTTGATGCGGTCTTAAGTCGAAGGAGATACCAATATTTTTACCAAAACTTACGCTTTTCTACTAGTTTTTATTATCTGAATGTAAGCGTCTGCTGTAGTAATCTTTTTTAAAAAATATCTCTAGAATATAAAACTGACTTACCGTGACAAATTATAACAAGTAAATTATTTGAAACAAACAAATGTACATACAAAACAAAAGGGAAAAGAAACCCAAAACAAAAACATCCAGTCATAAAAATTACTAGAATACAATTAACTTTTCTTAAAATTCTTTGGCATTCTTGCAATATATTATAATTCTGCTGTTTGTTGTTAATTATGTAAAAAATGATTAGTTTTGTAGATAATATCCCTAGTCATCCCTTTTCATACTTATAATATCAATATTCCCTTTTCATACTTATAATTCAAGTTTTAGTACAAAATATATATCTATGGTCATTTCACGTCATAAACGTGTGAATCGAGACCATGTTTTATGATCAGTTTATTCGACTACCAGAAATCGGATTGCATTTTTATGTTGAACGAAAATAAATACAGAAAAAATCGACAAAAATATCTGATGACGGTGGAATATTTTATTTTCATGAAGTAAAAAAAATCTGACATCTAATTTAAATTAAAAAATATATGAATATTATTTTTAGCTTTATTATTTTCTACATTAATTACTACTATTATTTATCGCCAATTATTAAAAAATAGAAATAAACCACATTAAAAACTAGGTATAGTGCCAGGCCAGGCAGCATGATGAATGGTTTGTTACCAAACTAAGTATTTCAACTTTCAAGATACGACAAACTTTTGAAGAAAAAGTAAAAAGGTTAAGTCAAGAAAACCGATTCAACGAGGAAAAATTAAGTTAAAATGATAACTTGATACCAATAAATCTTTTAAATTGACCAAGTTCCTGTAAAAAAGATAAAAGAGAATTGTAAATAAATTTTACAAAAGGTCTTCTATGACTTCATTTCCAACAATTCTTTCACCAGAAAGGGTTAAATAATTTCCTCGTTTGAAATTGAAAAAGCTTTAAAAATATATTGTTCGGATTAATTCCGGAATGCTAACGAAATGTAAATTTTATTGGGTACTCCACGGACAAACCCCGCCTAAACTCCGAAGCCCAATTTTGATAATCCCGTTTCTATTTTATCTTTTGCTAAGTCGTTTGTGATTATCCTCTACTTTAATCTGTTGATGTTATCCATCGAAGGAACGTTAACCTTTTCTTAAACTTTAACCCGATTTAAATTCAAGAGAAAGCTTAAACTTTTATTCACTAATCGTTTAAGACTTTCAACGAACCAGAATGACTTTAATTCGAATTCATTTGCGAATTCGTTGTAAATAGGTTTCATAGTTTTATGACTACAGCTTCCATTTTATTAGCCAATGATTCGCCTCGACTTTAACTACTTTTAATTAATATTTCTTCAGGGCTATATAAAACTTTAGTTCACCTATTTTTTATTCTATCGTTGTTCTTAATTAAAGATGCTCTCTAGTAATCAAATACCTTAAGTGTGAATTCAATTTTATATATCTATACGAAGGTAACAATCTTAATGAAAATATTAAATTCCTTGTTTATTTCTAGAAATCATACATAACTTACACCAAGTTGACGAGAGTGAGATAAAATCTTCAGTATATGGTCCTCACGTTTTAAATTTAATACATCCTATAAAAACAAAGAGTTAAGTCTATTTTATGTTGAATTATTCTAATAAAGAACACTCGAAGTTTTCATCAAATAACCGCTTCAATCTGATCTATTATTTTAAAAATCTGTAGCGATGTTAAACGAATATTCAAAGCACGTTTTATCAATCACTATAAGTTGATACGAAGTTGAATTAGTTTTTGCGCTAGATCGGATAGTCCGTCAGCTCACAGCTGGTCACTAATCAAACTTCTTGGACCCTCATCAGTTTGCCCTGACCAGTCACTTATGACAACCACCGAAACACTTCCCTACTCAGCTTAAAGGCTATTTTCGAAAAATTCGTATGGCATTTAAATGTGAAACGATCGATGTCATCCGCGTAATAAACCATTTATGATAATTTATTATGTCCATTCATCACATCGCTGTCGTAACGAACACTAGCATTAGGTACTATTTATTTCAAAGGAATGGAATGTTACCATACCATTTATGAGTAAAATTTTCAGGTTCTCAGTAAACTTTTGAATTGAAAACATTTTGACGTAGTTATATCGAGTGGTTTATTAATTATATTAGACCCGAAACGATTCAATCTAATTAAGTATTTACTGTTTTTACGCACAAGCTTATTTTTTCGACTTCAAACCTTATTTATTTTATTATTTAATTTATAAGGTCCCTTTGCCTCTGTAGTCGATCCGTTCGTTCGTCCATTTGTCCGTCAGCAGGCTCATGAAACATCAAAAAATAAACATAGAATTTTACAAAATATGTATTTTTAATCGATGTTTTTACCGATTGTACGGATCCTTTGTTTTAACCAGACTCGTACTTGACAAGATATTTTACTTCGATATTTTCCATACTAGACTTTACCTTACCTTTAAAACATTTATCTATGTTTCGCTTTTTTTGTGTTAATCTGTAAGTCCTGTGATTCTCAGTTTACCAGCTGCAGCTACTATCAATTTAAAACACAATATTCCCGAGAAGAGATTTCATTTCTTCAAGTTCTCGAATCAAGACAGGAATAAAAAGTATTGGACAAAGTCGATGGATGAATCAAAAACTGGATGTGGTCACTACAGTGAATCTATTACTATCGTAAGTACGGGTGCAGCGAATAACTTCCATATTTTAAAATCATAAAATAAAAGTATTGTTGATTTTTACCTTTAAAATTTGGTTTCATTGCATTTTAACATTCATAATATTCATATTCTTAAGGGACGATTTGTATACATTAACAGTTCAAACATACTATTAGTCTCGAACAAAAAATTAAAGTCATCACCACTCGGTAACCAGACCTTGTTCTTTAAAAATATTCCTATCTGGTTAGAACGTTAATACAACCTAATATAAGGAAAATCGGACACACTAACACTAACGGAGACTTTAACATTAACGTTTGTTACTTTTTTGTTTAAAATTGCTTTCTTTATTCATTAAGAATCTTCTAAAAGGGTTCCATCTAATAGTTGTAGTAAGAATTATTAAAAAAAATTGATGAAGTGATCTATTGTTAGAGCATTCACACTAATGACTACTATATTTTATCTCTTTAGGAGTAGTATAGTGCAAGGGGCCACTGAATGCAAGCAGCTATCAATTCTGTTCCAGTTATATTTAGTAAGTATTTTAGTGATGCCTATGACCAGCAAATCAAACAAGTAATGTGTTTCAAGTTCAGTTGTTGTAAAATTCGTTTCCAGTTCTGTTGATCTGTGTAAGGAGAATAAATTGCATCGCTAACTGCGGGCTTTACGTCAATGAAATCTTTGCCGGCAGAATCTAGATAACAACGTTAGCCTGACTTGAACTAACTAGAACAAAACTAGTCATTACTCAATTATAAGTTCTTTATGTTGCCTAACCTTATTCATGATTTATTCGAGGAACACGTTTTGAAATTAAAATTTGTTATTTCATTTTCTTTTAAAGAACTACTTTCAATCTAACCTACCTAATGTACATTCTATTCCTATTAGCTTTTAACTTTTACAGAAAATATAATATTGTAAATACAAGTTTTGCTCAAAATTTCAACATATTTCAGTGAAAATCCAACGCTGTACATTTTGAATAAATTAAAAGCACATTGCAGTCTACTAATATACAAAATAACTTCTGTGTTCAAATATCCTTTGTAGTAAACTGTTACAAATATTTGTTTACTATTGTTACATTTTAGAAAGGCTTCATATAGAAACATACCAAAACACTAATTAAATTCTACCGAATAATATGAAAATCCTATTCAGTTACCTACATTTTAAAAATATAAAGTAAATTAAAAATTAAAACAATTTATAAAAATACATCGTATTTTTGTAGATATTATTTAAAGAACAATTTGAATATGAATATTTCCACATTACAGGTTTCATACATTGAATATAGCTGTAATGAATAAATATGCTGACCTGTAATCGCACAGGATTCAAGCTTATCTTCACGTGACTGGAGTTTCCTGCGACTTATCAACGAATTAATTAACGTTCTTATCGTCCATTCCACAACTCTAACTTATTTCAAAATTTCCACCAAATCCAATACCTAATCTAACACTCCATCTAACTTGCCGCCCAAAAGGTACCCATCGATTTTATCGCTTTCCTTAAATAATTGGACATCTCTGTGATTGTTTTTTCAAAGACAATTTCGTGATTTTTATGAGAATTTTTCATTTTTTATTGTAATAAGTAGTAAAAAAATATATTGCACGAAATTTTTATAAAACCATTTGTGGAAAATTTAATAAAACCATTTGTGCATTTGCATTCTATTAGCATTAAAAACCAGTGTAAGATTTTCAACTTAAAAAAATCTTTGAAATTGTGAGTTAAAATGAATGAATATCTTTTCATGTTGATCAATGTAAAAAAAAAAAATATGAATTTTTGAATTTTTGACTTCAGAAGATTAAACAAGCGGTGACTGCGCTCAGTTAATGAAAAATTTGTTTATAACCTCTTTAAATTTAATGGAAACACTAACTTTGCTATTTTCGCTGCCAACATGAATTCTTTTAACTAAGAAGACACTTCTATTAAAGAACCCAATATAATCGCAGGTTCCGAAGCGCCGTAAATTGGAGATCTGCCAGAAAATATGAAAATATTTTAGTTAAATTAAAAATGAACCTAAAAAGAGATTCTTTTCAAGTTTTAGCGGATACTTTTATATTTACGACTTCCTCTTGCATTTTTCTAAGAAGGTGCTTATTTTAATAAATAGTCCCTACTTATTGCATCAATATATTTAATGACTATTTTATAAAAACGAAATTAAAGAATGGCTATGTTTATTTAATTTAATTGTTTAGTAATTTAATTAAATCATGCCTTCTTTAGTTTACATTTTGATATACACGATTGTTAAGAATTGCTTAATTTGTACAGAATTGTTTATTATGACTTCAATTAGTTACAATTTGTTTTATTTGAACAACATTTAACAAAACAATTAACAACTGAAACCCTGAATTAAGGTAAGGTTAAACTAAATTTTATTTTATTATTACAGTTTGTAAAACGATATCACTACAAGGTAAACCCAGACATTTTGTTTTTATAGAACAACAAACTAAAACATAATTTTTTAAATAATATTATGCGAGCGTAGCTTTATTCAGCTACGAGTAGTTAAAATTATTCCGTGAAACTTTTACTTCTCTGCTGAGCTACACATTAATGGAATTTACATATCATATTAGATTTACCCCTTAAATTGTTACGTCAAGTCTTTTACATATTCAAATTTATACATTTTCTTCTATTTAAATGTTTTAAGACTTTCCTTGGTAGTTAATTAGAACTAGATTATAAAGTTTTTGACCTTGTTTTTTATAAGTGTGCTATATAGTGTGTATACCTACTTGTGCTCGTACCTGCTGAAATTTATAAACTGTATGTAACCTATGTAAAGGATTCACGAGTAAAGTCGATTTGGACAAATGGGGGTGTCGTGAAGTGTCATGAATCCCGCCTGGGGCGAGGCGTTCACATTTTTTCTCTGAGATTAGAATGTCCATGAAATTACAACATCATTCAACCCGTAGGTAAATACCGTCACATTTCCGTGCATGCTTGAAAAAAATTATAAAATTACGTCCCTTTATTTAATGGCATTTATGACATCACACTTTCTGAAATTGATTGTTTTTCTTACACAAGTATACTTACTTTGTAAAATATATAGATAACAAACAGGTCGAACATCAAAATGTACTTATTGTATTGAAATGGGGTGGTAAAAACTGATAGGTAAAGGAAGTTTTATAAAGACCCATTAATTTTCAATTTCGTTCATCTAATTACGTGTTGTTGCTAATTACAACGAGAACTTATTAAAGCAGTTCCTAAGTGGCTCAAGCTTGCGCAGGTTATGAAATAACATACTTATGGAAGTGCTTCCATAAATCACTTGGCTTTTCAAAACTAAAAGAGTAAAGAAGATGCAAGGTATAAATTGTATGAGTCCATCTCTGTCTTATAAATCGATGTATGAGTTATGTACGCTTTTCATGTCGTAGGCATAAAATTTCATCACACACTTGGCTCTTACCCAAGCCTAACGGCCAAGATGATAGTTTACTAAATAAACACATACCTTGTAACATGAGCCTAGTCCGTAAGGCAAGAATATTTACGTAACCTACTGTGGTTGAAAATTTAATTAAATTTTGTACAGGGAGGTTATAAAGATGTCTACTGTGCTAACCTTTTCCGCAACATTTTGTTTGATGGAAAGCTTACCTGCTGCAATCTCCCTGGATGCTGAATTCCCATCATCTTTTCTAAACTTTTCTGGTTAGTTAAGCATACAATGCAACCAACTCGCTTCTGCCATGAAAATTGATTGACAATTTACGAACGCTATCTAGACTTTACTTCTGGGCGAATATTCAAAAATTTCTAGTTTAAATTATTTTAATATAAATATTATCACTTGTAAGATGCACAAAATATGCTTTAAATCAAACTACTATGAATAATTATGTTTGTAATATGTAGATAGGTAATTCTAAACTTCCACTAGAGGAATTCAAAACTGCGTAGGGAATACATGTTAAAACTGAATCGTTAGTATTCACAGAAGGCTGCCTTTCCTGTACAATGGTCGTAATCTTCGCAGAAGCGTAATGACGCGGCAACAAAACCATTTGAATACAATCTGCAGAGGCAACGGCCTGAGATATTATTGAAAAATAAACCACCAAATAAGGAAAGATCCCCAGTTTTCACAATATTGTATTGAAACATAACTTATTTCTAAACGGCCCAGTAATGCGATATAAGACCTTTACTATGAACATTAAAATACGATAGCAACAGGTATAATTTACACATTTTCAGTTTCATCACGAACAATATACTAGGGTAAGTTCTTACGTAAATTGGTAATTAATGTCCGAACTCATTTCGCAAAGCCAACCCTATTTATTTAGGCATTAAACACCCACTTACCATCCAAAACTTATAACTTGTAAAACCCTTCTCTATTGTGCTCCCAAAAACGGTTAACAAACTTTCTAGTTTTCAAACAAAGACACTGGCCAAACTAATTTTAGTCTACGGTCCGTTTTGTGAGGGCCTCAGAGACAAGAAAACAACTTATGAACCAAAGTAGGTATTCATTTGTAATACAACTCAAAGGGACCTGTTCCAGTGGTTTGGATAAAGCCGATGCTGCTATTCATCAAGTTATGATATCTGGTCCAGACCTTAATATTCAAAGTATTTTTGTTATTTGCAGATGCTTACCAAAACTTTATGGTATGGAAACTCTGTTAAAATTATTAATCCGTCTGGTTGTGGGTAGTGAGTAATGTTGTTAATTGTTGAAAATTTATTGCGTATTTTTTATGTTTTCAAATGCACATGTCTGAAAAGCATAAAGTTAAATAAATACTTTATTAATTTAGGAAATTTCAAAAAAATATATTGTGTATGGAAGTTTTTATAGGTAAATAGAAATTTTGGTCATTTGAGTTAGAAAATTAATTCCTATAGATACACTGTGAAAAAAAGCACCTAAGAAAAACTTATTCCTGTGACTTGTCCCCGTTATTTCCTTGGCGTGTAATGGGCAGTAAAAAGCCCAATAGTTTCGCTTGTGTTCAGTTTACAGTGGCAGTAAAATCTCAATGTAATGTGCAAACTCCCTGCATACTTATAGAACTCATCTGGCACTCTAGCATCTGGCATTAATTTAGTTATTTGAAACATTCCTATTACTAGAAGAAGATAACAGTCATTCCGAATCCCGGCTTAGGCTTGTTTTCGTTTTTTTTGTTTATAAAGTATTTGGTCTGAGCTATTTTCTAAGTATTTGTATTCAATTTCATGGGCAAACAAGCAAACAGTTCACATGGTGGAAAGTGATACCGCCGCCTATTGACACGAAGATGCCCCTGATGTCGTTTTATCTATTCAGCATATGTTACATACGAAAAAATATTTTTTAATCGAACTGTGATTTAATGACACTTTTAATTGACCAAGGTCGCCAATAACATACCTTATTCCGGATCAAATAACTAACATAATATAAAATAACATTAAGTTTTTTATTTAATAAATTAAATAATAGTTACCTGATAAGAGACACGACTAAAATTTCCTTTTACTACGAAGAGCTTTTGATGCCTTGATATTTCTAAATTTAAAGCTTTATCATATGTTCCAGATCTGTATTGGTATTTGTCAATTTACAATGTCCACAAAGAGTATCGGATACTAACGTCGCCGTACGTGATTGAAAAATCGAATACCCAAAATGTCTATATATTTCAACCTATGTCTATTTTACCTACTATACAGAATTGCTAAAAAATTAATATTTCTAAAATAATTATCGTTACAATTATTACGTTTAAGTAAAAATATATATAATAATTTAAGTACTACCTACTACCCTACTTAAATCTAAGTAAAAACCATTGTAAAAAACAAACAACTTTTTATAACTCCTTTTTAAACAACCTCAAACGAATACACTTCAAAATACCTCCTAAAAATGCTGTTAGATAATATTATCACGCCGAAAACAAAATTTTCACAAAGCTACCCAAAAGTTTGGATATGTTGTAGAATTCGGGATAACTTTTGCGGCATAATATCGTTTTTATTGAGGTCAAAACTTTATTTTGTGTTATGGTTTTTGTATGAAAAGATTAAATTTTGTTTTGAAGTGGGAAACAGGTCGTTAGCTTTAATTGCTTTCTACAAATATGTAACGAAAAGTTCAAAATTAAGAGGAATTTACTAACAAAATCAACAGCACACAATAACGGTGTGCTTCGTTTGTATTTTAAATAAATTAACAATGTGACTAAACAAGGTTTAAATGATAAAAGAAAAACCAATACAACGTTTTTGCTTTTAGGTTGCGTTGCCACGTATGTTCTATTAATAACTCTGATATAGAAGATAGCTCATAACCTGAAACATAATTAAGAAAAGGTATAAATCTCCCAAAGTTAAATTGAAAACCTTGACAATGCTGTAAAAAAGGTTTCTTTATAATGTTGTTTTGTGATAGCTAAACCCGTGAAGGTCTATAAATGTTCCTATCACGTAGTAGTATACGATCATCTTTAAGATTTAAGTAGTAATAAAATGGTGAGGGCCCCCACTGGCAGTTTTTGATTACTGAATTTTATCGCGGTTGGAGTCGTGAATATAAAAACATACGCAAGTAGGCTTGTTCGGAATAACATTTAGTTTTCAGGTTTGAAAATTTATAACAAACGTAGATTTGATATGATTACTTACATTAATAAAATTACAATTTAAGTGTTTGGTTCGATCTTCTTTATTCTCTTTTTACATTTACTTTAGGTCTAATTAAAAAATAGATGACCCTCAACCAGATTTATAAGGAAACCTCTACATACTTAAAATTTTCGCAATCAAAACACGTTTAAGTACCTACCAAAATTTAAGATTAAAGTTCCTTGCAGCAGAGTTAACTTTTATCTATGTAGTTATTTTTAGTAGGTATATTTGCTTTTATTTTACATACAGGGATGAAATGGTGGAAGTTTATGTAGGAGTTTAGGGTGATGAGCCGGTTATGACGTCACGTTCCTTACAGGCAGGCACCGGGGCGCTCGTTTTATTAAGGTTTCACCAGCCTGTTTATACCAGCGTTTTGTACGTGGTTACCCAAACAATGTCGTGCTTTATAAGCTTCGTTATCTCCCTGATTACCTACATATATGTCATGAAACGAAATCCATGAAAAGCGCAGGTCGACATACCGAATATAGAATAAACTTTGAAATATGAAATGCTGACGATCACAATATAAGTAGCTATGTAGTCAGGTGAAACCGTGTCATATTAATTCATTTTCTTCAGAAATGTCTTCAAGATCCGTAAATTTTTAAAACATAAAACCAGATCGCAGAAAGCAAAATAAATAGACGCATTAAAGATACCTGCTTACCTCTTATACATAATATGTAATTAGAGCCAACTGCCTATTCAATCTCGATCTGAGCAGAGCAATGCATTTTCGTAAATAGGTATCACGTCAAAGCTAAAAGCTCTGACTTTTCAGTCACACTAGGAAAGATTAAAAGAAAACGCTGCCTTAATCTCTTCTTTATTCAAATCTCTGCCTTCGTAGGCAGAAAGCTACAAAACGCCATAACTTTGAATGTAACCTTTTATCTCATTTCAAGAATGAAAAAAGCTACCTAAGCAATTCCATTTCAAATTCCTATAGACTTTGCTATACTAACTGTACCCACCTACATACTTGTATTTTTCATTGCCTTACCTTTTCGAAAACCTTATAATACACAAATCTACTTAAATGCTTCGATAACTGCTATCAAGTAATCACTATGCTTAAATGCCATGACAGCCTATAACTAAAACATACGAAAAAATAGATACAATTTAGGTTATATTTTAACCCCAAACGCAAACAATTTACAATGAAACATCTTAATATCGGATGAAGGGTGTTATCCAGCGGCATTAATTTAGGCGAGATCTCAACGCCTACATTATGGTCCACGAAACCCACAAACGTAATTTATTCCGACAGCGATCACTAGGTAGGTAAGTCATGAGCACAATCATGATGCGTAAATTCCTTAGCGGTGCTGACAAAGGCGAAATTACTCGGGTCCCTCTACTGCGCACTTCATTAAACCTGTATATTGCATGGGTTAAAACAATGCGGTTGCCACCTACCTGCCGACAGTTATAGATACGAATAATAAGGTTTAAGTATCCCTTGGGCTCCTGGCCTTTTAAAACATTGCGTAAATACTAAATTTAACATTTCATTTAACACATCCTAACAAAAAATATCACGGTTTTGGTAGGTTAGGTAAAACTGCACTATCTATTTTAGTCAAACCTTTCTACATTTTCATTTAAGACCACTCAGTTTTTTTTTAATCAACTTTCAAATTCCAATCGGATCGATGCAGGAGTTTTCCCATAAAACAATTTTTTTGTCTATGCACATAAATTTATCAATATAATAGATATAATAGATGTAGTACAAACAACGCACAGTGGGTCAAAATGCTTTATTCAGATTTTTTTTCAAATCCATTAAAAAAACCTTTCGAAACATCTTGTCATCTTGATGATCTTAACATTTTCCTCTAAAACTGATAGTTTGCCAAGAAAAAATATTTTCAATTTTAGTTGTATGGAATGAGATAGAAAATGCTAAATTGTGGCCAAGTCTTGAAAGGTCTTGCTTTAAAAGTACTATATTCTTATTCTTGGGTTTGTTGGCTATATTTCTATACTATCAGCGGGCGCCCATAGTTGCCCCTTTAAGAGTTATGAGGTTCAGAAAATTGCGAAAAAATGTAAGTAAAAAGTACTTTTTATTGAAAATGTTATAAACAAAATAGTTGTATTACATTAAAATACTTATAATTCAGGAATATTAGTAATTTTAAACATTTATTTATCGAAAATAGTACAAAGTTTCAAAATTAAAGCAAATAATAAGTTAGGAAATGACTTACTTTTTAATACCTTTAGATACAGTGAACGGCACAATATGCTATGCAAATCTGTCAAACTTTCCCAATCAAAGCATCTATTAAACTGCAAGCGTTGCTTAATTTGACTACCTTCGGTTTACTAGATACAATAGACTTCAATCTATCATCTAAAGCTGATTTAAAGCTGATATGTAAATGGGGAATTTGAAGGAGCATCCAGTCAAAGCAATAACAAGTAAAAGACAAACAGTTCCGATTTTGACCATTCCAGTGTTTAACTGCAGCTAGTGACTGTCAAACATCAACTGCTAATGACAATGATCCATAGGAAGATAGCTTCGTATACATCAGACACTTCCACATCTGTGTGCGACATTTGTAAGGCGAATAGCAGTTTCGACCCACTGTGCAACGTACATACCTTGCATGCTAACTGGATACTCTTACTTGGGGGGTCAAAATAAAAATGTTCTTAATTTACTATCAGATTTATTTCAGTGAAGAATGCTAATGCCTAACCAATGAGTATCTGTAATGCTGTAAAAGTGTAGAGAATGTGATATTCGACGATTTGCCTGCACTTTTCCTCATCTCTCGAGTAACTCCATAGAGCCAACAGTAACCGTACTAGCATGTTACTGTAGGTAGATTCATATTTTTTTTTGTTCATCCTATCATCATCATCTCATCTCATCTCATCCTCAAAAATTAAGAAATTATAATTCCTGAAGATTTGGCAGTATGGTACTAAAACTAATGCCGTTAAAGAAATTCCTTTAAAAAAAAACCATTGGGCTTCACATTGACACAAAGAAAGAAGAGTGACAATGACAGTATAGCAGCAGGCAGGAAGAGAAATAAATAATTAAGACGGCGTGCATTATTTCATTTATTTCATAAACATCTAAGTATTTTAACTAATAGTTTTCTTGGCATCTACTTGAAACAATTCTTTCCAACAGTTAATAGCAATGAAGATTTCCGAGGTAAAATCTACCAATATTTAGCTATATTACAAAATTATATTCATTTTAGAACTCAACTTGTTAATGAGTTGTTATGTTTTAGTTACCAGGTGATGAAGATTCTGGATTAACATGCCGCACATACGTATTCCAGAATGAAAGTCACACTTTAGGAAATGCTCTCAAGTGCATTATAAGCAGATAGTAAGTATTAAAAATATAACCTCACTTTCATATAACATATAATATCACCCTGCTTAATTTTCTTCTCCATTTTCATAGAGCTAAGTTAAGACAAGTTAGTTAAAATCTACTTATACTATTTGTTTTACAAGTATGTTTTTTTTTTCAGTGATGAAGTTCAATTTTGTGGATACACAGTACCACATCCTGCAGAAGACAAAATGCACTTTAGGATACAAACAAATGAAACTCCTGCTTTAGAAATATTAAAAAGAGGCCTTACTGATTTACGAAAAGTTTGCGACTACACAATAGACTTATTTGAGCAAGAAGTAAAAGAATTTAGTAAAACATAATACTTCTTTTTATTTATATACTTATCAGCAGTTTTTCCTGTTTAGGGATTGAATTTTAAAACTTTCTTTGCCGACATCAATTAGTTTTTAAATGACCTTCCTTATTTGAATCACATGTAGGTAGTACATATTAAAATGAGAGTTGCCACTTGTGGAATTTTTATTCCTTTTGGTCACTAGACTTGGATGTTGGAAAAAACCCCTAGCTAGGTTTGTCAGGAGTACAAATGATGAATAATCCACCAAGAATAAATGTTAAAATAAATTATAAATAGATATATGTCATTTCATGATATATGAGAACAAAGGTTATTTACTTATTTGGAAGTCCTGCTGAGAATAACTTGTTTATATGAAAGGCACTTAGAAAAAGTTGTACTAGCTTCCCGTGGTGTAATCAAAGATTTCAAATACATCTACATAGGTCATTGTTCTGAACATGGTTCAATAAACAACAAACCTAAAAACGACATAACATAAAACAACAACTTTTCTTGGGAACATCGAGATTGCCAGTTAAACAGTAATATTAAGGAACCAGAACACTAATCCCGTCTAAATAAAACAAAGTCATAGATGTTATTCATTTATTGTTTATTTTCCCAAAAAGTCAAGATGTTTAAACTTTGAATTCAGAGTAAGGGGACTTGGTCAATGGGATGTCCCTCCACAAATCTGGAGTAAGATAGGCATAGGTCTTGGCGATAGCAGCATAGGTAGCCTTCGCGAAGTTTCCAAGGGTACCAGTGGAACCTCTAGCTGAAGTGTAGCAGTCCTGGACACCAGCCATCTGAAGAAGTTTCTTGGGGACTGGAGCAGACACAATCCCGGTACCACGAGGAGCTGGGATCAGCCTCACAGTTACAGAACCACATTTGCCAGTGACCTAAAAAAAAAATTGAACCAGTGAACCCCTAATCACAACATAAAACATGTGTTTTTTTTTTGTAACAGGTCAGACGCATTAAAAGCTTCATTGGATTTACCTCAAGAGGATACCACGAATGAAATGATTATCAGTTTCATCATTGAAAACAAAATTATTTCTTTCAAATATATACTTCTAATTAAACTTAGATTGAAAATATTTACCTTGCAAGGTACTGTGTGGGGCTTGCCAATCTTGTTACCCCAGTATCCTCTACGGACTGGGAGTACAGACAGCTTGGCCAAGATGATGGCCCCACGGATGGCAGTAGCTACTTCCTTACTGCACTTAACTCCCAAGCCAATGTGACCATTGTTGTCTCCAATGGCGACGAAGGCCTTGAAACGGGTACGCTGACCAGCACGGGTCTGCTTCTGTACAGGCATGATCTTGAGTACCTCATCGTTGAGGGACGGTCCCAAGAAGAAGTCGATGATCTCGAATTCTTTAATGGGCAGAGAGAACAGGTAAATGCTCTCAAGTTTATCGATCTTTCCCTCACGGACGAGGCGACCAAGCTTGGTTACTGGCACCCATTCCTTCTGGTCCTCCTTGCCACGGCCGCGACCACGTCCACGCCCGCGTCCGCGTCCACGAAGGCCTCCGCGGCCACGATCACCACCACGAGAACCGAAACCACCACGGAAACCGCCACGACCACCGGCTGGAGCTGCGTCCGCCATTCTGGAAAAACATTATCGCGTCTTTGAATCACATTGCAAAAATTACTAAAATCTCTAGACTTCAATAGATTAAATCAGACGCGTTAAGGCCATCACCGTGTAAACACTATGGTAGATACCACGAATGAAATGATTAATCAGTCTCATCATGTTAGAATAATATCTGAAGGAACCACGTGGAAGTGAGGTTATATCTCAAAACGTTAAAATGTCTACATTACACTTTTCAACACAAATATATTAATTAACTGCGTATAATTAAATATATTCAATTAAAATTTTTAAAAACCTAACAATTTATTTATATTTAAATAAATAAAACTATAAAAAGATATACTTACGTTGATGCGTGAGCGTTTGGGGAAAGTCAAATTCAAAATGGCCGATTGACTGAACGCAAAGCAAAGTAGTGTTGCCAACACCATTATTTAATTTTGTTTGTGGCCATGGATACATGCTAAAAACGTATAAAACATTTTAATTTAGAAGAAAAAATCAGCAAAACACAGTGACGAATGAATGTGCATATCCACATAATAAAAAATGGTTCAATCTTGTTTGAGAAAAAGTAAATTCTTGTTTAAATTTTTTATTAGAAGTAATATATTAAATAACTTTAACAATCGATAACAATAGTTTCACTTTCTTTACTGTTTTTATTGTGAACAATAAATGGGAATTTTTCGATTCCATTACATGCAGCACCATAGTGACCTGTTTTAGATAAAGCTATAACAGCCCCCATAAACTCTGGATAGTGTTTGGAAATTCTCTTCACTGCAGTTTTAGCAGCTTCGGTTGGTGTGGCTCCATGACGCATTTCTTCTACAGCTAAGAAACTAAAACAGAACAATGGATTCCTTCATTCAAATAATGAAAATATATTTGTAATTTTTTTTACGAACTTTAAATCTACATTAAAATAAATAATATCTGAATATTTTCCTTTATACCCCAAAAGTGTAGTATCCTACCTTGGTGAAAATCTAAGCATGATATCTCCATCCCCTGTTGCTGCTGCACCACCAACTTCATTGTCTGCATACCCACCAGATCCTGGGATTGGAGAATCACCTATTCTCCTGGAAATTAAAAGACAATACTTGATTTATGTTTGGAATGGAATATGTTAAACAGTCAGTAAAATATTCACCCTGGTGTTTTAAATTTTGCACCATTTGTTGATGTCCCAACAGCTACATCACCTTTGTTATCAATGGCTACCATACCTATAGTGTCATGATTATATCTGTCTATCACCACATTTTTCCTATAACTTGTTTTCTCATGTTTCTTTTGAGGTCTATATGGGCCACAAAATTTTGTAGGATCTGGGTAGACATTCTGAAAACAATATCAAAATAATACATTCAAAATAAAATCACAGTTAGTAATTCAAGTGTTGGGAATTGATATACCTATATTATTGATAAGGTTAAGATAAGAATTTAGTTCCAAGATATATCAAGAGAATTTGATACTGACCATCCAAAAATTTGGTTGGCAGTTATCTTGACTATGCCATTTTTTCCACAGACTTTTCGAATGTGGAGTTGTTAATGACTCTTCTTTGAAGCCCATTTGAATTGCAAAATCAGTAGCCAACTCTCCTACCAGGAAAGAATGTTTAGAATGTTCAAGAACATTTCTAGCCACTGAGATGACATTCTTTATTCTTCTTAAGGCTCCAACTGCACCTACATCCATAGTTTTGCTGAAAATTTAATATTTTTAATTCATACCTACTTTTTAAGTTAGTAATGTGTGTTTGTATTTTAAAAAATCTAATTACTTAAACCTCACATAATTATAAAGAAACAGACCAATTTTGAGTGCTCTTACCCATCCATAATGAGGGCATCTAAAGTGGTTTCAGAATTTTCATCAGGACTTCCTCCAAATCCAACTGTGCCATCACACTGCTGTTCCTCACAAATGGATGCTCCCTGCTCTACAGCATCTAGTGATGAGCCACCATCTCTTAAGACTTCCCATGCTGTAATTTTTAAGTTGAGGCAGTTAAGCCACTACAAATTTTGTAACTTTATTCGTTCATATTTTGTACCTTTATCTGAAGAGTTTGTGAAATTCCAAGTCGTAATAACTACTGGAATATTCTTTTCGTTGCTGTTACCAATAACAGAATTGAATAAGGATATTAAAAAGACCAAAAAACTCAATGTTTGCAACATATTTTAGAAAAACTAATTTTTTGAGTTTAAAACTTTGTTGACAACAGCAGCCTGCCACTGACAGGTCAGTGTCACTGACTGACATCACATCATGGGCAGTGTGGGTTTGATCTATAATTATCATTCATTTAAAAAAAAAAAAATCATTTAAAACAAACATTTTTACAAAACATTTCACAGAGGTTCCCAAACTAGGCTAAGCCTGTATCATGGGAAACCGAGAACCAAATACAAAATTTTATTTTAATAATATTTTATACAGTTTACCTACTATGCTATGATTATGTAGGTGCCAGGATCAAACAGACTTGGTAGATGCGACCACTGCTAAACCTTGACCATTTTTGTACCTTTATATTTCTATCTGAATCATTTTCTTGTTTCGTCCTTTTAGACCCCTTTTTTATTTAATACTTTTCCGTTGTAAATTTTACCTTAGTTATCGAGTTTTCATTTTTTTCCACCTGACAGTGCTATTAATACCTACTAAAGCCCCTTTAACATATTTTAAGAGTAAAAAAATGATGTAGATACATACATATTTATAACATGCTTACCAAGACCTTTCTTTTGATACCAAACACGTGATGATTATCCGTTAATTTTTTTTCGGGGTTAGAATTTGAGGTTTAACTTAAGTCATTAAAGTTTTGATAAATTAAATAATCTTTGTCATCTTGGCTATTATTACGAATCTATTGACAACTCATTCATTAAAATCGGTCCAGTAATTTAAGCGTTACGGTGCAACATTTAAACACACATACTTAAACTACCAAAGCATTCTAATCATTATTCTTCCTTTTGGTTGGCTTCACTATAGTCGAGTAAAATCCGCGTTTGTTTGGTTCCCTTTCATTTAACAGGTGGTAGTCTGTGGTTCGATTTTGATTGGTTCGGTTAAAGCAAATTAATAAAATACAAATAAATTCCTACAAAATTATCGATCAATGGAAAAGATGGAAAGTAAAGGAAGTATGAGTAGTTTTTGCCGTATGCTGACAAAAATTGTGAGTGTATTTTTGTTTGAATATTTCGTGAATAATTTGTACATTTTATCTTTTGATTAGGTAGTTGCACGTTTGCAACTTAACGAAACGAAATTAAGGCTTGTTCACACTGATTTAAAGATTAGGCATTAGCATTAGGTTTAAAGTAACTCGAAGCGTAGGGTTATTCTCAAGTGATACGTTTGCGATTTAATTGGAAAACAAAATATCCATGATAGCTTTATCAATTTTAATTATGAGTGACGGCTACATCTTTATTTTTCATAAAGTTTATTTTCAAAAAGAAAACAATGTATTTGAGAATTCACGGAACCAAAACATTGGTTGTTGTTGTAGATATCATATACCAATCGTTACTTTTTTCATACACCAAAGGTTTCATATACCAATCGAAACGTAGCAAAACCATGACGTAGCTTACAATATGAAAATTGTTTAATAATTTTAGGAACTGCATGCTCATCTGAACGGTTCATTGAGTTACGCTACGATGCGAGAGTTAAAAAGATTTCATGCTGATTCTGGGATTAAAGATAACACAGATGTATTTTTTGATGAATTTCAAATAGGTACTGGTGATACAAGAAATATATCTGAGTAAGTTTAAAAAGGTAAATTGTATTATTATTTTTGTTTAGATTTATATTTTATTTATGATCGTTAAAGTTGTTTTCAGGTGTTTAGTGTAGCTCACAATCTGACAAGTACACCAGAAGCCTTGGCATTAGCAACCACTTTAACACTTCAAGAATTCCAAGACGATGGATGTTGTTACATTGAATTGAGAAGCACGCCTAGAGATACTCAGTACATGACAAAGAAACAATATATCGAGACTTTAATCGTAGCAATTGAGTATGAACTTGTTTGAGATTTTTGAATTATGTTTTCCTACAAGAAAAATGTATATTCTAGTAACAGATTTTTTCCCCAGCAAATCTTCTCAAAATTTGTCAATGTTGTCGCGGCTTATTATATCGATTGATAGAAGGTCATCATTTGAAGTTGCTGAAGAAATTACAAATCTGACAATTGATTATTATAAAAGAAATCCTAAAGTAGTCGTTGGCATAGAACTGAGCGGAGACCCTAGCGTAGGACTCTTTAGAAATTTTCTTCCTCTACTGCAGAAAGCACGTAAGGAAGGTTTAAAGGTAAACTTGCATTTTCGTAAACATTTGGACTTGCTACTAGCTAATGTTAGCCTGAACATTGTAATTTTGGGCACGAGAGGTCTACATTGGCGGTTCTCCTGGCGTTCTAAGACATAAGGGCATTGTCTGTTCAAAAGGCTGCGGTATAAGTTTTCATGAGGCCTGCTTGTTTGTGTGGTTGATTAAAAATAATTTGAAATTAAATGTTATAAGGTCTCACTTCACTGTGGTGAAATTTGCAACCCTGAAGAAGTTAAAGAAATGCTTGAATTTCAACCGGAAAGAATTGGTCATGGTGTATGTATCCACCCAAATTATGGAGGAACTGAAGAAACTTGGTCAATTTTGCGATCACTGAAAATACCAGTTGGTAAGATAAACCTTCCTAAAATGACTACTTTTAAAAACGTGAACTTTACTGTCGATCATTTTATTACAGAAGTGTGTCTTTCGAGTAATGTAAAAACCAAAATAGTACCAGATTACGACTCTCATCACTTCAAAGAACTGTACTCAGCTGATATACCCATAATAATTTGTGTAAGTTCAATAAATTTTGGGATAAACGTTAAACGAAGATTATTAGTTAATATTCTATTTATGAAAAAAAAACATTCTTACAGACCGACGACAAAGGCGTTTTTGCGACATCGTTATCACAAGAGTATACCCTCTGTGCAGAAACATTTAAAATGGACCGCTCGGAAATCATCAAACTGGTTCTTAAAGCGTGCCAGTTTGTTTTCGCAGAGGAAGCTAAGAAAATTCTTACTGATAAAATATTAGACTTTTCATGTTAAAATTTGACTGCAATAAAAGTTACTAAAATATTTGTTATTTATTTTTATCTAACACTGGTTAAATAATTTTCTTTTGTGCTTCGCGAATAATCTGTCAATTACAACAACAACGTCTATTTTTCTATGCAATATGTAGGTAGGCAGCAATCTAAAATTATCGTAGGCACAATATCAACTTGAATGATTTCGCTTTATTTGTACAGTCACAATAGATTATAACGTTGAGTCAGGAAAGTTTTTACAAAACGCGCGTTCTTGTCGCCAGTCGTAGGTATTTATTATATTGTCTACTCGGAAGCATTTGGAAGCTGCGCTGCGCCAAAAATAATGAATAGAAGTTAAAAGTACATTATATAAGTTCTTATGAGAAAATAAATATCTTTAAACCGAATACATAAATAAACCTTTTGTTGGCGGAAAGTACTTATATATTATAAAAAGTTCGATGGTATGTGAATATTATAAACTTTTCAAAGGGTATAATACCAACAATCCTACTGCGTGATGTGCATGTCTTCATGTTAACTAATTAAAAATACAAAAAGGTTAATTTAAGTTTTCAATTTGCTGTCGGTAACAAAAAAATCAATGGTACTGTCTTTACATAAAGCAAGATAAGTATAAATTAAAAAAATATTTTATTTTTTGTGTATGCTACTTAAATTTTGTTCCTATAAATTACCACACTAAAAATAGAATGGAAGCTGTATGAAATTACGCTCAATGACTTAGAAAAGAATAAAATAAAAATCCATAACCTAAAAAAATCTTATTGGATAAATTAAGTTTTTTTCTGGTAATTTATTTTAAATAAAACCATTCTCAATATGTCTGATCTCTCAGACTTCTCAAGTAATAAAGCCGGAGACTCGGAGCTTCAAGATTTTCTTTTAGCAGAAAAACAAAAAGCTCAATTTCAAGCACAGGTACCTTAACAAAGTGTTATCATAATTAAATAATTGAAATTTATTGTTATGAACTTCAAATCGAAAATTAATAATTTGCTATTCCTTTAATTAGTTTTTCTCATTTTGTTTTCTCAATATTTGTAACAAGTGAGTTTGTGGTCAACACTGATGTATTTCACAATTAAATTACTCATTTCAAAGAAAACAATTTCAGATACACGAGTTCAATGATATGTGCTGGGAAAAATGCGTCGATAAGCCTGGAACTAAACTGGATTCTCGGACAGAAACTTGCATCAGCAATTGTGTTGAAAGATTCATAGACGTGTCACTACTTATCACCAATAGATTTGCACAAATGCTTGAGAAAGGGGGTGGCATGCATTAAAATAAGCCCAGGAAGTTTGATGTATAATTGTAGTTACTCAAGTTGGCAGAAAAAGTAGATTATTTAAAGTTTCAGTACAAACAAGTGACTCCATTGGTAACATTTTTTGACAGTTAAGATTAACAGAAATGATACATATAAATTGTATCAAAGAATCATTTTGTATTCAGCCAGCCAATATCAACCAAGTGTTGAGTAACACCTCTGCCTACCCCTCAAGGGATTAATTATGGTGTGTGTTTGTGTTTGGCCAGCCATTTTCAAATATTATTTTATCCAACAGTACAGTATCCTAGTATCTAAATACTTTGAAAATTGTAGGTTTACCAATTCCTAATTACATAGTGATTATAATACTAACCCTATATTGTTCGAAATGTGTGCAGTATGTGAAACTGCATTAACTTTGCATTTTATTTTGAAAAGCCAAGGCATTGTGTTAATGAGATGAAAGTTAGTTTAATAAATGTTGTGATTTACATAGCTGTTTTTATTTCTAAATTAGTTGAGTTTTTTTTATTGATAAAAATTTTCGTTTGACTTGGTTGGTTCCCAATTTTGAGACATACATGATGCATAAATTGTATGGTGCATGTTTCATCAAGTTTTAACTAAGCCTAGAAAGTCATGATCTTTATGCAGTTAATGAAAGTAAGACACTTAACTTAAATTCTCTGTTCTACATCCATCATAAGTTATCATCAGAGGTTGAATAAAATGAATAGATTTATAAGACTTTTATATTTAATCACACAATTATTAAGAAAAGATTGATTTATTACAATAAATTGTAATCAAGATTTTATCTTCCCACTTTTCCCAACTTGGTGTCTGTTCTTGGATCAGCTGTAACAGTTTGAACTGCCACCAGGGCTTCATTAATTTTAGTTTGTAATTCTCTAAGGTCTTGAACGAAAAGAAGTTTTAATACATCAGTTGGTTGTTGAATGAGATTCGCATCAGATGCGGGCGGTTCCACATGGGGTGATGACTTTATGATGCTGGCAACAGCTTCAAGTCTCATAAAAGCATCAGGGTGTGGCCCCACTCCAACCAAAGTGCAAACTCTGTCCACCCCATCCTTGAATGCTTGGGTTGATACTGTAGGTATTAAAAAATATTTTTAACTCCTATTACCACAGTAGCAAATCTTTTCATGATGAAGTAAATTCATTTCCTACATATAAATTAAATTTTTAAGGGTAAATCTTCTTTAGAAGGAAATTATATTTATTTTTAAATCAAAAACACAGTAATTAAAACATTGTTATTTCAACACTAACAATATTAAATTACCTTCTAAAAAGTTAGTAACATATACTTACAATCAAGGTTATCAAGTGGATTTGAGGATACTACATTTGGAGCCATTTTTTTAGGCTCTTCAACTTTGGCTTCCTTGTATTTTTCGACTGAAAAAGTGTTGTACATGTAGATTAAAGTTTATTAAAAATTTGATATTAAAGAAATTGTTCTAATGCTTACCATTGTCAGCATATTCTAATCTCACGGCATAAGAGAGCAACCAGTTTAACTGTTCATTTAAACTTCCCCCATTTGCAGGGCTCATAAGATCCTTCTGGTAAATATCATAAGCATCTTTCCAGCTTTCACTATCAATATTTCTTAGGCCTTCTCGGTCCTCTATTTTATAGTGCCTTATTTTCTGGTCTTCGAGCCATAGCACAACGCTCCTGTATTCTTTATCATCTACAGTAAAAATTGTGAGGTTTTAAAGCTGTTGTCAAAACAAACAAAAAGACAGATTTAGGTATCTTACCTGTACAGTTAAAATTTTCAGGGTTCGGGTGACCAAGAGCTGTTAGTTTTAATTTAAACATAGCTTATTAATTAGAAAATATTATATCTCTATTATTTGTTTCAAGTAAAAATCAGTGTGGCACAAGAACAAGCTGGGCAACATTATAGAACATATTGTGTTGACTGCAATCTGCAAAAAATCAAACAAACTTCAAAATGTGTCAAGGCAATGGTGCGTATACAAGAATTTTACAAGACAAGCGCTTCCGGTACAAATCGTCCGTACGTTTCGGATGAAAATTTTTATAACTATTATTAAGTTTGTATACTTCAATACTATCGCCTTTCCAGTCGGTTTCTAAGCATTTTTTTTTCTCCTTATCACCCATGCCTTTCTTCTCGGAATCAGTTTACTTTGAGGATATGAGTCCTTTCCAAAAAAGATTCCAAATTGCCTCAAATACCAAGAGTCATCCGGTTGCTTTTTCAAGACTGATTGCCTAGTCTGTGAAAGATTGACGTTTGTTTGATAGTTTTTCGTTGATGGACAAATCACTTCTTGAAGGAAAATAATGTTGATGTTGTTTGTGAGGTTGAATGATTCTGAAGCTTTCCTTTAATTCTAGTACATTTATTAAATAAAGCATAGATCGAATTAAATAAGAATAATTTTGGATTTTTATTTTGAATCTTAAGAGATGTCATGGGTAAAAGAAAATTGTGTTTCATTTTTCCAACTATTCTGCATAAAAGTTGTGAAAACTGGCCGGATACCTCGACATGTCGCATTTATAATGGATGGAAATAGAAGATATGCTAAGAAACATAGTGTCAAGTCTAGTGAAGGGCATTATAAAGGGTTTGACAAACTTTCTGAAACTTTGCAGGTTAGATCACTGTAGTTTTATTTTGCTATGTATTCTATTTGTTATCTAACAACAAATACTCGCTAAACATATATGTGGTTTAATTTGCATATAAAATATAGTCACTTTTTTTGTTATTCCTCAGTATTTTATTACTTTGTAATTTTCACAGTGGTGCCTTGACCTTGGAATCCCTGAAGCTACTGTCTATGCTTTCAGTATAGAAAACTTCAAAAGAAGTGATGAAGAAGTTAATGCTTTGATGGACTTGGCTAGAGAAAAATTTAGAAGACTTCTTGATGAAATGTAATGTCAAATAATATTTTCAAGTTTCACAAAATAAATGTTTTTAATACTTTTACTGTAGTTACAACATTTGATTTGTTTTAGTTAATTTTTGTTTAAAATATGATGCAATATTCATATGAAATGATTTGAATGTGATTTACTCCATAAAGAAAATTATTGTTTGTATGTTTTTCAGTGACCAAATTAATGAATGGGGAGTAAAGATAGAGATTGCTGGTCGATTGTCTCTGCTACCAGATGATTTAAGAGCATTAGTGTCAAAGGCTATGTTGGCCACTAGGAACAATAACAAATTACGTCTTAACATTGCTTATGCATACACTGGTATGTTCATTACACTACTTATCTACTAAATTTTTATAACAAAATGTTAAATGTGGCGGAGTACATTTTAATAGTTTCAAATATTGAAAATATGACTTATTTTATGGTAGTAAATTTTATTAAAAATTCACAGATCGTTTCTATTATCATAATTTTTTAACTGTAGATGTTGCTTATTGTTTATGAAACACAAATAAATGTATTGCTTATTTGTATGTAATGAATGGTTTTAATTTATTTATTTAGGGCGTGATGAAATCAGCCGTGCGGCATCACATATAATAGACAGTGTGAGGAATAATGAACTATTGCCAGAAGATGTAGACATTGATTTAGTCTCACAAACCATAGACCTCGGGGAACCAGAGCTACTTGTTCGCACTTCAGGTGAAGTACGACTTTCTGACTTCATGCTTTGGCAGGTAAATACCTATTTAAGATTATACACTGTTTCACCTGCATGCCTGCATGATTGTTTTTGTCATGCCCATTTTTCAGGCTTCTATTATAATGTATTTACTCGAAAGTATAGTTTTTATTTATGGGTAGTTTGTGATGTTTGATAAAATTTTATCTTTCAGGTTACAAATACAGTTTTATATTTCACTGATGTTCTCTGGCCAGAATTTACGATATGGAATTTGCTGGCAGCTATAATACATTTTCAGCGGAATGCACCTTCAGAAAAACCAGAAGAGCTAATAAGTGAACAAAGACAGAACTTTTTAGACAAGTTTGATGATAAAAAGTGGCAAGAACTTGAAAAGTATGTTAACTGCTAGGTATGAAAATAAGTATATCACTTGTTATTCCATTATTCATAAAAGACTTTTTAAAACTATTTAAAACTTTATTTTTGTAGATACTGGTTATCTTGTACCATGTTGTATGTAGATATTTTATTGCTTCAATAAATATACTAATAACTTAAAATTACTTTGGTTATTTTATTTGCCTTTGATTGTGTATTTTGAGTATGTCTTAGTAGGGTCATATGGTTCCCATCGCGAGGCTGGGAATATGTGCTTATTTCTTTCATACCAAGATCTGAAATTAAAGTGAATATTTTTATTACTGAAATAAATATAAAACATATAAAAACACTATGTAAATATGTAACTATATAGGCTGAATTCTGGTCTGGTATATCTCAGTAAACATTGATTATTCTTGTACAATGTAGCACAGCAAGACTCGAAAAGTAAATATGAAGAAGAATTTTCATGAAAATACCTGAGAAGCACCTTTCCAGCATGGGAGTCTTGTTTCTCTTGGGATGCATCATTTACTAATCTTATGTCATCAGTTGCATCAAACTGAAATAATGGTCCACTTTTTCCTCTGGCCTGAAATAGATATCATTTTTTCATAAAATATGAGAATGTACAACATAAACTTCTGTTAAAAACAAGTTGTATTAGAAATACTTTTTGTTAAAAACAAGTTGTATTAGAAATACTTTTTGTTAAAAACAAGTTGTATAAGAAATACTTTTTGTTAAAAACAAGTTGTATTAGAAATACTTTTTGTTAAAAACAAGTTGTATTAGAAATACTTTTTGTTAAAAACAAGTTGTATTAGAAATACTTTTTGTTAAAAACAAGTTGTATTAGAAATACTTTCTGTTAAAAACAAGTTGTATTAGAAATACTTTCTGTTAAAAACAAGTTGTATTAGAAATACTTTTTGTTAAAAACAAGTTGTATTAGAAATACTTTCTGTTAAAAACAAGTTGTATTAGAAATACTTTTTGTTAAAAACAAGTTGTATTAGAAATACTTTTTGTTAAAAACAAGTTGTATAAGAAATACTTTTTGTTAAAAACAAGTTGTATTAGAAATACTTTTTGTTAAAAACAAGTTGTATTAGAAATACTTTTTGTTAAAAACAAGTTGTATTAGAAATACTTTTTGTTAAAAACAAGTTGTATTAGAAATACTTTTTGTTAAAAACAAGTTGCATTAGAAATAATTTTTGTTAAAAACAAGTTGTATTAGAAATACTTTCTGTTAAAAACAAGTTGTATTAGAAATACTTTCTGTTAAAAACAAGTTGTATTAGAAATACTTTTTGTTAAAAACAAGTTGTATTAGAAATACTTTCTGTTAAAAACAAGTTGTATTAGAAATACTTTTTGTTAAAAACAAGTTGTATTAGAAATACTTTTTGTTAAAAACAAGTTGTATAAGAAATACTTTTTGTTAAAAACAAGTTGTATTAGAAATACTTTCTGTTAAAAACAAGTTGTATTAGAAATACTTTTTCAGACTGCAAATATGTTTCAAAACAGTTAAAAAATAAAATTACCTTGGTGACTATGAAATCATAAAATGTGTAATGATGCGGTAATATGAGATCTTCCTTGACATACATGAGCTGGTCAGCGGTAACAGTTTTTAATTCACTGAACTCTGGTCTCAAAGTGTCTAGGCATCTTTGTAGAAACTGATAAATAGAGTTTCCTGTAACAGAACTGATTTTTAATAATAAAGATGACCACAGCCACTTGATACAAATGTAAAGTAATGATTCTTAGCAATGAATAATTAAAGAAGTAACCAACTACCTTTTTTTAAAGTAACACTTCTTCTATGTCCCGAGCCATCCCAGTAACTGAATGTAACAGTGATAGGTTCATCCTTTAAGCTGGCTTGCGTCATCACCCACTCCAGTCTCAATTCCTCTCGAAGCTTCAGGTCAGCTTCCTCTCTTTCTCTATCAGGTAGAAAAGAAGTATCAACATCTGGATTTTTACGAATTTTCTTTAAAACCTACAACAAATTTGAGGCAAGTTATTAATTTGTTCTGTTGAATTGAGTTTATTATTCAAAATGTAAATAATTCTTAATTACCGGTTCTTCTGTCTCCCTCCAACTTTTATCTGGTTTATCTATTTCTATATCATCATCATCATCATCATCCTCCTCTTCATTCATGTTAAAGGATAAGGCTTGAATCTGTAAAGATATCAGAACTACAGTTTTGATAAAACTAATATTTCATAACATAAAGTATAAATATAATTTCATTATGAACCTGTTGTTTTTGCTTATTTTTTTGAGCTTGTTTAGCTTCAATCTCTTTTTGTCTCTCTTTCTCTTTATCTGCTTTCTTTTGGGCCAATTTTTTCTCTCTTTCGCGAACTATATGTTCCTGCTTTGCTTTCATCTCATCAAGTGTAACCAAACCTATAGTAGAACTTTTCAATTGCTGTTCAACTGCATCATAGTGAGTAGCAAACTTGTTTTCTATGTTCTCTATCTTTAAATCTTCTTCTATTTTCTTTTTACGAAGTTCAATCTCTTGCTGGGCTTTCTCTCTTTTTTTCATGAGTTGCATTGCTCTCCCAGCCTCAGAGGCTGCTCCTTTGTAGTGAGCCATAATTAAAACACAACACTTAATCCGTAATACTGAAATTGTTGTATTTAACTGATTATGATTAAGGGATTTCAGAAGGACTATAAAACAAAAATCAGCAGAAAGCTAATTTCGAAAGCAAAAAGTTGTAAATAAATCCAAAACGCAACCAACAGCGTCTATCTATACGTCAACAACCAACAACTGTCAGGCAGTCAGTGTCTTCCATCACTGTCAGTCATTCGTGTCTGACGTTTATATCCACAGACAACCAAGACAAAAACATCAATCATACAATTTTTCGTTCACCAAAGATACAAATGATGGGACTAAAGAAACGACTTGATAATCTGTGAATTAACTGGAATTGCCATTTTTGCTCGGTAGTTAAACGTAAAAATTGAGCCTACCGAGGAATAAATAACAAAAACTATCATTTTCGATCAACAATGTAATTGTCAAGTGTGATCTTAATTCCTAGTCTGTGCATTTTTTCCATGGGCGAGTTCGCGGGTTTAGTTTTGGAATTGGTTTTGTTTGACATTCCTGAAAGGTGCCGGTTGAAAAACCGATTAATCTAAACCTTGGATGTTGTAAAGGTGTAAATAATGGATGAAGCTGTATTATTTCCGTCACCTAATTGGTTTCAAGTCTCCGGCGTTGCCGTTACTAAAGATGGTTGGGTGATTTATGGGGGTCCTAGCAAAAGTCTTTGTGTTCTACAACCTATATCGGATAGCAAATATTTCGTACAAGAATCTAGAAGATACAAATCACTCGTCTTCAACAAACCACAACCTGAAAAGTAAGTCCAAATCCAAAGTTGCTTCCACCGATACTAAATTTTCTCAAAAATAATATTTTCTTTTCCTTTGAATTTAATTGTAGGGTCGTGAGCGTAGATGTTTCACCTGAATGGCCAGAAAAAAAATGTTTTATTGCTGGAAGTTTTGATGGATCTGTCAAGCAATGGTGTTTGGAAGAAGAATCTGGTACATTCAAAATCAAATCAACCCACAGTCATGAAGCACACAACCACGATAAAGAAGTAAGATATAGCCTTAAAAATTGAGGATTATTGTTTATTCTCATTTAAATTCTTAAACAAGCAAAACTGCTGGACTGATTAGTAGCAAAACTTAGAAATGGTAGTATTACATTAGACCAAGGCTTATACATTTTAATCCATTTAATATCTTTGAACTAAGGCACATGCAGTAACACATTGTGTTTAAGGTACTGTCTTTTGAAAGATAAAGATTAATATTTGGTCAAATTCACGGAGCAGTCAAGCCTCTTTTAGCAAACTCACTTTTAGTTGTATTTTTACCGATTCCACTTGCATTGAAATCATCAAATTGAAGAAGCATTGTTAAGACCTTAATTAACGAAATGAAAACCTTATAAATCCAAAGTTGCTTTCTTGCCACACATTGACACATAATTTCTACAAGGATTCGCTTTAGAATTACCTCAAAATGAGATCTGAGATCTAAGAAAATTATTGACATGTTCCTTTTGGTTAACAAAATTTACCTTTATTATTACTAGTGGATCCACTGCTTAACTCTGACTAAATCCATTTACCAAGTTCTGTGTTTGTTTTGTTCTCTAGGAGTTCAACTAGTAGATTTTACATATTCTGTTCTAGTTTTGATAATGCAGATAGGCAGAGGCTTTATACTTTGTTATAATTGTGCTAATAGGAGCCAACTTAAAATGACAATCTTTAACCGCAAGTCTTTAACAGGATGTGGTGGCAGTGGGCTATGCAAATGAAACCTATGCAGTGACAGTGGGTGGGTTTGGCAACATAGTGAAATGGAACCTCAACTCTAATGTGATAAAATCCTACAGCATGATAAAGAACTTCAAGCCAGCCTGCATGGCCTGCTCCCCACACAAGCTGCTTAATGTGGCTGTTGGAACCAAGCAAGGAGTTGTATTTGTCTTAGATCTGAATGATAAATTTGGTAAATACTTTTTATTCACTTAAGAAATAAAGTTAAAATTTTCTAAGGTAAAATAACTGAACTCATTATAAATATAATCTTAAACTTGATTTGATACTGATTTTTTAATCTGATTTGTGAACATTAAATTTTTAGCCAGTGGTAAGGTACTATATAAAGTTAGAGCTCAGGATGATGATGTCATCAGTTTAAGCTGGTGTCCACAGTACAATGTCACAGTTCTAAAGAGGTTAGGAACAGAAATAGAAGATAGGAAACAGTCAAAGAGAATGGATAGAATACGACAAGATGCAGAAAAAGAAACAAATGAAACCAATCAATTGGGAATTAGCAAAGAGCTACCTGATGATAGTTTTCTTCCTGAAAAAGTTAATGAGACTGAAGCACTAACTCAATATGAGGTAGACAAAGTAGAAACTAAAGCAAATATACAATGTGATATTGAAAAAATTAAACCAGAGGTTAATAAAGGTCAGGTTAATGATTTAAATAAATCTGGAATGAACAAAGAACTACCAAATGATAGCTTTGTGTTAGAAAAGTCAGGAGTATCAAAGAACTTACCAGATGATAGCTTTAATGATACAGAAGTAATAGATGAAGATGACATGTTTGATATATACAAAGATCATGAAGCTGATGAATTTGGCCATAAGAAATACCAACCAGAAATGATAAAAGTGAAAATTAAAGAAGAAAAAACAGAAAAAGATGATTACTTGGCTGAATGTTTGAAGTTAAAGAATGAGATTCTTAAAAAAAAGAATGAGCCAGAGGCTTCTATAGAATTGCTTGTAGATGTATTGGAAAAAACTCATGTAGATAAAGAGAATGATAGTACAAACATACAGAAAACTGAGGTGGTGAGCAACAGTGATTCTTCTGAACACACACACAAGCATCTGTTGGCTACTGTAGGAAAGCACAGGTTTGTTTTTATAAATTAATTTGTTTTCATTGCAATTTAAGCAATCAGCTATTATGATGAAAAGTTTACTGTTCATATAAAAAGGTATGCAAAAAATTTATCATCTCCCAAAACCTAAACTTAATCTATTCACAACATATACTATAAGCATATTAGGAGAACTTATAACCATATGTTTTCTTTCAGCGGTGTTCGTGTTTGGTCGAAAACAGGCAAGTTGGTCAGTAGTTGTGCCATACCTGTTACAGGAGGTGGAAAGAACCAAAGAGGGAAGCCTCCAACTTGTGCCGCAGTGCTCTGGTATACTCCTGGTATGCTGCTCATCGCTGATGGCAAGGGCCAATTACTAGAGTCTAACCCTTTGACTATTGACAGGTATGAACAAAAATCATTTTGAAGCATACTGCTTAAATAATGTGTTATTGAATAGTTTTTCTTAATTTTCTAAATTTAGTTATTAAATAGGATACAGAAAGAAACAATAAAATTAGTTTGTACTTGCAACATGACTTGGCTGCATGAAAATAATTTTAATCCTGCTTAAAAATGTATATTTAAATTAGATTGCGACCAAAAAACAGTCTATGTATAAGTAGACTTACTAGTTCTTCTATGTACTATAAATATTTTTACAGTAAAAATAAACTAGACTGGCGTACAATCCACACGGACCACAAGCGCGGATTGTTCTCCATTACCACAAATGCTCCCCGCGTTCAGACCGGATGTGAAGACGACACTGATTGGTTCGTGATGACGTCATCTCAGGATAGGAATGTCGTGATTTACTCAGTACGTGATAGGAGGAGGCTGGCGCTGTACAATACTTGTGGAGGGCTTGTGTACATGGTGCAGCCCTGCCCATATGATGCGAGGAAGTAAGTTATTACACTCTTAATTATAAATAACAGAAAACAAATAACAATATAAATATCATATATAACAAATATCATACATAAAAGTTAGTGTTTTACGCCAAAACCACTTACATTTTGATTGATTAAGGTAAAGAAGTTTTTTTAACTATGTCTGTCTGTTACCTTTTCACTGCTTATTGGTCTTTTTAGAATAGGTCTCGAATTTTAGCTAAAATAAACAAACTATGCAAATCCGCTCACTTCTTAAAAAACATATACAAGTATATATTTTTGTAATTGTAGAATGGCAGTAAGCGTCGGCGATGGTGCTGTGAGGGTTTGTGAATTCGACACCAGTACTGAAAACGACAGTAAGTTCGACAAAGTCCAAGTATCCAGTTACTGGAAGAATGTACAGGGCAGAGTCCTTACATCTGCCTGGCACCCAACCAAGGAAAACTTACTAGCTTTCTCAACAAGAGAATCTAGGGTAAGCATATATTGTTAAAATAATAATTACCTACATCACATTACAACACACTTATAGTGACTCAATCCCGCATCTTTAGAACCTCTAGTACAAGACTGTGTTTAAGTGTGTGAGCTATTCCAAGATAATAGTCATTGTTCAAATGTATATTTTTCATTCACTAAACACTGTTTAAACTTTTCTATAGCTTTGTTTTGACAACTTTACATCTATGCTAATATAACACAGAGGAAACCTTTGTATTTTGTAATGAATAAACAAAGTACTGGACCGATGTAAAAAAATCTTTATCCATTAAAATGCTACATTATCCCCAAAACATGTAGGCATTTTATACAAATGACAAATTCGACCCGTGGGAAGCCGCGTTGGGCTGCTTTTTTACTTACTAGTTGCAAGCTAGAAGGGTATTTTCTGGATATTTTCCTTTACACTTACAATATATTTTTTGATGCAGGTGGGCCTCATAGATACGAGTGGTAAAGGCGAGAAAGCCGCTCGTACGTTCACATCCGGTTTGCGTGGCGGCGTATATTCCATTTGTTGGGGCGACAGATATCAACTGTACGCTTGTGCTAGCGGGGATCTAGTCAGATATGATGCTAGCAATGTAGAATCCGGTTGGTATATTTTGTAGTGAATCTTTAGGGGTAGATTATGAGACTAATACTATTTTCTGCAAGCTTGACAAGAAAAATACAGAAGTGTATTGAACTGACATTTTCTTATACATCTTTTCGGTTTTTAGGAATCTTTGACTTTGATGCTTTTTCTCGTACTAAACCAACTCTTGAACTTTGATTCCTTTTAATTTAATGTGTAACGAATTTGATTTTCTTTGAAACCAGATCCGACACCAATAGATGTGGTAGTGGAAGGCCAAGGTTGGGAGGTGAGCTGTGTTCGTTGGGCGCCCAACACTTTACTCGTTGGATCCAACAATGGCGCAGTCGCTGCACTGTCGCCAACGTCACCTCATGAAGTACAAGCTGTCACTTTTGTTTACAGGTAGGAATTTCATCCCAAAATGGTATGAGTATATCAATAAAATGTTTATAGGAGAATCACTTGCGAACAGCAATATATTTTGTTGACTTATTTTTTGTTGTGTTGTCAATAGATTTGTAAAATGTTTTTAAAAGTTTATCGAAAATTGGTTTCTTGTACGAATCTGAAGAGGTTCGCTAATTTAGAACTTTATGAACTCAACATAATGAATATATCTAAATGACTACAATGTTAATATTTTTATTTTAGCAAAATGATTCACACAACCGAATGGCATCCAGTCCAAACATCGAGTTCCAGCGACGAATCTCCTTACAAAAATCTAATTGCAGTGTGCTCATTGGACAAACAGAATAACATTGTTATATTGGAGTATGGTGACAAAGAAGGTAAATTAGTTAGCTAGTAAATTATGTATTTGATTGAACAACTTACCACACCACCTCAGGGCCCATTCCCACTTAGACAGACCAACAGTTTTGACAGTTCAAATTGTGATGGTACTTCAGCAGGAAATTCGCGCATCCATTATAACAAGAGCTCAACAAAACTGGACACGGATATTGAACGTAGATACTATTTCCATTATAACTTGACCTCCGGTGCGGGATGAGTGTAAAACTACCCATGCTTTTGCAAACGTTCATAAGCTACGGTGGCTGCTTACCATGAGGCAGGTCGTACGCTTGTTTGCCTCCTTATTGTTATAAAAAAACATTCCAATAGTACATCTTTTAATCTCATCATCTTTCATCATCAATTATCAACAACAAATCATCGTTAAATGTGTAACAATGAGAATGAAGTAGAATCAATCCAATATTTTTCTTTCATTCCGAATTTTACTAATTTTTCACATTATTGGATTACTTTTGAGGCCTTGCAAATTAATCGTTTATTTATATATCTTTCCGGTTTTCCAAAATACAGGGCTCTACTACGTAAATCGGGTATCAGTTCCGGTTTTTGAAATTATTCTTTTCTTTGTTTAAAACATCAGATGGTGGTAAGAAGTTATCCACTTGGAAGAATTTAACTGGTCACAAGGGGACAGTGCTACAATTGGCTTGGAACCCCCATAAGGATGGGATACTGCTTTCAACTTCACAAGACTCAACTATCCGGGTTAGTAAAATTACCATTAACATTTTCCATGTTTATTTGTGTTTTTTCATTAAGATTTTCCTTTCGATTTTTTTAAACTTTGATCAGAAAATCAAAAAATAGCTATTAAAGAGCTATCGAATGTGTTATTAAATTTTGAATGCATAGCTTTATACAACAGAAAGTAATAATGTTCTCGTGCCAAAACTGGTGTAAATTGTAGTTGTTAAAATTAAATATCAATATTACTTGACATTTTGCATCTCCGCGTGAGGTTCCCTATTCCTATATTAGTTTATTTGCCGTGTGTAATAGTCTTGATAGCTATCTTGTCCGACAGGTCTGGTCCGTATTATCGGACGCATGTGTGAGTATATTAGAGCTACCTCAAAACACAGTATCGGCTGCGTGGCTCTCATTCCCCAATATGGACTCACTTATTCTGTCCGGAGGTTCAGACTTCACTCTACGACTGTGGGATACACTGGACTATCCGGCTAGCGAATACGACGGTCAGTTTAGTTCTTCTTATTAAAAAGTTGTTAAAAGTTTTTAAAGTTCTATTTATCTGTTACAAATAGCTTTTGATTAACAATTTCGCAAGATTGTATACCATGTATCTTTACTGTATTGCCATACAAGCTTCATGTCTAATTGATGAAAAAAAACGAATATTTGTAAAGTTTTTAATTACTACAACTTATGAATTTTACGGGTTTTACATAACATGCATATATTAGTTAGAAGTACAGACATGTTCATTAGAGGTTTTCATTCGTTTTTACTCTTTCTATTCAATACATACGAAATCACACTTAGATATTTATTTTTCAGAAAATAAAGATACGGTAAAGAAAGAAAAGAGAAGGACTAAGAAGAAGGGGGAGAAAAGCGAGGAGAGTGTTTCGGTTTCAAATGAATCGGAAGAGCAGGTTGCTTCGAATACAGAGTCAAAGGCTAAAGTATCCAAAAGGTTCTTATTACCGCTCATATCGTACCAAATGTCCCGTATCAAGGCTAGTGGCTTGAAAAAAATGCTTCAAAAGTATTTAAATAGCCAAGCAAAAGAAAAAGCAAATACAAATGGCGCGGAAGATAACTATGATATGGAGTGGCTTAAAATCTTTGGTACAATCAATGAAATTAATGATGCTCTGGATACCGAAAGTGAGTGATGTAAAACTGAATTGAAAAACATTTGAATATAGCATCAATTAGAATAAATCAAATAAATAAATTTATAATTTTAGTTTTGGTTCTATATTAGATACTTGAAGCAAAAAACGTGGACACAAAAAATCTTACATAAAAGAACTGGGTGACCGACTTAATATTTTCAAATTCAAAATCATGTGTTTTTTTTTGCAGTGGAAAAACATGAGGACACTGGCAACACTGAACCTTGGATGGTGTTATCAATATTCCGTGGACAGATTGATGCTATGATACAGTATGCTAACAAAAAGGATATGATATGTCCATATCTGCTTAGTATTACTCCCTGTGTTTCATTCAAGTATGTCATAATGAGGGGAATAAAACCTTTTAAAATTTTATTGTTTGTTGGAAAATAGATTAGGAATTTATTATTTGACTGAATAAAATTTGAAACTACAAAACACTAAAGTTAAGGTGCAATGAATAAAATTATCATTAATTACTTGTTTTAAGTATCTATAATATTTATGAGAATAACCTGTGATTTTATTTAAGGTACTGGAAAGACGCAACACAGTTGTATTTGGCACAAATTGATCGATTGGCTGTCAAAGGCGAAGAACATAAGTTAAGCGGTGAGTTATAAATGTATTACTACATAAATGTCTCTCGTCCATATTAAGCCGGGTGGGTTGCTAAGAAAAATACTATAAAAGTAATATTATTATAGGATAGTTTGTACGTTTGTTGCTCAATCACTCAATACAGTGACGAATTTGGATTAAATTTGGCACACAGATAGTTTATTACCTTGATTAACACGTAGGATGATTTTTATCCCGCTAAAATGTACTAGCGAAGTACGGGTCGTACCCGTTAAAATATTCGTTTAACCAGTTATAAATAACCCTCCCTTTTGTTTCGTCGAAGTCGAGTTATAAATCCACTAAATGGCGCATTATTGTTTCATTTCTCTAAACCAAATTCTAAAGTTGATGCTTACGAAGTTGCGAGAGAGGAACTAGCTATTTATATTCATGTATAATCTGTGTGCGTTTGTTTGTAGAGTCCCGTCAGTACGGCGGCGCTGTGTTTCGTCGCGTGACTGCATTGTTAGCGCTGCACGACGTCAAGGCAGCCGTCGCTGTACTCGTGCGGTACAACCTGTATAAAGAAGCCTACATACTGTGCAGGATACGGTGATGACTCCTTTATATTAATCGAAAATATTAGAAAATCGGGACACAAAAACCCGCTAACGTAAACGCCAACAAAAATACAAACTCATCCAAAATGTATTGAAATGGCATTGACTTCCTCTGTCTGAAACGAATATTTCTTATTTTATTTATGTAGTAGATTAAGTAAAATATATTGAAATAGTATTGGTGGTTTATGAGATAAGCAACACCACTCTAGTGTTCCTTAATACCTTCACAATGACACGTTATTTTATGTATTAAGATGTTGTATTCCAGGTACATGGACAGTATAGCCAAGCAGACTTTGCAGCAGTGGGCTGACGATTCTTTCACCAATGGTCAATTGACATTGGCAGCTGTTTGGTATGTAACTATATAACTACTATATTAATGTTACTATTATTGTAATTGCGTTACCGTTAAAATTTCAGCTGTTTAGTTCGGACCTATCTAAACATTTGTAAGACCGCAGATGAAATATGTTTACATTATGTGGTTTGCTTGGCCTCCTTGATTAGTAGCAAGAGTGTTGCCTGTTCAACAGCACGAAGCAGTGTTGTTTTATGTGTAATGAATATAATATTTAAAATAGATTGTTTTAGAAAGAGAATTATAAATAAGATAACAATCTTGTTCACAGTTACATGGCACTGGGTAATATCTCCCAAGCAGCGGCGACACTCGGCAAATCAAATGATGAAGAGAATTTGTCTTTGGCCGCTGAACTCGCTAAGTTAGCGGGGCAAAACACTTTCGCCGAGCACGTGACTGAAAAGCAAGCCTTATTGCAAAGCAGTAAGGATAAAATGAAGACTGAAAAAGATTTAGAGCAGTTGCCCTCCAGGATAGAACTCCTTATGAAGGATGCATCTGATGATAGGAAAAATGGTGTTGACCAAGCCGAGGCAGTCGAACCATCACAATAATTTGTTTCTGTGATTTTCTCTCGATATTTAGTTATGTTACCTTATGTCTTTAGTTGGTGTTAAGTTTTTTTGGATACAATACTTTTTAAGTTTTCTTTTTACATATTACTCGTACATTGTTAACAAATTTTCAAATAAAAGAAATTGTTAACTCTGATCTTGCTTGTGTATTAATTTGGAATATACAGAAATTGTAAAAGAAAGCTAACTAAAAAAAGTTATTAACCAAACTTGAAAGAACCAGTTATATTACAAACTAAAATGTCCAAATAAAATATTTTTTTCAAGAATAATCAACATTTAATTATTTTTATTTGAGTTTGATAACATTCATTCAAAATTTTTATAAGATTCTCTGAAAAAATCAAATGGAATTTATATAAAATTAAATTTGTGCGATTATCTTAACATTTCCAGAATGTTTTTTGTACTAAATTAAGTAATTAATTAAATATAACCTAAATAATTTGCTTTAGGCACCATTAGTGTAAGTACTTATTAATTCTAATAATACAAAAATATATAAGGTGTAAATGGCACCAAATCACAATTACATGCAGTACTAATAATTTCACCAAATTCACATTTTAGCAAGTCATATAGTGACTAAGACACTAAAAAAGTATTTAGTAAACATCAACTTTAGATGTGGATTGAAGTTTTCTTCATCTCAAAGTTAATCTTAAATTCTGAATTATGTAAACAGCTATCGAACACTATCCCATTAAAATGAATCCACAGATATAATCAATGCTTTTGGAATGTCCTTACATTCAGTCTTGTCTTTTGTTCTTTAGGTTCGTTCTTATTACAAGTTTTTAAAACTTTTTCAAAAATAAGCACCATCTTTTCATTTATCATGAATTTAAAAATTTAGTAACTTGTTTGTAGAACAAGCTCGAGAATGATCTATGTTATGTAGACAGATAATTTTACACATGATTGATATGATTTCTATTGGCTAGTCTAATCAATGAAGTAGATGAATAGAAATATGGTTTATAATAAATCCTTCAACCTAGTTCGGACGGGTCATCGTTCTCTGTATTTGCTCCGGTTGTAGATTTTCCCCTCTTCTTGCAAATATTAACAAGTTTCGCATTTATCTTCTTTAGTTTAAGATTCTCTTTCAAAACGTCGGTCATTTGTTGATTCTGAAAAAAACAATATAACCATAACAGCTAAAGAATTCATTGGTCTCCCTTACTTTATTTCTAAAGAAATTAATCGTTTTATAAGGAAAATCATCTTAAAATAATGAAATGTCACTTGCTTAAATTACAATACTACTACTCAATACACCGAGTCGGTAACTAATGAACCTTGCAGCTATAGTTTTCTAATTTATGATTTACGCAAAAATGAATTTTACCTGTACTATGGCACTCCCTGTTGATACATAGACGGGTGCAACGTTGCTATCTCGCAGTTGACGTTCCAAAGCTGCTTTATTTTCCTTCAGCTTTTCTACCGTCTACAAGAAGAATACACAAAAGTATTTTTATTTTACTTATTATGTACTATTGCAGTGATTTAGTATAAACGCTATTTATATGCAATGAAGTTAATATTAAGATTAATCCTCACTAGCTAATAGTATAAAAAACACAAAGATTTCGATCTTATTTTCAAGTAAAATTAATTTTCCCGATTTGCTACTAGGGATTTTATTCTATGGAGTTTCGGATTTAAAATTTTTAATAAAAATTGTATGTAACATATAGCTTAGTTATATGCAATCAAGCGGGTCAATTAGTGGGCAAGTAATTTGTTGTTCTTTAATATATCAAAGAATACAACTTACCAACTGCAACTGTTTTATTTTACTTGCATTACTCTGAAGGGAACTATCATCACGCTCTACTTGGTTTGACAGCAGATCTGCATAAACAATCAAATTGAAATTAATTTATCTGCAAATATGTGAACACTACAACAGTCTACAGTAGTCTTTGCAACAATATTGTTTTTTGTTGTTGTTTTAATAATTGTAAATTTATATTGTTGTTTAATAAATTATTTTATTTTATTTACTTATTTACTAGGAATGTTCGGTGAAATCTATTAGGCATGCAAAATTATATGACTAGGATTAGATACACAGTTTATAAATGTAAAAGTGTTTTTACGGGTAGTCAATTTTTTTTTAAATGCAATTTATGTGTAAAATGCTAGTTTTTAACAAGTGAATGTCTGTAGTGGTGTACAAGAGTACAGAAAGTGAAATAGGACGATTTGGCTACTCTTTTAGTCATATTACAAGTACATCATTAGTCTTCTGTATCAGTACTAGCATGTTACTGTGAATATTTTTCATAATTTTTCAAAAAATCAGTTCATTCTTTATTTGATAATAAATATTACTTGATACTGGCAAAATACTCAAAAGTTATTGCCATCAAAAGAAAAAAAACCTATTTTTACTTATGTACTAGTTGTAGGTTCGCGCCTTCGTCCAATGACCGAATGTATGTGTGTATGTCGTTGGGAAATGACCTTCATTCATCAAAATAGCTTCAGCTGTTTCGCGTGAAAACGTTAGTTACTTTGGCATTTAATCAATTCGAGTGCTCTCAAATTTGAGTGCAAGAACCTGAATTATTTCGACAACTTTTATATACCATTACAGGTAAAAGAAGTTGTGACACTAACAACATGCTTATGCACCAGCCTATTGAACCTTTCTTGAAAATCTTTTGCAATATTCTTAATGTAGTAAGTATCGTTATTGCTCGTTGATACATACCATCAGTGATGGTGGTGGAGGCATCGTAAGTTCCTATTGATTCCCTGTTCTGATCGTGTAAGCTTTGACGTTTCTTCCGGAGAGACTGATATATGTTAGGTTCAGATTGGTACTCCTCCATCTTCTTCTGAAATATGTATTTTTTAATTTAGTCATTACGAAAGCGTAGTGGAGATATCGTTATCATTGTTAGCGTAGTGTACTATTTACGATACGTGTGACCTGAGCGATGGATATGGATTATTGCACCGTGTGAAGTAAATGCCCAAACGGAGCGAGCGCTATAACTTCGCGTTGCACCGTTCAATAATCGATTACGATTGTAAATACATGCCATAGTTATATTTATCAGTAAACTGTTCCAAATATAAAACTTCAAATCATTGTAACGTACGTTCTATCCAAATGAATAAATACTCGCCGATAGCTTTTATTACTCACTTCAAGTGCATTCTTAGCTTCCTTCAGTTTGCGGATTTGCTCGTCCCTTTCGTTCAAATATTGCGAGCACATTTCGCATTCTTCATCTAATTCTTTGTACTTCTGTTTTAAATCTTCTAGTTTTGATTTGCAACTTCGTAGTTCAGTCTTGGTTGTTTCTAACTCTCTATAAAATTAATGCTATTATTTACAAAGGAATGTTGTAAGAGATGATAAAAAAATTGCCAACTGCAAAACAAACTCGCACACGTAGATTGTCATACCATATTGTAGGATTTATAATTACGGGCAAGGAACTATGTTTAAATTGATATTTTATACGTTGCTATAGCAGCAACAAAAAAAAAACAGTAACAACTTCAACTCTATACCGATTAAGAACACAGAAATCTGTACGTCAAGTTGTCAACAGGTTGTCACAGAAATGAATGAATGAACCCTTACTTTGTTAAATCGTCAACACCTCTTTCAGCATACTTCTCTATGGTCTTCTGCATTCTAACAATTGTCGCCTTCAAGTCTCTGTTTTTAAAGCGGAACTCTTCGATCGCCTTAGTTAGGGTTTTATTCTTCTCTACTTCAGCGTCATACGACATTCTATCCACGACGACGTTGTGAAGATTAGCCCAGTCTGCAATAAATTATTATACTCTTTATAGTTATATATTATATAAGTTAGCGAGGAATTCTCATTATGTTCTTATATTCTCATTAGTTTTAACGGTTGTTAAGACTAACAATCTTGTATAGCAAACGCGAAATTAAGGTACGGTATTATAATTTATTACACTCACATCAAGACTTTGCAAAACAATGCATCTTGCAAATAACTTCACTGGGATTCGAATCAGAACCTCTCGCGAAACAGCAAGTAGTTACATGCTACCTCTTCCAATAGAACTTAACTAGGTATATACGTATTTTTAAACTAAATTAACCGTTGTAAGTACTGGACTGATATAAAATAATTTTCCCATTAATCAGACCAAGATAAAAACATTATGTTTAACGCATTAAAGCATTGTTGCCAGAGGCGTATTTAAACATTTGACGCTCCGGGCCATTTAGCTTTGCCCCAATTAATTGACGATAAAGTATTTAACTTAAGAAAAAACATGCAAAATGCCGCTCCTCTATACATAACACTCAATACACTAAAATATACATAATATCAAAAACATATTGCCACATTTTTTTTGTCTTTTTTTATGTAGGACGGTTCCTAGTTGGAGCGTAGCGGGGATCATTTAAATAATAGGAATATGAAAAACTTACCCTCATCAGTATTGACCGTGGCGTCTGTGTAACTGTGCTTGCCTTCAACTCTCTTCTTTAGTTCTTCCACTTGCACCTATAGCACAAACAAATATATCAAACTGTCTTGATTATGAAAACGTTGCGAAACAAAAGCAATTTAAAGTGAGTTGAAAACAAAGGTATCAAATATCTATAATTTTATGTGTTGCAGTTTATAACTAGATGTTTGTTATACAAATTAGTAATGACTGTTAAATTTGACTCCAATAATTACCATGAGATCGGATTTCTCCTTCTTCAGCCTGATACACTGGTCGTCTCTCTCCTTCAAGTACTCTGAGCATATCTCGCACTCTTCATCCAACTCTTTGTATTTCTCTTTAAGTTCTTCCAACTCTTGCTGGCACTGTGCCAGCTTGTCACGGAGTTGGCTGGTACCGTTTGTACTAAAATTTGTAACACATCTACACTTGAGCTCAGCTTGAGTACTCAGCTCTGCATTAAGATATAATCTTGTATCGCAAGAAGCGATATGAAAGATACGGCACAGATTAGAATACTACCTACTACATCCATGACCAGCGAAATCTATCTAAGCGAAACTGCGTTTTGCAAATAACGCAAAGTTCCCGCTCCGCCAGGATTCGAACCCGGAACCTATTGCATAGCAGCTAGCTGTTACACCGCTGCCAACAAATTAACTGTAAAAGTATGTTATTATAGTATAAAACATCATTTATAAAGGTATGTCGTGATTAAACAATATGCTGAAGTGAAAATTTTATTTTATTGTTCTTAAAACATTAAAGCATTAAATTTGATTAGAATAATTTGGAAGAACTATTTTACAATCATCAACATACCATGTGCAAGGTGCAATTGGATTAATGGTCGCACTAGTGTACGAGTTAAAAAAAATACCTTTCAATGCTGTTATTAGCAGACGACGATGCAGATTTTGATATACTGCTTCGAAGTTTATTGATTGGATGATCTGTAAAACATGTTGTTAATGTATTTCTATTCAACAAAACACTTTTTTTTTGAGACTTTTATGTTCTATATTAACTGTAAGAGGAACCTTATATATTAGAGGGAGAACTTAAATTTCTGTTAAATTACATATTCTTTCATCAGCAGGCCATGATGGTGCTTCTTACCGTATCTCGTATAAATTTATGATTAGTAGTTTAGAACGCTCTGGTCATTTTCTGCCACTTTTTTATTGTAATAATTATTCATTTATTTGCTTGGATAAAAAAGTACTTCTAGGCTATTACGGGCATGTATATAGTCAGTGTGTATCTAGCAGCAAATATAAACTATATATTAAATTACTGACGGTATTTTACCAAAAATAAATAATAGAATGAAACATTTACAAAAAATCAACAATTTCCGAGATCATAATGAGTAATAATAAAACGTATAGTTATTTGTCGTTTTTAAAATTCTTTCACTTCCTGATTTATCTATTTGTAACGTTGCATTAAATTTAAAAAGATTTTTCCGCTTCTTAAAATTTTATGCGAGAACAGATAAACGTAACATATGGGCTGAAGTCATAACCATCCATTTCAATTTGCAGTAGTTGGAAAAAAAACCGGGTATTTTTCAATTTGTTTTTGTTGCACTGATTTACTACGTGGTTTTGATTTCTGTACTAAAGGCTTATGCTATTGGAGGACAGCTTTGAAAACGTGACGCAGTAGAATGAGAGAGGGCAATAGAGCTTACAATAATGCAATATCTATTTCACTCGCACATTGCGCCTAATTGGCTATAGCACCGTACCTCGTCTTGAATTTCCAATTTATTTTCTTCTTCTATCTCAATGCATATGATGGTTCTTCAGTAGTTTTCTACTGAGTATATGCTTTAAATGTTTATATGACTGTAAATAAATAATTTTACCATTAGGTTCAGGCGTAACCACAGCTCTATGTTGATCGTGAACGCTTTGCCGGCGTCGCCTAGAGGCCGATGCCAACAACATACTGCTCCTACTACTGCTGTTGTCATCACCGTGGCTCTGCAAACAAATATTTAAACAATAGAAACGAGAAAAAATTTCGATCTTGATGCTATAATATTCAAGGATAATCTGAAACGGCAAAATACAATAGGTTTCGTGTTCAAATCCCAGCAAGTTTGTGTAACAGTATTTGATCTGAGGTTGTCTATGATTTTATTGTTTTAGTTACAAATGTATGTAACCAAATACCCGTAGTAACAACCTGTAACTGTGCTTAAAAAAGATAAGTTCTAAAATAAAGCAGGTACTGTAAGTTAAATTAGCTTATTACTCACGTTTTCATTACGAGATATAAAACTGTTGCGCCTGTAACAAAAATAATAAATTAGTGACTACGTTTGTAACAAGCATTTTTGATCCTTTTTAGAGTTTCGTAAAACTCGGAAAGAAAAAAAATCTATCATTTGTACAGGATCACTTGTATGTTTCTTTCTCTGTTACTGCCAATCTTCTTTGAATCTTCTCGGCCTTTTAAGATACATTTAGTTCACGAACGAGTGCGTACGTCTGTGATCTAAAATAGGCGAGCAAGTTATACTACCGCTTTTTAGTTGGTCGTTTTTAATCAATGTCCTTCAATTTACCTTCTCCCCAAACTGGCAGGGGTTGTACCTCTGGATCCATCTTCATCTACATCCATGAAGAAGTCATCAGATTTGGAACGTGACCCGAACATAGCTTCTAGTTTGTTGTGATCTGAAATTATTGTCAAGGCTCAACCAGTCGGCATATCAAACACTCTTAATCACCATCCTTATAAAACTACGCATCTTATACATAAAGAAAGATCCGTGTACAGACGGCCACTCATTAAGGTTCACACAAAAAGTGTAAATATAAATCCTAATGCTGTACATGTTCAAAACGGTACAAAATCCAAACAAATTAGGTTGATCCATGGCCGTGTGTATGTGCATCCAATATAGTATCATCAAAAGACGACCATCGTTTAAGTATCGACAGTATTACGAAACGTCAAACGAAAAGACTATAATATTGTCAGTATCGATAGTATTACTCCAAGATCCCTTAAGCTTTTGGTCTCTGGACCGTTTCCATAGCTGTCTCCGCTTTAATGGGAGGGAAGTCTGAACCCGCTTTCTTACTATCTCCTATTTCTTCTAATTAATTTCGTTGCGGGTCCTAATATAGTCAGTTAGGTGTCCGGGCCAAGCCCGTGCGTCATTGCACAGCTGCATTATTCGATCAAAGGACGCCACTGTTGATCCTGGTGAACAGGATTTGCAGTGGTGGGACAGAGTGGCGGGTGTGCCCCGAAGTATTAACCAAAACATAATATCTTTATTCATTGTTTGATATTTAATCTCAACTGGAATTCTTGTTTAAATATACTCAACATTCAAATGTCACTTTAAATAAAAACGAGCAAGATAGTTAGAAGAAAGTACGTTTTCGACCATCTGCGTGTGTGTGTAGATATATTTGTCTAGCTCTTCTTGACATGCGTTATATAAAAAAAAAAATCGATCGTGCAATATGCTCCTTTTAGAAGAAATTTTCTATCATTCTAGCAGATTTAAACATAAATTTCAATAGTTGCAATAATAGCGGTTTAAACTATTTTTACCTTGATTTTCGTTTATGTCGTCATCGCATAAACGTTTCGAATCGTGAAGGCTTCGCCGCCTACGTCTAGAATTTTCCATTATTCCATCCAAAGAAGACCTCGGCCGTGAAGCTCCACATTCCAACTCCAATTCACATATACGCATCTATAACAAAACAGAAGTTTTTTTCACAATCATATTTGAGATAATGTGCTATGAAATTTTGCACTGTAAAATATTAAGTCTGGCAAAATATTTTTTAAAATTTCTGACCCTTATGTCGAGGGAAGTTTAGACAACGACAGAAAGACTAGCACAGATTTCAGACACAAGAGTGGTCAATTGGACATCGCCAGTTTCTTTACTGTTCACCCTTTCAGACAGACTTTGACAGATTCCTGGATATAAATGTGATAAAATGTAATGAATATACACTTGAAGCATATAGGGATTAAATGGCGGGTATTCAAAATCTCTGAATCATTTTGTTTTATTTATTTTTTTACAAGAATTTTATCGACAGTAGTTTTCGTGTAAAACTCAGTGGCTTCCCACTGTCTGTCCTATATATGCTTAGATCTTTGAAACTACGCAACGGATTTTGATGCAGTTTGTTTAACAGATAGTGATTCAAGAGGAATTTTTTGTATATAATACCTAGTCAGGTCATAAATTCTGTCACATGTTTAATATAAAATAATTGAAACAAGTTTAGTCATTATGTAACCATTTATGTACCAAAATTAACTTAACAAAACATAGATTTTTCTGACACTAAAGTTTATTCAAAATGACCTCCGTGATTTTGAATACAGGCCTTCAATCTGCGCGGCCTGTCGTCTATCGCAGCACGAACGAGGTCCATGTCAATATCGGCGGCTGCCTTAATCAAGGATGTCTTGAGTGACTCCAATTTGGGATGAGGCTTTGAGCACGCCTTTTCCTCCGAGTGTTGCCATATCTTGTAATCTAACGGATTCAAATCTGGACTGGAGGAGGGCCAGTCTTCGTGCCGGATGAAGTCGATTTCACGCGCCGCCAGCCAGTCTTGTGTGATCTTCGCTCTATGAGCTGGCGCCGAATCTTGTTGGAATACCCAGTGCCTGTTATTGAACATGGTATGAGAAACAGGTTCCACAAGGTTCGTCAGGACTGTATTTTGATACACAACTGCATTCGTTTTTACACATTTCTCACAAAAATGTACCTCTGTTAAGCCCCAATAAGAAACTCCCAACCACACCATGAGCGAGGATGGAAAATGACCTCGTTGGACACGCGGAATACGGTTGCTCGCTTCTTCACTACTGTGTGCGTACACCTTATCATTTTGTTTGTTGTAGCTATATTCTACGGTAAAAAAAAAATTCATCCGAAAAAAGAATTTCCCGATATTTTTTTCCTGCGTACCGCTTCAACAAAGCGCGGCATTCAGTCTCAGGTCCATTAGACGAGCATTCAAACGATGTCCTGTTTTTCTTCGATATGCCCGAAGCCCTAAGTCTTCATTTAACACCCTTTTCACCGTGGTTCTGCTTAACCCTATCTGAAGGGCCAACAGTTTCTGCTTACGTTTGGGATTTCTTTGAATTCGCGCCTTCACAGCTTTTATCACTGCTGGAGGCCTAACAGACCGAGGGCGACCACTTCTTGACCTGTCATCTACACTAGAGTCTTCATTGTATCGTTTGATGGTACGATAAACGAATATTTTGGTTATATTAAAATTTTTCAGTATGTCAAAAATTTGAAATGGCATGTAACCGCAACGATGCAACGCAATAACTGCAACACGGTCTTTTTAAAGCGTCCACTCCATATTTAAAAATGAGTAAAATTCTAAACACATACATTTACACATTTACATTTATACATTTTTATTTTCATGAACAATTCGAAATTCGAATTCAATAAACTTTTTTGTGGCCAGCATTCTAAAAGAAAAGTTTTTACTGTGTGACAGTACTTATGACCTGACTGTGTACATGCATCCGTGCGAAGCCGGGGCGGGTCGCTAGTTTTCGTATAAAAGAGAAGTGCATATACCCTATTAGACACTAGTGTTAACACAAAGAATCTTAGCTCTATAGTTCTTCTTACACTCCTCTTCGAATCTAAAAACCGTAAAGAAAACAAGCGTACAAAGTTTTCGCAATATTAAAATAATTTTACTAACATTATTTTCCATTCATTCACTCAAAGATAAATGCAATCGATGTCTCTAAAAAGTGTGTTAAGATTTATTTGCTATGGCATAAAATAAACATAAAAATAATCAAATTAATCCACCTCACCTCCAGATTTTCTTTGATCGCCTTGAGATTTTTTATTTCTTCTACAGAAGATTCCAAATTTTTCTTCATTACCTCGTATTCTTGTTCTATTGATGCATACTTTTGTTTCAGTTCGTTAAGGCAGCTTTCTTTCTCACTGATTATTTTTTTATCCGTTTCTTGTTGGTTCTGTAACCTGTTCAATTTAAAACAAAAATATTATCAATATAGTTTTTTTTAAACCATGTTTTTGAAATAAAACCATTTGATTATTTTATTTTTATTTTAAGGTGTGAAATTAACCCCTACCTTTTGATCATTCCATTTTGTATTTCTGCTGTTTTCTGATGAATTTTTATATTCGACTCGAGCCGTGAACAGTCACTGACTTTGGTTTGTAAATCTTCCAATAATGACTGGTTTTGTTCTAACAAAGACTTAGCTTCTGATTTCAAAGTCTCTATAGTAGCTGTACTCTCTTTGATCCTTTCATTTAAGACTACCATCTCCTCTGACATTTTATTTAACGTGTTTTTGTTTTCATTTATTTTATGATTAGCTTCTTCTAAGTCGTGAACGCAAGAATCTTTTTCATGTTTAATTATATCATTTATAGATTTAAGAGTATTTAATTCTTGTTCGTAAGAACTTACTTTGTCCATAAGTTCTGAAACTTTAGCGCTGTCGTCACTGTTTTGTTTATTGCTAAGAGAAATTATTTTTGATTCCATCTCAATCAACATATTTTTGTATTTATTTACTTCTGTTGTTAAAGTTTCTATTAAATTAATATTACGACTATTTTCATTTGCTATAGATTCATATCCTAACTTTAAACTTTCTAAGTTTGATGTTTGTTTTTCTAACTTAGAAAGTATTTCCTTATTTTGATATTCCTGTTCTTGCATTTGAGCTTCACTAGTTTTGGCCTTGTTCATTAGTTCAATTTTATATGTATTTGTGTGTAAAATGTAATTATACAGTGAACTTACGATCTCAGTTGTGGGTAAACTAAGGTTTATATCGTTATCACTGATAATATGGTTCTCGATTAGCTTTTTAAAACCATCGCGAATTATCGTACTTAGTTTTTCTTCTTTCTTAATAATATCTAAAGTTACTGCATTCGTTATTTCGGTTACCTTTTCTTTTTGAGCTTTTAGTAAAGTGCACTCATTTTCTTTTTCAGTAAGTTGAATCTTCATCGCATCAAGAGTTTTGTTAACTTCCTTAAGTGATAACGAAACATTTTCCATTCGATTTTGCATTTCTGTATATTTGTTTATAACCGCACTTATATCAGATTGATGTTTATTTAAAAGTTTATCAACTATTCTTTCAAATGTGTTTTCACTTTGTGTTCCGAATTCACAATCCAAAACTTTAAAAAGTTTTTCTTTAACAATATCAACTAATTTTATATTTATATCTGGAGAATCTATTATTTGAGTAACATCATCGTTTAAAGAACTTATATTTGTTCTTATTTTAAAAAGTACTTCACCAACTGTTTTAATGTTGTTATCCTTTTCTTCTAATAATTTAGAAGCTTCCGAATAGTCAGCTACCATAGCAGATATTTGTTTTTGTAAATTTTCTTTAGTTTCTTCGAAATCTCGCAGATTATTTACTAAATTCTCCACCTCATTGGTATGTTTCGTAACAAGTTTGTTGTAAAACATTTTCATAATATCAATAATTTTTACGTTTTGTGAAAGATTTTCTTTTTCAGATCCAATTTTTTCAAGATAAAAACACAAACATTCATTTTTATCTTGAACATAATCATGCGGTGAATTTTCAGATAAATTTTGTATTTTGTTTTCAACAACTTCAAAATCTTTAGTTAGAGCAAAAATATTTGAATCTCTCATGCTTTCATCCAAGTCCATGCTTTGACAAATTGATAAATCACTCCGGTCCAAATGGTTTTTGATAGTAGTTACTTTTTCATTAATTTTTATACAATCTTCTATACTTTCTTGGAGCTCATTCTGTAGAGTAAATATCTTGTTACATCTTGAAGCTGACTCAGAATCACTATTACTTCGATTTAGTTTAGAATGTGTTTCATCTACTATTTTAGTTTTAAATTTTCTAATTATTTCATCTTTAACCGAACACTGTTGACAGTCTTCATGTTTCTTTTGGGTGACTGACGGTTCTTTAATTATTTTAGTTAATTCAGACAATTCTGCTTTGATTTTAGAGTTGTTTTGTTGTTCAGCGTCTAATTGTTTTTTCAAGTCTTCAACAGCATCGATGTTATCAATTAACTGCGTAGACAACTCATCATTTTCGTCTTGAAGTTGTTTTGTGCTTTTCTTGAGTTTGTTATGTTCTTGTACTAAAGTATTGTATTCTTTGTCTAAAGAGTGAAGCTTTTTCACTAATTTCTCAGAAGACGGTACTTCTAAAGAGAGATTATCATATTTTTCTTTAAGAGCAGCTTTTTCACATTTAATTTGTAACAGTTCCTTTTGGAGTAAATTCAATTCTTTTTCGATTTCTGTAGTTATTATTTCGGTTCCTTCGAATGATGACTTTCTGATTTTGATTGGGCTGTTTTGAGCATCAATTGATTTTGTTTGTTTGGTTACAGGCACATCATTAAGTTGTTTGTACAAAGAAATGTTTTCTTCTTTTAGCATTTCTATTACAGTGAACATTTTTTGATTTTCTTGCGTAAGAATCTGTATTTGAGAGTAGAGAACACTAGGATCAATTTGGCCTGTTGCCTCACTGTCTAAACAAATTTGAGTTATATCAAGACAACTTTGATCTGGGCCTAATAACGTATTATCAGCAGAAGTCATTGTAACATTGGTATCTAACATAAGGAGATCTCCATCTAATGTAGACTCATTTTTAATTGTGGACATTGTACAATTTTTGTCCAAAACATCAGGAAGAGAAAATCTCTTAAAGCTTAAATTATGTTTATCAATATGTTCAGTTCTTAAAATGGCCAACAAATCATTTAATTGTTTTTTTACGGCAGGGAGATCTTTCTGGCAAACATTATGACATCTATTGTGATGGTACTGTAGTACTTTTACTTGAGATTTAAGTAGTTTATTTTCTGTATATGTGGTTGCTGTCAGAGTTGAGAGGTTTGTTCTATGGTTTCCAATTTTCTTTTGTAACTCTAAAACTGATTCCAGTAATTTCTTAGTTTCTTCACGAACTTCTTCTTGTTCTTTTAGTAAGCTTAAGTTTTTAGCTTCCATTTCTCGCAAGATATCTTTAAGTTTTTCATTCTCTTCTAAAACACTACTTAACTCCACAAGTAATCTTTCGCAATTACAGTGATGAGGCTGATTTAGTTCGTTAGAAGTTTCAAAGCTTGTTTCGGAATTTGAATTTGAGACTGTAGTACTATTGTTCTCTTTGGGTTGAAGTAATTCAATAACTTTCATATAGCACATAGTTTTTAAGTTAGGTGGCGAAAGCATATCAATGATTTCCACAAAAGACTTTTCTGGGCTAACATGAATATTATCACTGTCTTGTTTTATTTTAGGATTTGATTCGGCACATCGTAATTGCAAGTTTTGATTTTCTTGTTTTAATAAATTTAATTCTACTTCCATTGAACTTTTTAAATCAAAGAATTTTTCTTTCCATTGTTCAATATTGTTTTGTATGTTTAATTTTTCCTTTTCTTTTTCATTTATTTCTTTTTGTAACTGTTCTAAAAATAATTTATTATCACTCAGAGCACTGACTAGTTTTTTGTTTTCTATTTGCATTGCTTCTAATTCGGGCATAATTAATAGATTATTTTCATGAACAGCCGCTAGTTCTCTAGTAAGATTAACTATTTGATCTTTTAATCTCGATATTTCTTGTTTAGCCTCAGCTAATACTTGTTCAGTTAATTTATTTAAGTCATTACTCCTTAGCGTCTGAACTTCTTTGGCAAGGTTTTCAAACTCTTTGATAAGGTGATTACAATCTTCTAAGTCCAGATTGTTTGTTTCGATAGCTAGGTCCATTAAATTATAACTATGATTAATTTCTACAATCTTGTCTGTAATAGAAATAAATTGGCTACGCTTTTGTTCATAATCACTTGTCAGTGAACAGTATTTCAGTTCTAGTTCACATTTTTCTTTGTTATTGTCACTAAGCTGATCCATGAAAGATTTTTCTAGTTGTTCTATGGCTAATTTATGTTGTTCCGTAATTAATGAGATTTGAGATTCATGTTCAATTTCTTTACTTCGAACAACATCATCCTTGGACCCACTCTCATTTTGTAGTAAATTATAACATCTTTCCAAATCATTGAATCTATTCATTAAATCTTTATGTTCTACTTGTTTTATTGTAACATCATTTCGTAATTTTTCTATTTCACGTGTTAGTAAATTATTATGTGATACCAAATCATCACACTTTAATGAAACATCCTTGTTAAGTATTTGTAAATTTTCTATTTCTGTAGTCAATTGTTTGACTTCAAGCTCATGTAGATTTGTTAAAACTGTAACTTTTTCGTTTAACTTACCGCTATTTAACAACAAGTAATTTTTTTGCTTTCCAAATTCTATCACACAACCATAAATTTTTCTTGAGCTCGTGCACAATTGTTCGCATAAAGCAAGAAAATCGCTTGTCACATGAGATGTCTCTTGAATAATGTTTTCACCCAAAGCCACCAGAATTTCATTGATTATTTCAACCAAACACCCCAACTTTGGAACAAGCAGCTTTATTTCATTATCGTGTTTGAGGGTTTCTATTATATTGTCTTTATTTTTTACGTCTGATTGTAATTCAGAAACTTTTTGAGATAGTTGTTCAATCTGAGCCTGTATGTCTTTTTCTCTGCAAATATCTTCCTGTTTTTGGGTTTCTAAATCAGCTGTTTGTTTTTGATTAGTTTCTTCTAATGCTTGCTTTGCTTCTCTAAGCGTTTCGTTTTCTTGAGATATAACTTCACACTGCAAGCGAATTTCAGAAAGCTCTTTTACAAGTAGGTTTTCAGCATTTTTGATGTTTTTATTTTCACTTTTAAGGTTATCAACTACTTCAACACAGCTGTTTAACTGTTTCCGTAGATCTTCTAAATTTTTGACGAGGCTTTCTATTTCAGTGTTTTTTTCTTGAACTTCTTTCAAAAGAGCAACATTTTTAGTAGATGCGTCTAAAGAACAATTTTCTAAGTTCCTTAATTTATTTATTTCGATATTTCTCATGTCTAGGATCTGTCTGAATGACTTTATTATGTTACTAATGTTATCGTTACTCGCTATTAAGTTTTCTTCATTTGAAATCATGGTTTCCAGTATTTCGTCATTTATTATTAAACTGTTTAATTCACGGTCATTGTTTTTCAGTTTAGTTTCTAATTCAGTAATCATAGTTTTTTGTATTTCTATATCCGTTGCGGCATCATTTAAACTTTCTTTTTGACACTTAATTGTGGAGTTTAGTGTATCAATAGTGGATTTTAGAAGGTCATTTTCATTTTCTAATGTCCTAAGTTTATATTCACAGGATTCTATTGTTTGTTGTAATTCTTTTGTTGATTTTTCTAGAGAAGCAATAAGGCTTTTGTTATGACTGGTTTCTTCGTCTTCATTATCACTATTAACTAAAGACAATTCTTTTGATATATCCATGAAATTTGAAAGTTCCTTTTCTATTTGTTTTGATGTAGATTTACCTGGAAGAATATAAATAATCCTTTATTTCAGAAATATTTGCCCATAATTAATGATACACAACACAATACAAATTACCAGTCTATTACTTTATTTAATAATTAATTTCTATTATTTATTTAATGTGATATACAAATTATACTAACTATTAGTACTGTTGGGTTTACTTTGTTCTTGTATTAGAGACAATAATTCATTTTCTCTGCTTCTAGATTTATTCTTCAATGTCTCATAAGTGACTTCCAAATCCGTTAACTTAACATTATAATCTTTGCATTGAGTTTCCAACTCAGTCTGAAAGAACAAAAAAATTGTATTAATATTTAATTTGTATGTGTGTATTTATAGTTTTGTATACATGTATTTTATATTTCATTTATTTATTTTATAGATCGTTTTTATTAAATTGAATAAAAATAACCTTAATTGATGTAAGAGATTGTAATTCTTCATCCTTCCTGGATAATTCATTTTTTAGATCTTTAATGAAGCAATCCTTCTGATCACAGTTTTGTTTAAAAGTATTGACCTCTTCCTGCAACCTCGTAATTACAACAGTATTTTGTTCTAATTTCTCTATTAAATGTTCCTGAAAATCAAGATATTCTATGAAAGACATTTCAAGTTTTCAGTCTTTCAACACTGCTAATCAGATATTAATTTAAATGAGGACAATTTATGGTAAATAATACAGATAAATTATCCAACATATCAATAGAGATAAGATATTGTAAGCTTAAATATTTTACAAATGGACACTGCATAGTTATTGTTTATTTGTTGTTTGTAAATTATAAAATCAAGTTAATAATATTAAGTATGTTAAAGTTCATTGAAATGTCATATTTAGTTTTTCTAAAGATTAAAATGACATTTGGTAATAATATACACATGTAAATAATAAACAACAGTTATATTAACAAAAATACTTACATGTTCAGGTGGGTACATTTTTTCGATTTTGGTACAGTCCAAAAGCTCATTAATATTCTTTTCTAATGATTTTGCATACTTTTTTGTGACACATGGAGGAGTTTTTGAAGACTCTAAAGATGAGTTCAAAGTAAAGATTTAATCAGTCATTTATAACTAATTCTACCGTTAAATAATAATTAAGTAGAGAATTAAATGGCTTGCAGTTCAGCTTGATAGCTCAATGATGATTTGTGGAAATTTCACTAGCTAGCAACATATTTCTATGGTTAAAATACAGTTATGAAGGAAATAATAAAACAATAAATTAGTTACATGTCACAATGATATTATATCACTTTTACAATACATGAAATCTACCACCAATCAATATAATAAGTACAAATATTAATAATTACCCTGACAGGTGTGGTAGGGTGAACATTCTCTTATTGAACTGTCATCATCACTGTCAGAATCTGTGGATGAATGAGGTATAAAGCAAATAGATTGTTAGCAATGAATGAATAAAACATTTTTATCTCTTGAAAATTTCATATTTAATAACCCGAAACCAGAATAGTATAAGAAAATTAGTTAAGAATCCAAAATAAACATGATTTCGAACATGAACCCCCTTAATAAATATAAAGCTTTAATTTTAAGATTAATAATCCTAGTTATTTCATAGTTAATTGCGTCGTAATAATTGGCAAACGATCGTCGATCAAACGATGAGACTTCGTCGCGCGACCAAAAGGATAGGTCGATAGTCGAACAGTTGTCCTAACAGCTCATACGATGACCATTGCAAGATTCCTGGACACTTTAAAGAAACGTGCATGTTTACTGTCGTTGTGCCATGTAATGCGTGCGTTTGCTTGTACGATTGTTATGAATTAGCTCGACGCCATAAAGTTGTACATCAGCTTACCACAATAAATGACTTCATCATTGGAGAATTTATTTTTCTCCCTCAGGGGTGGAGTGACATGACCAGGCCTCGGTTCTTCAGAAACTGGTGCCAGCATTCCATTGTTTTGTGTTACTTCAGGTGGTAATGTCAATGGACTAAAATACAATAAAAAAAATTGTTCAAAAGTTATAAGTTTTTAGTAGCAGAATTAGCTGTAATTTTAAGTTATAAGTATGTTCTTACTTGTATTTAAGTCCAGGGGTGCAGAACCTTGGTATGCTTGAAACAGGGTCTTCCTCAATAGAATGCAGAGTAGATATAGTAACTCTACGTGGGGCACATTTCTTTTGACGACTACTTGTGACTGTATCGCTTCTTCTGTCACCGAAAGTCATTATGTACTTTTGCAATGCCGCAATTTTAGCCGTCAGCTTATTATTGTCTTGCTGGAATTGTACGACATATTTAGAATTGTGTCTTTAGCGAGATGGAAAATCATAAAACACATTGAACTTCTATCAGTCAACTGAGTAAGTTTTATTAATGACATGCAAGAGATCTATAAAAATATTTTTTGGGGTTCTACACCTAAAGTGTGAAAACGTAACGCAATTATTAAGCATTTGCTGTCTGTGCGTCTTGCGTCAAGTATAAAAAAAAAAATATCTTGTACGACGGTAAGGAACCCTTCATGTGCGGGTTCAACTCACACATGGCCGACATTTTTTAAATCTGTTGTACTTTTGAGAACGTGTTAGCTCAGTTGAGGACGTAGTAGCTCAGTTGAGGACGTAGTAGCTCAGTTGAGGACGTGGTAGCTCGGTTGAGGACGTGGTAGCTCAGTTGAGGACTTGGTAGCTCAGTTGAGGACGTGGTAGCTCAGTTGAGGACGTGGTAGCTCAGTTGAGGACGTGGTAGCTCAGTTGAGGACGTGGTAGGTCAGTTTGTTACATGCCTTGGTTAACCGACCGAAACATCCCGATAGGGCGAGGATTCGAATCTCGGATGGCCGTTGTAGCTACCATGTTCCTCATTGTGCCCGGATAGTGGCGACAGATTCGCAGCCTGTCACACTGGGACTCAACATAAACATGCGAAATGCGGTGTTTAACAACTCTGCCTATCCCTCTCGAGGGATTAATTACGGCGTGAGTTTATGTTATGTTGTACTTTTATTGATAACACAAGAATTTTAAATAGGGCTTACAGGCTCAGTTTCACGCTTTATAAAACAATAATATGAATAAGGAATACTTACTTCAAGATTTTTCTTGCTTTCCAACTCGTTGTTTAATTTTGAAAGCTCCCTTGTCAGTTTCTGAACCATACCAGCATTTTTCGTTACTTCATTAACTATCGGTTTGTTCTTTATAGCCTTTGCTCTGTTTGCAAATCTATAATAAAAGTTATTTTTGAAGAATTATCCATATGATACTATGCACATACACAGCATTCACACAAGCTGCAAGCTGCTGGTTAAAAATTTGGATTTGGATTTGTTTTTGGGTATTGGTTTTTTAGTTAAATCTAAATATGGCACTAAAGTTGATCACACATTGTTTCAACGTCAAGATTTGGGAATGTATTTTAATTTTAAAGGGTAAATGTCAACTTACTGAAGTGTAGATAGAGTCTCCCCAGCGGACGCAGGTGTTATAGCACATATTATACTTGTCTTTGAATTGCCGCCCAGAGAGTTTTGAAGGATACGAGTCAGTTTACTGTTTCTAAAGTTAATGAAGCTGAAACATATTCAATAATGGTAATTTTAAAAAATGAATTTTAATTTGATATTTGTACAAATAATGTCCCTAATAATGTGAATATGTCCCTGAAAATTAATAGGTTATATCAAATCGCATAAAATACAAAGTCTGTTACTTATTATGAAAGTTCCTCCAATAGTCTAGACAATAGAGTTCATAATCTAAATTAAACATCATTTAGAAACAAAAAAAAGTTACTTATTTGGATCATCAGAAAGTTGCTGGATGATATGAGTCAAGCAGGAGAGGGACTTGTTGATGTGAGTCCCTTCTTTAAACCGCAAGCCAGTGGCTCCGGTATCCCGTAGTCGTTCTGAACCAGCAAGATCCACCAGGTTCAATTGAGACACATTCACACAGCCATCTTTCCCATCATCTTCACCCTGCTCTCTGGATTCTATTATCTGTTATAATTTTTTCACAGAGGGTATTATTATATAAAACAAAATTCCAAAAGTATGAACTGCATAAACGAAAATATGTAAAAGTTTCATTATTTTGTACTAAAACATGTTTATTACAATTGGCCAATAATTTATTTATAACGGGGAGCTGTTAATTAATCTACAAAGATACGAGGACTAAAATTAAGAAAATAAAAAAACATCTATGATATAAGAAAAGGTGTGGAAAACTTACAATCTGAAATATAGAATGTGATCTACTGCTTTCTTCATTCATGTTTGTTGCACCCGTCTGTCTATTTGCTTTACCCTAAAACAATAATTTATTAAAGATTCCATTGAAGATGCTTACATCCACCAAAATCGATAAAAGTAAAGGCTATGATTATTACTATTTGTAGTGTGAAAGTAAATCTGTCTGTATGTAATTTTTCATACTTAAACTCTGAACAGATTAAAAATTAAAATTGCAAGAAAAAAGAATCTCAGACAAAATTTTAGGATGGTTTTTTATAAACCTTAGGTACATTTCACATTGATATACATAATAGGAATTCAAAATACTATTTTAAATGTTTTGTTGCTGAAACTCTACTTAACAAAACAGTAAAAAAAGGTAAAAATGGTTTTTAGAAGCTTTCAAAAATTAAAATACTCTGTGTAATTAATTTATGCATTTAAATTACTTCTATATGGAGTAACATTGTTGCCCCAGGGGTGAAATATAAGACATATAAATTTAATGTTTATTTTAATACAAACCTCATTCATAACCAGTAGTACTTCTTCAGGAGATGTGATGACCTTATCTGTTACATCAACTTTAATTCCTTGCAAAGATTCTTGGATCCTAATATTTTGTTTGTTTATATCTAAGAGATCTTTGATCTTCTCATTGTATATCTCCATATAGGACACCCTAATAATGATTGGAATTCAAATAATTAGTACATATTTTTTATGTTTATGAGTGTTTTATAAAAAATTACAAGAAAAGCAAAAAATGCATCATATTAAATTATCATAGGAGACAAATGAAAGACTTCATTATTTTTATTATTACTGTGTCCATTGAGGATGGAACTGCAAAATTTATGTTGATCATAGACTGCTGTTACAAAGTTTTATATTGAAAACATATTACTATTACTGGCAAAAAAAACCTTTTTTTAAGGTTTTTAATATATGGTATCAACATGTAGTCTATGTGCAACAAAATTTTTGAAAAAGCTGTTGTTAAGAGTTCACAGATGTTTATTTTATTTTATGAAGGCAAGCCAAAAGTATGTGCATCACAATTATACAAATATAGTTACTTTTCATAGGGAATATACACATACTAATTATAGGCATGCACAACATTTACAACGAAAATCAACAATAACATCAACAAATCAAATATCAAAAGAGAAATTACATAATAATAATAGAGCAAAAACAAATTCACAGACATTAGTACCACTTAGATAAATTTAATGAATTTTGATAAAAAATTTATTGTTCTTAATTTAAATTTTATTAATGAGTAAATATAGTAAGAATTTAGTACAACTAAACCAGGGCCCATGCAATAAATTAAATAGTCATAAACAATTGTAAGGGATATGAAGGGGCATTGCATTAAACTCGCTGCTACTACCTGTAATGTAGTCATGATAAAGAGGTTAAATCTTCTTTGTAGGAAGTAATCTATGAAACTACTCATTTATTTAAAAATTGTTTTCCAATATATAGAATAGACTATTGATATAAGCTACATCTTGTCTTAGAAAATACAAAAATGAGCTCAGTGCAAACAAAGGCACAGAAAAAGGTTATCCTTAATTTATTTTGTAATTATTGCTTGTACAATATTAAGTGTGACCTGTGCCTGTTCTGCTTTAAGTATAGTAGAGTGTTGATTATCCAAACTAATTGCAGGATATGGGAGTTCATAAAATACATATTTTTAAATAATTGAACATTATTTGATACACATTATGGCTGTGTTTAACTTGAGATAGTCAGTAGATTGTCCTGTTGGCACTTTACCGGTACCTGAAGCTAAATAAATAGCCATAATATAATTTTACTGATGGTGTTCTGTAGTTTAATCTATATCTAATATAATAAACAAATACTAAATCTTTAAATGCATTAAAAAATTTAATTTGAATTTGGGTTACACACTTTTTTCAGAAAATATTTGCAAGAGTTTTGATTTCAGGATGATCAACATTCAGATAGTCAGCATACTATATGTAAAAGTTAAAAATTAGTTTTCAAAAAGCTTACCTAACTAAAAATACTCTGTTAGGAACTGTTGAAATCTTATCAAATAAGTTGAGTACAGCAAGTGGAATAATTCCTGGTTCCTGATCAGTTCCTGTCATAGTATAAGTTTTGCCAGACGAAGTCTGTCCGTAGGCAAATATTGTACCATTAAACCCTGACACGGCGGCCTCGACGATAGGTTTGGCAACGTCATTGTAAACATCCGTCGTTTTAGTGTGTTCATCATATACCTTGTCTGTAATGAAGGCCTTTGTATTGACTGGTTTCAACAACAAAATTTTATGTGTCGAGTAGTAGGTACTTACCAAAAGTAAAACTATGGAGAATGTCCCTCCCATTTGGATCAAGTTGCAGAAGAGTGTCATTATTAATCCGCCACTGGACCTGAAGTTTCTCCTCGATTTCTCGTGAAATCAAGGGTCTCACTTTGACCACCACTTTTATGTTATCACTCATATTTATTCATGCCTTTTATTAAATGTTAAAAACAATGTCCCACACAACTTAATTAGCTCAGATCTGCAAGTTAAAGCATATTTACAACCAAAAGCATGCCGCATCGGCAGAATTATAACTTTTTGTAACGTAAACACAGTTGAACAAAATAACCGTCAAATCGAATAGAAATGTGAGTGAGTTGATTGACTAGAGTGATTGATCAGCCGAAGAGATGATTGGAAGCTTCTCTGATTGAATACAAAACACGAGTATAGAGTTTGGCTAGCGAGTCGTGGCACTAAGCATTTTTACAAATTCTTTATGTGGCAAACTTTCGAACTGTCATGTCAAACGTCACAAATCTGTTTTGTAACCTATCCTCTTGCGTATTTTTATCAAAATATTCCGAAATTGTGTCGAAACCGATAAAAAGTGGCGTGAGAAGTATGTTGTATACTATGATAAATAATTACGAACAAGTAAAAAATGAATTCAGTGAAGCTGCGATGGAAAAACAACGCCTTTTGGATGAAATCCTGTCCGCGTCAGGTATTGAAACTTGACGGTATATATTTTTATGTTTCTATTTTTTCTTTTACTTTGCTAGAAATCAGCATTTGTTCTTTTATTCTTTCAGCTCGTGTGGATGATGAAGTTAGAAATTCAATTCAAGGTCTAGTTCTGGAGTTACAAAAAAGTCAAGAAAATGAGATGTTGAATTCAAAGTCACGATGTATAACACAAATCAGCACCATGACAGGTAGTAAACTGAAAAATATACCTTTGATAATATCCAATTTCTTGATACTATCTCTGTAAAAAATCTGACTAATCAAAATACAGGCTTTCGCCTAGTTTGAGGTACGTTCTTAAAGTAATCTGTTGAACTGTGTAATTTCACAATGAATAAAGATTTGTTTTTAATGTACTTAGCATTAGTTAAAATATATTAGTTAATATAAAAATAACACTAGTACTAGTTAGATCGTCCTTGAAATATTATGTACTAGTTTAAATACTTTGTACTAGTTTGATGGTCCTTGAAACTTTTTAATTAACACATTAATCCGTTTTATTTTACAGGAGTAAGTGTTAGAACATTACGACGAATACAAAAAGAAGGTTCTATGAACCAAGGTGAATGGAATACACCAGGTAAAAAACGACCACGGCAACCGACAGTGTCTAATTTGGATGATTTTGATATTTCTGTCATAAGAAACAAAATAAACGAGTTTTATGTTGTCAAAAAGTGTGTTCCAACCTTAAGAAGCTTAGCCATGGAGCTGCAGGATTCAATTCAATTCTCTGGAAGCCGGGAAACGCTGCGACAACTTTTACATAAAAATGGCTTTGAATTCAAAAAAAATAAAAATGAGCGATCTATTCTTATAGAAAAATTTGAATTAGCTGCATGGAGGCATAGATACCTAAGGGCCATTCATCAAAAACGCCAAGAAGGAAAATATATTGTTTATCTTGATGAAACTTATGTCCACCAAAACTACAAACCCAAAAAATCATGGCAAGGACCATCTACAAGTGGATTAGTGGATAAAATATCTGCAGGAAAAAGACACATTATAGTCCACGCAGGATCAGAAAAGGGTTTTGTTCCTAATGCTTTATTAGTGTTTAGCACAAAATCGAAAATGGCTGACTATCATGATGACATGAATAAAAACAATTTTTTGAAATGGTTAGAAGAGAAGCTAATACCAAACCTGATGGAACCCTCTGTAATTATCATGGATAATGCGAGTTACCACGTAACTCTAATTAACAAGCCACCTACAATGCACAACTTGACAGCTGACATTCAAAAGTGGCTTTCTGATAATAATATTTCGTTTGACGAATGCTTTGCAAAGGCTGAGCTCTTATGTCTAGTGCAAGAAAATAAACCAACTCCTCTATATGAAGCAGAAGAGTTACTGAAACAGCATGGGCATGAAGTTTTAAAGTTGCCTCCGTATCACTGCGACCTCAATGCGATAGAACTTATATGGAGTTTGGTCAAACGAAAGATTGCAAGCAAAAATTTGGGCGTGGATGGCACTCACACCGAAGAATTAATTCGAGAATGTTTCTCAACCATCACCGCAAGCGACTGGAAGAAAATCACTGACCACATAATTAATGTGGAAAATGAATATAAAACTAGAGACAGAATTACAGAGACTGAACTGGAACCATTTATTATAAATGTTCGTGAAGACGATTGTGACAGTGACGATTCCCTCTCTGTTTCTCGAATCTGATTTTGATTATGATGAATAAAATGTTATTATTTTTAGTACTTTGTTTTTTTAAACTTTATATTTCAATGGAAGTTGAATAGTGCTCTAATGTGTATTCTCTTTCTATGGAAACCAACGGCGAGGTTGTGAGCAGGCAAGGCTATGAATAAATGTCATTATCATTTAATATTTTGTTAGCTTTTTGTCATGTCAGTGGTTTTAGCAGAAATTTAAACTCATTTCAATTTCTGTCCCGGCCGGGAATTGAACCCGGGACCTCTTGCATGTTGACTACTGAACCACTCAGGTCGTCTGACAGCACGAAAGAACAAAAGCAGTTCTTATAATTTTAGACAATGTCCATTTATAACCAATTATCAAAACCGTTTTATCCTGGTATATTGAGTGTTGTCTGCTTAAGAATTTTCAAATTTGCCGCCGTTTTCTTGTGCCACGACTCGCTTGTCAAACTATAGCAATTGATTGCAACTTTTTAAATCTTTTTCAATCCATAGTTGGTGTTTTGGTTTTAGAGGATAATTATGTTTTATCTTAAGACATCCATCTGTAAAATTAATCATCATAATTTGTTTTAAATTTTACTAAAAATAAATAATTATTTCTTCAACACAATTAAGTCTTTCGCCCACTGACTGATCCAACATTAAATTGAGAGGGTTTTTTCACTGAACCGGGACTAACCAGATATAATGAAATAAGACATAATTTCCGTTCAAAAATTCATGTAAATTATAAAAGATACAACAAAGTTTTAGAAACAAGTATGCAAGTGTCAAAGTCAAAATTGCACGAGCGAGTTAGAGTTCAACACATGTTACTGTGGTGTTTTTATGAAATAAATTCAAATTTTAACTCGATAGTACATTAGATTTAATAATAAAATTTTAAAATGCAACACGATGACGTAAGTTATAATAGTGTAAAAAGAATTCATAAAGTTTTATTAATACTTTATATTTCTTAAATGTTTGAAATTATGTTCTTTCTAGGTTGTGTGGGCTATCATCAACAAAACACATTGTTCACATAAAGTAACGTAAGTATTTACTTGTGTTCATCTTGTTTCATCTTACAGCGATTAAAAAAATAGTTCTGTTAACAGTTTTTTATTTCAGTACAAAGACTCAACAATTTTGTCGGAATGAATATAACCTAACAGGTTTGTGCAGTAGGGCATCTTGCCCTTTAGCTAATAGTAAATACGCTACTATTAGAGAAGAAAATGGTATAATTTATTTGTACATGAAGACAGCAGAAAGGTAAACCCTTTTTTGTCTTAATTTCTAACTATTTCAGTAAATCCAAAAAATATTGAAAAATATTGTATTGATTTTACAGAGTGATGTTCCCGGCAAAACAATGGGAAAAAGTAAAACTTTCCAGAAATTTTGAAAAGGCAATTTATCAGATAAATGAAAACCTTCTGTACTGGCCTTCATTTATTAAAGCAAAATGCAAACAGAGATTTGTTAAAATAACTCAGTATCTGATACGAATGAGAAAGTTGAAACTGAGGAGAGTGTGAGTAGATCTTAATTTCCTATGCAATTGTTTGTAAAAATTAAAAAATTATAAATCATTTACACATATTTTGTGCTATCAATTTCTTCTCAACACAATTTTATGATGATGCACAATACTTATTATTATTATTATGAACCTAAAAATTGATAGTTTTGTTGAACACTGTTCTGATCAAAGACTTCATCTATATGTTGTTAGATGATTGCCTTGTTTTTTTCTTTAGAATAAGAAAAACATATCAAAATCAAAACAATTGTAATAGCAATAGAAGCAGAGTGCAACTATATGTTTTTATCAATTTTCCAGAAAAGAATTAGTACCAATTCAACGTAAGATTGAGAGACGCGAGAGGAGAAGAGAAGAAAAGGCATTAGTTGCTGCTAGAATAGATAATGCAATTGAAAAGCAATTGTTAGATAGATTGAAAAAGGGAACGGTAGGTCTTATTACAGCACTACAAGTACTACTTTACCATGTAACTTGGTTTGAAAAACAAATACATATACATTTATAATTTTGATGACCTCTGTGGTGTAGTGGTGTAAACAGCCGACTGCTACACTAGAGGTTCCGGGTTCAAATCCCGGCGGGAGCGGATCTTTGTGATATTTGCAAAAATGCATTGTTTCGCTTACCGGTCTTGGATGTTGTTTTCTTATTTATTTAGTATATACCATATCGTTGCTTAGCACCTGTGACACAAGTTCTTACAATACTTACTGCAGGGCTGAGTCAATGTGTGTGTTGTGATGTGGTTATTAATTTATTTTTATTTATTTTATTTATTAAGAGTGTGTTTAAATAAACATTTTAATAAGCTTTTGTGACAGCAGTATAAATATATCACTCTAAATTGTAATAGATAATATTGTTTAAGGAAACTTCTAGTGAATTTAAAAGCTTCAATTTAATTTAAAATTATTTTGGTTACTAAATTTTGATTTATGTATAGTACAATGACATCTACAACTTCCCTCAAATGGCGTTTGATGCTGCTCTGAAAGCTGAGGAGATATCAAGTGAAGAAGAGAGTGACAGAGAAGAAGAGGATGAGAAAGAGATGGAGCTTGAGCCAGAGTTGGAGAGAGAGTTGGAAAGGAGAGTAGAGCAGACGGATGAGTTTGTTGAAGCTGACAGTGATATGGACAGTGATGCGGTAAATTAATTTATTTGTAAAAGTTTGTTTTTATTTATATTTAATTGTTTGTATAAGCCGGTGAGTCTTCTTTGAAGCAGTGTTTATTCCCCCTATTGTCTTGTTAGGCTTTGCATTGTTTTCCTCTCAATGTTCAAACAAATGTTTTTTTAATTTGCATGTTAAGCAATTCTTCATTGAAAATGTTTAATAAATTGACAGCTTAGTATGACATTGTTTTTATGTGTCTAATAATACTTATATTCCATAACATTGTTTTGTTTTTTCAGGAGAGTGATTCAGGGAAGAAGGAATTTGCAAACGTAGACAGCAATTTTGAATCAGAAACATCTGATATTGAGGTATGTTTTTCTTCAATTTTTATTCCCAAAGTCTCACCTTCATTTATTCAATACAAAAATTCTGTTTTACAATTTTTTATTAATCAAATTTTACATCATCCATCTGTTACACATTTCCCGCAATGTGTGTGATCTCTTACAATAAATTTGATATGTAACAAACGTCTGTGAACCACTTAATTATATTTGTTTACACTTCTAAGAAACAGGGTTATCATGCCATATTATGATCTTGTGGCTTTAGATTAACATCTGATAGTATTCTCAATTCCATCTTTTGTTTTCTTTTTCTGTACTTTTCATAACAGATCAAATTAAAGAATCCTTTTTCCACAGGATATATCTGAAAAGTTGGTGAGCAAGAAGAAGCCGCGAGTGGAAATTGAATACGAAACGGAACCAGCCGTCAGTGTCATGACGAAAAAAATGAAACATTGATTTAAACTGTATGTTACTTTTTATTATTATTAAATGAATAAGGATATTCTCGTGAAAGTTTGTTTATTTATTTCTTATTATTGAAAAAGGAAAGTGTATAGAAAAGAAATAGTTTAATATTGGGTTCTGCAGTGCTGTGTTGCTAACATCCACAGGCTATGGTGACTGATTACCATATGGTAGGCTGTAAGCTTGTTTGACACTTTAGTGTAATAAAAATAGAGGCACTTTCCATTCCTAAAATTTTTAATTAATTTTGCTAATTTCCATAGAAAACTTTTAGTGGTAAAAAAACAAATCTTATTTAGTATTAACGTTTATTAGTTTCATTTCGGAACTTATTCTTTAACAACTATAAAATAACTGTCAGACATAAATTGAGAATTTAAAATAAACATATATATTTTTTAAATGTATTAGAATGTATGAGTTAAATAGAAATGACAGCATTGGTAAATAAGAAATAAATACCAAATACTATTAAAGAAATAAAATGTATTTACTTTAAGAAAAAGAACAAGTGTTTATATATTATGCCTAATAATCCAGACATCCAGTTTACATAATTTAATTACATTAACCCCTGTTTATTAACTTTACATGAAACCCAAAAAGGCCTTAAAATTCTTCTCTCAACTATTAGTGAATAAAAGATTTTTTTAATACAAAAGATTTCATTTAATTAACGATTTCCCGTTTAAAAAGCATAATATTTTTAGAGAGTTTCTAGACTGATCTTGTTACTAAGTTCTGTGTTCTGATACTTGTCTCAAAAATGGGACACAATTTTAAATTTAAATAAAAAAGATTAACAAAGGCATTCTTAAACTAGCTTAAACCTATGTATCTTATATAAGAGATATATTATTTTACAATTTACATTTTTTACATATAAAAATAGATTACTTAAGTCATAGGTACTAGTCTAAAAGGAGAATGTTTTGTAAATGCATAGTTTATAGTATTATGATATGAGACTATAGTGACAGCACCAATTTCAATAAATAACATTTATTACACTGTGTAATTATACTTAAATATTTGAGGGGCATCAGAGTTTAATAACCATTTCGATTTTTTTGATATCTAATGGCCGCCATCTCTTAAATTATTTTGCTTTCAATTTGCAGGAAATAAGATTATGAAGATTAATTCATTTATTCGAAATAACCAAAGTATACCATCGGTTTACATAAATCAAACGGCTTGCAGTGTTAAGTATTTATCGCTTTCAATTTATAGGAATTTAAAATCATAACTCCTCATACGATTGTCATAAAATAAAATGCGTTTAACTTACTTACAATAAATTAACGTAAAAACATGGCTTTGCGACTCATACACAGTGAATAGGCGTACGTGTGCCTCACTTCTAAATTAACTAAACATCTGAAGGCAAGTCTATCAAATCAATAACCTTCCATACAATCAATGGAAGCTTAGGTTTTATAAATTAATTCATTTAGCTGTCGCGTGTTCAGAACATCGCGAATTTTATAAAATCTTTAGAATAAGGTAAGTTTTTTCAACTTCAATACGTTATAAAATTATAAAAACGTTCAACTCTCACACGTATTTATCTATATATAGTAATTTATCACCGTAATATCTCGGTCACACCAACTACAATATTCAGTCTCGATGAAAGCGAAAGAGCTCTGGAACCCCACGATATTTATACATTCCCTGTTCTACTCGCTTTTCTTCGCCGCTCAAATAAATACTTTCAACGTTCAGTAGTTTCTATTACAATTATATTTACAGGAATACTTAATGCTACGGGAGTGACGTCGGTTGTTAGGGGGCGTGTCTAATGCAACATTTTCTGAGAAGCATAACTTACTATTTTCAGTTATGTGCGTTACAGTCACGCTCTCCCTAACGTAGGAAGCGTTGTGGTAGCTAGAGGCCGCACGGTCGCGTGACGCCGTGGGCCACGAGCTGACGTCACACGTCGGTCTGTCGCGCTTGTGTCCCGCCGTGTCGCGTGTCTGCCGCCTCCTCTGCATCAGACTCTTCGATCTCGCACAGATGAGCGGAAATGTCGCTACACGAACCGCCCCGAGACTCTGATTCACCGCCCAGTAGGGAATGACGCTCCTCTGGAATAAGTATTGAAATAAATGAAGCACAGGCACAAGTTGAGTTTGTTTAACATATGGTTTGAAGTGATTGTGGTTTTAGATCTGTTATCCATAGCGATAGAGATAGGCGAAGATGATGTTTGCTTTTTAACTGACTAGAACAGGCTTCGAATAGATGTTGTTATGTATAAAAATATTAGATTTTCGGTCATTTTAGAATTTCTCACTGTATGAAAAAGAAGCAATTTTTAATAGAAAATCTTATAATTTTTTAAATAAAAAAATTACTCTAATTTATGATTCTCGTCTAGCGCATTAATAATTACAGTTGACGGAAAGAGAAAACATCAAAATAACATCAAATTAAAAAAAAATACCGATTCTTTAACTTAAATGGAACGAATATTGAGAAGTTCAAAGAAGTATAGTTTACCAAGCAGCGTGATAAGGCTGTTGGCGTCGGGGTCGCGGCGGCGCGGCGCGCGCGGCGTGTCGCTGTCGGACGCGGCGCGCGGCAAGTACTCGTCCGGGTGCAGCAGGTACATGCTCGCTGTTACACATGCACATTACACTATTACGAGAATCCTTTAACTTTTACACGTAACGGAACAGGTAGAAAGAGATAAATCTTGTTTAAAGACTAAGACTTTGTAAACTAATGGTTGTAAAACCGACTAATGTTTTTATCCAAACAGTTGAAGTTTTCTGTGGTGAATTATATTATAATTGCAATATAAATTGTTCATATTTTAATGTAAATAAATGAACTCACCGTCAGTGTACCGCAGAGATTCAAGGTCGATATCCGGGTCGGTGTGCAGTCCGATATCGTCCGGAGCGGAGTCTGTATCCATTCTGGGCGGTACACGTGGCGGGACGCGACCTCGTGGTGATGGCGGAGGGTCTGAAGAATCCGGTCGTTCGGAGCCGGCGACCTCACTTATACCAGGGAGAGCACCACCACCGCACCAGTCGGAGCAGTCCCAGTGGTAACCACCGACCAACTCGCCGGCTGCAGGGCCGCGTCGAGCGGCTGCGGGTGATGTCGCGCGCAACGGGTACTTAGACCCTTTCAGATCTGAAATAAGATGCAAAATAATAGTATCCACAAAACAACACATCCAATGGTATATTGATTTATCTCGCACTAAATATAATAAAGCAGGTACCAAGAAACGATATTTAAATTAGATATAAAGTATCATAATTGAATTACAAATTTAAAAACCCCCTATCGGACACATTTTCGTACATTCGATTGATTGACAATCACTTTCACCTCCCAAATCTTTTGATTGGGATAACCAATATTGTTTACAAGAATACGCTCGATTAAGTCACCTTTCTAACAAAAAAACGACATCAAAATCGCTTCATTCGTTTGAGAGTTATGATGCCACATACTGACAGACACACAGACATGTCTGGCTGTCTTCGTCAAACTTATAACACCCCTCTTTTTGCGTCTGGAGTTTAAAAACCACAAAATTTGCGCCGCTGCCAATGCTTTTGTTATGGTAATAGGTATTTATGATAGTTGAAGCAAAAGAAACTGACCATTGTAAATCTTGTTGTCGACGAAGGTGTGGAGGTGCATCTGTTCTGACCAGGGTTTGCGGTCAGGCGGGTCGAGGTTGAGGTTGCGACGATAATCAGGCGGCATTCCTTCAAGCTCATCACCAGCAGACCCATAGGAACGGAGCGTCTCCATGTTGTTTAGCGGTGGTGGCTCTTGGCAAGAAGCAGGTCGCTCACGACGTACAGCCTCTGTAAAAAAATAATTCATTACGGTTTTGGTGTTTTAACTGGCCTGTTTGTTAATGTGGGGTACATACGCCACTCTGTTCTACCACTGCAACTCTTGTTATCTGGTAACAGCAGTGGTGACCTTTGACACGAATAAAGCAGTTGTGCAATAAACCATAAGCATGGTTTTTTATGACTTGCTTGGCGAGCTCATTTTGGAGCAGTTAAAAAAGCTCCACTTCTTAATCTTAAAACAATTTAAAAAGTTTACGGAACAAAACTCATGTTTAGTTTACCGAGATTAGATAGCTTCAGGCTGGGCATCTTGTCGTTGTTGATGGGTACAGGGTTGGGTGGGTCGCGACGTCTCCTACAGCGTGCTAATACGAGCACCAGCACTAGCAGTAGCAGGCCAATGCCACCTCCAACAGCGGCCAACAGCCATCGCGCATCACTAGCCCAAGAAACCAGGTCACGCCATGCCCAGCCTGCACCGCTGCCGCTCAGCGTCACCGCGTCAGAGTGCAGTGGGTTGCCACAGTTCATGCCTGTAAAACATTGATATTCATACATTCATATGAATTTACATTGACACGATACACTTGATTTTAGTCCAGGCTCATAATTACCTTTGAGGCTAGACTTAAATCAAGACTTTCTTAAAAAATTGGAATGTACGAGACTAAAATCTTTACCTGTTTTATCAGGCGGACATAGACATCGGAAGGAGCCGGGCTCGTTGAGGCAAGTCGCACCGTTAAGGCACGGCTCGCCGGCGCACTCATCTACGTCGAACTCGCAAAGCGGACCGTAGTACCCGCGGCATCGGCACGACGGGCCCCATTCGCCTTCCTCACACAGTCCTCCATGAGCGCATACGCCAGGCGTGCACCATCGGCCGCGCTCGCAGCGGTCGCCCGCCAGCCCCGGCGTGCAAGCACAGCGGTAGCCGCCGGCCGCGCCTGCGCAGTAGCCGCCATGCAGGCACGGCGCGCCCAGGCATGGCTGCAAGTCGCGCTCGCAGGTTGCTCCCGCGTACCGCGCGTGGCATGAACATGCATAGCCTTCGCCACTTTCTGACTCTCCTTCTAAGAGATTTGCTACTTCTCGACACGTTCCGCCTGTAGATATATATTGTTGGAGTGATACATTTATACAAACTTTGCACGGTGAGTCAGTCTATTTAGTAGAGTTATTCACATTTCATTGAAGTAGTATATTAATACATTTTGAGAGTTGCTACTCACCGTTCAAACAGGGATAAGATGAGCAAGGCGATGGCGGAGGCAGTGTCGGGCATGTAGCAGCAGCTCGCACTCTGACTCGCCTTAATAGCTGTGTTCGCCCATCATGTGTTGATCCGCCCTCTTCTAATGGCAGTGGTACACCATCCAAAGTTAACTCGGATATACAACCCACAAATCCATTGGTTACCTGAAAAATAATATAATAATTATTACGTGATCATTTATATAATTTAAAAACGATCATATATATAAGTAAAACAACGATTACCTGTTCTGGAGCCATCGCGTGGGCATAGCGTTGAAGATCAGCTCCCACAAGCAACGTGTCACGTACGTCTAGCACCTGGTTAGGTGGTGGTGTATGTGCGTGAGCTGCGTGACGGTCAAGAGTAAGTCGTGCCCATCCACCACGACGTTCCAGACGAGCTTCATGCCATACGCCGTCCGCTACTGGGGCGTGGGCTCGCACTGACGATGATCCTGCACCCAGCTCCATACGGAATTGTAAGTAACCGTCGATCACTTCAAGAACAGCAAAGTCGACTCGGCCAGCGGCAGCTAAAAGAACGCCACGCGACGCTCGTGTGCGGAATCGTAAGGTCACCATTAATTCATCTTCCAACAAACGTGCTCCGGCTACAGGGCCTCGTTCTACGCGGTATGCGAGGTAGGAGTCGCCTGCCAATTGCAGTATAGGTGGTGGTGTTCGGCAGCCAGGGGCATCAGGGCCGGTACAATCTCGAGCCGGAACTTCGCAGCGTTCACCTTCGTATCCCGGCTCACATGCACAAGCACCGCGTAGTCGATGTAATGCGGTGACCACGGCGACCACGTCTGCTGCAATTGCACGCGGCTCACCTAACAGTTCTACTCGTTCCGAGCACGTACCGTGCATACAGCCACCGCAAGATGCTCGCACTAATTCTTCAACCACGAGCCGAGTTCGTTCCTCTAGTCGTTCTAAATGTGCATGAAGGCGTCTTCGTAGAGTTTCCGCTGGTAATAGCCCGCTACCTGTACGAACGGCAAATGCCACATCAAGGTCTTGAGCGACCTGTCGTTTTTCACGTCTGGCTAGCATAGAAGCATCTGAAGGCTGGACACCCACTATGATGACGTCATCTGGTCCACAGTCAGTCGCTTCTCGAACGGCGCGGATGAATCCTTTACGGTGGCTAAGAACAAAGTCTCTTTCTGTGACTTCTCTGAATCGGACGACTATAGCTTGGGCAAGCATTTCGTCTGATATCAGTATGACTGCAACGTGAACTATAGCGAAGCCGAGGAATTTTCCATCGCTCACTGTAACGTTTAATCTGTATTCGCCTACATCGAGTCTTGGTGCAGCGCGTATTGAACCATCAGTTGTGTTAATATCGAATAAATCTGTGCTCGGGTACGGCGCTCCATCTAACGGTGCTAGTGAGTATGTGAGTGTATCGTAGGCGTCGCGGTCTGAAGCAAATACTTTTCCTATTACACCACCTGGAAATTCGTCCAAATATGAGTTGACGACGATCTCAAGGGGTGTTACAACGGGAGGATATTGGGATTCTTCAATGACGCGTACATAAACCCAAGTGTCAGAATATAATGGTGGTGTTCCATTATCAAAGACTCTTATCTGCAGTACGTATTTGTCTTTGATACGATGATTAAAGCGCGTCGCTGATCGTAGATACCCATCTTGCTCAAGTCGGAAAGCTCCCATTTCATTACCAGATTGAAAGTCGAATGTATATGGAGCAGCGTTTGGAGCTGTGTCGGCGTCATTGACATCGAATTTCAAAATTGTATGTCCCAAAGGCCGATCTTCTTGGACTACGGCTGAATAGTTCAAGTTAGCAAAGATAGGAGGATTGTCGTTTGCATCAACTATTTCAACGTTTACTAGAGCTGTAGCTTCTAGAGTTGGTAAACCGCGATCTCGAGCTCGGAGCTCAAGGACATATGCTGGAGTTGTTTCACGATCTAGGGCTGCAGCTACGGATAGATATCCGGTATCTTGATCGATAGTAAACCTTCCTTCACGATCTCCTCGCGCTATCGAGTATGAGACACGACCATTTGCACCAGAGTCGGCATCATCAGCGATCACTTGCAAAACACGTGTGCCGATAGTGGAGTCTTCTCTTACCCTCGCTCCGTAAGATGCCTTGGAGAATACCGGAGCATTGTCATTATTATCTTGAACAGTGATGTTAAGTGAGGCTAAGTCGCTCAGCGGCGGAGAACCACCATCGACTGCTTGAACAGTCAAGAAATATTCTCGTCGGCGTTCAAAGTCGAGTGGACGAGCAATTGACACCGCGCCAGACGATCTATCGATGCTGAAGTCCTCTCTGTCATCGCCACCAACGAGTGAATAGAATACTTGTGCATTCACACCAGTATCGCGTGAAGTCGCTCGCACGCGTTTTATTTCTGTACCAGGGGCATCTAGTTCTGGCACGGTGGCCTTGTATTGATCGAATTCAAATTCAGGGGGATTATCATTCACGTCGGCTACGGTAAGTCGTACGGTTGCAGTTGCAGATCGTGCCGGACGGCCTGCATCTTCAGCTCGTACTAGCAGGCGATGTTCGGCAAGAGTTTCACGGTCGAGTGGCGCACGGAGCGTTATTATTCCACTATCGGATGTTAGTTCGAAACCGGGAGCTTCTTCCACTAGGGAATAGCGTACGAGTCGGTTTGCTCCGAGGTCGGAATCAGTTGCGTGAACTTTTGCGACTAGCGTCCCGAGTTCAGCATCTTCAGGTAACGTGACACTATAGGTTTCAGCAGAAAATCTTGGCGCATTATCGTTTACGTCGTCGAGTATGATCCGCAATTCAGAACTACACTGCCACTCCGCTCGGGCGCGGTCTTGGGCGTGAGCTCGGAGTGTATACGAACTGACGTTCTCTCGATCCAGTTGTACTGCCACTGTTATAACGCCCGTATCCTGTTGAACAGATATTTGGTTAAAACAAGAGCATAAATTGCGATTGACTTACGAAAGTTTTTTGAAGAAATATGTAGGTATACAGATGTATACTTTCTTACCTTATGAATTGCAAAATGGTGCGCGTAGTCGCCAGTGAGGAAGTATCTTAGTCTTGCGTTTTGCGGCAAGTCGGCGTCACGTGTTGCCAACGTGCCGACTGGCGTGCCAAGTGCTGCGTCCTCGCCAAGTCGAGATTCATAACGATGCCGCAGGCAATATGGCGGGTTATCTGTAAACAGAGTTTTTTTAACATCCTGCCATTTTAAGTGCCAGTTAACTAGTCAAGAATTAAGTTTAATAATATTTATCTGTATTGATGTTCTGGCAGTCATACCATTAGCCTGACAAATTTTGGAACGGAGGTATTGTATTATAATTGTAATTATAGTATCACAACATAAAGTCGAGAATAAATAATCATTTTCTTGGCAAGCATGTTATTTTCATTTATCATGCAAAAGTGTAGCCATATAAAAAACTTACCATTGACATCAAGAATGGTAATATTGACGGTAGCGTGAGCGGAGAACTTTCCATCAGTAGCCACCACGGACAGTGAATACTCAGCTTCTTGTTCCCTATCAAGGGTCCTAGCTACCAACAGTTCTCCTGAAGGTCGCAGTTGGAAGCGCGCACGTGGGTCTCCACCGGCCACAAAGAATGATAACGCAGCGGCTTGTAAATCTGCGTCTTCTACGCGCAGCCGAGCTACTACTGTCCCCCCTGCTGCGTCTTCACGGACCTGCAAATATTTTAATATCAGTATAACAGATTCAAATGCCTGTCCGCAACTAGACATAACTTTCTCAATTTAGGTCGAGTTTAATAAATATTGATAAAATTATACCACGACAAAACTTTTCATGAATATTTCTATTTTTCTATTGCAACAACAGAGATACATAAAACTACCCACGACACGCCCCGGCTCACTCTTAGAAAAGCCGCATCAAACGCGTACTTTTGAAGGTCTAAGCATGCATAGGGACAGCGGGAAGCGACTTTTTATACTATGTGTGATACTATATTTTGCTATATAATAAAGCATTCAAATATTAATAATAAATAACAATTAAATATTTAAATAATTATATTTATATGTGAGCAAATCATTCATATTAGTAAAGTAACGTTACGTTATAAAGTTTTGTCATCGAAGCACAGTCCGTCCGTCTACCCTCGCAGTACATCTAATTTAGAGTTTGAATGATGAGGGACTGACGTAATTGTTTTCTTCTAGTATAAAAGTTGAGACATACCTCTGCAGCGTAGACTTCTTGAGTGAAAATCGGCGGACAGTCGTTATAGTCCAGTAGCCGAACTACCAGAGTGCCCCTAGCAACTCTTGGCTCAGCGGCCGCGTCTCTGGCTAACAGCGCTAGTCGATGTTCTCCAGCTGTTTCCCGGTCTAACACAGCGCGAGTCGTCACCCAACCAGTGAACTCGTCCACCGCGAACAACTCAGACTCTGATGCGAGAGAGAAGTGCACTTCACCGTTTGACCCTGCATCTGGGTCGTCCGCCATCACTGTGAAAGGTGAAATTGTGTTAAAAGAGCAAACGATTACGATAAGCTTAGTGAAATAAACGAGGTGAATGACACGAATAGTAGTCCTGCCTCGGTCAGATATTTTTTGTATTGAAGAGCGTCATGGTAATGAGTTGAGAGAATAGTATTAGAGTAATCAAGTCCTTATAGGCAATCTTGTTCTATCTTGGACCTTACCTGTACTTCCAAATCACGTCCACCTTCACTGATGAGGTGTGGTTTCTTAATACTGTATGAGTATCTCTTTTCCTATAATCCAACAACTTGATTTTTGGGGAAAACAACATGTTTAAAGAGATAACTTACGTTGTACGACGGAAGAGTGCGGGGGCGTGTTCTCGGCGATGTGCACGACGTACGGCTGCGAATGGAACTGCGGCGCGTGTTCATTCGCATCTAGCACGTGCAGTGAAGTCGTAACTAATGTCGCCGGCGAAGGACTGCCGCCGCTGTTGCTCTCCGCTATTATACCTGCAGTTAAACAATAACATAGATAACATAGATTTTTGTCTTGATATGTGATGTAAAATAAGTTTATTTCTGAACTAAGTTCTTACTTGATGTTAAAATAATTAAGATTATTATAGTCAAATAAATATATGTAAAGAAAAAAAAAATAGATTAACCCATTACAGACCAGGCGACTCTTTTATTTAATGATAAAAATTATTTTGTGATTTTACTTCACGTCACTTTTTAACTTTTACGCTGTTAGTAGTGTCATGATTTCATCTTACCCATTCATATAAGTCACTTCAAATGTCAATTCATTTAAAAATAATGAAAATTGATTTATCAGTTTGCAAGTTAAAACATCTGCGCAGAAATACATTTTTGGAAAATAGTAAATGTGTGTAAATCAAACAATATGTACCAATGACGTGCTCATGTTGTGTTTCCCGATCGAGTTGACCAGCGAGTACAAGGCGGCCTGCGTCATCGACAGCAAACAAGTCACGTGGGTGCAGAGCTGGAGCGAGGCGGAACTTTAAGGGTTCCGTAGTTGGTGCACGAAGCTCAGCAATCAGAGTTCCGCGAGTAGCATCTTCGCGAAGGAACAGAGCCGGTGGTGGTGGTGATACTCTTGGTGCAGACTCATCTGGGCCCAGCACGTAAACGAGTACTGGGGCCTCTGAAGCCAATCCACCGCCATCTCGAGCACGCACCCATACTTGCACAGCACGTGAAGCTGTAACCAATTGTTACAATGTTTGTATTTGATGATAAAAATGTTAACCAGGAAGATAAAAGTGAAATCTTACCAAACTGAGAAGCATTTCTCGCAAATGATAGTGCTCCGGTTTGTGGATCAACCGCAAAAAGGCCAGTCGTTTCAGAGGACGCTTCGGCCTCGTAGATAGAGTAGGAGATTCGAGCGTTTTCGTTTAAGTCAGCGTCCCGAGCAGTAAGCGTTAGGAAGGTTTTGTGCGGCTGTATGTCCCGAGGTACTGAAGCACGGTACTCGCGTAGAGGGAACTCTGGCGCGTGGTCATTCACATCGGAAACACGGACGCGCACGGCCGTTTGTCGCAACCTTCCGCCACCATCGCTAGCCGTAATGCCCACTTCCCACTCAGCACGTGCCTCCCGGTCGAGCGGTACTCGAGTTGTCAATGCTCCCGTGTTTGCATCGATGGCAAAAGTTTCGCGTAGTTTCGCCGAAGGAATGGAGTACGTTACCGTGCCATACTCGCCTTCGTCATCATCATACGCTTTCACCTGTAAATATGTTTATTTAGTGTCACAAAATGAAACTTTTTCTAACAAAAAAATTAGATATTATGTAAGGGAAATAAACAAACCGTTGTAAGTAAAACTGGTGGTGGCTGATTTTCGGGTACACGAGCTTCATGTACGAGATGCGGGAAGTGCGGAGCTGCACGGTTTGAGGGGGCCAACGTAATTTTTAAGCGTGCAAAAGCAGCGTGAGCGCCGTCCGATACGGACACGTTGAGCGATCTGGGTCTGTTAGATGCTGCCCTTGGGTCAGCTAGCGTGACGAGGCCTGATCGTGGGTGAACTCTTAGTGGTGCTGGCGCAGCAGAATAAGTAAGACGCATCGCATCTCGTGCGTCCGGATCCCACGCTGCTACGCGTGCCAAAACTGCACCACGGGACGCCTCACTCGATACTAAAGCCGTTACGACCGCACGTTCCATTACCGGACCACTGTCATTTACATCTTCCACTGGAAAAAAGATTTTTCTTTACATCTGACACAGTCACGGCAAAGCTCGACTTGTTGCAATTATTTGTAAAAACCTACCGGTAATGAAGAGATGAGCTGTAGTGAGTAGTGGGGGAGTGCCTCGGTCTGTAGCTGTTAACAGTAAGTGATGTTCAGAGGCTATCTCCGCATCCAATGGCGCCGCTACTCGCACGGCACCAGTATCCGGTTCCACACGGAACAGAGCCAGAGACGAATTTGCACCGGAAAGCGAGTACGTCACTTCGCCATTTAACCCTGTTTAACGAATTATCATTTGATTTGATCATCAATATCTAATATCATCAGTTGGTTTAAACAAGATAAACGCTGTAGGTTAAATTTAATACTAATATCTATTTAATATGAATTAAAGGACATTCATATTTTATTTTTGTTACAAAAACGCTAAATTTAAATTGTATAATTAACTAATCCAAGTTTACCAGTATCATTATCCGTAGCCGTTAGCTGGACGACTAGCTCGTCGAGCGGTGCGGCCTCGGATATTGAGGCGCGGTACTCATCGTGCGCAAGCCGCGGCGCGCAGTCATTCACATCTAACACGTGCAGGGTGACAGCTGCGTCCGCAAACGCGCCCGTCACGCCGTCAGTCGCGCGGACCACCAGCGCGTGCGTGCGACGCGACTCGTAATCCAACTCGCTCGTAGCTATCAGCACGCCTGCACGCACCAATCAACGAATGTTTTACTTTGTAGTTATCATTTATAGGTAGATATAACAATTAAATTGTAAGCTAAAGTTGAAGGGATTTTGTTTATGGTTATTAAAAATAATTGCATCATATCAGTTATAAATTCACGAATATAAAGTTATCGCAAGAAATAATAAAATGATCCTACATATATTCCGACAGTACAAATAAAGCTTTGCTTGGTTATTATTCTATAAAACCATATCATTGAATGATATTGAAACGAATTCTAAATATGTGCTATGTTAAAACCGAGCTACAGTGATGGTTACCATGAATACAGCGACCGATGAAGCGCCCATGCAAAATGATAGTTTATGCAAAGAAATGAAACGTTATTCTAGAAAACGTTGTGATAAGACAGTTGGGAACAGAAAATAAGAGCAAAGTCAAATTTTGTCAACGTCGCTCGCATCCTCTTTTAAAGTGACGCAGTCTTAAGCGTCTTTAAACGATGGATGCGCAAGCACTAAGCGATCGATGGACTGAAACACTGATCTGAAAACAAGCTACCAGCATTCGAGTACTCACATGGACTATTGCCTCTGTCGGGAGCTGCGGGACAAAACCAAGGCGTTAGTACTACCTCCGGGATACCGAGATTCTTTATCAAGGACCGATATTCATGCTTTGTTCGCGTTAGATTAATACTTTTACTATTGGGTCATGCAATAGTTTCCAGATTTATTAAATCTATTTATTATTAGTACAGGAGCACAATCCTCCAAATTACCTAAACCCTTTAAGATTCGCGATTCAGTATCCCGTGCAGGATTAATAAAAAGAACTCACCGGTATCGAAATGTATTTCGAAGAGGTTTTGAGTGAGGGGGTCGTCGGACGGCAGCAGGGTGTAGATGAGTTGTCGTTGCAGCGGAGAGCGCGCGCGGAGGGGCGCAGCCAGCGGCGCGGCGGGCGGCGCGTCCTCGCGCACGGACAGCGCGGAGTGCGCGTGCTCCCACGCCGGCGCCGCGCCGCCGCCCCACACGCGCACTGACACCTCCACTTGCGCGCCGCACGCTGGCACGCCTGAGAACGTGCAACAACTCAGTTTTTTTTCTCTTTTCATGGCATTGCCATTATCATGATAAAAACTTTGAGTATGAGTTTTGATGAGGAATGAAATGAAATGATGAATCTCCCTACAGTAACATGTTAGTACTGACAACAAGGCTTTATTGAAAGACTTGAGAGATGATGAATAGATCAGTTAAATCGTCGTATTTCACGTTCTCCACACTTGAACAGCACTACAGATATCCACTAGTCAAAACACTAGCATTTTAGACATTAAATTCTGCTAATATAAAAGAGAAGACACTAAAATATGTAAATATATTTTAACCGTCACTTCTTTTTCCCGCCAAGGAACTCACCCAGCTTAGTTATTCGTTCTATGATCTATTTCGTCAATGTCAGGTCTGAAACTATAGTTGCCATACGTGATAACCATATTTTAACATTGCGAATTACTATTCAAGTTAATTTATTTAGAAAACCAACAGCGTGTACATTAAAGCTTAAATAATTTTATACATAATAAAATATGGCCAATTACAGGTTTCCCTTAATTATCAGGAGTTACCATGTAGGTATGTGTAAATAGGGCATATGCAAGACTTTATCTGGGAATGACTGGGAATAGACAACATTTAAATTCGATACCACTTATATTCACAAATCAGTTAGACTTTCTAAAATATTTAACTTATTAACTAAGTTATAAAGCTTCAAAGTCGTTGGTTAGATAGAGATATCCGATATGTACAATGACGTCAAAGAACACGAGCACCATACAACATCTATAGGAAAAGTTGTTCTAATGAGCGAGATTGATATATTTACTTTTAATAGTTATATCCCACTGGTTTATCGTACAATTCTAATTCTATTTCCACTGTAAATAAACTACTTCCACATACTTTACGACAAATTGATTGCATTTTCAAATAAAATTTCATGTATATTCCCTATTGTCTTAGTTTTGTTGTTATTCAAACTTCACAACTTGATAATCTCTTGATTATTTGTGAGAAAATTTTACTTTACTAAATAAATGGTAAACACAATATTACCTCCATCGAAGGCTGCGATGACGAGTGTGTAGAGGTGGTTATGCGCGTCAATAGTCTGCTTCAATGATATCTGCCCCGAGCGCCGATCGACGCGGAACAGCTCACCGTGCCCTCGTTTCATTTCGTATCGGACCTTAAAACATAAAGTACAACAGATAAATCATTAAGTTCCATTCTCGAAACTTCTCAGAGATGTGTTGGAAAGTCATTTTGGGACGCAGTTTACAAGAGTACCAAAATAAGCATGGGAAACAATCGGGAGACAATTTCTCGCTCGTGTCAAAAGCTTTTCCCTTAACAAAGGTACGAAATTTAGTGATAATAATATAAGTTACTCAGTAATGTTAAAACCTTACCTCCCCGTTATCGTTGGCATCGGCGTCTATCGCTTTCACTGTAAGCACGGGCGTGCCTGGCGGTGCGCCCGCCAACACTGCGGCCACATATGGCCTTCCAACAAACACTGGGCAGTTGTCATTGACATCAGTAACGCTGATGTGTAAGCGAGCTCGGGCCACTCGCTCGCCGCTGGAGGTCGCGGCTTGTACTAGTAGAGTGTAGGAGGAACGCTCCTCCCGATCTAAGGCCCGCCCTGAGCTTCGCACAGCACCTGATGTTCGCCCTACCTGTAATTTTATACCAAGATCAGAAATGTGTTGAACGGTACCAACATAAATGAAATCTGGAATCCTATAAGCATGTGCAGTGCCGGCCAAGCCTTTAGACGTTAGCTCCAGATGGGACCCCTACGCTGGCTGGCCATTTTTTTTCTTTAGTTCCTTGTTTTAAGGTTTGTTTAATTACTCATTTTATCTTTTGTCTCACCATTGATTACTTTAAATAATAAAGATTATTATTATTGTAATTCGAAAATAAAACGTCGCCAGTCATTGTAAGGACTTTTCGATACGCCCTATGGAAACTGGTGACTCTTTTTCCTATCGAATTTGGGAGCAATGAGTACGGGCCCATGTTATAGGAGGTATTGCGCATGCGACAAACGAAAATAATTTGTTTCTACTTAAAATAGATGATTGAAATGTATTTACCAGAAATCCGTCTACAGGATTGAGTATTGAGAATTCAACGTGTTCGTTCAGTGCGGAGCCTAGCACGTTGAGTACCGCGATGGTGGTTGGTTTCGTTGAATTTTCGACTACGGAGCCGTAGTAATCGGACTTGTGGAATGCGAGGCCGGAGTTAGCTGGCTCACGCACTTGTATTTGGACACGTGCCGTACTTGAGTACTGACCGTCCGATGCCCGAACGCGTATCTGATAGGAATCCGCGAGCTGATCTGGCTTATTCACAGAAATCACGCCTTCTGTCGATATAACAAACACACCGTTGTCGTCGCCATCGATAATGTCATATTTGACACCTGTCTTCGGAGTCGGGTCAGGGTCGATAGCTGTAAGCTTCAGAACGGCTACACCTTGGGCTGTTGGTAGTAATACTGTCGCTTCGTATGTAGATTTATCAAATTTCGGAGGGCAGTCGTTAATATTGATTACATCTACTATGACTTTAGCAACGCTATCCGATGGCAATCTAGGTATCCCCATGTCTACGACCTGAAAAACATTGTAATGTATTAAAAGCTCTTGTCAAAGAACAGAACAGTTACAAGTGTATTTATTTACCTGCACAGTAAATTCATATTTAGGTGTCTCTTCGTAATCAAGCGGAGCAAGAATGCGAAGTGCGCCTGTGACGTCATCAACTTGGAAGCGCTTGGCTGCTGCAGGTAGAAGTATTCTAAACGCTCGAGCTTGGTGGGCGGGTGAATCTCCATCAGAAACAGTCAGAACAAGTGGCTCACCGCCAGCGCCCGCCACTAAAGTACTCGCCACTGCGCCCTCTGACACTGTACCGTGAAACTCCTTTGCAGTAAAAATAGGAGGAAATTCATTGCGATCCAAAACGTGCACTGAAACTTTTGCGGTCGCTGAACCACCACCCTGAAAACAAAATATTTATTGTGTTTTGTGTTTTTTTTTTTCAGTAGCTACAACATTGTAAGATCTTTTTTTAATCACAAAATTTACCATATTTGAGGCTATTATAGTGATGTTATAGAAATCTTGAAGTTCATAGTCTAATGGCGCTGCAGTAGTTAGGAGTCCAGCAGCTGGGTTTAGTCTAAACAGACCATCGCCTCCACGCAGTTCCCACCATACTGATGACGGGCTTCGGGCCTCTAGTGTTGCGAGTGCTGTGCCCGCAGGTTCATTTTCCATCACCTCACATACAATATCATCTGACAGTAGCCTGTAGATAAAATAGATATATTGTATTTACTTAAAATTTATTTATCTATGCGGCCAATTACCTAGATGGTCACAATATCAATTGAAATACCTATTTAAGTTCACTTGCATTGAAGAGGTCCAGGTAACAAACCTCTGGAAGCATATGCATTGGGTGAGTTGTTTAGCATAAATGATAAATAAATAAATGATGGAAGTCGTCTCAAAGCACTGGATGCTAAAAAAATACTAATAATTCGAGTACAGTACCTTGGTGGGGCGTCATCAGGTTCAACGATGATAACGTGTAACGGCAGAGTAGATGAGGCGGCGGCTGGAGAAGGAGCAGCAGCTCGCACATGCAGTGTATAGTCTCGAGGGCCTCCCGTCGGCAATACACGTGCAAGTCGAACGTCTCCAAGCACATCTACTGAAAACTGTCCTGCTGCATCACCTCCCGTTAGGGAGTAGATAACACGGCCCGCTCCAACATCTCGATCTCCTGCGCGTAATGCAGCAACAAGTGCACCCGGGGCTGCACTACGTGGTAAACGTGCTTCAGCTAACCGGCGACCCCAATCTGGAGCATGCTCATCTGTATCGTGAACACGAACTAAAACTCGAGCAAGGGCGCGAGAAGTTCGTGGCGCTTGATCGCGAGCCCACACAGTAAGTTCATGTATCGCAGCACTTTCAGCGTCAAGTGACTGTGCCAGTTCTAAAACGCCAGTAGCTTCATGGAGTCGAAACAGAGCAGCGGACGCAGGAGACCGGGTTGCGTGAAGGCCGTAAAGTAGACGCCCTGTCCCGCGTGCCTGCAGCGCCGCAAGAGCTTCACCTGGCCGAGCTCCTTCTGATACTTCCACGGTATACAAATCACGGGAAAATGATACTCCCTCTTCGTTGACATCATTTATCACAGTAATATTAACCTAAAACACAAAAATCGTAGTTTAATTAATTTGTTATTATTGTAGAATATAATAACGCAGCAATAAACAGTGACTCTTACAGTAGTGTAAATAATGTGCAGACCATCGGTAACACTGATATTAAGTGTGTATGCAGCTTGACGCTCCCAAAGCAGACGTTTTACGAGCACAAGGCTGCCATCCTCGCGACCGATGTGGAACTCGTGTCTTGGATCGCCGGACACAATATCAAAGTACATGGGGTCTCCGTCAGGGTCTCGCGCTGTAAGGACTGCTAATAAGAATCCTGGTGCATCTAGTTCTGCAGCTTGAAGGGGTGGTGCACCGCGCACCTCAGGAACGCCTCCACCACCTCGAGCAACACCACGGACACCGACCCTTGCTACTCCACATCGAGAGGGACGACCGCCATCACAAGCTCGAACCTTAGAGATATTAGAGAGAAAATTAATATTAGATCCTAAATTAAAAAAAATCTGCCATGCATAAAATGAAAGGATACTCTGAGATTAATATGAAGTTGAGTTATGAAATAAAAACGGTTGCACAGTAAGGATTTTATAATAATACTCACAGTAACATCGAAAGCGTCACCAGGCCTTAGCGGACGCGCTGCATACAATCGTCCAGACTTTTCATGAATCCTTAACATCCCCCGAGCTGACCCTCGACCTCTTGCGCTGTATCGTACAGTGCCATTTTCTCCCAAGTCACTATCCAGAGCCACTACCTATAGGTTATGAAAAAATTATATTTTAATAGACTTTTCGTAGTTATAATGTTAGTGAGTTTAAAGTTTAAATGATTTGTTGCGTTCTAAATACTTTTCATGCAATTTTATTTGGGTCTGTAGATAAGGTGCAAATTTAAATTCAACTTTTGCGGAACAAAACTAAATGTGATTGATGAACGGCCTTGTTCCCAATTCTGAATAGTTTCGTTTGCATCTCCTCTACAGCAAGAGGTGTACTTACAGTGGCAAGATAATCTTGTTCGTCAGCTTCTTCACCCCACAGCTCCCACTGTTTATCACCAGAGCCGTCTTCGTCATCCTCCCCCTCACCTTCACTGCTGCTGAGCTCACTTCCCGCGTCACTCTGTATACACGCACACACTTCACACAAAACCACACTTTGCTAATGACTAAGTGTCTCTCATTAAGAAAACTGGTACTACTCAGGAATTATCTTTTAGTTCAAGCGTCAAATTAGACATGCATCTGTTTGATCAGAAATTTATAATCTCTTTTATCATTTTAATAGGTCTGTTTTTAATTAGAAAACAATACATTTAGGAGATTGCATGTAAGGGATTTCTGTGTTATGCCTGACATACATCTATGCCTGATATCGTAATAGAGATAAAGTTATGGTCAATCTAATTGGAAATCTAGTAAATCCCTAGCTTGGTTATCATAGTATATACACTTTATATATTTGTCTATATGAGTACCTTACTTTACATTCATCTAGGAAAATTTATTACGCTAGCTTAAAGGAAACTTTACACAAGTCTTACGCACAAATGAAACTCATGCAAATTGATTTGATCGTGCAACACAGAATCATTGTTTTCAAATCAAGTAATTGTAACAGTGTTCGGTGGAATCAAATGTTACCTGTGGAAAATTTTGAAGCTGTTCTGGCGTGGGAACAGGGACACGAATTTCGTAGAAACGCTGCGTAAAAGCTGGTGCGTGGTCATTCAGATCAAGGAGTTTGACCAGTACTCGCGCAGAACTGGCGTGTTCGCCATCAGAGCATTGTACTTCTAGCGCGTGAGAACTCGCTGCCTCTCTATCCAGTGACCGGCCGGTTGTTGTTATTTCTCCTGTAGCAAAAAAAATGTATCCCTAATATAACCTTGATCCGTTTGTCATTTATAATACTATTTGCATTTTCCTCCCTCTTTGGCTGGATAAGGACACAAATAATTGCGACTGTCTTCGCCAATGCTATTTGTAAATTAAATATATATTGTTTACTTGTTTTAGACGTTAATCACTATGAAGTTAGTCGTCGTCTAATCTAGTTTTATTAAATTTTTGCTACGAGTATTTAGCTATTCGGTGTGTTTTTTACAGAATAGAGATAAGGCTGAAACAGAAATATGGCTCCAACCTGAATGTTTGTCAATCGAGAATAATCCATCGGGGTTGCCGGCTAGGATGGAGTAGGTGATGACAGCTGGCTTCGGACTTGCGTCGGCATCATGAGCTTGAACGGTGGCAACGTGAGTCCCAGCAGGTGCATGTTCTATTACGCTAGCTTCGTAAGCCGCTCGCTCTGGCCACGGAACCATGTCGTTTACGTCCTCTACTTCTATGTACACCTTTATAGCAATAATTTGAATCAATCAATTAATAAAATATAAGTTATAAGAAAGTTTCTTTTAAGGGTAGACAAGTGGAATTTTTGAATATCTATACAAAGTAAGATAATAACCTAATTAACTAAATTAAGTCAGTTGACTTTGAAATGAAATTGAAATGATAAATTAGTATTTAAAATAAAAAACATACCTGTATGCATGTGTGTCGAGGAACTAAACCGTGATCTTGTGCACATACAGTGAGCCAGTAGTGAGGGACGGTTTCGCGGTCCAATGGTGTCAACGTGCGTATTGTTCCTATTTAAACATATTCCGAGTATTAATATACGTTTAAAATAATCAACATATAAAAGTGGACTTTTATCAAGATAAAATCGAACCTGTATCATCGATGGAGAAATGTGCAAGGCCAGTACCATCAACAAGGTAGTAAGCTAAGCGAGAGTCACGTCCAGGTGGATCCAAGTCAGTGGCAGCAGCATTGATGACTGTCGTAAGGCGTGGTGCATCCTCACGAACTTTAGCGGACAGTACAACGGGGTTGGAGAACATTGGCGAATGTTGGTTTTCATCTACATCCAAAACCTCTACAATCACTGTCGCTTCCGCCCAGAGTGCCGGGCGTCCACCATCCGTCGCTCGTACTGTCACGCCAAATACCTAAAAATTTAATTTGTTTTAAATATATTCAAAAATATTTACTGTCAACTTTTCGAAATCAAAAGGTTAGGTACCTGTCTGTCTTCAAAGTCTAAAGGTTTAGCGGTGCGTAGAGTTCCTGACGTTGAGTCTACAGTGAAAACGATGTCATCCGCAGACTGTTCGGGCAAGGAATATGTGACAACGCCTCCGTCGCCAAGATCAGGATCGAAAGCTTCTAAAACAGCAACCAGGGTTCCTACAGGTACATCTTCACGAACACGTGCGCTATAAGCGCCTAAACTAAATCGAGGAGCATTATCGTTTACATCGTCTACGGCTACACGTATTCTCGCTTCAGCTGAGAGACCTCCACCATCTGTTGCACGTAATTCTAATTCGTACAGAGCTCTTCTTTCGCGATCTAAAGCAGAACATACTGATACTACGCCCGTGTCGCGTTCTACGCAAAATTCACTTTCATCAGCTCCAGTAAGGCTAAACGTTATGCGTGCCCATTCTCCTGCATCACGATCGGTTGCATTGGCTCTAAAAATTGCAGTTCCGTTTAAAGCATTTTCGGTCACTCGGAAGCTTGCAAGTGATTTCTCAAACTTGGGTGCATTGTCATTGACATCAAGAACAGTAATTGGCAACATGCGAGATGCAGATCTTTGAGGTTGTCCCAGATCATAAACAGTTACATTTAAATAGTATTCACTTTCACGTTCCCTGTCAAGATAACCGATTACTTTAAGTTCTCCGGTATCGGGATCTATCCGAAAAGCTGAGTCAGCATCTCCACCAGATACTCCATAAACTAGTAAACCGTTGTATCCGAGGTCTCGATCATGAGCGTGGAGTTTTACTAGAGAAGTTCCGAGAGCGACGGATTCGTTTACTTTTACTTCAACAGGAAAGTCGACAAACTCGGGTGAATGTAAATTTTCACCATAACGTGATGGCTCTAGTGGAAACTCATCGGTAAAGTCTAATGGGGCGTTACTGCGTTCTGCGGCGGAAGTCAGTTCTGTAAAACGTCTTGCAACACCTGTATCACGACATTCTAGAGCGCTAGCACCATTCCCACCTACGAGATGCAATGCTATTGAAGTTGCATCAGCAAAATGCGTTCCATCTGTTGCTGTTACATTAAGTACTCGGCTATCTACTCGTTGATCATTTAAATCACATGCTAATGTTATAATCCCAGTGACAGTATCTAAAGAGAAACAGTTATCTTCATTGCCACCAATTATTCTATAAGAAACAACATCTCCAGCGTCAAAATCGATAGCTGAAAGAGTCATCATTTCAAAACTGATTGGAAGCTTTCGTGGTAAATATCCAACGCAATCGACGCGTTCGAATTGCGGACGATTATCATTAACATCCTTAAGTTTAACTGTAAGACGCATTTCTGCTTGCCGTCTATAAGGTAAGCCCCAGTCGCTTGCACGTATTCGTAGTGTGTATTCTCTTCGCATGCTTTCGAAATCTAATAGATGTGTTGTTCGTACCGCACCAGAGAAATGATCAACATCGAACGGAACTGGTTGAAGATTGACTATACTATAGGAAATATAAGCGTTTTCTCCAGAATCAGCGTCTCTTACTACAACCCGAGCTATAACTGATCCACTGGCACCATTTTCTGCAACTGTTACTTCAACCGAATCACGTTCAAAGACTGGATCGTTATCATTGGCATCAAGAACAGTAATTTTTACTTTAGCTGATGATTGTTTTCGAGTTCCAGCATTACCTTGATCAATAGCTGATACGGTCAACGTGTAAAGTGATTTTGCTTCAGCATCTAGAGAAACTGCTGTGTAAAGTACTCCAGTATCAGGATTAACCATAAATTCTCCACCTTCGTTCCCTCCAACAATTTCAATATAAACACGGGCGTTACGACCTTCATCGCGGTCACTGACTTTGAGTCGAATGACAGGTGTATTAGGTGGTGCAGTTTCTGGAATACTGGCTTCATATACCTCTCGACTAAATACTGGTGGATTATCATTTGTATCTACTAGAGCTACGGGAAGTGTGAGATATGCAGAACGTGGAGGGCGACCAGCATCAGTGGCACGAAGTGTCAAGTTATAGCCACGCGGTGTAGTTTCACGGTCTAATAATGCATGGACAATGACATCCCATTCATCAGGCTGCATCGATGGTCTAATCCGGAAGTGTCCATCGGGGTCTCCATCTACTATTTCGAGACTCGCTATTCGACCATGGTCCCCCGAATCACGATCCGTTACGTGAACTATAGCATATATCTCGGCAGTGGTATTCTCAATTAGTTCGGGAAGACGACGCACTCGCAATTCAGGTGCATGGAGATTTGCTTGTGCTACACGTACAGTAAGTGTGGCACTCGCTGCAGGAGCACTTTCCCCTCGAGTCAATAGCGATGCCCTATCACGAGCAAGGACGGTTATTTCATGACGAGTGGTTTCAGTTGTTGAAAGTGCTCGGGTGATTGTTACAACGCCGCTTGTTGGGTGAACTGCAAAACGATCTGTCAGTTTCTCTAAGCTGTAATAAATTTCGCCGTTTATTCCTAGATCAGCATCTTCTGCAGTGACTCGAGCGACACTTGAATGAAGTGTTACATCTTCCGGAACAAGTGCTTCGTATTTGGTGGGATAAAATAATGGACTGAGATCGTTTACGTCGGTAACGGTAACAGTAACAAGGGTGTCGGCTTCAGCAACTCGTCCTCCCGGAAACTGAGCTGTTGCTCGTACTTCTAAGTTGTAGGTATCTTTGCGTTCTCGATTAAGGACATCAGCATTTCCGGTTCGCGTGCGGATAGTCAAAAAACAGAAGTCACCAACGGTGTGTTCTTCTGCTTTAAAGAATTTGTCTTTATCACCGTGTTTAATGCGAAATCGGACACGTGCGTCCGGAGCTGGTAAGGGTAGACCGAGTGGGGGGTCGCCAGGTGGTTGCAGAGCAATCGTGCGTGGTGGGCTGTTCTCTGCGATGCTGACATTGAAGAGCCCATGTGGAAAGGTGAATGTTGCAGTGGGTGTGGGGGGGCCAGGACCGGCGCGTGCGCACCAAGCCACTGCTGCCAGTACCATCCACGCTTGCCCCCACCACATTTTTTACACCACAATCTAAAAGGAAGAAATGTATTATAAGCTTTTATAACAAATATATAAAGCCAGAATTTCATCTGCTGTGGGTTGGATCAGTCTTATTTTTTGCTATTTCATTCGAATGAAAAATTTGGCAATATCACTGTCGATACCATAATACATACCGTTATTAGGTATATAATCAGTATTTTAGGCAGTGGAAAAACTGATAATTTTGAAATATAATTCAGTTGACCTAAATAGTATGTCTACATTACATAGGCATTATCTGTTTACTTAAGTTGTTAAAATATGTTTGTGTACAGTAATCGGTTGGAATGCTTCTTATTTGGTCTTCTGGTCGCTTATCATAATGTACATGATAAAAATAGGTGTTATATGAGTTCTAAATTCTTTTTATATATATTTATATACCTACATACTTCGGAATAATTATTCCTTGTAATTAGTTTTTACCAGATTACCGGTTCGCTGAGATGAACGGAGGGGTAATGATTTCATCAGTATTTGTATGTTGTGCGTTCCACCGTAAATAGTAAAATAATGAATCGATTTTGATCATTAAGGTGACAATTGATTGATATTAATGTAATTGGTAACATTTTGTTGTAAAAAGTTAAATGTCGTAAGTGGCATGAAAAAAACTAAAGCGTATTTTTTTTCTACTTAAAATAATTTTGTTGTGGATCAAATAAAGCCTTATTAGCATACATAATGCATGCAATCTAACCATATGCATGTATGCATTTATATCAATATGAACCGATTACTGGGGATAATTTTTATTAAATAACGTCCCAAATGTGCACCAAATGTTTTTAAAAAAATATACATCTAATATCAAAATATTTCAAATAAAATAAGATCAAAACATGCCCTATAAAAAGTATGAAAAAAGAAAGTTTCGAAGCTAAAGTTGTTATGTACTAACTATTCAATATATTTACTCCTCGCTGAAGACGACCTGAGCGCTGTAGATTTTGTTTTAAACTTTATAAATTTGTTTTACTTAATTTACAGTGACTACGCCAATCACTACCTACAGAACTTTATATTTGAAGAGAGACTTTGTAATTAATTGAAATTAATTTTTTGCTTTTAATATATGGCTATAGTATGTATACCTTACACCTAGGTTTAGTTATCGAACCAAACAATCTTTAAACAAGCCAATTTAATCTTGTTTTGTTATTTAATTAATTGGAAGACTCGAGACACCGTACAACTCGTATATTTGTTTGTCTTTTCTGAGACAAAATACCAAAAGCTTTTATTCAATCTGAGAGTTCATTCTAAAAATGTATTGAGATAATATGTTTCCGAATCGGGTGAGTATTACAATTGTTTCCTTTTACATACATTGTAACAAGCTACACCTCTTAATATTATTATGTATACTAATGTGTACAATTTATAGGTACGTTTTGGTCAGTGACATATATGTAGGTAGTATATCTATCAACTTATCAGGTTAAATACCTTTCACCTCCTTCTTGGTCTATTTATTTACTTTTATCAAGCGTTATCAACATCGATTTGAAGTAATAAAATTGTTATAATAAACATAAAAATATGATATTGTTTAGTGAGGGTAGATTAGATGGCGTATAATATTAAGTGGGCAGGTTTTATATGAACCACCAGTGAAGGGTTTATTAGACTGTTATACATTTTTCGTACCTAAATAATATGAGCTAGCTTACTAGTTCACTAAAATCTATCAAAACGATTCCATTTGGTTTGAACTGTGTAGCTAACTAACAACTGAGCTTTTTAAAGTTACAACGCCAATATGTCAGTATCAGTAAGTTCAATAATTGTTATTTACCTCCCCTTTTATCGTAAAATAACTTAAGGATAGCAAATACCTAGCCTGGAACATAAGTGTAACATCAAACTGTACTCAAAATAATTACTTTAATAATGTTTTACAACATGTTTGTATCAACCTAAAAGTCCTGAAGTATAAAACTGGTAAATGTATAAAATAAAATAAAAAGATCCCTAGCATTTCTTTATGTTAACAAAACATGGTTCTTTGATTCTACAAATCCCTTCTCAAGTATCTTCGACGGGAGACGAGATCCCTCTCGTTTGGTTTAGGTTTGGGTGAATATTTTTGTTATTGTAGATTATTCAAGGATAAGGAGTAGTTGTTTTCGTGACAAGCCACTTACCTCATATAGTGAGCATTGGAGGGCTTGTGAGGGGTGGATACATCTCAGTGAGATGTCAACTTCAGGCCGCCGTCAGCGACATCCCGTGGCTACTGAAACAATTTAATATCTCGCTGTAGTATTATATAGTTGAATTTAAAAAAACGTTAACAGGGGCTAGAGTTTATGTACTAAGTAATAAATAATCAAGGTTTTCTACAAATTGTCTTCAACAAACGAGTAAGTCTTACAATGTTCGAAGCTACAGTAACTGCTTTTTATCATATTGTATAAACTATAGAATTAAAATTATATATAGTAATTGATTTCTATGAACTGGAAGATTACGGAATGAATCATATCAAAGATAACATTATAAGGAAAATTATTCGTCTACTGATAAAAGTTGGAAGTTGGTTGGTTGGTCTGTTGGAAGAGATTTTTTGCTCCTTCTTTTACTTATGTAGTTATCCTAATTAAGTACCTACATATTACGGAACTTGTTTAATGAAGGTCTCATTTTTTGTTAACTACTGACTTGAGTATAACAATTAAGTAACACTCGCTTGCCAACGTTTTTTTCTGCGAGAAAAAATAAAGCTTATCGAGGTATCATACAGCCTGTAGCAGTTAGTTTTAAGACAAAAAAAAGTAAAATTAAGTAACTTCCACATTGTTGTCAATTTATTTTATAACAAGACAGATTTAGAGATTTTTTATGAGTGATATTTTAATATTACCCATACTAATTTTTCCGTACATTTGAGTTTAAAAAATATGGGAAAAAAAATATTGTTTGTAAAAGAGCGTTGCTATTTCGAGGATCGAAATTATTTATTTTAATCCCGAAAACTTTCTTCTTCGGTGCTTTTCACCTTTTTATAAAGATCAAAGGGAGAATCTACATTTTATCTCGACTTTCCAAAAGGTTTGCTTCCGGGTGGGCCTTGTGTCCTCGAATAAATCTCTCTCTAGGATTGAACTACGCAGATATAATATGTAATACTTATGTCTTCTATCAATAGAAAATGCGTCTTTTTATGCAATTTAAAGTTAAGGAAAACTTTTACATTTCCAAAGGTTTTGTCTGAATTATTAGAAAATTTACGTATGTAGATATGTAAGTTAAGGTTAGTAATAACTATATACCCAGATGAAACAATGTGGTTTATATGTGTGTGTGTTTCAAAATAAACCGTTAATATTTTGAGTAAAACTTAACTCAAGTTGAAACGTAAATTGTGACAACCTTTTTTGAAAAGGAATATATGAAAATAAATAAGTATTTTGTGAAAATATTTATTCCGTAGGAATCATATATGTACGTGTTGTATGTCAGTTTGTTTTTAATTTTGTGACATTGATACTTTTTGCTCATTGTGCGATTTTATTTTAATAGAAAATCAAATGTGTACCTATAGTGTAGGCTAGAATAGTAAAATGCAGTCAGTTAATTCTTATAAAAAATTAAATAATCAAAAAAGTTTTCCGGCCTCCACGATTTGATACGGAAAAGCAAAGGGAATAATTAACTGCCCCTAAAACGAAGTTGATCGTATTGTTTACTAACAGGCAAAAACTGTTACGAGCGAAGGCAGTTAAATGGAAGATCAGGTGCTCTGAGTGACAGTGATGGAGCAGTAATGGCGGCTGTTAGGGCCGACCTTGGCGTAATGCAAGTTGTATGACAAACGAGTCAAGTTAAATATAAATAAGATCGATACTAGCGTGGTTGTTTTATAAGATATATAACAAGTTTGCGTTACCCAACATTAAGCATTACGTCACCTTAATTTTAGTTTGTTTTTAAAATTGAAATATGGTAACTTGTATAAAATATTTAATATAAACTATTTTGAGTAGAGCAAATATTCAATACATAAAATAATTTCGCATTTTTAACAAAAAAAAATCTCAGTTCCAGTTTTTATGTCAGTTCGAACACAACTTTTTTTTTATCAACCGATTTGGAAAGTTTTTTTTTTTGTTTTGAGAGGATGTATTTTCTATTTGATCCCATTTTCATAAGGTCAGGATCTGATGATGGGATTTGAAGAAATTGAGGGAACTCTTCGAATGTTATAGGCATATATGTATAGATTTGGACATAATTTACATAAATTTGGTCATTTGTTATTGGAAACCACTATTTGGTGAAGTAGAATTGATGATGAAGACAATAGATGGCCACCAAAATTAATTGGTTTAAGGGAACTCCTTAAAAGTTAACAATAATGACAGTGTGTTTGAGTTTGTTCGAGTGGTATGAATGGTGACATCATTTAAAAGTTACAATAGTCAGGATTAGACTGACCTGGTGATGCAGAGTATAGGAGGGTGAGAGGAACTCTTCAACAGTTAACAATAATGACATTATGATTTGGTTTATACTAATGGTAAGTTGGTGACTTGATCAAAAAGCAGGATGACAGATCGGAATTAACCATTATAATTGACATGATGACCTTTTCAAGGCTCTCTAAAACTCTTTAACAGATAAAAATAATGACTTTTTGTTTGGTTTCGTTTAAAATGAAAATAAAACCGATTCCAACAAAGTTCACTAAACAGTATTAAATTAATTATCTTTTGCATGTTATAGGCTGCTTGCAAGGAAATTAGCTGAAAGGCAGAGTGCAGCAGTGATTTTAAACTTTTTTGTTGATCTCAAAATCAAATTGGTTCAATGGTGGAAGAGTTAAAGTAAGGTGATATATTGTAATTATTATTAGCATGGATACGAATGACAAATAGTGATAAAACAATTCGTAACGTCATGTTAGAGGCTCAACTGCAGCATTCAATGTTAAGTAATGAGATTTTAGTTTTAGTCTGATTTCTTGATGCGGAGCCTAACAGAGGGCCTACGTAGCCCCAAAGATCCGCGGAGCAAACTTTGAGCAAAGCTGATCTACAGTATCTTGTATTATGTTCCGTATCTAACCGTATCCTATAGCATTTTTGTTGTGAATTCGTTTCGAAGGTTAGCTAGGTACCTAAATACAATGTATTTGACCTAGATATTCTGAAACAGGATCGCTTATAGTTCATGACGACTTGGATTACAGTTTTGAAAGGAGAGTCGAGTAATCTGAGTAAGTAGGTAGATTCTAATTACTGTAACAATGAAAATTCAAGTTGACACTTTTGTTAAATTAAAATGAATAATTCTTGGGTTAATTCGAATAATTAATATAAAATATAGGTAAATACATACTAGTAGGAAATATGTATGACCAAGGGCGTCGCCAGCCTAGGGGGGGGGGGGGGGGGGCAGTTATATTTATAAATTAGTATTAATTATAATAAGATAGGCATTAGTTTGTTATGAACTCATTTCTTTCAGTTTATGAGTGTTTATCTTGTGTAATGCTGTTGTGCCAATAAATAAAAAAAATGAATGTATTTTTTTCTAGGGGAAGCTTCCTCCCCTCCCCCATGGCGACGCCCATGTCTATAACCCCAGAGCAAATATACACAAATGTGGAGGCCGTTATTAGTTTTTCATTTTAAATATTTTTACCTTCAAATTTTTTTATGAACTATATATTTTTTTTATTGAACTTTTACTCCTTTCTACTAACAGTAAAATTATGTTCATAAATTATTTTAAACTAGTAGTTAATGTTTGTGTGTTATTTTGAACAATAATACATACGTATGTATTGCGTGCTAATAACAACCAGAAGGTAAAACTGAAAATGTAGATCCACTTTGAATGAGGTAATTCACTCGAGTGTCGCGGGGGGGAAGCGAGGGCGGGACGAATTTAGATAATTTCAGGACTGCAGGTGAAATAATGAGTCAACCAGTATCTGATATTGTGCAAGTAAAGTAGGTCATATTATGTATAGCACTTGACGTGACGACATTGCATTGTTATAGTATTTAAGGAAGGTGTCATTCCCTTGTATTCTTAATCTTGTATAGTGCTGTCATTAAATAAGATTAATAGAATTCTGAGACAGGATAATTGCACCTTAGTGCAGTTTACCCATTAGTAGTAATAAAATAGTAAAGCTCAACTATGCATTCAGAACATATTATATATCTTTTTCGAGTAAAAATAAAAGCAACACTCCAATTTAGTCATGGACTAAACCACAGCTTAAACATGGGATTTTTTTCAGCGTCATCTTTAAAATTATGTACTATGTCTTATAGTAAATAAAGACTATGTACTATTTACTCTTTCCTTCAAGATAGGTACATGTGATGTCACTCGAACATCAAATATTATGACTTACATATTAGTTATATCTTTGAAGGTAAGATTACATATTTATAACAGACAATAGCTTATGTATATGATAAAATTACTACGACGAATAAGGACGTGGTAGCTCAGTTTGTACGTGGCTTGGTTAACTGACCGACTCAACTCGACAGGTCGAGGGTTCGAGTCTCGGGTTACCGTTAGTTGTAGCTGCCATGTTCCTCTTTAAGCCCGGATAGTGACGACAGATTGGCAACGTGTCCCACTTGCGTATAATCATGTATAAAGAGAAAAGATTCAATTGTTTGTTATAATTAAATAGGCTCCAAAACTATTGGACCGATTTGAAAATTTCACCATTGGAATCCTACATTATCCGAGATGAACATAGGCGATAGAATATTTTCAAACAAGTTAATGTCTACCCTTGCAAAGCCGAGGTGGACAACTAGGCAATAATATACTAATGACTCGGCTTCGCTTGAGAATTGTCTAAATTATATCTTTTATCTGGAACTAATCGTAAATGTTATGGTATAAAATTTCATTGAAATCGGTTAGCTAGTTTTTAGGGTTCCGTACCCAAACGGTGGAAAACGGGACCCTATTACTAAGCCTTCGCTGTCCGCCTGTCAGCGGTCTGAAACTGATAAACCATAACAGCTAGAATTTTAAATTTTACAGAGAATATCTGTTTCTAGTGCGGCTAAAATAACAAAAGGGGGGGGGGGAGAAGATATTCAAAAATAACATTTTTAATTTTTACAATTAATTTGTACGATATTACGGAACTCTTCATGTGCCCGAATCACACTTGTCCGGTTTTTTAATTAGCTTAAACATAGAAAATGACTGTTTGCACATACATATGAACATAAAAATGTATTCTTTACTACCCGACAAATATGCCTATCATTTTTAAACAATATTCTTTTATTAATTAGTCACTACTTGAAATTCTTATTTTATGCAATCTTGACCTGGCTTTAAGGGTAGTTTGTTAGTAAGTATATACTCGTACGTACTTGGCGGAGAAGTAGGTATACGTACTCTGTAGAGATGGGACGGTAATGACGTCGGTCGTTAGCTTCCTTGGCTCACTTGTCTCCATTTATTTCGGGCCAAGCCTCTAATTTATACTACCCGACCATTCAGAAAGAGGGACTAAAACAAACAATAAGTCCGCGACGAAAATTTCGGGACGTTTCCCGCGAATTTGCCGTGTTTATAAAGGATAATGAATAAAGATGAATTTTGTTTAGAATTATTTTTTTATCGTAGATTGATTGTTAGTACAGTGCATTGTTCGATACGGTTTTGTGTGATCAAATATAAAATAAATAAAAAACCAAATCAAATTATTTATTTTGTACCTACACATACAATGGATTCATAATGCAGGTTTTTTATTGATATGCCTATCGAATTAGCCAGCCAATTAGCATATATAAAATTACAGCAGAATTACTGAATCTGCAATGTTAATAAAAAAGCCAATGCTCAAAAATAAACAATATAATATAGAAATTTATAATTAATATATAATATAATATAGAAAGATTTGATCACAATAAAATATGGTTTGTCCTTTTTTTGCGTCATTATCAATTGTCAGGTGCATTTGTTATGTGTTCAGATTAAGTGATATTATTGGCTTAGAAAATCAATTATTTATTCAAATGATTATATATAAACATTAAAGGATTCACTTTTTAAAAATATCGTGACATCCGCTGCCATGACAGGCACGGTTACTAAGTTTGGGAGAAGATATAATTTATGTTGAAAAGTAAATCATACTTCATGAATTAAAATCTGGACTTTCGCCTACACTATCTAGCGACTATTTTACCGACTAAAGAGTATTTTATAAACCTTGTATAAATAATATAATACTTCATTAAATTTATTTAGCACTTACCTATTTGTTTGGGCCTGTGCCAATCTTGAACATAAGTTGAAGCTTGAATTTATTATATGCGGGCTATAGTAGATAAGAGGGTAGTTTTGAGTTTTATTTTAGTTCACAAGTACTACTCTACTACAATAAACCAGTGCTGATGGTTCAGACTATTGTTGTTCTTAAAGTTCTTTCTTTTAACCAGAAGAAAAAAGAGGAAATAGAAATCGAAACAAAAAACAGACCAAGAGTATCAGTAATTGTATTAGTTTTTTCTTACAAAAGCTCAACTAAATGCCAATGTTATATGATTTAAGTATTTGCAGGTAAACATGTAAATTTAATCGATTTTTTTTCTTCAAAGTAACTGTTTTACTCAATAATCAATTTTTTTATTTGCATGTTTGTAATCCAAATTAAAAAACACATAGATAAATATGAAGGAACATGCATAATATATTAACATACCAGGTTAATTTAAAAGTTTGTACATATAACCATATAAACTTTTAGTTTAGTTTACTTCAACATAATTGAAATTGAAATTTTCAACTCAAAACTAAACAGTACAGCATCGTTTCATTTAACATCATCATATTATATAATGTAGGTAGTGTATATATGATTCATAGACTGTATATGAGCATCATATTCAGTAATATATAAAGTGTATTGTACTAGCAATAGCTTTTATAATCTATTCCTAGTTTCGGTCTCGTGTACACTAAAGGCTAAACTTAAAACGAATACAACATTTTTTCATTCATTACTCATTACAAAATTTCGTAGATACAAAACAATTGAATCAGTTTGTAACGAAACGATTTACACGCTGAAATTTTTTTGACAATGTCAAGTATTTTCTTTAAGTAAAATGTTCTACATTAATTGTTTTAATGACACTTTTGTTCGGAACACATTTTGTCCTAGTTAAGGTTATTTGTATTTTTTTTTTTTGTATGAAAAGAGAATTTGTATGAAATTTACCAAATCGAATTTCTTAATTTCTTTCAAACGATTCTGTATTATACGTACAAAGCCACGTGTAGATTTTGTAGTTCCAATACATTTTTTTTTGTTATTGAGAGAATAACAAAAAAAATTGCTTTAATTTTTTATTAGGGCTTTATTTAGTTGTTTGTTATTATTTTTTCAAATTTACACCAAATCTAGAAACTAGATAAAAAAAAATCGTATCACGAGAAATAAGCTTTAGTGTCTTTCAGTCTTTTCTGAATATTTGTTTGTATCATCAGAGCTTACGAGATAGCTGCATTTTTTGTCGGATTACTTCTAAGCTTTATGCCTTTCCAATTGTAGCAGGCTAAGCAAGATGTTATGACTGACAAGATAGTGTAGTGTGTTTTCGGCGCTTTCGAATTTATAGGGATATCTAATAAATAACGTAAGTTTTTTTAAAAATAGAATTTGAACTAAAAATCTTAACAAAATTGGGTCTTTGGCCCCTCAAATTTTGCTATGATTTTAATTAATATTTTTATGGTATGAAGTATTTGAAATAAATTTGAAGTAAATTAAACGGTATTTAAATTTTTTTCAGTATTTTGGGGGTATTGTGCTGAGTTATTAAGACAAAAGGAAACCCATTATAATTTCGAAAATAAATGAATTGAACTTTGTATTTTGTACGTGGTTACAAAAAAGCAAAACCGAGTACAAATATTTACAAACCTACCATTTTATCGGAGCAGCTGAATATTTATCTTTTTTTTATTCCTTTGTAAAAATATTTCTGTCTCTGCTTTTCAAAATCGTGCACAATCAACGTTTTCATCTTTGAAAGGAAACCTCGATGCTTAATTTTTTTTTTTTTTGTGAATTTTACACATTAATTCCGATAACTGAACTTGTATGAAGGTAATAGAATTATTAAAAAGAATTATTGCATCGTGTCTGTACATATTCTCGTTTTTAGTATGTTTACTTTGTTATATAAAATAGTAACTAACTACATTTAAACTCCATCTTGGGTGTGTATGGCCATATTTGGGGCATGGCATTGTTGAAGGCCATGTTGACGGATGGAATGTTGTAGTTGTTGTTAAATGGTGTAAATAATTGGAACAACTGAAATGGTACTAAACTCATTTAAAGGACGAACTTAAATAACTGTTGATTGAATTACATTAACAAGTGGTCGACGTCCTGGAATTAGCCTTGTGTTTTATTGATTTGATAATTACTTTTACTTGATTAAAATGAATTCTGATAGTTTTGAAAAAGTTAAGTTTCGATACATTTAAAATCAGAAGGTACTTATGTCGGAGATTAAAGATCCTGTGTTTTGTTTGTGAAAAAAGAAAATCATTTTCGAAGAATTAGTGCCACACTGAAGTGAAGATTGTAGACACTTTTAGGTTATATTTAAGATGTACTTTAACTCACGACGGGCAGTAGGAATGTAATATAAAAGCCCCGGTAACAAAACTATTCGTATCTTAGAAGAGCTTGCGTTTTGTTGTCACTGTTTCCAAAATTACTATAAATAAGCGAGACACCATAACACATCAAAGGTCATGCCGTCCCTGTCACATTTTAATATGTTAAAGTGCGACCGCGGCATCCATTTATCCATTATTCATACCCGCAGCCGCCGGATATTGCTTCTCTATTCTAAACAATAACGTATCAACTCGTGTCGCAAATACTCTAGGCAACTTGCTGGGAACAGTCCTGTCACCCAGATCTTATGCTTCCGTATCTATCTACGGACGTAAAACGTGTATTTCGAGTCGTGACCACACGCATTCATTAATAGGATTTCCTAGAAAGCCACTGATAAGTTGGTTAGCCACCGTTGAAACTTAAAGAGATAATGTTCGATTGATTTTGGTAGTATCACCATCGAAAATATTCGAACGGTTTTACTCAAACGACGAAATAACGTTCAAACCAAAAAAGCGACATGCAACCGAATTGAGAATCTCTTCCTTTTTTGAAGTCGGTAAATAATATCACACGATATAAAGGATTCTTCATAGGAAATAAGAAAAAAAAGTTTATCTGATTCGGTACGCACAAGGTCCAATGATTTGGATACCTGTCTGTACAATATTAAATAACAATAAAAACATTTACTTGGCAACGTATTAAAGGATTACAGTAACAGTAAAAAATAACGATCTCTGTATATAACATTGAACGATCTTCCTCTATGCTTGTTCTGTTAACAGGAAGTAGGCGCGTTCAATGTGACAATAAATAAAAAGTTAACGTGAGTTTTCGCCATTTCCCTTTATTGCCGAAATTTTAATTCAAAAAAGTTTTTCGAGGTAATCTTTATAAGAGTTATTTCATTAAATTCACGGTTCTTTCACTGATTCGGAAAATTATACTCTTTATTATGACAAAATTATGGAAATGACAAGGATTAAAAATAGATCGACCTACGGTTTATTACTAATAAAATATGTTTTTGTTTTAACCAAAAACCGGGGATTTTATTAAATAATAAGTAACTTTACCACAAATTAATCCAGCGAAAACGCGTCATTTCGAAATAATACATTTTCTGAAACTTAAAAGTAGGTATTTACAATTCTTTGCCAGTATGACTGTTATTAAAAATAGATAAGATCTAATTCAGAATTTTCAGGTACCGACCTACCTTTGAAGGTAGAGAGCCTTTGATGGGGCCTTTTAAATCATGAGAACAATGAAACTGTCATTTTTAAATAGGCTTCTTAGAAATTGATCAACTATGGTTGGGATTATTTTAATATTCTACTCAGAAACAGATATAAATCCGTTAGAGCTTTGTCTCATTTTTCACTTCAAAAGCAACAAACGGTCGAGTAGTTATCGTGTCTTTGTAATTATTGTTTCTTATAACACTTATTTGCCAAGATTTACTAGTAGAATTATGTAAACTATTGCGTTGTCATAGCACCGGTCTGGGTCCACGGCTTATCTTCCTCTTATCTTTCGAGGGCACCACGCATGGCATCGTTGTTTAGTATTTTCTTCCTTTGCTACTTTTAAAACACGCAAGAACTGTATCTTAAACTAATTTCACTTCTGTTTCTGTCTCATCAAAGCCCAGTGCTGTCTTTTCTTCTATTTAAATTATTTAGTATATGACTTTAGTACGAATGTTAACCGGTGTTCCTTGGTATGGCTTAGCGGTAAAGTAAAGTAAAATGTCTAGAAAATGAGAAATAACCGTTGAATTTCAAAAAGTCGTGGAACGAGTGCCTCTAAAATTAATTCACAAAAAAACTTCTCAATTTTAAATACAACAAATATTTGGAAGCTATAAACTCCGAGGCGCAGTATAAAGGCGTGATTCAGGAGTATTCAGGACATAGTTTTGGCGCGATCAGATTCGCACCATGACGCCGCACAAGTGCTCACTCCGCTCTGCTGGATTTTATGCCCAAAAATGGGACGCTAATGGCTGTTCCACTGTCGAATAAATTTTGGTTCAACGCTCCTTGTAATTGGCTTACCTAAGCGATATCCGTATCTGTGGTAACGGTATTCCGTAAGATGAATAATAAAGGTGCTGTAAAACTCTGATCTCGGGCTTGCTCAGAGTATTTAAAAGCTCTGACAAATAAAGCTTTATTCAATAAACAGCTTTAAGCTGAATGTACAAAGAACTCCGAAAATAAATAGTGGGATGCTCATATCTCACAACGTCGCACTTATAAAAAAGATGACAAAAGTAGGTTATTGCCTGTAATAAAAGATGAACCTACCTTGAATTGTTTATTTTACAAAGGCGTTGTTTTATTGTGACACACCAAAGTTAACCAGGGCAAAGTTTCTTCGCTCTTATTGAACTAAGGGGAATAATTAGATCAGATAATTAGTAGAGCATTAGGTAACACTTGTGCAATGAAGTGTGTTGAGTATGAGCGGTTCTGAAGTCCAGGTCGCGTTAGTTCCAGCTGAGAGCGCGCGCGCAGCCTGGCCAGCCACCCAGGTGACGTCACCGCTGACTCACGCGCACACCTTCCCCACAACACCGCTTTGTTCTCATTCCTCACGCTTCATTTGAGACACTTTGGCATAGATAAGCACGTGCAAGATACTTCGCTCGCCTAATAGCGAGGTGTGAACTCTATGAATTGTTATGTTTCTTCTACGAACGTGTCGGCAGTCATCGTTGATCGAACAATGACAAATTATACTATCTTTCTAAGAATCTACGCGATTCGCAGTTTAACAGTTGTGACTTGTGCAAATTGCGTGATTGGTTAGCTATTTCATTTATATAAATTACACGTAATGTTGATTGATTAGATAAGAGGGACTCTGTGGTCTATCATTATTGGCGCCTCATATGAACTCTTTATTTTTCTTTTATCAGCTTCTTTTATTTTTCTTGCTAGCTTTACACGTGTGATAAAATAACCAACTGGTTTTAAACAATTACTGACACAAAAAAATATTTAACGTTCCATAGAGAAATCATGATAGTTCATGCGTGATGTTTTTGTTGGCACTCGAGCAGTGAGTCATATATTATGTTATAACCATATTATGTTTAACGAAAATAGACAAGAAATAGATTGAAAAAACTGTATATACACAAAGAAATGATTAATAATAAAATGAGATAGGTACCCACATTGTACAGTACATATTGCTTAACAAGAGAATAATCATGGTCGCCGGAACAGTTGAAACTATACTTAGAAGCGATGTTTGCTTATCTCAATTCTCAACTGATATCGACACAAGTCCTCTCACTCGGTTGGTAAAATACAATGTTTGAGGAAGGATACAATTGAAGACAAGTGTAGAGATGGACTGTATATTGTATCAACGGAGGGGAAAGTAGGTCGGTATAGAATTTAGCGAACTCAGGTATGTGAGCAAACATCCCGTAGGGTCGGGTTCATATCGCATATGGACGTCTGAGGGGGGAGGGGGCCCGCACGGGAATGCAGGGGGGAGGGGTACCCACGGCAGCTGCGTGCACGCACACAACCACAACCTGTTACTACACTACAATATGCCCATCCCAGACTTGCGGCACCACTGCATTGACACAAACCATATGCTCTGTATTTTGATTTTCATTGGGACATGTCCAAAAACAACTTTAGGCCTTTGATCATCTCAGAGACTATAGATAGTCCATGCTGGTTTCAGTAAAATATTAATAAAGGCAGTATTTAAAACGTTTGACTAAGATAAACCGGTTTTGCTTTAGTAAGCAACGGCCGGCAACAGGTCGGTAAGCTGACTCCAGCCAGAGCGGCTTAAATGCACTGTTAGTATAATATGCCAAAATTAAACAGACCTAACCTAATTACGCCGGTGTTTGACATTCTACAGACTAAACTTGCATATTTACTCAGATTTAACTGATACACCTAAATGGATAATTACTGCTGTACCGACATTAATCACGAATTACAGGTATTTAGATACACAACCCTTACGAGATAGGATACGGGTAACGCCACGGGTAAGAATAATGTAATAGCAACTTGTTTACCTTAATGCAAATGAAACTAACAGCAATAAATAGTATGCTCACTGGAACATTCAGCTCAAGTTTAGTAATAAGAAGTTACAGGGGTATAACGTGTACTTAATCCTCGTAAGTTTATGTTGGTTCGGGTCATACATCAGCGGAGTGCAGGTAGGTTACATTAGGATATTACGCCAGCACCAAAGTGTCCGAGAAGCCGAGAACTTTGTTTATTATTACCGCTGAAGGGGAATGAAGTGTGGTGGGTACGGGGGGAGGCGATGAACTCAACTCATAAAGCTGCTATGTATGCAGAGAGCACTTAGCTCATGTTTGTGACTTACTCCTGTTGGCCACGCGGTTGCCCTTTCGAATGAACGTAACCAGCTTTGAACTAAAAGTATAATTATATTTTCTACAAAACAAAACGCATATTTCTTTGTACGAAAGTAGAGCAATAATTTTCCTCAGAAAGAAGAAACTTTGTGGAGAAAGTCTGATCAAGACGTTATTTGTGATAAGTTTTTTTGTTGATTGCGTGTGAAACGGAAATGAGATTTTGGTGATCGATACAAAGATACTCCAGCGTCGTTTACGAATCACAAAATACCCAAAAGGGGGACGAAAAAGGTCCAATGATGGGGCTGGTACAGTAAAATCTATTTGTATATTTATCATTCAAAGAATATAGTCAGATTGAAAAAGCTGTGATAAAGGTAGATTTTTCTGTCGTACACAACTTTTAGGGATGTGTATAATTTGTGATTTATAAAAACGAATGCATATTTTTTTAAATATTAACAGTAATTAATCTTTGCTACCTTCAAATAAAATTTATTATTTGTCTTAATCTAAGGCCTATTCACCGAGTCAAAGATTTAGTATCCCCATGGTCAGTGACAATATAGTGTTATTAACGGATGATTTATATCTTTCGGTATATGATTTACGGTCAAATTTGTCGAAAGCTATAAGTACTATCTAATAAGATAGCGGGGGTCAACAAGGTATGAAGCAATGGTGTGGGTTGCTCGATACAAATAAGATAGTCAAATACGGAGTTAAGCTTATACGCTGAATCTATTAACGCACTTGTACAAATGAGTACCTTGTATCAATGTATGCAATTTGTTAGCCTTTTAAATTACTTTTTGTTTCATAATATCTTTAACACAATTAACTTGGACATCTAGAAGTTGAGAGAAACAAATAAAATATCTTGTAGGCAACACCTTTGACCATATCTTTGTTTACTTCCAGGTAATGACCAAATACTTGCTTTATCATTAACAGCCGGGAGACGTCCACTTCTGATGGTTCATTAAGATAAAATACATGCCATCTCATCATTTCACTTTACGAGCAATTACATAAACATCACTAGCCACTTAAAGCGTGAAGTTGAGGAAAATGAAATAACCATCCTGTCAGCAACTTACACGACACTACTCTCAATTCTCCCCTACTTTGTATTTGACACTCGAAACAAATTACAAAGACAGTGTTCGACTAAGCAATAAAAGTTAATAAGCCTGGAGTAGTGAGGAAATACTACTGCCATTTCCTCGAGGGTTGTGTTCGGGTAGGGTGAAGGAATAGGAGTTGCACTTGGGTGGGATTAGGGAATTTTAGCGCATTTTAAACTTAGTTACAAATGCGCTTTGCACTAGAGTAACTTTTTTCAAACTAGATTTCAAACATAACTTTATACCTTCCCGAGGATGCATTTTAGATTTTCATAAAACAAAACACAAAATATTACAGACATTATGGTAGTAACATATGGTAGTTCATAGACTATGGTTTGTTAAATATATTTTTACTACTTAGTACATACTCGTAAGTAGTTAAAAGTAAATTGAAACCTTTTTTAAGTCAAAATAGACCTACACAGAACTATGGATTTGTGAGCTACAATTAACAAATAAATTGTTAAGATAATAATTTGGAACTATCAAGTGTTTACTGATAAACTTTATTAAACTAACATCAAAATAGATTTAATATTGAATTGTCCAATTTTAGAGATTAAGATGGTAAATAACCTTAAACACCACCACCAGACCAGATACAGAGGAGTAACGAACATTCCTAAACCTTCAAGGAGTTCTAAAACGGTATAATACGTAACTATTTTTATTTTATTTATTCGGAGACACAACAGTGGACAGATTACACATAAATAGGAACAAAAAAGAAACATATCCCACAAACATAAACCTGACAACTACGGACATATCTCACAAAAACATAATATACGAATACTACACATGATACATATAATTATAGGAGAAACATAATCCTTTAAACAAAAATACTATTAATAGTTGGTATTGCAAGAAGAAGAGAAAAAGAAGAGTAAAAAAAAAACAAAAAGTAGGGTAAATTAACAGATAATTAAATAAATAATAATAATTAATTAATGAAATTAACGGGAAACAAATTAAAATTAAAACTAAAATGCCTAACTATAACAATAATTATATCTGCCAGTCTCATCAATATATCATTCTACTAGAACTAGAATACATTAAGAAATCTAAAAGAGTAGAATAATGTATTATCTATAGAAAAGAGTGGAATCATCTAATAGAATCTCTTTATTAGTTCCTGTTTGTTATAAGAAACGAGCTGCTCTGTGGTAGTACGAGATAACAGATGGTGTAACTGCAATAGGGATCTCAATACTAATCTATAGAATTGCAGGAATCGAGGGATCCCAACTTCTTATAAATCACTGTCCGATTCTCAGTTTCGTTTATAGAGGGATTGAGGGGGAAATAAAATAGATGAAATCTCATGTATTAGATGAAAATGAGTTTTTCTGCGAATGGGTAGTGTAAGCTTTGCATTTTCGAGGGGTTCTTTATGGACGCGTAAAGCGTCCAACTGATGAAAACCTTTTATAAAAACAACAAAGGTGAGCGGGTCCGTTGTTATTGTTAATATAAAAGATCCTTGAGATAAAAGTACAAAAAATCTACTGCTCTAAATGCCTTCATTTTTAAAAGGTAGGTTATGTATGGCTTTAACTAGGTTGCGATTTCACCCTAAAATATCAGCTTAGAGCAATCCTATTTTAGTGATAATTACGTTGACGGAGACGGTTTAAATAAAGTATGGAGCTTATCATAATATTGGTGGGCGACAGGTGCTAAAGGGTGCGTAGGTCGTAGCCGGGGGCGGGGGACGTCCAATATTGAGCGGCTGGACTGCAAGCTACCTGACACCTCCGAACCCTTGGAAGTGCTTGCACTGGATTTCTTTTTAATTACCTATGTTTGCTGTAGTCTGCTATCGATTTTCCTCTGTTTGATTATGTAAATTATTTCGATGTTGTTCGATATAAGACAATAAGTCTAAATATTTTTAAAAAGGCTGATGTTGATTGTTGTTTTACAAAGGTTTTCCGATATTTTAACTCTATTTGTTTACATTGTAAATAATAATAATAATCTCAAACTTCGTTTCGTTTAGGCATATGATGTATGTTACTATGATTTGAACTTGTTACGGTGGGTGGCGTTCATGTGTTTTAGTCCCCGCTGGTTAGGTTAGGTTAGGCTAGAACGTGGAGATTTCGTGTAAAAATGTGTAAAAAAACGGATGTTTGCCGTGTTTAAACTTTTAAAAGTAAAACATATTTACTGCTAGGACAAACAGTCAGTCAAGAGCGGATCCAGGATTTCTTTCTGAGAGTGGCACAAGGGTCGGCCTGGCAAAAAATCAAACAATGTTAGAAATCAATTTCACTCATGTTCTTTCTCTTATTTTATTCATATATTTCAACAACTCTGACAATTTGATTTGCTTCTAAGAATGTACTGTGATGAAATGTCCACAGCACACAAAAAATATGTTCCGTGGGGGGTGCACCCACAAACTTAAAGCCGCCTTTGCATATAGCCCATCCAGGTAAAATCCTATATAATAGGTGACTTGACTGTCGTTTTCAATACCTTCCTATTATCTATGTTTTCGTGCGAATGGGGACTTAGTCTTTTTAATTGGAACGATCACCAACATTAAGTATGAAAACAAGTGTTTTTTTTGTATGTGTTCAGTTTTTATTGAATAGCATTTTATTATGTAGTATTTCCCTGTCGAGTCGAGAAAAGCATTATGGAAGCGAAAACCTTATGGTTAAAAAAATAAGCAAGTAAGTGATATTTTTGATGAAAACTATGGACATATATAATGAAAAACGAGAGAAAATTCGAAGTCTTCACTCGTGTTGAATGTCAGTGAAAACCCACGTCTGTGTGCGCAAGCTTTTTCTGAGGGCCGGAACATTACTTATTTAAAACTTGCTACGTGGGGCACAGAAGGCGGGTTTCGTAAGAACCCCGAGATCAATGTGCAACCGATGGCATTTAGCTATCCCGTTCACGCCAAGGTCAAATTGCTTTCTGTCGAAAAGGACAGTTGTGAAGACCGTTGCGCTACTGTCAGCTAACTTACGTAATGCGATCACCGGAGAGTTATTTTAGTTAGTACTATGCAGGAAGAGGCTGCCTTTAAGATAGTAGTTTAATATTATAGCGTCCAAAGACCTGTGTCAAAAATAAATAAGTAATAAAAAAGGTTTGTTACTCTTCTAGTGGCAACAGAAAAACGATGATTGGATGCAAAAACCTTATAATAAAAAAATCAAATTAAACTAGAAGCCGGTCAGCTAGTCATAATAAATTGTAATAGTACAACGTCAAGCAGGGTTCTACGTATTTGGCATGTGGATTGTGTATGACATTTGAAATATTACCAGCTGTGATCTGCATAGCTTAGGATATGAAAAAATACCATAAGCTCCAATAAGAAAAGGGATGACACGAGCGACCTTTATTATTTCTTTATCGTTACTAAACCTTTGAGCAAAATAAAAAATACCTAATGTCTTAAATAATACTGAGAATGAGAAAATTGAATCCATTTGGTGCACCTTCCACTTTTGCGATTCACAGCTTTTATTATGTTGTATTTTTATTATCATCCGTTGGATTAATCTCAAAAGTTAATTTAAGATCTGTTAAAGTAAAGATTTTTATGTAGATAGCTCGAATGAAACTGAAGCGGGTCATGTAGTTGATTAATATGGCTAAAACTTTTTAATTTATTTGATTATTTGCTATTGCCACTGACTTGGTGAAGTTGGGTTGTGAAGAGCGAGTTTTGCTTTCAAAAGTGTTCGTTTGATTGGATTGAGCTACGTACGAGTAACTAATACAGGGCCGGACTGCGGTAACAAAGCGTAGAGGGCCTACAGGGGGTCTAAAAGTGAGTACTTTTTAACCCCTTAAAATTTACCACTATGGAAATAAGGATTATCAAGCCGTAAAAGTACATAGCATATCTTCTAACCTTTTTTATAAGGCGGATTCTAATCCAGAAAAATACTCTTACTTTATTTGTTAAAGTTAAAATTAGATAACATTGTCCCGCAGTATAGATCCGAAAAGAATTGTTTTTGTTTCCAAATTAAAATTCCCTGGAGTTTCTTTCGGTTTTGGGTTTCTTCGAATTGATTGGCACAAATGAGATTTGCAAATTTTATGGATGTTTTGTCTCTTTTGAAGTAGCGATTTCGATCTGTTATTTTATTTTATGCATTGGACAGGTTTAAATGTTTAATTAAATTTATTTGTTCACAGAAATCTTTCTTTTATGTCTGCTACGCTTGAAAGGATTATACACATTCGAAGAAATTAATCTTTTTACAGCAATAAATTAAGATATTTTGTATTTTCTGTTATAAACATCACTACTCAGTGAAAACTCACAAAAGTAAGTTAAAAGCCTAGTGCATACAGTATCATCTAGAAGAATAAAATATAAATAGCTGATGGCAGAAGGATAAAAGCCAAGGCCCGAAGCCACGTCGTGATCACGCTACCACCTAACCTAGTTTATTCACTCGCTCCACTAAAGTCATAAACGGCAGGCACTCCTATCATGCATTGCTGACTTGCTGTTTGTATCAAATTTATGACTTAAACTAAGCATGCTATTGATTTATATAACTGTCACTCCTAAATAAAATAGGATTTATTTTTTCACTGATTGTACTGAATTTCACCTTATGGAAACCTTTTGCAGGTTCTAACATTCATTTATAACATAAAATGCATCTGATTTAATCACGGAAATGATTGAAAAAAATTATATTTGAGTATTTTTTTAGCGACGCTTTTTGCACATAAAAGCTTTTCACAGATTAATAACTTTAAAAACAGATTAGTAGTGTTTTTTTTCTCATAACAGTTTTTTTTGTATAGCGCTCTCGGCCATATTTTTGAGGCTTTGTTTTGTTTTTAACCCCTGACGCAAAAACAGATGATATAAGTTTGAGGGATCATAACTCTCGAACGAATAAAGTGAATTGAAAATGTACTCTTATTTTGAAAGGTGGTGTCCTCCGCCCTTTTTTACCTAGTTTTACATTAAAACTAATAAATGGTGGTCATTTAAAAATTTATCAAAGCCTTTTCAATAGAAATTTATGATTTGGCTTGTTTATTTATAACACGAGACAATGTTATTCCTCAAACTTTTGAATAGGTTGATATTTTTTGTTGTAGAATTGTTAGGTACTACATGTAACTCCTAATCGAATGATAAATAGCGGGTAGATATTTTGATGACGAAGAAAACTTACTATCCTTAAAAAATGCATTCTATTCTAGACCTGTTTTAATAATATAATTATAAATTACTTAAAATTATACATCTTTCTCTGCAAACGAAAAATAGTTGTTAAGTAAATAAATACCTACATCACTTTGATCTGCTTTCTAAGGTAGGTTTAACTTGACTTGAAACATAATTGAAAGTGTCCTAAACTTAAAAAGAGTTATCGAATAAATTGTTACAATACTTCATACAAAACACCAACCTTTGAGTAGAAAGTAGCGAGATGAACTTTAAATCCAGCCCTGATGAAGCACAGAGCAAAACGGTCAGGATTCGTTTAGAAAGCACAAGTCGAAGGGGCACTGGCACTGCCGACCGGCACACAAAACCGGCCTTGTACACGAGGCAAACCGGCTTCTAACACAAGCGATTTTATACACAAAAATATTTACATGTGTATCACTTGCCGTTGAATCACTTTATAACTCAAATAATTCGCACATACTAATTAGCAGTTTTATCACTCGCACTTTTACGAACGTTTACGGAGATGCGCGGTGTAAATTGTGTCTGTAAGTAGCGACATGTAAGCTACGGCAATGCGACCGGCTGACTGACTGAGGGGACGGAGGAAGGCAGCCTGGGGCCAGCGTGCAGGGGGGAAAGGGCGGGGACGGGGGGAGAAGGGGCCGGGGGGGTCGGCTCCGCAGCTTGCCCCACAAACTTGCTTTCTGCTCTCATATCGTGAGTAGGCTGGCTGGTTCCTCGTATAGTTTTGTGAAAGGCAAATTGCAACGCAACAAGATTTGCATGCATTCATACCTACCTTTACCTTAAAATTTATGCATAAGCAAGCACCAGCCAACAGAGAAACTAATTTATGCAGGTACTTACTTAGATAAATCTTGTTACAGGTTATGCCTAGTATTTCAAATCATTAACAGATTTATATTGTGGTTTGAATGGTTTAACGCAGGTTTTTTGTTTCAAAATATCTATACATGTGTATTTAAATAAATGTTTTTTTCCTGAAAAATCACATAACCGTTTTTACTATAATTTACATCATAAATAACTGTCTTAAAATGTTTATTTAATTTTACCTACCTTGCGCCTGATTACGTCCTTAAATTTTTATGTAAGAAGCGTTTCCGAAGTCGACTCTGGCTCTTCAATATTTTTAACTCATTTATGATTCTTAAGGAAAACTATACTCTGAAAGCTCGAAAGTGGTAACAAGATAGCTGAAATAATTAAAATTGATTGACGACAAAGTTGTATCGAACCTTGTTCTTATTTTAGAATCAAAGTTTAAAGAAGTTTCTCTTGGCGGTGGGATGCTGACCATGGGGTCTATTGCTAGTCTTAAATAATAAATCAGTGTACTTTCCTTTCTCTTTGGCTATTGTCAATAACAGCGAGCGTGACAAGGAGGGTCTCCTTAAGGTACTTAATAGCTAAGAGTGGGTACAGTTTAAAACAGAAATTTGTAGGTGGTGACGTGGGTGTCCGAGCCCTGGTCAAAAGCTCGTAATGGCTATCCCATCTATTTCTTATATCAATATTAGTTAACAGTTATTTTAACATATTTCAACTCTTAAAAAAAAACTTTTCTCTACTTCGAAGTTTTACAAGGTTGTGTTTTTTTATTTCTAACAGTTGACTTCGAACTTTAATAAGGTTGGTTAAAGAGTACAATTTTATTATTCAGGTAATTTAATAAAAAGAAGTGACGAAGAAAAATCTCCAAATTGAATGCGTCGACTTCACGAAGTTGGTTATTTTTATGCTCCTACCTAATAAATAATTACTGGTTCGATCCCTGATAGAAGCGAACTTTGTAAATTCATTACGAAGTTTGGCTTTCTAGTCGTTGTACCACGAAACAAGCTTTGTGTGAACTCAATCAAGTGTATTGTAGGTAGGGATGTTGCAAATATTAAGCTCTCAGTATTACGCCTGAATTCATATGAATAGAGGTCGAAATTGCAGATATAATCCGAATGAAAATAGCTTTTAAATAAAGTGAAAAAACGGTTTAATAAATTTTATTTTATTATACAAAAAAAAAATGTAAAAAGGTTTTAAAAACGATAAAATTAATGTACCAACAAATATGTTTGGGCAGTACCTACACAAAAATATTAGGTTGAACGAAAAACAGTCACATATAACTTTAAATTTTAATTGGCATTGTACAATTGCAATCGACACAAGAAATACTGTCTCGCTATTAATTGGCGCTGGCAGTGCTTATTTGTTAAATATCGCACGATACCAAAGTGTGAAGTAACCTCTTCATATGAACCGACGAATGGCATTGTTTGGCTCTTCATTTAAAATCATTTCAATAGCTTTATCACAACCTATAGATTATTAAATTGACAGACATGGCTGACGGTCCTGTCCTCATTTGAAATGCATAGTTCCTGCTACCAGAGAAACTCCCGTCAAAATCAGTAAAGCTCTTTCGAAGATTAGGTATCCCAGACTAATAGGTAGAAATATGGTTTAGATTCATGCAAATAACCAAATGTAGTTATTTTTTCACGGCCTGCGATTTTATTCATTCTTTTTTTGCGCTGTGACAGTTGTAGATTAAGATGGTTTTGACTTTCCTTAAACGGTTTTATGGTAAATGTACATCCAAATATATGTTGAGCCACCTTTGATATTTAACATTACAAAACGCAATGCAAAACTGGTTATGTTGTGTCACACGAAATTGGGGTTTTGGGTGTGACTTGGTATTGGTGTGGAACTGGGGTGACTATGGCTGACTTTCTTTTTCTCCTAAACTTTGCGTAGCTCCTTTATAATTAAAAACTCCAATTATTTATTTAGGCCCTGTTCAGTGTTATAAATGTTTTCTATTAAAGTTAACCAACTAAAAGGCCAGCCGATAAATATTCAAACCCATAACTCGTTTCGGTTCGTACCTAACTTTGGAAGGATGTATATACTATATATTTCACTGGGATATCTATGTAGTTATCGTGCACAAAAATAAAGTAGTGAAACTTTAATACTGGTAAACAGGTAAATGGTTATGAACATTAATGTCATGAAAATTTTAAGGCAGACAGTGAGTTGCACAATATTCGAACTAACTTCTATATGGGCAACGAACAACGAACGTACATTGTATGCAGGGCATTGTCGAGTCAATAGGCGGTGGTATCACTTTCCATCAGGTGAACCGTCTCTACTTGTTTGCAAACGTTTCTGGTTTATCATGATAAAAGCTAATTAACAGTATCATATTTTTCATGACGGCTGGACTTACCTTTATTGAAAAACTTAGTATTTGTTTTGCTGCTGTTCCTATAACAGCTTTGAGTACAACCTAAACGTTATTCTTGTTCTAATTACAATAAAAAATTAAACTCTGTTTCTGAGGTTTCAGTAAGGATATTCGAACGTATGGATTTCAAGAGTAGCTTGAATTAAAGTCAAATTCAACGGTTTGAGTCCATTGAGGCAGCAAAGCTGAGCCCATTCTAGTGTGTACGAGTATATTACCCCTGCGGACGTTTATATTTAGCAAAGAAGGATTATTTCTGTTAAAGGACCTCTTTAAGTATTTTATATAATCTATATTAAGTACTTTTCTCGTCTTCAAAGCGATAAATTTGTAGTTTGACCACATCGACATCTTTAAATATGAAAAAAACATTATTTTATATTAGTTAAACGTTAAATTTAAAAAAAATCAACACGATGTTTGACACTTCCAGACTAAATAAAGTGCTTATTTTAAAACACATTTTGACTTTAACTTTGATTCTCTGAGCATGTATTCTTCACCTTCGACCAAATTGTCATTAACTATTAATTGATATTATGGTCTAATCCATGTCTATGATACATTGAACGGTTTTTGGTACTGGTCTGCTATCACTATAAAACAATATTCATGCGCCAAACGTTGGCCATCTGCATAACCTCCGCATCGCGTACCGACTACTAAAAAACCGTACTGCTCATACAAATATACCACTACGAAAATACCCTTCAAATTGCTTCTAGACAATTCCATTAGTTTTGATTATATTAGCTATCAAGATAGGATTAACTGGAGACTAATGAGTAATAATTTACGCAAATATTACAATAGCGAAACGAATATTTACTTAAATTGGGTAGTATTTAGTTGATATTGATTGGAATATCTTTGGTTTAGTTAAAATAATTATAGTAACAAGTAGTAACGTTAACGCAAATTATTTTTAGCTTCAAAACGGTCCAATAAATCTTGACATTTTGCAAGTTTAGTTTACTCCAGGGAAAGTGAGGTGCAGTTTTACTCGTGATTGGTTACTTGGGCAAACCAGGGAGTGCTGCCAGTAAAGCGAATATTCTGATTACATTATGTTCTTTTTGTGTAAACAATTAACATAGATTAATCACTTATTAGGTTTAACGAGCATAGAGTTTAACACGTCTATAGGACATTGGATTTAGAGGATAATGTTTCGCTGTGAATTACTTAGTTCCCGTGGAGTTAAATAAATGCATATTCAAAGGGACAGAAGAAGCTTTTTGGACATATTGTGTAGGCGTGGGCGTGCGTGTTTTTTTACATAAGCGCTTTAACAAATAAAACCCGCATCTCGAATGTATCGTATGTATCAATTTCGAAATGTATCGTGTCAACGTATGGGCGTTTTAAAATAAAACAAGTTTGTAAGCGCTGAAAACACGCCCAATCTGAAACCGGCCTTAGACGCTGCTGATCAATCGACAGACTTCGTTATTGAAGATTGATTGCGATAAAAGCCTGAAGACTAAACACACATAGACGTGGGAAACAAAAACTAATGTGAAAGCAAACCAAACAAAAAATACGCATGATTAATTTTAGTTTCTAGAATTCCTTCCCCTCTACTTATCTACAATGGGCACATACTAAAAATATGTTACAGTTATTTTGTCTTGATGGAGGTCTTAAATGAGCGAATACGTTGGAACAATTTAAATGTTTAGTTTTGGTCATACTTTAGAGAATTTTAATTATTCAACCCAATCTAAATTATGTTTGTAGATGATGAGCAATTAGAAATTTAGCTAAAGGTCGATGTAATTCGAAGTAGCAGAGCGGTGACGACATGTTTGTCTCATTGCTGAGATACGAGCTCACCATCGCTTCACATTGTTTCGTCAATCAAATAATTATAGTCCCGGACGAAGCCCCACCCCTTATAATTACATCGTATCTTCCGACTCCACAACTTAACCTACACAGTATACACATTTTGATGCGAGCTCTCCACGAAAATCGAAGAAAAAGAAAATAAATCCAAAGGAAGGAGGAAAGCTGATTGTACGAAATCCAAAGTGGTTCGTAAAGAGCTTGTAATGTGTCATCGATCGCTTCCGACGCCGCATACACAGCTAGGTATAGCAGGGTGCGTTGAATAAGAAATGTGTCGGGCGCGTGTGGAGATACGTGTAAAAACGAAAAACCGGGAAAAGCAGAGAGAACGTTATCTAGTGGAGGTATCATCGTCACAACTAGCCGCGTGTCGCCGACTTCGCGTTTTTTCTTGGAACCTCTACAATTTTACGTCGAAGTAAAATTTATTGCCTTTATGATCCCCCCGAGATCCGTAGAATTGGATAATCTGCTCCCTTTCAAGAATATTCGTGTTTTATTACTCGGGCAGGGCCCTCCACTGTAACTCTAACTAGAGGGCCTTTATCTTATTGTGTTCTATCTCGGGAGCTACGGGGGTTCGTGATCATGCGGAGTTAATAGCCCTCGGCGACTGCGTGTCGAACTCTAATAGTAATGTAAGCAATTGGAATGAAATTGAAATTCCTCGAGATCAGCGTGACACATTAAGGAGAGATAGCAGCGTGATGGGAATAGTTGGTGCGTGACACAGATGTGTGCGTGAGGCAATTAGAGGACATCAGCCGGCGCCGCCCGCCGCTCGCCAACCGCCACCTCCACTGGCGACAACGTCCAAATAACATCTCAGAAACCTACAACAAAGCGCCTAAAACTACCACAAATGCGTTTCAGTAATCCATCGAGAACGGCCGATTGTTAATCATCGTATAATTAAATTATTCTTCTCCTTACTCCTTGAGGGAGATCCACGTTTCTCATTTCATCCGTGCCATGATTCTTACTTGACTAGAGGGAAACATTTGTAATGCATACTAATATATAAATTTGGTAGAATTATTATCTACTGAAAAATTTAAGACTAGTTCTTAAAGTTTTCATTATACTTTAACCTAATTTCACAATACAGCTAAGAAACAATTCAAATATTAACTTGCTTAGATTTTAATCTGTCGTGCAAGTAAATAACTGTTTGATGGTAAACTAATTAAACTGTGATTTAATGTTAGTTTCCGAAGCCGACGGAAATGACGGAATAGTTTACTTACAACTTAAACATCAGAATCTGGGAAATGTGTAAATTAAGTCTTGTTAAACTATAAATTGGACTAATTAAATACATTCCGTTTATCGGCAAAGTTAGTTTTCCAGAAACAAGGTTTTGCCATCGATTCTCTTTACAGCTATCATACGGAAATACGATTCTTCAGCAGAAATTATTTTTAAATCTAAGACCGTTAGGTGTAACTCAATCCTAAACCAAAGTCAAGAATTAGCGAAAAGAAGAAAATGTTTGATTATGATACGAAATTGTTTTTTTATACACGTTCACGAGAATCTGTAATTTGTGGTCTTATGCACCCCTAAAGGTCGCTCTCTTCTGTTCAAGTGATAGTTATACTATAAAATATATATTCATTAATAATTGTGCAAACAACCCCAGCGATAAGAATGCATACGATCCCGGTTGCATTCTGAACATCACTGCTTTTATGTATGAAATTAAAATGTTGGCTAAATCTCGGACAAGAGTGTTTTCTTATTTCATACTTTACTCCGGTTGTAGAGTTTATTGAAACGTATTTGCATGAAGATACTCTCAAAAGTTGTGTAATCTTCTCGCACAAATGAAACCGTCAAGCAAAATTTAATTTATTGATTGTGAGGCTTCAATACACATTCGACTGAGCATTTTTGTCACTCCAAACGTGAGGTTGATTTATGATTCGAAATATTAATATATCAGATTATATAATATACCAGAGCGTTCAACTGTTGACCCTTTTAATACCGCAGTGAAAACAACTTGAAGACAGGTCGGCTTAGGTTACTACAACGAACTGTAGGTATTAATTTTAGTTAGCTACGTTGTTACAATAGCTAAATGCTATGGTTGGTACAATTTTCCTACTTCGCTATTTCTTTAATATTAAAATTATTACGATTGGTCACACATTTATAATCACTTGTAAAGGCCTGATAAACCGAACCGTACCTTAAACCCTAGCTTACAATCAGACCTGAGGTGTACATTCTACGTGTTGTTAATCAGAACATAAAATCTCCATAGCATATTCTACATTTTTTTACAGTCGAGCTGTTCCAAATCCATATTCATATTCAGCTTTTAGCGATTCCCTAGCACTAGGTTTTTCTCTTTCAGTCTACATCGGAATTTGTAATTTCCTTCCTAGAGTCCTTGGAAAAGAGGTTTAATTTGATTGAAATACGTGTGTCTATACATACATGCCTTACCTGAACCTTAAATAAATTGGGAAAAGGAATGAGAGACGTTTGAATAAAGACGTTACCTGATTAATTAGGATAAACAACATTGATGCCTGGCATATATTTTCCTGGCCACTAATTGATAGTAAAGCCTGTAAATAGTCAACTGGTTTAAATATTCCATTTTAAGTAATACCTACAACACAAAGAAATATAAAAACATATTTCCTCTACAATTTCGTATAGGTGTTATTAAGACCAGAGTTCGTCAAACTTTATAATCAATTATTAAGGTTGTGTGCTTTGGGTATATGTGTACGGTAGTAGGGCAAATAGTTGATAAGCGACGGAAACATGAGTCCATCAAGGTAAATTAAACAGATATTACTCCTTAATGTTCTGAATAAGTATCTGATAAAGAAATGAATGATAAAAAACTAAATTCTGAAGTGCAATTTAAACAAACTAGTTTCAAATTACGACATCGTATTTGCTTAGGTAAGTAGGTAAATTTGTATGTTCGAGCGTTTTATGACAGTTTAAGTAATTTAAATACAAAATTACTGCTAAAACGAAGCTAGTAGATTAATCAATTAATAATAACAATACCCACAAAACGACTCACACATTGACTCACTAAGTCCTGCACTAAGATTATCTTGTACCGCAGGCACTTAGTAACGATAAGGCATAACTACATAGATAAGAATACTATATCCAAGACCGGTAAGTGAAACAATGCGTCTTGCAAATAACACATAGTTCCGTCCCCGCCGGGATTCGAACCCGGAACCTCTAGCGTAGCAGTCGGTTGTTTACTCCACTGCGCCACCGAGGTCGTTGTTTGTGGTTGTTGTTGGTTGATTGTTTTATAATGAAGATTGATCGATATAAAATGCGATCTTTTTGCTATAAAACTCTGTACGTAGTTTTTCTTCAAAATCAATAATCTGATACTACTTTTATCTATACGTGTTGATCGTATGATCAGGGTTCGACTGTGTTGCTTTTAGCGATAGAAAAAACAAATATTGTATTACCTACCTACGACGGAAGATATCACGAAGAATAAAAACTTTTGGATGAATTTTTAAGGAGCAATATTTTATATAATATAGAAGAAAGATGCCTTCCAAAAAAGATAAAAAGACGAGAACGTGCATGAACTGAAAATATATTTTAGTGATTTAAAAAATCTATGATAACTTTCACCGGTGATGACACAAATATAAAACAATGTTAACATACGACCATACGAACAAGTGACTGTAAAATAACGTTTAACATTCAATTAACATTAACTTTTTAAATTTCCGACACACACCGTGAACTGTGGAGTTAAATCGGAATTGCCTATTGAGTTCCACCATTACGAATCCGTTGCTACCTACTTCGTTCGTTTGTATGGTTATCATGTATCACGCGAAACCCGCTGAATCGATTTTCATTCTATCCGTAGATTCCGAAGCTAAACATGATGTTGACTTAAATATTGCATGATTTCGATCAAAATTGGTTGAGTTTGACCTTTTCAATCCAAGTTACGTTGCCTACATAAGAAAGAATTCCTTTTCAACATACACAAGGCATAGTACAGGAAAAGATACAAGCTGGGTAACAAAATTAAAGAGGCTAAAAATGCGTTAAACTTGTAGTTCAATCGGTACTGACTCAGCTTGTTGCTGCTTAACATAAAGTGCCAAGTAAAATTGTGGTGGTTTTCAGACAGAAAAGTTCAATTTTAAGAGATCTAGGGTTGGAGTTTTTGTAGTGGTCAATTTTACAGGAATCGTAAGCAATGGTTGGTTTTAATATAACTCTTTAAATCTGTATGATCAACAAGTCTTCGCCGCTAAAGGAGTTTTAATGATGTTAATATAATGCAGTACGATATACGAGTATTTCTTTGTCCGCGAACCAGAGCTACTCTAACGTGTATCAATCGGTTGTTTTGAAGAAGGTGTTCATACGGACTATTCTGGTGCTGGACTGCCTTCCACCTGGTCATGTCTTAGATTTTCAGCAGGATCTTTGGTTAATATCTAGGTGACCAGATTATCCAAGACTTAACCCTGCCGTCTTAAAAGTCGTTAAAGGTTCCTCGTAATCTGAGTTAAAGTTTATTCTAAACTCATTAATACATTATTTGTAAAGATTGATTTTTAAAATACTTGTTCTGATTTTTCGAAAACTTTATTATTTTTAAGCTACTCAATAAAAACACAAATCCATAAAAATACATAATGTGCATATGTAAAACTAAACTTAAAGTAGCTTATTTGACACTCATCAAATTTAACAAAATCTTGACGCATTGTTTCGCTTACCGGTCTTGGATGTTGTATTCTTATCTATGTAGTATATACCATATCGTTGCTTAGTTCCTGTGACACAAGTTCTTACGATACTTACTGCAGGGCTTAGTCAATGTGTGTGTCGTGATGTGGTTATTATTATTGTTATCTTAACTTTTTTTGTTCGTTTGTAAAGGGATAAATTAATATATATTTTTAACCTACTACCTTGTTTGTTATTAATTAATAAATATACCAATTCAAGGTCTATTAAAGCACTAATATAAGAAAGATCTTACTTTAAACTCGTTTTGTTTGTTGCATACTGACAGGCCTGAAGTTGAAACGAGTCCTGTTTCTATTTGAGTATTTATGTTTGCTCGAAGCACGAGACGCTATGAGATCTCGTTAGTACTTGCATATTAATAACGAATATATATTTGTAAGTCTGTCTGTCTGATCGTGAGGTGTCTGGTTTGCGTCTCATCTCAGGCGTTGACTTGACCCAGCGTGAACGTCACCATTTAAATTTAACTCTATTAAGAAAGAGATAATCTTAGTATTAGTATACAGCCATCTCGCTTATTCATCCTTTTTTTTAAATGTTGTATTAGGTATGTCAGAGAGTAATCTCGTGTATTCAGTTCTCAGTCAGATACGATCGTTCAAAACTGCCTTTGACTTATCGCAAGTAAACCAAAAGCTTTTAAATGCCTCATCCATTCACCTCAGTTAGATATAAACTTTTAATTAATTCAGAGTATTCTGGGACGATCTAAATTCATCTTGATTAGTGTTGTCCCAAAATTCAATGGATGATTTGTACGAGTATGTTTCTGTTGAATTTCAAGTGCTTCAAGAATTTTATTGAAAAAGTACGAACTACAGTTTTTGAAGTCAATTGCAATAAATAAAGTCCACTGTTTTCAATGTACGTAACAAATTAAGTATGTAGAATACAAGTAACTCACTAGCTTTATTTCAAATTTTTAAATCTTGACGAATGCAAAGATTTTCGTCTCGATAGATGGCTGTCGAGTCGAAAACTATCTTTCAAGCTGTACCTTACTATACACATATAAATTTTATTGAAATCGGTTAAGTGGTTTTGTGGGTAAAGTAAAGCATTTTAATTACAAAGGCAACAACTATTTATTAGTTGTAAATGCCAGATATATGCAGAAAATAATACAAAACTGTTCAGATCGTAAACTATTGCACCTTGTAGACAAACAACTATTTTATTATCTAAACACCTGTCATAAACTCGAAGGTAATATAACATTTTATAAAACACATTAGTGGAATTTCTCTATATATTTCTCTGGATAACGTTATTTGTCTGACATGTTGATATCGTAGTTATAGTACTGCTATTTAGTTTTATATTTTTCCGAAAAGTACTTTTCTCAATTCTATTAAAATGGCGTAGATAACCGACCGACCCGGCCCGACCGGTCGAGGGTTGCAACCTGTCACACTGGGACTCAACATAAACATGCAAAATGCGGCGTTTAACACCTCTGCGTACCCATCGAGGAATTAATTACGGCTTGAGTTTATGTATTATTTTATGTATGTATTGTGTTCTTAAATGTCCATGTTCTACCGCACCAAGTCCCTTTGTTTACTGTTGTTGTTAGTCCTGTCAGGCTTGTACGTGCATAATGTTTCAGTGTGCGAAACTTGGTGTTCGCTCCGTAAAGAGGTTACGGTAGAATATAATACGCTTGACAATAGGACTTCGTTATTAACAACACATTGGACATCACAAGTCACCGTTAATTTTAGTGACACTCGGCTTATTTTGGGCGGAAGATCGTATTTTCTAATTTTAGCCCCTCCCCCTTTTCACTTTCACAGCACCTGCGCCGCATGCGCGTGCGACGATCCTGCGCCGCCGAGATAAACTCATAAATGTCATCTAAACGAATCAAATTATGCAGATAACTTTATTTTCACTCAACGCTTCTATTTATGTCAGTGACAATTTGTTTCCTACTTTTGTTTTTATTGTTCAAAATTCTTTAGAGAAATAGTAAATCATTGAGAAGCTAAGTTTGAACTGGATGAAAATATTTTTACTTTATTTCAGGTATTTCTAAATATAGTTTTTGATAGGTTTAAAGCTTTTGGGCAGAAAATATTTACAGAAGTGAAGAAATACCTAATTTTTAATCCCCGACGTAAAAGAGGTGTGTTATAAGTTTAACTTCTCTGTTGTGCATCATAACTCTCGAACGAATGAAGCGATTTTGATGTAGTTTTTTTTGTTTGTTAGGTGATTTAATTGAGCATGATATAAGCTATGTTTGATTTATATCGGTTGATATCGGAAGTAAAATTGGGGATGAACAATCGAATGTAAGCAAATATATACCCCCGATATACATTTGTAATTTAAGTTTTATTAAATAAAATAAGTTTCAGATGAGAATGGGTCATTCATGAATGTGTGTTGGAATGGAACTAAATTAATCAAATTACTTTCGGTGTCACGATGACCAAAGCGAATTATTGGTCAGTCAAAATTATGTGGTTAGTGGGAAATTATATTAAAAGTTGATTTTAATTGCTGAATAAATATTTTCCGCTGGTCAACAGATTTTATTAATTACGGAAACTAGTACTATGGATTGATGTTTTTATCAGCTACATTGCAGTTCTAGCTAACGCTAAGCTGACTACGAAAAAATATTTGACTCGTATGATACCTCTGATGTTTTAAGCGTCCATCTGAGGTATAAGTGCTTATAAACTGGGTTCGCATATCGAAAATATTGCGATGACTGTATTGTTATGTTGAAAAAGAAATTCTATTTGTATTATTTCGACGTCCATCGTAGCTGTTTAAACCGATGGCTGTGACCAGTAATGTCCGTGATTTCAATCCCGGCTCTTATAGATAAGTGCGGAACATGGGTATTTGCTGTGCCCTAAAATAGATTTCTTTAAATATTGTACTTTTATAATAATAATAACTTTATTTCATACAACTTATGATTCTCAGATTATTCTATATCCTGAGGTATGATTATTGTTAGTTCCCATAACACAAGTCTTGTTAGCTAGAAATTGGATTTAAGACAATTCGTGTGAATGATCTCACATATAACTGATATACTTATAGATTCCACTGTCAAAATATCTAACATTTCCTTGTGTAGAATCACGGTATAAAAGTCTATACTAGTGAAAGTGTTTCTATTATTGTCGGGTGTAGGTTGTGGCAACCCTGGTAACAAGGCTTCCACGTGCGGTGACAGCCCTAAGCATCGCTAATTATTGTTTGTACTTTAGTTTGTCACGGACGTAGCCGGAATTTAATTAAACTGGCGGATTTTGGGACTTTAGCAAGCTAACGTAAAAAATAAACGTCACGCGATGTGCGTTTTGCTACGACGGGTTGAATGTTGTATGGTTTAGTTTAAATAAAAGCTGAAACTGAACAAAAACCTATACATTACATTTAGAAAAACACTTGTAGATAGTATATATTTTTGTCACTGTCGAAGTTCACATGAGATTTCAGAAAATCATGTTTAAATGAAGAGGGCAAAGAGCTCAGCCTGCTCCACTCGTATTTAATGCAAAAGCAATGGTTAATCTTCACCTGCTTAAATTTGTCCCTATAGTCTATTTAAATTAATATCGTTTCGAATCTATTTACCATAAACTAACATGTACACTATAATTAAAGTTTGTAATTGAGTGAAATAGCTTGGTTGATGGTAGGAGGCGGAACTGCTTGGTTGAGAGAAAATAGGTTTTCGTTCATTATTATAACTACTACTGATACAAAATGTATTTTAAGACTATTGCTTATTTAACTAAAAGCTTTTATCGATTGCGATTTGACCTGCGTAGATTTAGTTTTTTAACCCCTAGAAACCAATTTTTTCACCTATAAAAGTATCCTTTGTGTTAATTAACATACATACATACATAAACTCACGCCATAGTCACTCGAGAGGGCAAAGGTGCTTGCTACACACCACATTTCGCATGTTTACGTTGAGTCCCAGTGTGACAGGTTGCGAATCTGTCGCCACTATTTGGGTACATTGAGAAACATGGTAGCTACATCTTACGGCAACCCGAGACTCGAACCTTCGACCGGTCAGGTCGGGTCGGTCGGTTATCCAAGGCACTCAACAAACTGAGCTACCACGTCCTCTTAATTAAGGTAATAAAGGTATTAAGGTATGAAAAATTATAGCAATACTAAATCTCTTTTTGCATTTTTACGTGATTGAGTAATAAATATACAAATTTTCACGTTTATGACATTAGTATTATTTTTAATGAAACTCCTAACACCATAGGTTGAAGGATAGTAATGATACGCTATCTATTGTTTTCACGAAGCTTTTATTTTTAACATCTGAAGATCTATTCATTTAAATGAGATCCGTAATTTTAAAATCTTAGTAGGTATGAGTATATACAGAAACACGAGTAGCTTTCTTCAAACGGTATACAATATACTCAGTTTATAAAATATGTAAGTGAATATTTTATAAATAGCTAACAAAGCGCTAGTAATAATTTAAACAAGGTTCAAATTAACAATATCAACACTCTCGATAAGTGTTTCAAACTCGTATTTCTCAATAACACTACTTCGCCTTTTAGTGGCACGTGTGACTCACAAATTGTGTACTTCACTATTATTCGATAAGCTCAACTCACACGGATCATGACTCAGATGATTTATGCTAAGCTACAAATCTTTCGGCTCAGCTAAACGTACCTAAGTTAAATTGAAGGTGTTATGCTCTGAGTTTTCTGATTCCAATCAAACTATGAATGGAAACATGAAGCAATGAATAATGAAAGTTCAGTTTAAATTTGTATCGTAATGTAAACGCAGTTGCCAAAACAATAGTTCGATGGTTTGTGAATTTTGCAGCAGTCTACCAAGTAGTGTTCACGGCAAAATTAAACAAATATATTTCTAAACATTGGTTTGTGTAAAATTGGAAAGTTGAGTGCAAGCTCAACTTGCTACTTCAAATTCTTAATTCAGAGTTCGGCTATACTTATATCAAATTGCATCTTTATCTTTTATATGTAAAAGGAAAGAAAAGTATTAGTGTTACATGAAATTGTTGCAATTAAAATAAGTGATAAAGTACAGTAACTTGCTTCTAGTCTTGGTATACCTAGTCTGTGTTGAGATCTACAAGAAATCAAATCAGCAGAGTGTGAAAGAAACAAGAGAGAATTTCCTCGAAAAAATTGAAATATTTACCTTATAATGGATTTCAAAGAAAGTGAACTGCAATATAGCAGCTAGTTTAGCCAAAGAAGCTTGACAAAATGTTCATCTATTTGTCATCACACCTACTGGTGGCAAGAACACTTCAACACAAGTCAAGATGACGATTGGTTGGTGATCTCATTAACTTTTCTGGAAAATACAAGAGTATAGTTATATTTTCGTAAAACTGACTGACATAATATTTATCCCAAGTGATTTTTCCTTTAATTTGGGTCAAGATCCCCGACACGGTTGAGTAACATTTTAGCTGATGCTGAAGTAAAAATATTTTTTATGCGTTACGTATACGCATGCAATTTGCTTATTTCAAAAGACCAAGTCGACTATAATATATTATAATCGACAAGTATGTTTTCAATGGATTTTCTTATAAACTTTTTATGTTTCCTTTACCTTTGCTTCGAAATGTCCGAACAAATCCTTATAGGGCAAATCCTTTGACACTAAAACGTATAAAAAATCCAAAGACCACAATAAGAATAAAATAAAAACTGCAATCATTAAGAGTTCCTGAAAAAATGATTTTAAAAAGACAGACAGACGAGCAGACTGATAACAAAGTGACGCTTTTTTTGTTGTACATAACCTAAAAATATTCATTTATGAAATGACATCTAGTAAATATTGGTATAAACCATTGAATAATACGATACAGATCGGAAAATCAAAAGCTTTCCTTTCAATTAAGCGACTAAAGTTTGTTTTCGAGATAAGTCACTGAACCTGAAGTTCTCGCAACAGTATGTATGTTTGTGTGTAACAGAAGGTGCAAGGTGTAAAGTTGTCCATTAGATAGTAAACTGCAGTTTAACGCTTCCTGCTATCAAAGCGCAGTTTGTGCGCGTACGTTCTATGCTTTAAGCAAACCGCTTTCAAGTGTGGCTCGGAAACTTTGTATCTATTCATACTATCTTTAGCCTATTTATCGAACCTTAGGGTTTATTAAAATCATGGTAATTATCTAAAGCTCTGCAGTCCTAGATGGGACTGGTACTTACTTAGCAATATGTAATTTTTCTCTGTAACTTAACTTCAAATTTATTTCATTTATTTAAACACATACACATTTACATTGTTTATTTTAACATGACAATGTTAAAATCATAATAATGTTGTATTTTTACACACACACACTTTAGAGGAGCAATCAGAAATTATAAATCAGAGATTTTTCTAAATCAAAACACGTAATTTAATATTACAATTCAGAGAGCAGTCACTCAAAAATGTAACATTGTATATAATTATAAACCAATGAAAGTTTCATGGCCGCAACAGTCGGCAGGTTGATGGAAGCTCGTACATCCGCCAGTAAAAATATAAAATGTTTGGGAAAATCGGATGCGCCGGCGCACGACGCAACGACAAACACCAACTATATTTAGCCCGCTCACCAAACGCATATGGAATCCAATAAATTTACAGACACCCGACGAGATTTGTTATTTATGGAATCATTTATTTTCCTCTATTTTTAGTTGAGTTCAACCAAAGGGTGGGCATTTGGATTTTACTTCATGTTATGCGCGTGTCAGTCAAAAAGTCTTCAGTTCTTGAAAACTTTAATAAAAATGTGAAGTCAGAATCGAACTTTTATTCTTTACAATTGAAAAGAAGAGTGACGACAGCCCTGATCCAATCGACAAACGCTTCTAATATTTCAAATCTTGTAGCGCTTGACGCGAGTTTGATCCCGCGGGACACGAACTCCTGAACCGTATTTTACTTTGCATTTTCAATAAACTTCAAATCTTGTTTGGAAAATATCTGTAACGAGTAGCTGCCGGGCCCAGGGGGTCGGCTCCGACAGAACGATCGTGAAACCACTCGGCTTTGTAAATACACACTTACAAGCTGTCAATTCACCTTTATAGTTTGAAAACCATATTCACACATGCATCCACACCAAATAATGGAAGCAAAGTCAGTCTGACGGTGTGCATGTCGCGCAAAATCAGAAATGTCTTACCCGTTCACCACTAGCACGCCTTTGCTCTTACCGGCATATAGCACATAGTGTTATGTGGTGATTTTTAAGTATATAAAATTGAGATTTAGTGAGGAGTTTTCAGCTAAAAACGGTTCTGTATAATGTAACTAAAAAATGCTGGATCGAACTTTGTATGTAGAAAGCTTAAGCTAGAAGAAGTTTTTCTAATTGTTTACAGCGGCAAGTCATATATTTTAGCCAGTTATACCAACACGTAGGAAAACCATAACATGGGTGATGGTAAATATCCGCATCAGTACTGTCCATCCCACGAAGCCCGTTTGATTAAAGTTGTGTTAGTTATGTCAGGCGTGTACGTGCACATTGTCTTTGTGTGGGTAGCCTCTAGCTCGCTCAGTAAACAGTTTACGCATACTAGAATAATGTGTACGTACATTCTTATCACAACAATAGCCGAATGGGCTTCGTAGGATAGAATAACTGTAACCTATCGTAGAGTTGGTAGAGTCACCGGTTAGTGATAGAGTCTCTCACCACGTATAATATTGCTGACACGGCAGACGGAAACGTGCTGTGTTCAGCGTAAACCGCTCACGTATCAGCGCCCGCTTTGACATTATTTGATACTTCAAGTCAACATGTTCAAATAAAATGAACTTTCTTAAGTTTTTCTCTAAAATCTAAACCAATCAAATAACCAATAAAATTAATAATTATATTGATGACAAAGACATTTGGAAGTAGGCTTATCTATTTAGTAGGCTTATCTATCGTACCCTCGCAGGCACCTCTATTGACCTTTGAAATGCAGGAGTTGCAATCATGGTCCATGAAATGTAGATACAGAACATAAACTATTTTTCTGCTAGCTTTTATCAGTTGGGTCTTTGTTGCAACTCCAGTAGTTCATGTAGTAACTTTACTAAATTTTAATTCAATAGGACTACTTAAGTAGGTACTTGTTTATTGTTATATTTCGTCTGTATAAAATGTTTTATTGACATCTGTAGATATTACATACATTTATTTTGTAACATTTTATACTATAACTAAGATTGTAATGAAATATTGTATTATGATATTGAAAAGAGCAACTATGAAGGTTTCTCGTCGGATTCTTCCCCGTAGACAGGCATTCCTAACCGGTGTTAGTTTAAAAAGAATTTGACGATTTAAAAGTACGTATTTTAAGTCCATTTGAATAAAAAATTATTTGATTTGATTTGAATCATTACTGTAGTACAATGATTAAAAAAAAGAGAATTAAAATCTTTTAATGGACTGATTTCCATTTCCACTATTATTCAATTTATTATTTGACATTAGAATGTCGTACATTTTATAATATTTGTCATGTAAATTATTTTCTTTTTTTAAATTATTAGCCCTGATGACCCACTTGTACTTGACCAAAATTTTGCATGCTTTTATAAAGCGAAATATGTATGAACTATTTTAAACGAATGTAAACATCTGTAATGTACCATATATCTAGCAAATAAATATCAGTTCATTTCATTTTTCATTTCATTTCACTAAATGTTCTCTAAAACTTAATCATATTTTTTTTTTTTTTTTAACATAGTGATCCTGGCACACTTTCACACAAATTTATTGTGATTGTAAACATTCATTTAAAAAATTTACGAGTACGTTTACAAAGTGATTTAAATAAAATAAGGATTTTGTTAAACCTCACCGAGAATAAATAAAACAAAATTTATGCCAAACTAAGGACGACCTCGGTGGCGCAGTGGTGTGAACAGCCGACTGCTACGCTAGAGGTTCCGGGTTCGAATGCCGGCGGGGGCGGGACTTTGTGTTATTTGCAAGACGCATTGTTTCGCTTACCGGTCATGGATGTTGTATTCTTGTCTATGTAGTATATACCAAATCGTTGCTTAGCTCCTGTGACACAAGTTCTTACGATACTTGCTGCAGGCCTGAGTTAATGTGTGTGTCGTGATGTGGTTATTATTAAAAAAAACTTTGGTTATACCTAATAGTCAATTTCATTGAAGTCTGAAAACTTTATCGGAAACCTCATCCACAAGAGGTGTTTCCTATTTATCATGCACTTTATTATTTAGTCGCCTAACCGCTGAAATAAAATTTCAATACAAACAAGCAGAAATGGCAAGCTCCACACATCCCATCAATATCGATTAATTGTTGTATTTACTTAAACAAACCTATGAACTTATAATTATAAGAAATAATACAAAGTTGATTGGATTTATGTAACAAAAAAAATGCTAATTAAGTAGCTAGTGAAGTACGTCATAAACGACAGTGATCTTTTTCTATCAGGTGAATGGTCTGTTTATTTGCTGATGAAGTTAAATAAAAAATAAAAAGATTGCTAGATAGGATCGAAAATAATAAAAGATTTTAAAACAATGTTACATATAAAATTTCTTCTATCAAAAATAAATTAATGAAATACCAACGTCAGTGTAACCCAATTGTTCGATAGTTAAAAATACCAGTGAAACCTTACCCAGCCTTTGAGTTAGACCCTTACTCCATTAAAGTTGTGTAATATAAACATAGAAGCACTTAATAACTTATGCCTTTATCTTGGGTCTAGATACCTCTTAGATCCTCATACAAAGTTTCTAAGTAGGCGCTAAAACCAACTCTAGATAAACAAGTATTAAGAGTGTACTAAAGTTTTTTAGAAAAATGTCCAAAGTGAACATGATTCTGTACACTTTGGTAAATTTCTCAAGGTAAACTCACTTCCCTCTTGTTACCTCCTACCCTAACCACACGAGACGGGTCTCCTACGGGAGTGACGTTCATAATGCTCGCTTTACATAATAGCACTTGCCCTAAGAATACACTTTGTACCAACAAACTCAATCTTAACACAAGAGCAGAAGGTTCAAATTAAAACAAGGATACGCCTAAGGTGTACCGCGGTGCGTGCCCGTACAAATATTTCAGAAGATTAATGAGAAGTATTTCTATTTCCTCCACATGTAGACCATTCATGATACTAAACAGTCTGTTTTATTGTCTGGTGAAACTTTTTTCGATAAAATAATTCTTTCGGAACGAGGTAATTAGCTATCCAACAAAAACATGGTTTGAGACAAATGGAACAAGTAGACGTTCGAACGGTTTTCTATTTTCAAATTTTATCTCTGTTACAATGAGGTTACAATAGCAACGAGTATTTAATTTGCAGTATGAGTTTGAGTCGCTTTGATAGCGAAATATAAAGTTATCGAAAAGCCGAGAAATGTGTATGGAATTACCAAACAGTTCGATTAAACAACACAAACCGGACATGTTTGTGTTTATGGTAGTGAAGCATCAGGCCAACACGCGTCCGTGTGTCGGACGTGCCTTCAATCAGCCATAACTTTACTCCTGCTTTTACTTTATATTCCACTACTTGAGCGGCTTGAGCCTCGTCAAGTTTTCATCGTAACACAACCAGTTTTAAACTTTAGCCCTTTAAGATAAACATCAAATTAGACTGAAAATATCCGTCGAAAAATAACAGCTAGTGTAGTCGTGTACTTATACGAAACTATAGGGCAGTGTAATGATCGTGTTCTACAAAACCGAGTACTTTTAATTTCTGTTTCACAGTTGTAACACGTAGGTAGAACTTCGGTTAGTTTAATTTTTAAACGACATTAAGAAGGTGGATATCTTGTTCATTCGATTTTTTGGCGTGTCTATATTTAATTGTCTGCTTATTCTGATATCGACTTCTGTAGATTGTATAATAAGTAATATTAAATATAAAACAAATTTTAAAAAACAAAACAAAATACATAAACAGGTCAAAAACATAATCCTCCTTTTTTGGCTTCGCCGCAGTCAGGTAAGAAATCAATGCTATTACCACGAATTAATTATTTGTAGTCTCGGTGCTCCTCAGCGGAGACCAATCATTAATCTATGGCCGTTACAAATGATATTATTGACCAAAGGTATTAACAATAAATTACACCGAAAATAGATAAAAATACATCAAAATAGATAAAAACGATGCATAAAAATTAACAATAGGCTCATATAAAATAACATAGCAGTTTTTTTAACACTTTTAAAACTTGCCATGAACTTAAATTCTTTTGACAAGAAACCTACCTTAGAGGCTGTGAGAATAATTCTGTTAAAGATATGCTAGATTAATGAAAATTTGATAGCATTTCTTACACTCATAAACTATATTCAAGTTGCAGAGTGCTCGTTTATGATCAAAGCTTTCAAGGTTGTCTGAAAGATATAAATCAATTGAAAATCTTAATTTAGTAGGCATTTGTTGATGGAACACGGCTGAGCAACAAACAGTATTTATTTGTCGTTTAGCCAGTCAAAGTCTATTATACAACAAATTTATATCTAAATTGATATTAATTTATGTTGTGTATTGATGGAAATTTTTCGCGATTCTAAAACCTAAGCTAGCTTTAAAATATTGTTATGTAATTAAATGTATTTTATCGTTTTTAATAAAAAAAGATTTTAGTTTTGTACGACGTATTTTGTTTGAACGAATTTCTATTTGTTCTGATAATGTAAGTTTAAAATAGTATTTATCTGCATTTAATTCTTTAACTTTTTTTCAGATTTTGATATTATACAATTGCATTATTAATTTTCCATTGATTTGGCACTACATTATACGTAATGAATAATTACAAAAAATACACTTTAGTACATAAAATCCATGTATGTTGTTGTATGTATGAGAGTCAAGGAATAAATTATCAATAGGTCAATTTAGGTATACTGCAATAAGAATTCCTATTTCTACCCAAGGGAGTACATTCCAGATTTAATGGTAAAAAATTAATTACACGATAAGGTAATGTGAACCGGAGTGAATTGGACTGTCGTCGGATTGAAATATTTAAAAGTGGTTGATCAGATACGAGCGAAACACGTCTATTAACGCTGAGGGAATATAAACGCTTAAGCTTTAGCGAAGCGTAGCGAGCCATCGTCGATGCCCGACAAACACTGCCACGATTTTATTGACATTTACAATTTAACAGTACGCTGTAAACCCAAAACTATCATTTTGACCGTAACTAGTGAATTCAATTAATATTTGACTGTGCGTCGGAATATATTAGTTTTATTATTCGTAAAGGCTTTGTTCATAAATTTAATGGTTCATGATAGCCCAGTAATAATGTTTGAAGTAGGCATACATTTTTAATGGTCTCCCGGTCCATTTTTCCGCAATGTTTTGCTTGCATAAAAATAATAGCTTTTTTGTGATGAGCAATAAAAATAAGCTACTTTTTATTTCAATACCTTCCCGGTTCTCGAAAACCGTGCTCAAAAAAGTCATTAAATTTTTTTGTATAAATCCATTCGACTTCTCAAAAATAAACTAAATATTTTTTTACCAAAAAAATATAAAAATTCCTTTCCTCCTGTCAAAATAATGATAATTCACAATTATGTGTTTGTGATCGCTTTATAATTCTTTATCAAAATAAGTTTCATTTTATTAAAATAAATCTAAAACAATGCAACCTTATGAAAGATTGTTAAAAGGAGATGCTTAGATATCAAAAGCTATATTGTGCTAGCTAATAAGTGTCCGTCGCCGTCACGCTTGTATTGTGGAGTCAGTAATGTGGTCAATTGAACCAATTTACCACCACATGCCAAGCTCAGTACTTGTAAGAGATGCTCCTCCACATTAATATTGGCTGAGCTTGGCCAACTACACAAATGTTGGCTGAACTTCGGCAATCTTCGGTAATAATCGGGATAGAATTCTTGTGGTACAACTTTTCAGTACACGATGATATTGTAATGAAAAGTTCTAGATATTTGTAAATTAGAAATTAGGTATTTGTAGGTTTTATATATAATTGTCTTGGTTTTATTTTGAAAAGAATGTCAAAAGAAAAAATCTAAGATTAGCTCAAATCAATACGGGCCGTAATGATATTTGATAATTCAATCTTGATATTATTTTTTCAATACAACGGATAGGAAAAATTCAACATACATAAGAAATGAGTACCTTTGAGTAAGTAAAGTCGAATCCCTGGGTTCTAGAACTCTACCGATTTGACCACTTACGTATGCTGATTTTGACATTTGGACAAACGCCAGTATTTATCAATGGCCAATTTATATTCCAATGTGTAGATGGGACCTTAGATCTAAACACTAACAGGGGCTTTGTATATTCTTGGACATATGGTCACGATTAAGGTCATAGTGGCAATAAATAATTTATTTCTTTACTGAAATCATTCGGATGTTTAATGTGTGGCAACCCTGTCAATTCCTAAATATGAGAGTTTTGTTTACATAAAGTTTAGCTTTCAATTCTATATTGGGATATCCATATATGTAGGTATTTTATGAATTAGCAATATTTATCATTGTGAAGGTATAACAACCTACATTAGTAAAATAGAAGCAATATTAGATATCGTCAATATCGCTACTAATTGGGTCTGCTCACCAAATTCACGAGATTTCACTGAAATCGGTAGGTTATCTTCGGAGATTAGTGTAAGTATACGAAATATTAACAAGATACAAAGGTTGCTATAGAATATAGATCATGTTCAGTGTAGTTGTAGTTGCACAAAGTTGCAGTGTGCGTGCAGGTGTTGCATGTGTGCGTAAGGCTACTTCTTATTAAGTCTGACAATTATACAGTGTGAGACTATTGACTAGTCCTTGAGTCTATATAAAGCAATAATTATTATCGTGCTGCACAAAAACGCGTAAGGGAGCAGATGTAGAAGGTCATTAAAAACTTTTTATTCTGAGCTATAGGTATTAATATTTGTTTATTTCCATAAAAAATCGTTATAAAACAAGATCTCAACAATAAAATATAGTTCCATATGTTTTATCACTTTGATTAATATGCAAAACATTTACTATAGTAATCAGTAAGTGTTTCTAGCAATAAATCAATAAGTATTTCTAGCAGCTATTACATTTCTTTAATCTGCAAAAGTCGGTAAAATGTATTGTTCTAGATTACTATCCATCAAAAGACTATTAACATGATTCACTGCACTCGTAGGTAGACTAAAATAAGTAAATTTAATCCCTTTTCGAAGACATTTGAAGAAAGAAATTTTTGTTGTAGTCTACAATGAAACAACAAAGCACCTAACGATAAAGAAACAATAACTTGAGCTCCGTTACAAAATTACAAGACTTCAGTCTTTTGTTTGACATTTCACGGAATTAACCCGAAAACGTTCGCTTCAATCTTAAGTGGTTGTTAATCTGAATCAAAGGTTGGAAGTAAATCTTTCCACAGAATAATTAAGCTGAAACTTAGTTGAACCAGAGTCAAGCAATGTAGGTCATAGATTGAAATAAGAGATAGCTTACGAATGTCTGTTGAAAAGGCTTCCATGTCTACTTGGCTTTCGTTTTGCGCTTTCTAATTTAAATCCGTTTAGGATAGAAAAGGATAGTTAGGGCAGTTAATTGGCCCCGTCTCTTTTGTTGATGCGGTTTTATATAGATGGAATGGAGTTTAAGATAAGGGTGTTTAATTGCGGCGTGGACCGGCGGCGCAGGCGCGTGATTGATGTGTCGCTAATGTGTTTGTAATCTGTCGCCGAGATCAAGGCAGCCTCCGGCGCAGATCTCCGGTTGTATATCTCGACGGTTTCTCCCATATATCTCGCCTTTTCCATGTAAATCTGCTTTTCAATTAAAAAGTGTATTATGTATTTTTATATGATAACTAGTTTTGTACTTTTAATTAACGTATTCGACATTTATAAAAAAAGTCTTTCAGAACACTAGTTCTTATTTTCATATTTAAAATATATTGACAGTATTCATACTCGTATACACTGGCTCTCTATTCGTAAGTTATTGTTATTCCAGGAAAATGCAATTAATCCAATCAACTATTCCAGTATTTTTGTATGGAAAACCGTGAGTCTTTTATGAGTGACTGGCATCTAAGATGGACCGGTTTCAAATGCTTGTTGCGCAAACTTTTAAGCCACAAAAATATTTCGCCTACGAATGGGACAGGGCCGTCTTAACCTTCCTAGGACCTTTGAGCTTCTTTTTGCAACTTTAGCTTGTTTTAAGCAAAATTTTCCATTCATTCCTTTTTATCTGGAATGATACCTCTAACATGAGTTAAAATTTTGAAGAAAAATTCACAAAAAATACCTATGTTTAGTAAATTGTTACACAATAGAATAAGTTAACATTTTTTTAGTTTTTAAATTTTCACGAGCCGCACCTTAAACCGGACCTGGTCGTGACCCACTACGAACTATACAAATATGTAGACTGCTTTCGCAATAGCTCGTGATCGCGCCGCGCCGGTTCGGAAGCGCCAATTGTGGGCGACCGCGCCGCGATGATTTCCTACGGGGCCGCTACTCTGCCTCAGATCCCTCACTCCGCCTCTGTCTAGTCTGCGCCTATAAACTAAGGCAATCAGTCTACTTCCCGTAATGAATCCCCGCGCCTCGTTTAGACGCGACGGTGACGAAGGTTCGTTTCCTACTATGAATACGGACTAACCCTCAGTATAAAAACATTGAAGTTTTAATAATGCTGTTTGTGAATATTTTTGTCAGTTCGATTAGTTCCATCTCTTTGTTGTTTAAATAAAATCTAAAGCAATTCGAATTAAATTTGAATTTAGAGTTATTTAGAAATAATGGATAATACAATAGCAATAAAATTACCAAGATTAGTGAACAATTAACATGTTTTTAATTTTTTAGTAGACGATAACAAAACGATTGTGCATATTGTGTTATTCATTATGAGACTGCGTTTTATAGGTATAAACCTAGGTAGGTAAGTATCCCGGAAACCACATGAAGTTCTAGTAAAGTCACTCGTGAGGCACAATGCGGTACCTATTTCCCGTAGCGAGCTGCCTTGTTCTGAGCGACACTCATGCATAATTTTAACTACAAGTACAGAAAAGTAATACCTTGTTAAAATAGTAGCTAACGACCACCGATAAATTTGACACGTATTAGGTAAATCGTATTTGTGGGCTTTTATTCAAAGAGATAGAACATTATTATCAAGCGACGAAGCTTTATTATGGGGTAAAGTTTGATGATGTATATGAAAAGCGGGGATAAGTGCCCGAAGATTGGGAAACTTATTTCTTGCGAAAGTCTCATAACTCCAGCTGCAGCAATTTGTCGTGTTCTCGTGTGTGACGAAGGAAGAAATAGTTTGTAAGTGAAGTTCTCTGGGAGTTCGTTTCATGAGCCTATAACTAAGGAGTTGCGGGATAACCACAGTGTGGATGCCGAGGTATCGGAGGGGGTAAGGGGGGGGACAGGCAAACCGCATCCATTACCAAGTTTTCCTCGCAACAGTTGCAGCAGCGTTCGCGTGACATTTCATTTGCTCGGGATCGTTTTCACTGTCTCCGATAACTTATTTTATAGCGTGCGTGAGTCAAAGCTTATCCAGTCTTCCCTTGCCAACTGAACCCAAATAGACGCGGAAAAGGTGTGGCAGAATGTCGTCAATGCAGACGCAGATGCAGATGCAGATGCAGATGTGGAGATATAAGCTGAAATAAATTGGGACCAGAAGCAGTGTCACTAAGAAGTGAGCAGTGTATCACTGATCTACTTACTTGTCAGAAGAGCGAGCTCAGTGTCCTCTTATCAAGACGTTGCTAGATTTAAACTTCGCATCTGTGGAGCAAACCTCGACTGCGCTGAATGTAGCGGATTTAATATGCAGGTGCAAAATCTCTAACACCATAATTTTTAACAAACAGCAAATTTTGAATTTCAATACCATTACAAATACATCTTATATAATAACGGATTAATTTTCATATTGTTTAACAACTTTATCGTACTATTATTTAAACGTTACGAAGCTACGGAACATCCAAAAACAGTAGACAAAGAGAGGCATAGTGTTGAAAATCGAGTGATAAATCTCGGGATATGTTTGGCTTGGGTTCAGTGAGCTATACCCCTCATCGGCGTGACTGCCAAGACGTATTGCAGCGAAACCGTGTCAAATATTACGATGGTTATCAAAAAGAAAGTAAGTATGCGCATACAAGGTTATAAAATATAAGCGCCGCTGGCGGGCAATGCGACACAATGAAATATACTATGATACATATTTATAATAGTAATAAAATAAATGTCTAACCATTTGCAGCCTCCGTGACGCAGTGGCTTCAACCGTTGACTGTGACACGTGAGGTCTCGGGTTCCAGGCCCGGCTCGGGCAGGTATTTGTCTGATGAACAATAATATTTGCTCTAAGATCATGATTGTCTAAACCGTTGCTTAGTACAAATAGTACAAACCTGTGGCTTAGTTTGGGACTAAGACAATTTGATACATAACCAAATGAAAATATTAGTAACTCTTTGTGTTATCAATTTTTCTAAAATTTTAACTTATACCAATATCATAAGAATTGCTTATTACCTAAGAAGATAGTACACGACCAAGCAAATATGGACACAGCTATCATGCAACTCTCTCTGTTCGATAATGCGAGCGAATCCAACTCAACTAGTAGTATTGTATTGAACTAGGTAAGTGTTGGTTTGAAGTTGATTAATAGACTGCTCATTGATCATCGACATTTCTAGAACTTGACTCGCTACTCGGAGAAATCTTTGATTAGATTTTAACTTTAATTGATTTGCTCAGGCCACTGAAAACGAATTATTAGCTCTCTCCTATTTATTATAAAGATAAATGAGATAGTAGGTAAATACTTTGGCCAGGCAAATTGATGAACCGATTTTAATTAAATTTCGCTGGGATAAAGATAAAGTGTTTGAAAAAAATGTTTTGATTCTTCGTGAATATAGGAAAACGAAAGGGCATTCATATGATTTTGTTACTAACCACAAAATACTCCAAAACGTAATTTTGCGAAATATATTATAAAGTTAGCCTAGCCTAAGAAATATGTGAATTTGAAGAAAAAGTAAGTTTGAAAACACCATAAAGAGAATGCGGCTTTCATTTAGATAAATAATGAGGGCCTTAATTTGACAAAAGTTTAAATGAATTCAGAGAAATGGTCAGATTCTGTGTAATTTAAAAACTTTTATTAGACATGAACTCGCAAAATGGGGAAACCATGCAAAGCTGTTTTGGGATAAAAAATTTGTATTTGAAACATTTTTATATGACAAAATGTAAACCTTAAACATTAATAACATTTTCTTTGACAGACACTCCGAGTGCATTTCGCGTCACATGTGTTTGTGGCCACTGTCGAGGTAAGCAGCACAATACACATAATGGGTGTCTCAACTGAACTGAGAAGAAAGAGATGCAATAGCATTTTATAGAACGTTGTCCCTTGCTTTGTGTTTGATGAGTGATTGTTCCAGTATGGAGATAGTAAAAGCAAATATAAGCAACAGTGCAGTCTGCGTGTTGCTCGCCTGCAGGGGCTTACGCGTGAAAAATGCACTCTGCACTGCGCACTGCTACCAACACAGATAAATAATAAACAGGTTATCAACTCTCAAAACTATTACCACCGCTTTGGTTCTGTGATTTACTAACAAATGACACAAAATGCCTTAAGTGTTTTAGTACTGGCGTAACACGTGTTTTTATTACTAAATAAAAATAAATATATTTAAGTTACGGCTTGTTTAAAATAATGAGTATTTTTACGAAAATGTATTTAATAAACTCCTTTTGGTAGTGTCAATTACTACTTCTTTTGGTACTTAATTATAAAACTCAATAAAAATGATTTGTTTTAATATTTAATTTATTTATTTCACACGAAACAGATTACAGTAAAGAAGAATCATGTAGTTGAAATGTTTGTTGAATACGAGAAATTAAGTGTTTTTATATGGTAAAGGCATGTATAGGGCCTAGGCTGTTACTTCCAGACAAATAATTAGAATACCTGTTATTAAAAGTTTGATCTATCTACTAACTGTTAGTCTTTGTAACCAGTAAACCCAGCACCTGCCTCTCTCGAGTGTAAAACTCTGTTGTCTAGGATGAGAACACTTTCCACCGCGACTTTGTGTGAAATACTCTTAATAATGTCCTCGTGAATAAGGTAGTAAAATTAATTTTAAAATTTCGTTTAAGGGGTCGACTTGACCGTTACTCAGATTTTCATGAAAAAAAAATGCAATTATAAAAAGATGCATAAACTTGTATCAAGAAAATTACATACATTTTTCCAAAAACATTAACAAAATTAATTCTGTAATCATATTGTTGTTGAAAAAGTTAACATAAAACGCTAAGGGATTTTATTTTGTTTTGTTTTTTGTTTTTATTCAATACGACAAATCTTTTGAAAATATGTAGAGGATCAAATATATATAGAATTATTTTTTTCTTATGTTTTAAGTTCTATGATAAGGTCGTAAGTAAAGTGGTAGGATGTGATATACATGTTGCCTACACCGATACTGTTGTCGACAATCATGTGGTGTACTAATTCAAACCCGGCATCAAGTGACTACGATATTGCATTCCTTCCATTTAGCACATAATAGGTGGTCGCAATGATATATGGTGGACGTTCAATACTACGAATGTGCTGTATCAGATATTTTATCTTTCGCTTTTTTGCTTAACAGTCTGTATATGATAGCCTTTTCCGTCCTCTTTGATATATTTTATAAGCTCTTTAGCTAGTTCAACGCCTAGTATGTAGTTAACGCCGTGAAATAACTACATATTCGACGTTAAAGCTAATAAAGTGTTGAGTTAAGTAATAAAGATAAATGAAGGGGTGTCACTGTTTGTGAAAATATATTCTTGTTTGAGGAAAAGTGTATAAAAATATGGATCCCTAATCGAGATCCTTGTTTCATAATCAACTAGGCGTGTCGAATTGGACTATTTTTTTCGTATACTAAGTAGTTAATATGATTTTTTTAAAAGAAATAAACATAAACTCTTTATACCTACTAACTAGATACAATCTTAAAATAATTTTAAAATGTCATCGACGTAAATAGTGCTTATTGGCAAAATAACTGACCTACCCAACCTACCTTTAGTGTCAGAAAATCCGCTGCCTATATGGAATGAAAACTCACCAGGGGCTGTATACGCACTTGAAGTGCTTGATTTACTTCCAGACACTCCACTCAATTCGCCGAGTTAAAAGCCGTTGATTGGACCTTCCGCTCCCGTCCATTTCATTAGGAAAGCGAAAATTCGCTGCAACAACAGTTAACTATCATAAAGGGGGGGCGTATTTAGCAAAAGTTTTGCCATATGTCGGAGTATCGAAACTCGGCACAACAACTACTCGGCCCGTGCCAAATGAACCGACGTTAACTCGACTTTACCAGCAACGGTGACTGTTTAACACAACTTTTTATTCAAAGCTTTAAAACTGTCACGAAGTATTGCACAATTGCTTTCGGTTTACGACCTCCGAAAAGTTTGTTTCCATTGGTAAAGTCGGTGAAATTGAAACTTGTAAATTTACTAGTTTAGGGTCTCCGTCGACTCTCTGGATTTGGCAAACTGCTTCTCACGACTTCATATATTGTGATAAATTGTTGTTTTTCTACTAAAAACTCGACGTTGCGTAATTTGGTATTAACACGACATATGAATGATGTTAGAAGGCTGGTTGTGAATAGATAAGGCAAAAAGATGAAATATGTAGTGTCGTAGCCTAAGTTTTGTTTAACAGATATGAAAGAAAAAGTTTCACCAACCAACCAAGTCAATCGAAATACGTTTTGTTCGAGGCCCTTTATTAAAATGCATTTTTGGTTAATAAAGAACTTGACACCCATATGCAAGTCTGAAGAATTTAGAATACAATCTGTTAAAGCTTGCGATGCATACGTAGGTGGAGACAGTTTGTTTGTTAACAAATGTAGGCTATAAGTCCTACTATTTTCTGTTTTTCTGAGACAATCATATTTAGATTTAGTTAAGTGGCAAGAAAGCGTGATAAATATTGGTGGATCTAGAACGTTTGTTAAACATAAAAGGTCTTAAAAGAAATAAATACTTTTGCTAGTAAAATAATCCTTGGAGCTTTCTAAGATTAGAATATAGATTATTTCGTAATATGGATACCTGTAGGCCTAAAGTCTATCTAGAAAAACGTCGTTAACTCGAAGTAAACATTACGGCCTACTTTTTTATTTACATCTTACAGTAAAAGCAGATCTTAGTCTGAGATCAAAATAAAAGATACAAACAAGGATAAAACCGGCTTTCCTTTGATATAAAGGATATGTTTACTCAGCCTACGTAAATAATATCACAACATACGGATTGCGACGTCCTGAGCCAAAACAAGGGGATCCATCATCAGTATGCAAACGACTGGGTAAATGTAATAATTCCCTTCATTTATACGAAAAAATCACGACTGAGTTCACAATGTCATGTGCTCAGATTCACATATCAGTTGAATAATACTAATTTATGAAAGGGCGTTCTTCCATAAGTAATGTAATTTTACTCGTGTTATGACAGAGGGCTTCTGGTTATAAACTTTGATAAAACGAAGGATTTATTATTTAAGAAAAGATACGCGGGAAACGAATCATGTAATAACATTAGATTGGAACTCGAGATCTTTTGCTTTTTTATTTTTTAATTTAATTTATTAATCAATTCCAGTTCCTTGAGATAATATCCATCATTAACCACTAAGTGTTACGGTATCCAATAAAAACACATGATATAGTAATTTTCAAAATTAATGTATACTAAAATTACTTGTTTTGTGTCTGTGCTGGTTACAGTTTAATTTAATTATTAAACCCTGAAACATCAATATAAGCTAAAAATACCAATCAAATAAATATTCAAAACGCCTTCCGAAATAGGAATTTTATTTTTTTGCATACGATATGGAATATTTGACGCGATTCAAATTGGTATTTTTATGGGAAACAATTTAACCCGACAGTCCCCTCGGCTTCATAAACGGATGATTTAAAGATAATGGGATCATAGCATGGGATTCAAACGGCTTGTTTTATTTGTTGTTACCTAATCATAATTGGAATCGAGAACACAAAACGATTATTTTTTCGGGATTATCGCAACTGAACAAATGCTGATTTCATAAAACGGATTTGAAGGATTAAGCTTTGATTTATTAATGCCTAGAAAAAATCCTGCAGATACTCGTAAAAATCGTTTTCTTTTAGCCTTTTATTTTAGAGTAGCAAGGGTGCAGTTGCGATCACGGGTAAAGTTTTTGTTTTAATAGAGGCCGGGGCGATTAAACTGAAATGCTGTAACTTGCAGGCTCGCCTCGTCCATCGATCGGCAATAAAGGCTTTAAACTTTCACCGCTTCCGACAAGCGGTTAGTGGAAAGAAAACGTTATTACAAAATCAATAGCCAGTCCATCGGCTAATTGTGCACAGAAGGTCGGATGGCCGTAAACGGAGAGATCCCCAAACGATCAAACACTCGTTTGTCATTGTTTGCTATCGTTGATTCATCGCGTGTGTCCGATAACCCTTGAAATTATTTAGTAATAAATTTACTTTTAAACTTAGCTATTTATGTATAAGTAGTGGCTAACATGTAGTAAAGAACTTTCGTTTTATAGTTTAGAAGCTTGGAACGTAAGTGGCATCATACATACTTTGAGTTGATTAAATTATGTTTAATGTAGCATTCATTCCCTTATGAATCACCGTCAGTCAATAACGATCACTTGTTTACTTATTAGTTGTTATTTAATTCAAAACCATGTTTTAAAATTATACTTTGTAATCTGATAAATCCTTTAATATCTAACAATCTCAATTTTAATTGGTAACACGTAATTCAAAATCCTTTTCAGTACACACAGCTGGTGTCATTTTATTTTGTTGTTAGTTTAGGTGAACCCTTAAAAGTTTAGGCGAAGTATGTAATTACTAGGTCTAGGCTTGTTTGCGGTGCTCAGGGCAGAGGGCTTAATCCACGATAATTTGTACTATACACGAACACTAAGTCCCACTGAACTGGCTGTGAGTGTACAACTCGTAATATAATATTGGATTAAATGCTTTTGCTTATGTTTAAAGAAACCGGGGAATGAGGGATATACAATTTATATTTTAACTAATAAAAACCAAACTATAATTTTCTCTGCAATTGCTGTTTTAGTCCTTGAATACTTATTTTTTGTGGGTAACAGAATTATTAATAAAAATGTTCTAACTCTGAATATTATTAGTGTTTGCACATATAATATATATATATATGTATATATATGTTGTATGTACTTAATATAATACGACTCAAGTTTCTTAAGTAGCAATACTCACTTTAATTTCTATAATATTTATGAAATATACAAGTATTACTTTTTCGTTTAAATTATGCAGAATCTACCTTTTACTTTTGTATCAGATTACTGCGGGGATTCCCCGTGAAGCCACAGCAGCGGCCCTGCATTGCATAGGGCTCACCGCACTGACCTACGCGTATTCTAACCTTAAACAAAGAAATATAACTTATATTGTTAAGACTATAGCGTTCTAAGTGCAAATTACCATTTAAAGAACAACAAAGCGAAGCATTTTAATGTGGCGGAATAAAATTGCAAGCTAATAAAAAACATATCAACTTTAAAAGCACGTTCGCTTGTCGCTCAGGTTATATTTAGATTTTGAAAAATCATTGCTATTTGTTATAAGTGAGGCAAAAGTGTTAATTGATCATTTATATAACAGCATAAGAATATAATGACAAGTGTGTTCGAATACATTAAATGATGACACAAATAAATTGAGTTTAAAATATTTCTAAACTTAAATGCAAAGGAGGACTTATTTTAATTTAAATCTTAAATTATTATTATTGAATGATGAGTCTGACTTAATATCAAAAGATAAATATTAAACAAAGTTTTAGCATGTCATACTTAATAGCAATCAGTCGGTTAATACACATATTCATGTCTATGAAATTTTGATTTTATTCTTTTAGTACAATTTAATGAATCACAAATTACACGTAGAATGAACTTTGTATTTAATTAAATTATTCGGCATTTTCAAAGGTATATTTATTATGAATCATACGTCCAGAATGACTAAAAAAACATGTGTAGGTATTGCAATTTTCTAAATTAGTAGTTCGATAGTATTAATCATTAAAAGGCAAATTACCGATTCGAATGGATGACTGGAATCTCAACAAATTATAGTTTTAACCATCGATACATTATTTTATAGATACACAATCAAGTGAATCAGAAGAATATTCTCATTTAATGTCCACTCAAAAAAATGTTGGGTTGATAAGCGATATTTGTCAGTATTTTGTTTAGTTCTGTTCTTAATGTTGAATTTATCTTAATGTGCGTGCTTAAATTTACCGCTTGTTATTACTTATACTATCCACCTTTCTGTATCCTAAAGCGAAACTTTTTAAGTGATACCTTGTATATTATTGCGTATATTTAAAACAATAAATCAATAGTTTTAACCTTATGATCCTTAATGTTCCATGGGCGTTAGAAACCTCGTATAATTTGACAACAGCTAACGTATACTTACCTTAATCGTTGTTTTCATATGAGTTCCTTTTGTCCTACATTTTTGTAACGTGGAATCTTTGGTTTAAAAATACGAATAAAAGCGGTACAGACTTTGTCCTTGATGATGGATTTTGTTTAGTTTATTGAAGTATACACGCACATGTACCTATTCTTACAGGTTCAAAACTATAGAATAGTCAATCAAATAAAAAATCAAAGAAATATAATGAACAAGAAACGTTGCAAACCGTCGCAATGCCACCTCTATATATTCTCTTACAAAATCATAGGTTACTTACCTATTATAAAAGACAGTTTTGAAGCCATCATAACTATCTTAGTCGCTAGTTCTATTAGGGTTATCAATTACTTCATGATCTTGGATCAAATGAGTATGCCAACATCTCTACCCTTCAAGTGAGGAAATGTCATAGAGATCGATATTAGATACCAATTGAACCCCTAAAATAACAATAATAATTACTTTTGATGAACTCATAGAGATGATGAAATGTTTATATTTTAGTAAACTTGTTGATTTTTACACATGCAATATTACACATTGTAATACAATATTCTAAACGGCTGTTTAGAATATCGCGTATCAAGCAAATAATGCATCTTGCATGTGACACAAAGTTCTCACCTCTGAGGCTTTTAAAGTTATTAGTAATTAGTGTGTGTTTTTAGTAAAGTAATTATGTTAGGTTGGAGGGTATAGTTGACACCTTAACCTTTCAGATATTTCGAAAATTTGGATAAATGGTTTTGATATTAGCACTTACATGACTTAAAAGACTCCTTAAATTGAAATTACAAAAAAAACTATTAATATTATTATATTTAACTAAAAATAAATCCTTCTTTACTTAACAAAATAGAAGTAATACATATAATACTGATCAGGTCTTTTTCGGCCATTTCTTTATTCGTCCGTTTTCAACGTTGTCAACTTCCTACATTCCTTTAAACATGAGATAGTAGGTTTTATTGTATAATCTCTGATAGATTCAGAGGATATTATCTCAAACATAATCTTAATGTATGTATGAAATATTTTTAAAAAGCTTATGTTTAAATGCCGAGTCACGTTTTTATAATCCTAGCGTTTGTTGAAGGAATATATTGTAAATTCTCAATTTCAGGTCGCACTGATTTTGAAGGACGATAGAAAATATCAGTTTAGGAGTTGGTTTTTCGAACTTTTATAACCAATTCAAATAATTTAACGTTTAAAAATTACGTTCTAATTTACCAACGATTGTTTCACACTATCATTGATAAATGGCTTAACTCTTCTCCAGGCTAGTTGGTATCTGTCCAGTTTGTAACTAACCCAAATAAAGGACTATACTTTATATTTGAAACTCCTCGATTTGTTAATTTGTGGTCCACTATTAGTTAAAATATGTGAACGAAATATGATTTTATCCTTTTACTTATTTTAAAGAAATGTTAAAGGAAACCCTAGGACAGGAATGCTGAAACAATGGTAAGCGTGTCAAAAAAGTTGCCCCAGAAGCTACCGAACCTTTAATTAACAAGCAAAAGCCCTAATGGTCGTGTTTTGTCTGTGTGTTTTAATAACGTCGCCTAAATATTGTTTTATTTTTAAGGCGCAGGTCGAATGCAAAGAGCCTGAAGATTTTTCACTCCCCCTCCTCTGTACAACCCCCAACCTCCCACCCGCGGGCGCCTGTCTCCGGCTAATTGCTTTGTTAACGTCTTCATGAATTTAAATGAATTCCCAAACATTTCGAGCTTGTCTGCCGTCGCTCCTTCCTATTCATATTTAAATAGAGTGTCTTAAAGGCTAAAGATCTCCGTAAGTGAACAAGTGGATGCCTCAGAAGATGAATTTAAGAGCCCAGCTATGCTATTATGAAGTTCCTTTCCTGCTAAATAAAATATTTTTGCACCCTTCCTATACGGAATTTGACAGAAAATAAGAGTTGGATGCAACGAAACTAGGAAAGAAGAGTTAGGTGTTTAATTGAATAAATTCTATGATCCTGGAATATTTTTAACATCTGAAATGAATAACAGAGTTTGACATAATGTCGTGTTATTTAGTCCGGAAGTTATTTACTACCAGATTTACATATAGACTACTTTTGCATCATAAAATCGTTGGCTATACAAAAAAGCCGACTAAGAGCGTACCCGACTTGGAATCTGTAAGGGCTCAGATCACATTGTTATTAATATTTCGAAAATTACAATGAACACAAGTTACTCAAATCAAATATCAAATAATCAGTAAACTTGTTAAAGATAAATACCTACCTAGCTAAAAACGATCTTATAGATCGTTATCGATAAATAAATAAACTACATCACGATTCACACATTGACTCGGCCCTGCAGTAAGCATCGTAAGAACTTGTGTCACAGGAACTCAGTAACGATATGGTGTATACTACATAGATAAGAATATACATCCAAAAACTACAAAAACAAAGAGAGTCAATCAGGGATAGTTTATATTTCTAAAATACGAGTATGTATAACGAAACCTTATTTTCACATGACAAAAGTTGTAGTTGTGTTTTTATGTTGTAAAATTGAAAATCGAAACTAAATTTTGCTCGTATAAAGGAGGTCAGTGAAACGCTAGGAGCAATATTGGTTGTGACAGAGCGGAAAACACATTTATGAAATAGGGTTTAGTTATTTTATATGGAACCCTAAAATGCTGCACAATACTACGTAAAAAGTCAAACTATTCACTTATTTCCAAAACTAAAGCAACGACGGAAGATAAAATGTTAGCAGAAACAATGTAAGTAGGTACATTTTTGTTTTTTTTTTTTCTGGGGAGAAGCGAAAAAGTTGGAGCACAAAGTTGCGTCTTGAATAACTGTGAAGTATTTGGGATAAACGTTGGAAAGCAATCCTTCTTCTGGCGGCATAGCAGCTCCCGACTTGTGAAACATTCTTTTAGAAATACGCCCAAAGATATTACATTCGCCTAAAAGTTTACAACATTTTTAAAGTTATAAAACCTTTTTATAAACGGGTTTATTATAAACACAATTTACGTCTTTCCTTCTTAAACAACAATACGTACAATTTATGTTTCACGTGTAAACAAACCCCGAAAACTTTAGTTCTGAAAACATGACCTTTTTCTACATTAATTAAGAGTTTTTATCTACATAAAATATATAGGACTTTTTGCCGAATTGCCACTTTAAACTAAACGACTACGTTTCAATACAAATAAACATCAGTTATTAAAACAACATAAAAGTTGGTTCATTCCGAGTTGGGTAAATTACGAAGCTTTGTTAAGTTGAATGGATCCATCCACATGTCGTTTTTGATAATCCATCCTTTTAATACTATGGTATCCCTTTGTATCCGTTATTATGGTTGACTGAAGGGTATAAGTATTTAGAGTTAACATTAATTCCGTAGCAATAAAATATTTTTAATTGTAACATTCAGTCCCTGAAATAGAGCACTGTATGCGACGATACTTTTTGCTGTAAAACTTTTGTTCTATAACAGGATTCATTGATTAAAACTTAGTCCAACGTTTTCTAAACCTTCTGTATAGGCAATTACACAATTTGTAGGATAATTAAGAGCTGCAAAGGAAGCGAGTTTAAAAATACTACCACTAAAAGTAGACTATGTATTCTTAAGGATCTTTAGATTAGAGTTGTGTTAAAGACTAGTGTCGAAGGGATAATAAGGCACAGGTCATCGGACACACACGTACACAACACGTATTGCTTATTTGTCTTTTTATAATACGACAGACAAGCAGAGGATGTCGTCATTATTTATTTTGAACGTTTTAGTGGAATTCCCCGGGTGGCGAGGAATGCGGGCATCAAATTGTGCGCATTTCACCGCACACATTTCTGCCTTCGACAAAATGAGATTTTTATGCGAGGGACATGACCCCATTCTCTAGTATTATTCTGAATTGATCAATACAAGCCGCTCTCCAAAGAATATTTTTGATTACATTCTCAAGCCGCGGGGAAACAGTTGACATACCCGATTACGAGCAGTTGAGTTATGAAAGAAAGCCGTTGCGTTTGGTGAGCTGGGGAACTTTTAACAAGAATTTTAGAGGACGAAATTGTATCAACTGCGGCTAGATTTTATATTAAAACCAGACAACAACAGTAATATTAAAATGAATTGTTTGTGTAATGTTTTCTGTAATTATCCTTTCATTAGAGGATTAATCCTATATTATCTTATACTTTTATGATGGAGAATATTGTATAGTTTTTATTTAATATTTTCGCTGTAAATTTTTTGCTTTGCTTGTCTCAATAAGAAATACTTTTAGAAGTTACCTACTTCAATTGTGTTACAAGTAAGGTAAAGGAATTTGGTTTATTTTAGAAAGGAGATCGTAAGGACAACAAAAGCAGCAAACATTACAGGCCCCAGGGTGGAGCACACTTTGCAAACAGCTCGTGCATACAACTGCAGTCTACCGGTGTGCCACCTCACAGCGGAGAAACTAATCAAATTATAATACCCGACTGAGACGCTGGACAAATTCCTTGTGTGAGGTAGTCGTTGCAAACATGTACTTGATGCTTCTTCATCTTTTTACTAAAGTATAAAAGGGGAGAGATAATATCCTTTTGTTAACTTTATTTTTAATTTAAAAATGATCATCGAGTTTTCTCGCTTCATTATCACTTTCCAGAGAAAAGAACTATCGAATTTGATATGTTGTTATGGTAGCGAGTGAGGGTGCCACTACTTTTTAAAGCTGGTGTCGAGTACTTTTGGCGTTTAACATCATTTTAAACGATTTATTTTAGCATAACATATACTTAATGGCTTCAGTTATATCCCACTTACTATAAATACGTAATACTACGTAAAAATCCATCCTTGCTAAAATAATTGCTCTTCCATTTGTGTTGCAAGAGGAAGGCTAATAATAGTAAAGTCAAGACTGGTTGTGAGGAATTTGCGAAAGGTCCGCTCGAGGTCAGAGCGCTCCAGCCAACCCTACAAATCACATTACAGCAACAAGTGCCGCCCTAGCTCCACTCATCTTAATGCTAATCCCCTTATTTTCATATCCTTTTTTAATTTGTTAATTTTATAAACGGGTAATCTTACTCAGTTTAATGTTTCGTAAGATGACTGTTTCTGATTTGTTTCTTACCCTTCAATCCTTGTTTTTGATTAAAATGTTGTTATGGGACTGTTGTGTGTCTAACAATATTAAAAGTATAGGCAATTTTGAATTTTCTTACCTAGTTACTATTTTAGGAATCTTAACCGCCTTGAATTTCCCACTTACATAAAAATATCTATAAGTGATAAGTCTGAGCATTCCGATTATAAATTTTATAGTAACCTTCGGAAATGAATATTACTTCGAAAAAACGAAAACTGAAATAACTAGATCAACTCTGAAAGAACGTTCAGTTTCATGAAACGGTAAAACTTTCAAGTGTCAATGTAGAAGAGGGTTTCTTTACTTTGAAGTTTAAATTTAACTCATTCAAATAATACCGAGCTTGAGTGTCTGCAGAAAAGTGGGACGAAATCACGACAGATGCGAGGGTGTTGCAGGTCAGTGTGTTACCGAAACATACCCTACCTGCCCCCCTTCCCAACCCCCTTTAACACCTCGAGCGAAAACCGAACTTCAGCTATGGAAATACGGTGCACAAGTAACAGCAAGGTTGCATTTGTTCCAGTCCAAGCGTGCGGTTTATTTTCATAGCAACTTTGTAGGGGAAGTTCTAGTCGGGAGGGATGAAAAAGAGGTAGTGTCGTCGGGTGCATAACAATAATCCGGATTTGTATAAGTTGGTGCGAAGTTGTCGAAACGCCCGGTTCAGGCGCTTTACAGTACTGCCGAGGCACATTAACTATGTATCGCTGGCGGGGCTCATTGGTATTGCAAATACCGATACATAGTTAGTTCTGAGATTTGTTTTGTATACGAAAATATGCAGTTCCATATCCTTTGAAAATGTATGTGAAATAAAACAATATAGTTGACGACTTTTATATTTTCTTGTCTTTCATTAATGAAATTTAATACAATGATGTAAAATTACAATTTTATAACACCCTTGTATTATAGACATTTTTAAATTGAATTACTTTTTAATTTAGAATTTTCAATTACTTTATAAAGAACCAAACCTTTTAAGGAACAAAGAAAGCTTTTTGTGGTTATATTTAGAAAGTTATTAGCATAACTTCAAATAAATAGCTACCTAAACAGTATTCAATTAAATTATTACCTATTATTTTGCATAAAACATATACGAAAATTACTTAACAAGGCTTGAAAATTAAATTTAACACCTTTCGCAGGAACATGTTTAAATTGTAGATAGATAATTAAACGAGGGAGTTATAACTGGAGTATACTTCGTGAATGTGTTCCATAAGTAGCGAAACTCACGAGTGATATTTGAAACGTTAGATTGAATTAAACAATACACCGTTGGGCGAGGCGAGGCGAGGCGAGGCTGAGCTACATGTGTAGGTGAGGTGAGGTAGCGAGCGAGGCATACCGATACACGACGCATCACGAAACTTCCCGTGTATTCACTCTACCTTGTTTCCTCATAAAATACGTTCCTACTTAAAACTTCCCTAACTACTTTTAAACAAACAGCAATTGTTTTATTAAATGTTTTAGAATTCGTTTCCAAGCAGTAACATAAGTTTGATTCAGTGAGCCGCCAAAAAGGTTTGGAAAAAGGCATGACAGAATTCAGGTCGTTCAAAACTTTTAAGTGTATTTTTAAGAGACGCCTTTTGAATATTTCATCGGTTGCGGCCTTGGAACTAAACTAGCCGTATAAATGGCGATGTAGAAATGGAAAAGGATCGGGACGAAGTTAATCCCGAGTTTGTGAACAAGATTTGTCAATAAAGCGCTACAGTGCGTTGTATTGCGCACCCGCCACCGCTCAAAGTAAAGGCACTTTTCCAACGAACCGAGGAGCGGAAAGAATATTTTACAGGTTTGATAAAGAGTAACTGGACTGGAAGGACTTGGTACAGCAGTGTTTTTTTAGTTTAAAATTTCTCGGTGAGTCGGTGAACTGTGGACTCGAGCTGAAGCGTGCCCTAAGGAGCGGGTTAAGATGAATACTAAATATAAAAATTATGTTTAGTATCGGGTTCTAACAATCTTTAAGCAAAAAATACTTAATAAATTAAGTTAGCTTATTCTGTTGTGGCAGCAGTACTGTGAATTTGAACATTACCAAATATTTCTACACACAACCGAATTGACCCAAAAAGCCTAGAGCGTTTTATAATCACATAATCACTTTTGGAGTTTTAATTCATATTCCCAGCGGTAAGCGTACCGCGGTATGTGATGCGAAAACTCTCTTTTAATTAATTGCAACATGCCTTTTTATAATGATGAAAAATTAAAGCGTAATGTTATTTCTAGAGGAGTTAGCAGAGCGGTGCAAATGTCGGAATTCTGTTGGCAAAATGAAAAGGATGTCGTACATTGTTCCCGTACGGTGGAGTCAAAAACTTTCGTGGACTAATTAGCGATGCAATTGTGTGTCGTCGTGGTATTTTGTCGGAAGTTGCCTCGCCTCGACTCACCTCAGAGTGAGGCGGGCGCGAGGCGGCGTGTTTGCCTCACTACGCCTCGTGATAATAACGACCTTTAAACTTTGTATTCGACTGTACCCACTGTAATAGTGTTTTGTGTTTAACATTGTTTCAGTAGTTCATTCATCTCTTGCTTTAATAATGGACTTTTATGAATAATACGCCAGCATTTGGCAAAATCACCTAATGTTAAGTGATGATGTAGCAGAAGGTGGTGGATGCTCATCTAGGAAATGTCTGTATACATTGGGCTTGAAGAGGTCCAAGTTTCAATCTCGGGGAACAAATCGCTGAGAGCGAGTTTAAAACCTTTGCAGTGCAAATGAAATTCGTGGAATTGAAGTTATGAAAATCTTCATTCTCACACGTTCTGAGAGAAAGTTCCCCAGGTCTTGTGGTCCAGGTGATGGATTTAGGGTTGGTGGGATCGGCATGGACCTTAAGTTATAATCGCTTATAAGCTACGGTGACCATGGGTCCTTAAGTTATAATCGCTTATAAGCTACGGTGATAGCCATATTTACTACAATGGACCAATAGTAGGTACTATTGGTCAATAGTAGGTACTATTGGTCAATAGTAGGTACTATTGGTCAATAGTAGGTACTATTGGTCCATTGTAGTAAATATGTACTGTGTTTAAAGTTATTTACCTATTCAGCGAATCATTTAAATAAAATGGAGTCGCAAAATAAAGGATTGTTTAAAAAAATACTTTTCCATTACCTTTTCCTTAATCTTCGTAATTAAAGATTGTTATTAAACAATGTTCATTAGAACACGAGGAAAAACATTTCAGGCGTGAAATAAATGAAATCATGCCGGCCTGATGAATCATCTGTTCGTATTTTATTTTTCATAAAGCTTTCACAATTTTTTAATTGCAAATGATGTTTTAATTACTTTTCTCCTGGTTTTAATTTAGATTTCGCTTATTTACGAGAGGAATATTTAAAGACTATATCAATTTAGGAAATAGAAGGCCTAAGGCAAGTTAAGTTATTATCTGTTACTGTGTGTAGGTAAGGTTGCTCTCAGAACAGCTTTTTAGGATAAAAAATCTAAATATAGTTTAATAGTAAATTACCTGAAAGTTATTTTGTAAGATCAAAAAGACTAGCTAATTCAAATGTAATTAAACATAGATATATATTATTTTAAGGAGCCTCCCACTAGTCTTTTGCTGCTTTTCAAACGCCAGACCGCGCGGTCTACGTGATTTTTCTCACGTAGATGGTCTGAAGCGGTCTACGTGGCATCTGAAGGTCGGACGTCGGTCCAGCGATCGTACGTTTTGGTTATTGACAGTCCGTTTTCGGTGAAAAAAACGGTCGTCTTAAACCCTTATAGGGTACTTAAACTTGCAGTGTAGGGTGCTTCGTTGGCTGAACGTCGAAGGGCGTCATTAGCACCTGCTGCTGACTCAACCTTGACCCTTTTTGACTCAAACTCTTTTACTAACGGAGATATAAAGACTTCTTTCACAAGTACTATTTTCATTTTTGCTTTCAGGTCTGAGACAAGAGCTGTAGAACATACTTTTGAAATGATAATACATGAGAATGTATTTTAACTTGTTCCTTTGGCACCGTTAGTAATTTTAAGCGTTTTTGTATTTTGTGTGATTATTGCAAGCATAAGATATTGAAGTGCTTATACTTGTAGGGGTATATATACCTTGATGTAAGAACATTAAAAGAGCCCGCGACAAGACGTGGTCTGTTTTATTACCTTGGCTTATTTATGTGCATATGATAAATATGCCATCATATAGTGAAGATAAAACAAAAAACGTGTTTCAAATTACAAAAATTTTATGGCTTCGCGACAAAACTGTATTTATTTTTTCACCGTTTCCTTATATTGAAATATTACGAAATAACTTGTAACCAATACATCACGCATTTTCCTGTCTCCACTCGCAATAATAATTGAAAGAAGCCGTGAAAATGATGAAGGGCTTGTCAAACTTTGCCCATTTCTTTGTGTAGTATCAGACTCGTGGTTAGTCTCGTTATTGTACTGGGTTAATCTATGCAATACGGTGCTTATCTGAAATTTTAACATCCTAGGGAGCTGCACCATCAAGAAAGTAAACAACTTTTTTTGACGAAGATATGAAGGGTGCATGTTTAAAAGAAATTGCGATTGTTGTGGTTGAGCAAAAATTGTCTGAAAAAATTAACGCGGGCCTTTTTTAATAAAAATAATTAAGTTAATCCGATCCTGTTGGCACCTTTTGTTGCCACTCTATAACAAAGCAAAACGCGAAGTAAAACAGCTGGTCTGAAACGGGTTTTTAGGTATCAAATGTAACAATTGACGGGTTAAATTATCCAGAAAAAATACTGACCAAAATAGTTTTGCGGCTAGTAAATAAGTGTAAAGTCAAAAAGATACCATTTTTATTTTATTGAAATACCTGATTATAACTCAATTCTACCGAAACCTACATTTAAGCAGGTAGTTAGGACCCTCTACGACCCGAAATAGGCCTTGAAAATAAAATAAGTAACAGTATAACCAAAGAGCTTTTGAGAGTAAGTCAGTTTTTCCTTTACCAAAAATTACCAACTTATTAAACAATTCTTAACTTAACAAGTAGACAGTTCATGAATTTGAGATAAAACCTCTAAGACAAGTGACCCATCACTGCATCTCCTGTTCACTGGGATCAACAGTGGCGTCCTTTGATCAAAAAATCAACGAATAAAGGTGTGCAATGACGCATAATCTTGTGCTGATGTCCATGTATATCTCTCGTATTTGTATTGTTATGCCAAAAGCACATAAGAACCTACAATAAAAAAGTAAATAGCTATTCTCTAAACTAACGAAAACTAACTTGAGAGCGCGCTGATACTGCAAAAGTTGAATAAAGTCGCAGAGCAACTTTGTAGTTCGAACGTCGAACAAAAACGACGTAATTCCAATGTAAAAAGCATCTCATCTGACTATTTTTTTCTAAAAAAAGCATTTTATGTTTTAGAATGTTTAAGTCATGTAATTGAAAAACAACGTAGTAGTTTCCGTACTTTTCATGATTGTAGCACAGCATCTTATAGGATTATCATTTTAATATCTTTGGTTAACACAAACTTTTGTAAATATCATTTTTTGTAAGATTCAGTGTGATTTTTATGGATATTTTGTAGGTATTTTACGAGTTGAGCATAGCGGGACTAGAGCATAGGCGGACTACCGTAAAGAGTTTACTTACTAACCATAACATAAATAGTGATTTATATATATGCTGGATATGTGTACTTGTATGTCACAAATGTACGTATATATGTAGCAGTCGATAGTCTTGTCGGTTTGTTGTCCTCTTTGATATGTAAATGTAGATCTTTGATCACTTAGGATCACACACTGGTCTCTCCCACCCCTGTGAGCTAACATGACCCAACATAACCCCTTAATCAATTAATTAATCCTTCCAATTATACGGGTGCTTAAATCACAAATTATCAAGATTTGTTTCAAAGGAAGAGTAATATTTTGTTAAAGAATTTTAATGCTGACAAAATTATTGTTTCAGTGTTTTTTAATGTGATTGTATAATTAGCTTTTGGCCTCTACTTTTCCTGCATTAAATTATAAACTATAAACACACTGGAATTCTATTGTAAATATTGGTGAATTATGTTTTGAACTCAGATCAGTAAGTTGGAATCTCCTACATATACAGTCACAAAAAAATTGAGTTCAATTCACAGTAAAAGAAACGACATCGTTCAAATAAATTTTGAAAATGATATTTAAGTCAAAATTTATCCAGATTTATAAAACAAAAATTCACTGTTGCTCCATTATTATCGCTCATTAATATGTTTAATGGAGGACAACTTTATGAAATATTAATCAGCAGTGTTGTTAGTAATGAGATAATTAAATTAAATGTTTCCATTTGCATTCCGTGTTACTTTCCTGCATGAATTACCGACAAGGGATGCGACTGGAGCCCCATACGGAAAACGATGTGAAAATTAAAACTGTAGGAAACTAGATTATGGAACTGAGTTTTACTTACTAATAAGTAAGAGTAAAATAAACTGTTATAATAAAACTTTATTTATGAGTTTTATATTTTTTTACGATAAATACGATGTTTATACATACTTTTATATTTTTTTCGAAACTACCCTAGACCGTTTTTCGGATGTCTGTTGTGAGCGAAAAAATACCGTTTTTTTGTTATTATATATAGTTTTTCTTTCTAATTTCTAGATGGACTTATAAGGCACGTAAATATTTTTTAACTTAAATTTATATGTCGAACTCTGTAATCTCTTCTGATATTTTTTCTCAATATCTAAAGCTAACACAGTCTGAAGAGGTAACGAACTGGATTATATTATTATGAAGCGTTTGATGTGAAAGATGATATTTATAAACCTGTATGAGGAAAAATATTTTATTTTTTAAGTGGTACGCGAAATCTTACTTGAAAATACAGAAATAAATGGTACTTTGTACAATGGAAATAACATTATTTTTTATTACTTTTGTTAAATTATTTAAGGAGCTACAGTAAAGAGTGCGAGAGAGAGGTACGAGTCGTCGGAACTCACTAAATACAAACATTAGTAGGATTGATGAAATCATTACTCTTCGGTAAAAATAATCCCAAAATAGAAATAAAACCTTTGAATGTATTATTTATTCATAATTCACTTAATACATTTTCTTCTCAGTATTTTATAAATAACTCTTGCACCTGTGAAAACTCGTCATTTATCCATCACGAATCGAATAATTAATTCCAAGAAAACATTATTCGATGAATCGTGATTTCAACTAATCGAATTTCGATGAAATGAATTAGCTATTTCATTTAATCTAAAATACCCTAAAATTGGTATAATAGTATAAACTTTTTCAAATAAGTTTTGACAATGTGGTCAAAAGTAGGAAGGAATTAACACGAAAAAACAAATTTACGTTGCATAACGAGTCATAAATCTATTAAATACGAGTGCAATGTCTGGAGCCACGTTTAAAAGGTAGCAACAATCTGAACATTTTGACAGCAATGACAGCTAACGTGTATGAATTATCTTTTATTTCCTGGTTCCAGTGAACTGTTTGTCTTTGACGTTGCGTAAAGAGCCAATACTTGATGTTCTTTTTGGTGAAAGTTCATTTGATGATTTGAACATGATTAATTGACTACTGAACAAGCAGTATGCCAATACGCAAACATTGGACTGCAATTTATAGATCCTTAATTAAACTTAATATAACCAAGGGCTATATGGGTAAAAAGCCGTCAGAAGTCAATAGTGTTTTTCTTATTAAACGTAAAATCGTTTTTAATTACAGAGACAAAAAGGTGAAATGGCTGAATCTGAAAGCTTATGCACAAATTTTTCAAGTTTTTTGAGTAGTATTTGTATAACAAGTTAAAATAACTCATTCGTAATAATTTACCACGATCATTTACTTAAAAAAATGCTTATGAGAAACCACTGCAAGTATTTACTATGGAACGTAAAATTGGTTTTTATTCTGATTCTTTGAAATTCAATGGAAAACTGTTGGTAATCACATCGTAAACGTTTGCAAAAGTTTAAAATAAACGTTTTATATCGACGTGTAAAAGGGTACGAATTTTGAATTTCAATTCGGGAAATATAGTGCATTTCAGTTGAAGTGACATGATTCAATTATTCGGGATAGTGCTTGGACAAAGGGCTACGGTGCTTCGGTTTTGTTGATTGATGAAAATTTGTTTACTGGAAGAATGTTCGCGACTCGTGACTTTACTCGAAAATACCTAGTGGCTGCGTGGTTTGATGGCATACGGCGATTGATCGAACGTCAAGGGTCCTTTTGTTGCGGTTCTATTGTTGAACTACCAGCAGCCCAAAATATTCTCAAAACGCTTGGGTTAACCAAACACAAGATGAATATAATACAGCTACATTATGAGTAAATTTTTAATTTACTTGCGTGTTAGATTTTAATTCACATAGGAAATACTTGCTCAAAATACGCATAGTATTCATAGTATAATCATCATCAAAAACCAGAAGGCATCCACTGCTGGACTTAGACCTCCTTCAAATATTTTCAGCGGGGGCGATCCTGGATTTCTTGCATCCTTTAAGCCTGAAGCTTTAACAAGATCGTTCATCCACCTCGTATTACTACGACAAGCTTGATTTAGTAATCTTAAAAAGTACCATGAATCGACAAATATTTTTAATAATTCTACCATCGGTTTGTAAAATTTAAGTAATTTAATTTAACATGAACTCAAAGGTGGAAGACCTTGATATCTTTTTTCTTTCGTTGGCAAGTTTCAGACGCAAATTTTTTCAATATTTTATAAGTCGAATGAAATAGTTCTCATTAGGTTCAGGATCTTTAGATTTCAATTCCTATATTTTTTTTTTCTTTTTTAATTTCTTTTGTTTAATGGATTAATCTAAACCAATGTTATTTTTCTTTGTGACCTGTTTTTATTTTAGTATAATGTGTGTGTAACCTTTGTAAATGTTGTGTTCGTCCCTAAATAATAATAAAATAAAAAATAAAAAAAGTTGGGGAAGATACCGGCAAGATGGCACAGATTCTGTAATGAATATATATATATATATTTTTTAAATTAGAATCTGTCATCAAGTAACTGTTATTATCAATTTCATAGGAAATAATAACGTTAAATTATTTATATTTATTTGATTCCTTACTCGGGTGATTAATCAAGTCTTCATAAGGGAGAAGATGCTGGTCCATTTCTGCTGAAATGCATGGCCAGTTTAGACAGATTATATTCGATCGCTAGCGGCTGTGGTGTACCTGACATAGCAGAGAATGAAATAGCCTAGGTGTCCACCAAAGCGAAGTATGTTGTTTAACTACATGTTCTTGATTGTACTAGACTATGAGCTGCTTCAAACTTTCTACTATATACTTAAGTACGTTTTAGAAAATGTTTAAATAAACTGATGGATAAATAGGTTGGTATTAGTCAGATGCTGACGTAACAAGCCCTTATTTTACGGGTATCGAGCAGCGCAGAACGGAGCTTCGATAAAATAATTAATTATGGCTTTATCCCTATCTCGGGTATTGTTTATTAGATGGAATACTCCTCCATATTGGACTTTGTTCAGGCTACAGAGAAGGCCGATAATGATCGGTCTGGCTCAGAAATCAAATACATACAATAATAGAGAAATCGCAAGATAAACGTTCCCTTAATCCATACTAAAAATATTGCAGACTTTTATCCGTTTGTTTGTTACTTAAAAGTAAAACTTCTGTGACTGTAATACAAGCGAGAAATTTTTGAAATCTCATTTTAAATCTTGAGGGGTTATTAAAGCATTTTATCTCTTTATGAAGTTTGGAACGAGCTCCAGCTAAAGGTCCGTTCTAAAAACAGTTGAAACAAGCGGAATTTAAACGAAGCGATCTCTTAAAGATTACGACGTAGTGTAAAAACAAAGTCCATTATTGTACTTAGTCGACAATTCCTTTAGCAAAGAGATTTCTGTCAGAGTAAGCCGAGTGCGGAATGCTCAATAGTAGGTATAAAAACCGTGACCTGCTTGCGAGCTAAGCTTATTGCGTTTAGATACTTAGTTTATTAAGACAGTTTCCGTTAAACAGATAAAGAAATATGGATTCTTAACAGCCAATAAGAACGGCGGTTTTTTTGTAGTACAAGTAATTGCGGAAACGCATTGAGAGAAAAATTTACGAGTACGTTTACAAAGTGATTTAAATAAAATAAGGATTTTGTTAAACCTCACCGAGAATAAATAAAACAAAATTTATGCCAAACTAAGGACGACCTCGGTGGCGCAGTGGTGTGAACAGCCGACTACTACGCTAGAGGTTCCGGGTTCGAATCCCGGCGGGGGCGGGACTTTGTGTTATTTGCAAGACGCATTGTTTCGCTTACCGGTCTTGGATGTTGTATTCTTATTTATTTAGTATATGCCATATCGTTGCTTAGCACCTGCGATACAAGTTCTTACGATACTTAGTGCAGGGCTGAGTCAATGTGTGTGTCGTGATGTGGTTATTTATTTTTATTTATAAGTTGCCAGTGAAATTAATTCAATAAAAACAAAAGCAAATAACTGATAGCTAAGAATGCCAAAAGGACACGCCACCTAGATAACCCTACCGGGATGAAGTACGACATACTTCCCAATATACATCCCACTATGTTTTCGTTTAATTAAATAAGTAATAAGATGCACGGATCCTCAATTATATTGAAGTATACACACAGTGCACATATAATTGAAGCCCGTTTAATCAGCAAACAACTAGTAACCACTTATGGTATGAATATCTTGACATGGAAGGATGGTGAGATGATAGAAAAAAAAAACATTCTGAATTTCACTGTCATACACACACACACACACACACTTAGGTAGGTTGACTGGATACAGTCAATCCGGATCATTACGAAATATCACGAATATTATGAATAACAGCAGATAAACTATTTTTTTACTCCCAGTTAAGGAAGCAAGGAAGTATCGACTTTTCTTGTTATTCCAGTCAACGCTGAGGTCCGATGTTTAGTTGCAGATCGTAAGTGTCGGTAGTGGCGTAATTTGCAGAAAATCTATCCGGTACGCGGTACAGTGCCAGTTTGGCAGCATAAGCGCATTTTCTTTGCCTTAAGTTACTGGCTGAACGGTAACATGTAGGAAGCCAGAGTTCATGCTTTCAAAGGAAACAGTTCGTTGGTTAATGTGTGTGATCTTCATTAGCTAATGCCAATGAAAATCTTTGCTTGAAACTGACCTCATGTCTGGCTGCACTCATTGACTAATTAGCTGAAAGTATTTTGTTCCCCAGGAGTTCTGTTACTATATGCTAAACCAAACTAAGAACTGAGCTATACACATACTTGAGCATTAGTATGCTTAAGTATGTGTAAAACACATTAACTAATGTAATAAGGGTATTTAATTCTGAGATAAAAGGTCACATAATTAAGAAAATCATTTAAAAGTTTCATTTATTGGCAGGTTTAAATTAACATGAGATAAAAAACAAAAGCTTCATGCTAGTATATAGATATTTTCAGTGTTTGAAAACATTGTTTATTGTACATACTCCTTTTTTGTTTAATGTACTTGTAACTTTTCCGATAATAACAAATACACTGTCATAAAACAAAGACCAAAGTTTTATTTTGGCTCATTTCCAAGACTAATGGCAGTAAAAGTAGAAGAAAAACAATGTTTAGGTGATTAGGCTTAGATCGAAAATAATGATAGCTTAATACTTAGATATCGAAGTATCAATTACTCTTATTTATTGGGAGACTTAGCTATACACTAGCTTCAGCGCTCTACGGCCCAGCTGTTTGGGCAATTAACCGGAAAAACAATTTTGAAAATTTTGTTAAATTGTTAGTTCAAAATGTTGTTTGACTTCTGAGACAGCTATTGTTAAAGTTAATTTCGACAAATAACTTTATCTCTTTGCGGTAACAAAATATAAACTGTTTTGAGATTTTATACTATGTTATAATTAAATAGCTATCTGCTTGTCACTTGTTAACTAAGTTGGCTTCGTTCGCTTGTCGTGGAGCCAATCCCAGCTGTACTATACAAAATGCTGCACACCAGATTGTCTATCATTAATCACAACTAATAGCATATTACACTACTGTTCCGTTTTAATCGGATTTTTTACATTAAAAAGTAAACTCCGTACATAAAATAATTTCTAGCAAATCTTCATGAACCAGTATACGTTTGTGGTTAAATAAATACAAATCTGTACGGGCTTTCATCTTTCTTCGAAAAGATCGACTATGTTAAAAGCGAGACGAAAAGTAGCTCGTAATTTGAGTTTATAAACACAAATACCGGAAAAAGGTAAGCTGAAAGTAATATACAGGTCAAATCCTTGCATCATCTTGGTTGTACTATTTTTCAATAACAAAAGCTTTTAATATATGGGAAACCTAAAGCTTTAATCGATAAAAAAGATCCAGATTTTGTAATAAACATCGTCCTCCTATTCAAGTTGAATCTTTGGACAATGAGCGGACTTTCCCGGGATCACGTATTATAGCGACGGATTATCATTGTTCTAGAACGCTCCGGAACATGGTCATAGTTCTATTAAGTCCTCAATTCAAACGCGCGCGATAAAATCCTCATTGTCACAGTTTAGCTGTAGCTTACTGTCTCTGTTGCACTTATAGCGTTAAATAGAGAAAGAGAGATAATCATAAACTGAATATCGGTTTGGGTTCTACAACTGGTATATTGGTACCGGTCACGTACCCGCGGACAGCCGGCACAACCGTAAACATTTACGAGCGAGAAACGCAGTTCATAGTTGCGTCGTATTTCTTTGTCCTATGTAAGTTTATTCGTTTTACTTGGAGAGGTTATCGGCGACCTTTGCTTGTATTTACAAAGTCTTTGGCAACTGTAACTTCAATCAGTATAAAAGCTCTGCTATCTCTGTGTTTCTTTCTCAATTCATTCATTCAATTATTAGAAAACACGAACTCCAGAGCTCTCAGAAAATTTAACTTTATCTACCTTGACAAAGTTGCAGTTTGTATATTTTACGTCAAGTAATAAATTAAAATAAGCAATTTAAAGAGAAGAGTTTTAAAACATTTCATTTCTTAAAATAAGTTAGTCGAAGTAATCCATTGAAATATGTAGATGGTATTTTATAGAGGTGGTGGTTATAGTACTTCAGAAAAATTTTGTTTGCGCTGATAGTAACGTGTTATCCTTTATTTGGTCGCTTTTACGGAATTTTAATACAAAGGGTTTTACGTCAATTTCGTTTTAATTTAAAGAAATAAACTTTTTTATGTAACATCATTGGCCAACAAGCAGACGATTCACCTTGATGTTTGAGAACAGCAGAAGATGTAGAGGTAAAGATGTACCTCTCGTGCCGGTAATTGCTCTGGCTCTCGAAGCCTTCTAACCGAAACACATCAAACTGCTTCGGCTGAAATAGAAAAGGGGGTAGTACTACCTGCAAGTAGGTACTAATAATGTAAGATAGTAATAAACGCATAGTTTACAGCCCACAATATATCTAAAAAATAAAAACATACATTTATCTAACAATGAGTAAGATTTCTCACGTTGAGATGTAGGTATGTACTTTATGGTAAAACCAATAAAATCGAATATTTCTGTTACTTTAAAAGAGTGTCTGAAAAACTACATTATCTGGGGAAACGAAGTGTATAGAAACGCAGTGTTGTGTGTGAAAAAAAGGAAAAGAGCGTAAACATTTTGTTACGATATTCAACTGAAACTCGTTAACATACGTTACGTAACTAAAAACGGACGCGGAAACGTTTTGGGATATACGAATACAGAATAAAACTTTGTAAAGAAAAATAATCAACTTTGGATTTATTAGAGGCGTGAATGTTAGTTTTATTTAGACGTACCGTATGTAAACCACACTTTTAACGAATGCGCATCAGTCTAAACCGCACATCTGTCTGTTTGTAAACACCAGGTGAATATATAATATGTAGGAATTGTTTAAAATTAAACGCTGACCAAGTTCTAAATGCTTTGTTCTATTTAAAACACAACAAATTGTTGGTTTTGTTTGTAGTTTAACTACGTAACTGTGTCTATTCATAAATAAGTTAATAATAATAATAATAACCACATCACGACTCAGCCCTGCACTAAGATAGTCTTGTATCGCAGGCGCTAAGCAACGAAGTGGTATATACTACATAGATGAAAATACGACATCCGGTAATCGACCGGTAAGCGAAACAATGCGTCGTGCTAATAACATAAAGTTCCGCCCCCGCTGGGATTCGAAACCGGAACCTTTAGCAAGTCGGCTGTTGACACCACCGAGGTAAATAAGTAAATAAACAGAATTTTATAACAATAAGGTGGCAAACAAGCGTACGGCCTGCCTGATGGTAAGCAGTCACCTTAACCTATAGACGTTTGCACTAACAGGGGTATCACGCACGCGTCGCCGACCCTGTGAAAACACCCCTACAGTTAACCTAGATAGGTATTTATCCAACTAGTAAAAAAAATGAGAGAAGAAACAAGAGAGAGCAAACGATATCCTATTGTTAGTAATAGGTTATGATAACAGATATTCGAGATAATTTTAATAACAAACCAATTAGTCGAATGTGATACAGTCATTCTATCTCACCAAGACCGTTTGGCTACATTTGTAGTTAAATGTGTATATGCACATTGTTCTAGTGTGTGTATCGCCTTTACTTTACTGAGCGAACTCGGGATTGGGCACACTGATACAATGTGCAATGTGTGTGGTACGGCTGGAGAAACTAACAACCTCAGTCAAACGGCCTTCGTGAGATGAAGTGTCTATACAATTAATAATGGAACATCTCTTATTAATGTGTTGGCAATTAATTATACAACAATAAACGTGACATTTATTACAACGTTAATTAATACTATTAAGGGAATATATTTAGCGTCTGAATTTGGGAAAGTCGTTTTTGTCTCGTTAAATTTGTTATTGAGATGCATGTTAAAAATGTTTTATTGCTATTGCTAAATGAACGGCATTTACAATTAATAGCATTAACTTATATGAAAAGCAGATTACGTAGCTACAGTAAATAAATATAGAAAATCTGTATTTGTTTACATCATAGTAATAACATGTGTACATTTCAAATTAGTTGGATATGATAGGATTACAATTTCGTTACAAGATAATTATGAATGTTAGTAATACAAACATTGTGAAACTGAATTAAATTGGATTCCATTATAATTGATATGAACCTACACAGCGAAACAGTAACTTCTATTTACTTAAAAAATATGTTCTTTGAGTATACAATCCATATGTGTGATGAACTACAGGCGTTGTGTGTAGTGTGTTTAGATGCACTTTGCTGTATTTGAAACTTCTATAAAGAAGAATCTCGGGTTCGAGCCCAAAAGTTTGCAATTTCGCAGCAATAATTTATATTCCAAAGATTTCCATTCACATATATACATATTTACATTTACTTAAAACGATTATAGTCTTGACATTAATGGCTAAGTGAAGATATTATATGTAAACTTATATTTTTACGCGACAAAGCTTTGTAAACGGTCGTATTGTTATTTTTTTTACCATAAAACTATCTTTGCACACGCCTAATAAAATGCTAATATTGTCAAAAATGGCGCAAACGTAATAATGAAAAAGGAAAAATGAAACAAAACCTAGTAAATAATCAAATAACAGAACAAAAACAATGATTGTGTGATTTTATTTACTTGTCTATTGCATTGGGCCATGAAAATTCGGTGATTCGATTTTTATGTTATGCTCTTTAGGCAAAGCTTTAAATCTATAAGGTCTTAACCTTAAAAGTTAACCACAATAATTTTCAGCATAAACAGACAATTTGAAACAAGGCAATGAAAATGTTTGTATAATTTGAGGCTGTGTAACGTCGGGTTTTGAAGGCCCCCTGGAGCCTCAGCTGCGAGGCCCCTACCTGAACCTGCTTAAAAAGGGGCCCGATACTGCGAAAAATAATTAATCTTAGTATTCAACATGGCTCATCGGGCTAACGTGAACTAGGATTAATCCAGCTTAAACTAATTACACGTGTTTGCATGTGGGGAGAATTGTATAGCAGTTTGTTTTAATAATTATGTCATGGATTATTTAATCCCCATTTACGTGTGTTCACGTTATTTTGTTACTATGAAAATGTTTTGTTATGATTGAATTTACTGCAACTAAAGACGTAAATACAGCTAATGTAAATATATTTTTAATAAAATCAAAATCTAAAAAAATATATTTGACTACCGTTCGGAAAATTTTGGTGGGGGAAGACAAAAAACCATGTTCCATCATCCATGTCTATTGTACGTACATTTACGTAGGCAAATAAAAAAATAGTCTTCGTAACAGGCTAACTGCGTAAATAATAATGTCTGCCCGATTTATTGTCAAGAAATCCGTTGGAGCTTAAAGGGGTCAATGACATTTGTCCTGTGAAGTGTTAAATTTATAATAATAACCACATCCACATCACGACACACACATTGACTTAGTCCTGCAGTAAGTATCGTAAGAACTTGTGTCATAGGAACTAAGCAACGATATGGTATATACTACATAGATAAGAATACAACATCAGGTGTCATACAAGACAGGTGAACGAAATAATGCGTCTTGCAAATATCACCAAGTCCCGCCCCGTCGAGATTCGAACCCGGAACCTCTAGCGTAGCAGTCAGCTGTTTACACCACTGCGCCACCGAGGCCGTCAATAATTTTTTGATAGGTAAGGTGTCCTGGAAAGGTATGTATTGATTAATAATTAAGTGATTTTAACAGCACTCATCGCATTAATTGATTTGTAATTAGCACACGTAAACACGGGTGTTCATTATTTGAAACCGAAAAGCGTCGGCGAACTTTTAAGAATGGCTTAGCAAATGTGCAGCCGTAAGCCCTCTGATCGTATACATAACAATTGGACTTTATCACGTTCCAATAAAGTTTACAATAAAGCACCCTAGAGTTCTCAAAGTAATCCGTTTTGTAAATAATTTGCAGGATCCGCGTACGAGGGCTTCTAAGTTTGACAATTAGGCGGTTTCATGCCAGCTTCATTTTCAGTTTGTATAAAATTATTAAGCTTTTAAGTTAAGAAACTCTTATAAATAAAACGGTGAAGTATGAGAATGTGGTTTTGCTGACTTCGAGCTCTGTAACGATAGATGGTACAACTCCGGGTTGTAACAAGAACATTGTTTCGCATTTAGATTTTAAAATATTGTGATTGAGATTGTTTAAGTATATTCAATCAAATTTAATGAAAATATGGTTCGTGATATATGGAAAATATCATCAAAGAAATCAAAAAAGATTCGAAAAATGATCAACATACGGTCAAATTGTTCTCAACACACACAAAACTGCTTAGTTTGCACCTAAAAATTGCTAAGATTTCTACAAATGATGATAAGTTTCGGAGGCAACTGTTTTTAAAAAGTGCAATATACCATTACTTAAGCACGTCACGCTGGCAGTGTTAATGTGGTGAAATTTATAAAATAAAGCACTCACGGGCACTGTTCAGTGACTAATGATTCCGTATGAGTATCTGAAAATAAAAAAGCTCTTGTAATTTATACGTAAATTTACTGTCAACATATATCTTTTGTTGATCAATGAGTCGGTTTCAATAAATCATCAATCACATGAAGGCCCAACCTACCCCTTGGTGTGTGCGTTGTATTCAAATTTGTACAGGTTTTTAATAAAAACGTAACAGAAGGAATCGTATAGATTTAATTTAATCATGTAATGAAGTTAGCAAAAAATCTTATGTTGGCTATTCTATTTCAAAAATTTTGAGATTATTTTTGAGGTAACACTATGGAAACTTACTTTACCTCTTATTTGTTAATGAGAAAGTCCATGTTTCAATGTACTATAATGTACTCCGATATATCTATGTTATTCGATTTAAAACTTTAGAGACACAACAAACTTTTCCACAATTACTTTGACTTGAAAGGAACAACCTTCTACATTCTATAAAATGATTAAATTTAATCAAACATTCTAGCTTCGTTTACGTAACTTTAACTAAGAAATGAACTTTGAAATGAAATTGCGAATTTTCAAATTAAACTCCGCAGGCCCAGTTCGCTGATCAACGCTGATTGATAGCGTTTGAGCTGATTTACGCCGGTTACGCCGACACCGTCAGCGCACAGTCGGCAATAACGGTAGGAACAATGAATCCTAATTGGCAGCGCTAATTTTACTCATTAGTACTCTCTACAACGGCACCTCCTGCATACAGCCACAAGGGCACTGACAAATCATGGCAATTGTTCGATTCCTAACCATCGTTGTCATAGAAACCGTGTCACGAGGCAATGTTTTCAGCGAGATCCGTATTAATAGCTAACAAGCATTTCCCTGTAAAATTATCCCTTTAGCAGCAGATTTCTAACGAGAATGATCTTGAAGAACAATTAATGTTTCTAAGAACTTCTTTCTTTACTGTTAATTAATAAAAAAATGTAAATGATTTTGACTTCATATAGCAAATTATGGCCTTCATGTAGAATATGTATTAGGTCAAATATTCAGGCTATGCAAAACTGCAATGCGAATAAAAATTCCGAGAAAAACAGTGGCAACTAATGCCACCCAATGACTGTTAGCATGTGTTTTTCACACCTTTCAAAAGTAACTTGTAATCATGCGAAATGGTGCATTACAGGAGTATTTTTTTGAACAATAATTTTCCGACAATTATTGGAGCAAAGTAGAGCAATTCGTAGCAGTTGCTATATGTATGACATATTGCCGAAAGGAGCCAGAGCTTGATGTCAAATTGTTCGGAGTCGCGCAATTTTAGTTGCCCGTGTATCCACCATAAGTGTTAGTTGGGTTAGTTTTCATTTCCCTTATGTAAGAACTAAAACCTTTATTTTTGGGCATGTTTCAGGAAAAAAGTAAAACAATATTCTTTAAAGTATCGATCAAGTGCGTGTCACACTTGCGCATCCTGAGTTCCGTACAAACTTATCATTACTGAACATTACTGAAGTTTCCAAATTAGATCACCACCGAACACTGGTTTAAAAGGTCTCAACAGAATATAAGCATTGGCCGTAGTCAGTTAACTCAACCTCTCGCAAATAAATCGCAAAAACACGTTTTTCGGGATTTTATTATTACATGTCTCATTGAACATTAATTTTTGCCAAATTGATTCTAATAAAATGAAAAACAATACCCTTTTATTGGGATTTCCTTTCTAACTTTGCGGTATAAACGGCCGCAAGTATCTTTTGATTGCGTTGACGTTTGGTTTTTTCACAGCTTCAAAGACAATCACATTACTTGATATTAATATCAATCACTACGAACAGTCAATCGGACAACAAATTAATCTTACGTGGGTGTTCCTTTTTTATTTTAACGTACCCTAAAAATACGTTTCGTTCAATCAAGGATAGAATTTTGATGGATATGTTCATTAGCAGAAAGAAATCACCAGTATATTGCTAATTCCACAAAAATGTTATCAGGTCCATTTGTAGATCCTAACGATCTTATTCAGTCACTATAGAGCTTTATAAGAAAAAATATAGTTGTACCTTTTCTCAATAAATAGGTATTAGAGAAGTAAGCCTTTTAGCTCTACTAGACTAAACTTTGAAAGTTAAAACGTACCTTTCGAAAGGGCCGTTGGCTTTGTCGAAAGTTTGAAGCTCATCAGCCACATTTGGCACCTCACTAGAAAACTATTGTTCCTTAGTAAGTTTAGTAATTATTTGTTTGTTGTGTTTAATCGTGATATATTATTCCCTAACATTTAAGAAACTGAAGAGGCTATTTTAAATCGATAATATGAATTTAAACTAGTGCTTTATTCAAACTCAGTTCTCACATACATAGTTATTAGTTGAATTAGAAAACACACTAGTTATAAAGCGATGTATAGATTTTTTTATAGGTGATAGACGGCCTGCCTGATGGTAAGCAGTCATCGTTGCCTATGGATGTTTGCAATACCATAAGTATCACGTTCGCGTCGCCGACCTTGCAAGAACCTTGTGGCATCCTTTTTGAAAAACTCTATGCTGTATCACTTCTATTTATATTTTATTCATATTGTTTTCAGATACCGGGACTTGCAAACTCAAAAAATAATGTCCTTTTTGCCTTTACTGCGATCATATAAACTAGAAACACTAGAAATTCAACCTGAAGCGTTCTGTGTAACTTGATTTATTTGTGGAAACTTGATTTTTTGACTTTGACTCGACTCTATTAAACTTGTCTGTTTAGATTTAAGATAGGTTAATGTTGGCTTTCTGTCTTGGTGAAGACAATAAATTTATAGGATCCTGTCTCACTGTTGACGTTGGAAGGAAGCGGACGCACAGTTTTCCCGCCCCACGTTTCGCCGCCCGTCTTCTCGCCCCCCCCGTCATTTTCCGTCCCCCGCCGGCGTCGGCTTCCGCCCGTTTTGTGGCCTTTTGTTGCGCATTCAATTCAATAGTAAGTACCGACAGAGCTTCTTTGTAAGTAACTCGGTGGTAATCAATTTTGAGAAAGGTACGCGAAGTAAGCTGAATAGACCTTCTTAATAGAAGTTCTGAATACGCGGAATAAATAACATTTTAAATATCGAATAGCGAAAGTTATTATGACGTTAAAAGTAATTAATTTCGTCGCAAACAGGAATTATACGTTCCCTACTACAAAGAGAGATTAATTTGAAGAGGTAGCTAGAGGCTTAGCTAGTACTCGCTGTCCAGTCTTTTGTTTTTGATAATTCAAAGTATTTTTAAGGGTGTAGTACCTAGTGTACTTCGTTCTCTTTTGATATTTTCAAGAGTTAAGACTCTACTTAAATTGATTTCACCTGACAAGGAACCTTGGACTTTTGGTATTTCTCTTTAAATTTGTTTGTTAATATTAATGTATTGTATATATCAAAAGGCATTTTGTTTACGTCACTAGACAAGTGAGCAAAACATATTAATGTAATATCCCTCAAGTTCGGTCCTTTTCGGCAATAATGTGAAAGGTCCTTTACTGGGACCTAGATGAGATTGAGAGAAATCCATTTCCTAACTACAAAATAGACTAATGGATCGAGTAAAATAGTGGAAAAGAAAATAAGAAAAAAGTAGATATCCGTCTGAATGCTAACACGACTGAGATTAACAAAGTTTACACTGTCTGGTTTATCCAAAAACGACAAACTAAATAAAAAACCACCAACAACTCTGTTACCTGTGTTCATTTAATAATGCTACGTTAAAATGTACAATGAAGAAGTTTGTATGTAAAAGGTAGAGTATTGTACCTTACATACAAACATTGATTACAAATAAATAAAATAAAATTGTTATTATTGATTGAATGACTTAAAAATGTCGTTTATCAAAATTTGTAATAGTCTCTCAAGTACATATTCATACTATATTTTATTTATAAATCAAGCTTTAGCAAATTTTTTAGTAAGACAAGCCCAAGGGAGGCCGTAATCTGAAATTTATCTCATACTGTCTTCAGTTTGTAAAACAATTGTAATAAAATAAATAGACGTGATAGAATGTGAACCGCTGCCTATTGACGAATATTACCCTTGATAGGATAGAACGCCAAGGGCATCGCCAATGCGATGAGGCAAAAGATAAAAGATTTAATCTCTGCACAAGTGAAGGCTTCTAAACAACACTGTTCTTTGAAACCACAGCCCGACCGACGCCATTAGTCCTGATACATGTTATAAATAAGCTAAGACTAAAAATAATAAAGTTTCGGGTTCTAATTACTAGTAAAACCGTCTGTACTGGAAAGCACGTTTAGAAATACTTCTTTCTGTCCTTTCAAATCCTGTTTTAGGGTTCCGTATCCAAAAGGTTAGACGCATTGTTTCGCTTACCGGTCTTGGACGTTGTATTCTTATTTATTTAGTATAAACCATATCGTCGCTTAGCACCTGCGATACAAGTTCTTACGATACTTAGTGCAGGGCTGAGTCAATGTGTGTGTCGTGATGTGGTTATTTATTTATTTTATTTAAGGTAAAAACGGAACCCTATTACTAAGACTCCACTGTCCGTCCGTCCGTCCATCAGCGGGCTGTATCTCATGAACCATAACAGCTATCCTCACGAAAATTTCAGAGAATGGCTACTTCTGTTGGCGCTGTTACAAATATCACTAATGATAATTAAAGGGAGCCATACAAGAAACGTAACTAACAACTAACACTGCAAAAAAAAACCATAGATTTTAATACGAAATAAGATTTAATAAAATATCGCATAATAAATAATTACCTTTTATCTAAGAAACTACTAAACCGTTCTTTTATGCACGTAATTATATTAGTTGATCCCTGCTTGGATGCAATGGTAATGATCTCAACATTTCTTTGTAAATAAAACGTTGTGAACACAGCAGCCTCGGGTTTGCTTACTTAGTAGATTAAATTAGCAAAGTGTTTTAAATAAAATGGAATACTTACAGCGGCAATGCAATTTCTTTTAGAAAAAATAATATAAGAATTTTAAAACTAATCTATGTTCTACTTCACTTTTATTAACTTACGTGTTTTATTTCCAATTACAAAAAAAAATTCGCGTCTTTTGTAAGGAATTCTCTTTCACACGGTAAAGGGAATTAAAATTTACTGATATCAAGTGATCGAACCGGGAATTTCGTACTCGATTGAAGACTAGGTGTGTCGTCCGTGACCCGTCCGGGCTTTTTGCTGGAAGATTAATGGTGATTCGAGTCGAGAGTCCATTGGCTCAGGTCGTCCGCTTCACGCGTGAGTTACAGGTGACGCCGACAAGCGATTGAAGCGCTTTTTTGCCAACATCGTTCATTTATTCGCTTCGTTTTTCGGAAGCGCCATATCGCTTAATTGTAGCTGAATTCTCTTCGAAAAGACTATCGTTTAATCTCTTATTTTCATGATATATTCTAGGGTTTACGATTATATTGCTACCGATGTAAAATATTTCATCTCGTTTAAGTATTTGAGCACGATGAGAAGATGTATTGCGGGAGTAAAAATTGTTATAGTGGTGAAATGATGAAACAGTTTAGCGACATTTAGCGGCAACACGCATTATCGCATAGACATTTTAATATGCAACCGCCTCTGATCATGCACAACAAAATGTCAACCGCTAGTGTGCACGTTCATAGGCGTTTGCATTTTAAAATATCAAAACATTGAACTGCACAGCTAGCCGCCCCACGGTTTAACCGCTAGTGCGCACATTCATAGGCGGATGCATGTTCGAATATCAAAACGTTAAACTGCACAGCTTGCCGCCCCGCGGTTTAACCGCTAGTGCGTGCATTCATAGGCGCTTGCATTCAAATATCAAAACGTTGAACTGCACAGCTAGCCGCCCGCGGTTCAACCGCTAGTGCACGCATTCATAGGCGGTTGCATATTCAGATATCAAAACGTTGAACTGCACAGCTAGCCGCCCCGCGGTTTAACCGCTAGTGGGCACATTCATAGGCGGTTGCGTATTCAAATATCAACACGTGGAACTGCTCAGCTAGCCGCCCCGGGGTTTAACCGCTAGTGTGCAAATTCATAGGCGGTTGCATATTAAAATATCAAAACGTTGAACTGCACAGCTAGTCGCCCCGCGGTTCAACCGCTAGTGCGCACATTCATATGCGGTTGCATATTAAAATATCAAATCGTTGAACTGCACAGCTAGGCGCTCCGCGGTTCAACAGCTAGTGCTTACAGGTGCCTGAGATTAAAACACAGATGGAGTTAGAAATCAGAATTTTATTTTACAGAATTTTAATATCACAAACATAGGTTAAAAATTTGATTTGTTTTTCATAATACACATTGTAATTTAAAATATGAAAAGTTTTCCAATGAATTAGTTTTAAAACAAAAAATGATTTTTTATATAAATTCCACGAATTTTTCCAATGTAATTTATATTTCCGATAAAATACGGCATGTTAACCAATTGAAGCCAAACTGCATGACAGTTCGTAGTTTTATTATTGTACCCAGATATACTATCACTTTCAAGGATTCACACTTCACGAAAAGTTAGTTTGTTTTTGAACAAAGGTTTCTACTATTGTAGTGACAAGGTTTCCTTTACTAACGATATTTTACAACTTTGTGAATTTAAAACTTTGATACACCTTTCATCAACTTAGATAAGCACTGTAAGCCAATTTACAAAATTAACTTTTTGCTTTGTACAACAGTTTTTAACTCAAGTCTTTCAAGTTACTTTTACAGATGGACAAATAAGTTGATTAAGATTAACAATCTTTCTAGGTGCCTTTAACCGAGACAAAATGTAATTCAGTTTTAATTTTATACAACATCACGGGCAAACAAGCGAACGGCTCACCTGACGGAAAGTGACACCGCCGCCTCCATCACGGCCACGAAGATGCCCTTGATGTCTGAAATGTCAAGAGCTACGCCAATGCGTTGCCCATGAAACCTAAGTAATCGAGGTATACCTATCGTGCCGGTAATTACACTGGCTCTACTAGCCGAAACAAAGCGATCCGCTTCACGGCAGAAATAGAAAGGAGGGTGGTTACAACCAAGACGATCTCGTACATAGATCTTCCACTTATAAATCTGTTACTGATAGTTTTAAAGGTTATATTTAATTTTGTAGGGATTACAACAGAAATGCCACTCTTTTACCTGTAGGTAATGGGTACACTTCGTCAGTCCGAAATATATTTGACCTTATTCCACCTATGTCGTGTACATAGGCGTAGGTAAATTAGTTTAACTTATAGGTTATTATTAACTTAACTTTCACACATATTTGAGTATTGGGAATGAATGCCCTCGACATAAAAGGTACAATTTCGATAAATGTGGTGATCATCTTAGTAGTATGATTCTTAACTAGGAATTGGCCAGTAAATTCGGCGTCGAAGCCACGCATGCATCCAGAAAGCCATGTTTATTTACAAAATGCAAATTACACCTCAAAGAAGAAGAGAAGCAGCGAAAAGCTTATCTAATACTTCTGTTTGACCTTTTCAGAGCCAAAGCTTTGTAGCAAACACAGAAATGGAAGATGAAAACATTGCCTACCTGAAAAAATGTACAAAATATTTCGAGTGGTTCTGTTTAATTTTTTAGTAACACTAACATAGTGATTGCTTTGAAATGTGTTCCTTTAGAAGTTTTTTTTACATTTATTTCTACTTTATATCAACAGTTTCATGACTGGATCATCCCAGTTGCCATGTTCTGCTTCCTCAACAAATCACGGGATCAAATCTCTGTCGCGCTTTTCAGTTTAATAAACACAAATTTAAATGTTTTAATGTTTTTACAAGTGATAATAAACAATAAACACGTTCTACAAAATAGGCATCTTATTTATTTCATAATAACGAAGAAATTCGATAAACCATTTCATGCCGCCGATATCTTACATTCAATTAAACGTGATCTTTGTTCAAGAATGTTTTAATATCTAGAATAGCTCCGGGCGGATCGTGGTCCTCACAACAAATAAGCAAACAAATTGACTATGGTCTCCTATCTTAATTCAATATTCCAAATTCTGAAGAGAAAATTCGATATAAATGACAGCAAAATGTCAAGAGCTTTTCATAATTTGCTTATGAAAATGTTATGTACAGATCATTGATCTCTCATGTTTGGAGATAGTTACTTTCGGGACTAGGTATGTCTAACAATGACTAAGTTTCCTCATCCAAATTGATACCTAATAAAATGCAGTGTATAAAAATGAAGATTCGGATATACTAAACAAGTTATATAGTTCGGACAGGTCCAAAACATATGTTGAAACAAATATCTAGAACTATAACTTCTATTTAAATGCTGTAAGTAAATCTTAAAAAATATGCGAATGAATATACGTTGTGAGTTGAGTTTAATAAAATGTGAATGTTTATTTTTACTTGTTATAGAGATTGCTTGGCAAACGTCCAAAAATATCCTGAGAGTAACTAGCCAGGTGTGATTACTGTTTGTGAGAAAAGAAACAAAGGGTCGGCTAACGAAGGGGCCGTGAAAGCCCTACGCCGAAATATTGAAGACCCTTTCTATTCAAAAGTATGAAAAAACACCTCCAATCCCATTTATAGGCAAACAGATTTACCAGATTAAGTCCGCGCGATTTATTCGAGTTCCACAGGTAGTTACCCGATTGAATAATATCAATCAAGTAAAAGGGAAATTATTACTTTTCCGGGAATCGCTAAGAGCTGAATGGAGGTCCGCATTTACCTCACTTCTGATTCCGAAATGTTTCCTTCAATATTTAGTCAGCACATTATTCTGGTAAATGGAAAAGATAAACAATTTTTATTCCCTAAGAAAACTAGCAAGTTTTGTATTGATTACATCATTGTTCAGGAAATGTTTGTTTTGACAGAAATGGATTTGCTATTAGCTTAGAGAAAGGAGGAAATAAATCTTTAAAACGCAGTGTTAAAGTGTCGTGTGGGCTTGCTAGGTGGCGGCGTCTGGCGTCCGGCAATTTAATTGAAGATGTAAAGGGGCGTGCAGTTATGAATAATTCAGAGTTGTTGCCTGGCTACTGTCCCCCTCCTCCCTTCGCTAAACTGATTGAGATATTCGGGCACCCGATCCGGGTAATTCCCGCAGAAACACCGGATCACAGCGCTGAGATCGTTGAAGATAACCTTTGATTTGGATTGGGAACCATAAATCAAATCTGAGGTTTAGTACGCCTCCGATCGACATTAATTAATAGAGCTCCGAACCGATAAGGTCAACACGAAAAGGTTTTAATTTTACTTTTACAACACGCAACGGATTGTTTTTACTCGACTACGGCGAAGCAAAAAGTAAAGTTTAAATTTTCAACTGTATGTATGCATGAATGTTTATCTGTTCCCTCATAACTTCTAAACTACTTATCATAAATTCGTAAATGAGGTATTGTTGGATCTGTCATAATCGTCTACGGGTTATAGGCTATATGATGTTACATTAAATTGAGAAGTACGCATTCTATAACACATAAAAGCACGAAAAAAAACCAAGCAATGGCCGAGTTTGGTATCAAATTAGAGCTTTTGCGCACTTTCTTAAATCACGCCTATGATGTGAATTAAACTTACACAGAATACTTCAATAAAAAAAATCTCTACTGAAAATCACTGTGTAAACAGTATCAAACCAGAAAATATTCTCATTTGAAAATGAATGTTTCTCGTTTCATATTTTTAGAGCGTGATTTTTGGTAGTTAGTTTTAAATTTTTGGACTTTTAACCTGGTAAGAAACGAATCTATCTAAAGCCTAGTTAATTTTGTTTTTCAGGAACTGAAAATTCGGGTGTGCATTTCGGGAGCGGGTACGATATTTTATCAGCGTGCGTTGTGCGTGACAACTGCAGGCAGCAGTAAAGTAGTGGGCATACGTCACGCCCACGCTGTCACTACACGCAGCACGCGTCACGCCTGCCGCCGCACGTCACAGTCACACGCTCGTAAACCTCTCGCTAAAGCTCTATATGGCATGTTCACGATGTTTGCACAAACGAACGACTCAGTTTATTTCACTTTTTACTTTGTCAATTTATTCGAGTTTTGTTTTCCTTGTCCATGATTTTTTATAGGTTAGAAAAAAGGAGGCTTTTATACTTCATCGTTAAAGCAACGTTTAGGGACTATTAATATTGCGTATGAAATGCGCCTCGTAACTCTCATAACCTTAATAAATGTCCCAATCAATTAATATTCCCTCATTGTTCCTGCAAGTTAATATGACAGATGTCTCATGCCCCTAACTAATGCATAGTCATTGTACAACAATATCTCGACAATCAATCTTGTAATCTTTCAATAATCCACGCTAAGTACCCGACGAACGATCACCACGGGATTAACCCATTAAACTTTTATAAATCATGCGCCTATACATTGCTTGTTGAACCCTCTTCCAGGGAAAATGGTATGGTATCGGGTAAGCAGTGTATAGAGTTGTTAGCAATACAGAAATTGCTGGCAAAATTTATTGAATGTAGGGTAGAAGGGTGACCTAAACCCAAACCCCGAGAGTATCAATCAAACATTGCTTGCTCATCGCGAAGATTTCATTGTTTAATTGTATCCACTGAACCAGATAGTGCCGCAAGTTTCTCACTACTTCCACAGCGTTCCAGAAGCTTCGACAGTCTTCCAGTAACTTAGTTTGGATCTTATCGAATAAATTTAACGTAATTGGATTATTGCGGGGCGGTTCTAGAAAGTGCAATTAATACAATCTGATGCGAAAACTACGGACTAGAACATTAATTGCTGAGCTTTCATTTTGGGTATTATTTTATAAATTTTAATTCTAAAAATCATTCACTATGAATTCAGTAAGGATTTATTTATGAAACTATTTAATCCACTTATCTGTAAAACTGACGTGTGTAACTGAAAAAGCTCTAAAATAAAAAGGTTTATTTAAATCAACACATTGATTTGCATCTACAGCGCAGTTTGTTTAGCAGCATTTTTTGGTGAAAACAAGTTTCCCGGGTATGGCCGTTTGCATATTAATTCATTACTTTTTGCGCCTTTGCAGTGCTCTTGCACGAGTTGTTAGGTAAAAGCTTTTGCTTTCAGTCACTACCGATAGGTACTGAGTATAGTTGAATAATTTTATTTGCTTAGTTTAACGAAAAGAAAGGTCAACACTTAGTTAACATGATAAAATGATTCAGAGAAAGTTCTTTTCATATTCAATAGCCGATGTGAGCTCGTAATCTAAAATTCTGTATTGAATAAACAATGTTAGTCTCAGTATTCTGTATTGAAACGAAGTGAAGGAAACTATATACAAATAGTAAATAATCAGGTATATTATCGTAACTCACGGGATAGTTGGATGTGAGTGGGTGGTAGCCCGCAAGTACGTTGGTATGTAAATTCTATGAATACTTGATGGGGTTTCTACGTCCGTGACCCGCACGGGTCCCGCCCGTGCCGCGCCCGGGTGCCGTCCGAGATACCTTGTGATCTGAGACAGATGCAAGGGTTGATACCTGCCGTTTATGTAAACCTGGTAAGATGCAAATGTTAAATTAAACCACCCCTTCTGAAGATTACACCTGGGATCCTAAGTGATTAGCCTTTTGTGATTGTACAGGGTTTAGTTAAGCCGGGTAGAGATCTGACAAATTATACTCCGTTAACGAAAATGTAGCATCGAATGTATTATGTAGTGGTAATTAACTTATGCATTTTTAATTCAATGAAACTGACTATTTACATACGTTTGTACGAGTTAATACTGTCTGTAAATATTTATCAAAGGATGTACATAATGGTGACTTTCGTTTGAAAAACTTCGCTTATTTTACGTTTTATGAGCTTTGAAGAGGTTTTGTTTCGGAGTATGAGACGTGTATATTGTCGTTACTACTTTTGAGGTTATGGATGTTTTTACGTAAGTTTTAAGGTCATACACTTTTATATCTATTTAAATATGTATTTTATAAACGTTTGCATGTTGACAATACTTATAGTAAAGCCTATGGTTATTGTTATATATTTACGGTTAGTTTGGGACAAAGTCGTGTCACAACATACTATTGAAAGTAATTGATCATCATAAACTTGATATTAACTATCCAACTATAAGAGGTTGACGTTTATTAGTGTAGTGACAGTGTGTTCACCTGCTTCTAGTCATAAACGTTGTCTCAGATATGTCATATATTACAATTTGACAGCTCCATCCAATTTGTACAGTCAATATTCCAGAACATTCTGCTCGTGATCTATTATATGAACGAACTAATATGAATGAATGGGACACAATATATCCGTTTACAGCGATACTGAGTAATGTTTGTTAAAATCGTACTAAATTGTAGTTATGACAATTCGTAGTATTTTATTGAAACATTCTATACTCTAATGAATTAAATATTAAACTGTAACATGTAAGTAAACAGATTTAGATATTTAGCATGACGTTCTTAAAAAGGTATGAGATATTCTGACAAGGTCATGATATTGTTGGTCCATAAGCTTGGATAACTAATTACCGTCAGGTGGGATGTATGTTTGCTTGCAATCTTAGTCTTAAAAAATGTATTTTTATAAAATTATACCTATAAGTCACAAGTAAGAACGTGAAAGGACTTTTTATTAAAGTTTTTTCAAAACAAATGCTACCAAACACGCTTCTTGTAAATTTATTTGAAAAATCTGTTACGTTAAAAATAGCTGAGTCAGCCATTTTCGACGTGGTCGTGTCGTTCAAGCGATAACAAAACCAAATGAAACGCATTATTCGTGTTCTACAGCTAATGAGACCGATAAAATTATATACCTATTTTAATATTAACTGTTGCCTATTAATTAATTTTAATGACCCCCAACGTTTCTGGTTTTAGTTTATCGATGGAAGATAAGAGAGATGTTTATCAAATTCAAATTCTTAGAGGGGATTGTGCTTGTGTTTATCAATTAGTTTAAATGTCGAGATTTGTTTAAACATGCCTCATTAATCAAACTTAAATTCTGCTCTGTAAAGTTATTTAAAAGAATCATAAAGTAAATTAGACTTTCTTAAACCAAGTTCCACCAGCTTATATAAAATTTGAGTTATAGTATTTTTAGTAATGCAAATGCGTTAAAACATGAGTTTTTCAAATGTGGAATAGCTAAAACAATTCTAATGTTCAGAGTTCTTCCGCAGCCCCCTCTCCCTCCCTAACCCCCGGGACCTCTGACCCCTTGCCGGGCTCCATTCAAACATAAACATTAATATTAATTTGCGCAGCGCAATACAAAACGCCGCCAGAATATTTTGTTGTCAATTTTCGTTATATTTTATAGGGAGTCATAAAGAGTAACAAACTTTATTGAATATTAAATATTTCACACAAATTTACTTCTGATCACTACCAAAAGCCTAAATTGCCGATTCATGGTCGGTAATCTAAGCTATAATCGTAGTAGGACTACGGGCTACGGCGTAGTCAGGCACTAATGTTCATGATTTTCCGAGGTATGTAAATTGCTTAATTACACTAAATTTATCACAAAAAGCCTCCCTGTATGTGTTAATGCTCTCTACGTGCCGCCATTAAGGTCGTGGAATTTTTAGACCTCTGTATAAACTGCGAAATGTTTCAAATTACAAAACGTAACGAGTATTTAAACTTTGAACACGTAGTATTTTAAGTGATCGTAAAAAAAAAAACTGGGGAAAAATATTAATTGTTTTAAACTGTTTTCATTTGTTTCTGCGTGAGATTACAAAAAAAAAAACAAAATTAGCTTTATATTTTTCACTTTTATAATTATATAAAATAGACTCTACGACACAAATTTTATAAAGTGAAATTTTTGATGAAAGATAAAAGTGTCGTTATTAAATTAAAAATGTAAAGTTAAATATTATTACAAAGGATAGACTTAAAATGAACTTTCATGATAAATAACTCTTACATTCGGTATTTTACGAGGAATAGCTGATGTTTCACATGTTCATTAGTATAGTGGATTAATTATGTACAAAAACCGACTATATCGTTCATACAATTAAGATGAAAATTGATTAACTCCTCGCTGTTATAAGTTATTGATGTATCGTGTAATGACGAAGGTTGAAGTTTAATCAAATAGCGTTGTTTTCAGTTCGTAAATGCATTGTCAGATAAATTTAAACAGGTTTTGGTGGTTGTCTGACTTGTTAAAATGGTTGAAAATTTATAATTATCGCATCTATTTAAGATAGCTACACTATTATTTATTCTCCTCTGTCTCTGTGGTTCAGTAGTGTAAACAGTCGACTGCTACGCTATTGGTTCCGAGTTTGAATCCCAGTGGGTCGGAACTTTGTGTTGTTTGCAAGACGCAGTGTTACGCTTAGCGGTCTTGCGACACAAGATCCTTCAATCCTACTGTAGGGCTGACTCAATGTGTGTCGTGATTATGATTATTAGAATATGAAGGATCATTCATCAAATTATCTTAATTCGAAGGCTTTGGTACTGTGCGGGGACTAAGCTACGATAAACGTACAATATTAGGCAAACAGGCAGTGGTTTAAACCGCTGCACCGCAGTGGCTGTCTATTGATTACTTGTGTTTAAATAAACAAACTGTTTCAAGGTTTGTATTTGTGACCAGACTGTTTTGTGTAATTTTGAAATAAGAATTAAATCATTTTATAGGTGGCAAATCTGCGTGCGAAATTGTTTGGGTTGGTATCAAGACGTTTCTGTTTCTGCAGTGTAGCAGTTCGCTGTGTTTCGGTTCGAAGGATTGGAGAGCCAGTGTAATTACTGCCACAAGAGGTATAATACCTTAATCTCTACATAAGCATAGCATTGGCAGTGCTTTTGAAGGTCCATGCATCGAGGGCATCGTTGTGTCAATAGGCAGTGGTATTACTTTCCATAAGGTGAACCATCTACTCGCCTACCCATGATTTTGTATTTAAAATATACACAGTTAGGTCATAAGTATTGTCACACAGTAAAAACTTTTCTTTTAGAATGCTGGCCACAAAAAAGTTTATTGAATTCGAATTTCGAATTGTTCATGAAAATAAAAATGTATACTTTTTAGAATTTTACTCATTTTTAAATATGGAATGGACGCTTAAAGAAGACCGTGTTGCAGTTATTGCATTGCATTGTTGCGGTTACGCGCCAATTCAAATTTTTGACACACTGAAAATTTTTAATATAACCAAAAGAATCGTTTATCGTACCATCAAACGATACACTGAAGACTCTAGTGTAGATGACAGGTCAAGAAGTGGTCGCCATCGGTCTGTTAGGACTCCAGCAGTGATAAAAGCTGTGAAGGCGCGAATTCAAAGAAATCCCAAACGTAAGTAGAAACTGTTGGCCCTTCAGATGGGATTAAGCAGAACCACGGTGAAAAGGGTGTTAAATGAAGACTTAGGGCTGAGCATATCGAAACAGGACATCGTTTGAATGCTCGTCTAATGGACCTGAGACTGAAGAGATGCCGCGCTTTGTTGAAGCGGTACGCAGGAAAAAAAAATCGGGAAATTCTTTTTTCGGATGAAAATTTTTTACCGTAGAAGAGAGCTACAACAAACAAAATGATAAGATGTACGCACACAGTAGTGAAGAAGTGAGTAACCGTATTCCGCGTGTCCAACGAGGTCATTTTCCATCCTAGCTCATGGTATGGTTGGGAGTTTCTTATTGGGGCTTAACAGAGGTACATTTTTGTGAGAAAGGTGTAAAAACGAATGCAGTTGTGTATCAAAATACAGTCCTGACGAACCTTGTGAAACCTGTTTCTCATACCATGTTCAATAACAGGCAATGGGTATTCCAACAAGATTCGCTGGCCACACAATCCACAAGACTGGCTGACTTCATCCAGCACGAAGACTGGCCCTCCTCCAGTCCAGATTTGAATCCGTTAGATTACAAGATATGGCAACACTTGGAGGAAAAGGCGTGCTAAAAGCCTCATCCCAATTTGGAGTCACTCAAGACATCCTTGATTAAGGTAGCCGCCGATATTGACATGGACCTCGTTCGTGCTGCGATAGACGACTGGCCGCGCAGATTGAAGGCCTGTATTCAATATCACGGAGGTCGTTTTGAATAAAATTTAGTGTCATAAGAATCCATGTTTTGTTAAGTTCATTTTGTTATATAAATGGTTACATAATGAATAAACTTGTTGCAATTATTTTATATTAAATATGTGACAGAATTTATGACCTGACTAGGTATATTGTTTGTGGTCAGACTGGACTAAATGAAGATGTAACTATATTTTATACCTCTTTTTTATTTAGTGACTCACTAAATTAGTATGTACTTAAGCAAGTTACTTTTAACTCATAGTTTTTGTTTTTCTAAATATTTTGATGTCGTCATCTTGAAGGAAAACACGCAACATCTTCTACAAAACTTTTCTTTTTTTTCTGTATTTCATCAAATTAAGAAAATATTCCAGTCTCATTCATCCGAAAACGTAATATATTACGTTACGTACGTACGTACGTACGTGGGTTATAACCCATAAACACCATGAAACCATAATAAAGCGGCGACCAAAGAAAATTCCATTGTTCATAAAATTATAACGGCATGATTGTTATGGCAAAGCAATTAATACGAGTATAGACGTATCGTTTTATTTATTTATTATATTTATTCCCTTTTTAACAATGGATCCGCCACAAAGGGCACATAATTAACGAATCCTTTTCTTTTCATAATTCGCCTTATATTTTTATTACCGAGGGTAAATATCGAGCCTTGCCCTAGAGAGAAGCTATAAAGAAGAATTATTATGTGGCCACTCGAACGGTTAATGGGTTAATTTACTTCTTAACAATGGAGGTCTTATTGAAATGAAATTTGGAAGTGTAAAGGAAATCTGGGCCTTTTCCTGTATTGCTGTTCATAAATAAAATACAGCTGTGTGGGTCAAACACAATCATAGGAAAAAGGTGTAAAAGGAATTATGGTTAAGAAGGAAAGATTATAGTGGATATTAAATTGGATGGAAATGGAATGGAGGGTTAGAGATATATTAAATCTGGATTTTTACTAAGGCATGAAGCTAGAAAAACATGTGAATTATTTTAACTTCTGTATGCTTCCTTACACTTAAAAAATGGAAAAATACTAAGTCATTTAAATTTTTTAAGCTAAATACCAATAATAATGAGTTACCTGGAGAATTGTGTTTTAATAATAAAGCCGTTGATATTGAGAACACGCACTTACAAATGACTTTTTTCTCAAGTATTTATTTATGGTTGTGTAGCACCAGTCAAAACTTTTCGTTTCAGTATTTAACGAACCTGTCGATACCTCAACTCCGGTCTTCCGGATATTAAATAAGAAAGCATATGCGGACGCTTTTTCTAGAACAACCACAGGGTTGTTCCAGCTCAGGAAACGCCGCGGGTGATCGTTAGTGCGCCCATGTATTGCCTGAGATACGTATCGAGGGGAAAAAATCAGAGCGAAATCTAAATATTGCCTTTGAAAGTAGACATTTTAAAGCAAGTTTTGATTGCAATACATGTTTATGAAGGTTCTTCCTGGCGAAGGGTAATTAGTGAATTCTATAAGAAAACAAAGTATGTAAATTAGAAATGATCAAGACACAAATTTTGTAAACATAATGATTAAAGAATATCAAAACCAGTTAAATGATCTTAATAATGCTTAAACATTCAAGGTTAAGCTAAATTGACTTTGAACTGTAATAAAATATTTTATGCAAATAGTTTAAATTCACTATGCAATTAAAGGAGAATTAGTTTTGGCGAGTAATAATATGGACGCAGTTTTCTATTCAGCTCCCTACAATGGGTACAATACAAATGCTTTCACCATTACTATTACAAAGCAAACATTGTTAAATACGCTAACGTAGCTAGCAATCAAGCAGTTGACATGAATGGGACAAAGGCCAACTCACACTTGTCATATATTTCTAGTAAATCCATAACATAATGGAACTGAATTAACTTAGTATATAAAACCTATCAAACATTAGTCAGTTTTTAGGGGTCCGTGTTCAAAAGGTACCAGCGGAATTTTATTACAATGCCTTCGTTATTCGTCCGTATGTCTGTTTTACAATGGGCTGTACCTCATAAACCAGAATAGATTATTGAAATTTTACACAGACTACCATTGCTGTTGTAGCAACAAAATTTGAACAATTATTTTTTGCGTCATTCAAACGATCACTATCTAGTATGTGAGTTTAACTCGCTTCTTGCCGGTTTATAGTGAAATGAGATTACGACGATAAATGATTACAAACAAAATGAAACACCAAATTCATTATGCACACATCACTGACATCGTAATCTCCATACTAAAAGTCAATTTAAAAATTATTCCTTTTATGTTAAAGTTCTAAGCATTACGACTTCTTCTTGGCTTTGTTTAGTTATTTTACTGTAGGCTGTTCCCTTTAGTACTGCTGACAATTGTGCGTGAGTGAATAGACGCGTCAACATCTACTATTGTGTCACGCAGAAAAAAAGTTAAGCTTAATGCACGTCGTTTATTTTCTTAATTGACGGGTAAGAATGTAGACAGGTCAGAAGGGGTGGAATACAAAGGATTGTAAAGCGTCTTTGTTCTAAAAAAACGTAAAATCCTTGTTTTAATGTATATTTTGATAAAATGAATTGGTTGATTGGTTGGTTGAATTAAATTTGTTTAATGCATCTTTGAATTGCATTTAGGTACATGCTACAGGAATGAAAATTATTTATATCGAAACATTCAAGATAATTTGATAAATTATTGAGATTCAAACCAAAATCATTTCCAATTGGAATGTATTAATTAAATAAACATCTACATTCAATTTAATTAACCATTATTATCTCATTGCTGATTTCCTTGTTCTTATCCCTTTCGTTTGAAATAACTTTATCACTTCAATTAATTGGAACATCAACATTTTAAACGAAATATTTGGTGAAGTATTTTAGTAAAATTTCCGGTATTCGGTACTGTTATGGATTATTAAGATCTTTAAACCATAAACAAGACGGTAAATTTTGTTAATTACTTATAAGGTTTACTTGGAAAAGCGCTGAGTAATAATGAAACTACAAATTCTTCTTTAGAACTGAGCCCGATCGCTCACACGCCCCGCTTGAATTTATTAATCGCCACCAACATAATAAAGGCGGTTGTTAGTAGGAAATTTTCTCATGGAATATTTTGTATTAAGTAGAATTTCTATTTTACTGACCCATTTTTTTCAACACAAAAACAACTTTTTTTGTGTCAGTTGATCTGATCAATGGAAGCGAACTCAAAAAATAAAAGAAAATACACAAAGAAGATTACATAATACTTATTACTTACTTGCAAACAATGCAATTGAAAATTTATGCCAAAAATCTCGGTAAACAATACCAAGACAGGTAAGGCTCAACAACTTACCAACAGTAAAAAAGGAAACATCGGCTAGATTTTTATCTCATATAGCTTTTAAAATTTCATGAAAAATCCTGTATCAAAGTAGTATTGTTTTTGGTTTTTAATTAAAAGCAGAAAAATCCTTACAAAATACGAATTGTTGAATTGTTACAGTTATCTACGATCGTAAAACCCTTGCAAACAGCCCTTCTTCTTTAGGCAGGCGATTTTTAACTCGTCCACTGCATAACAACGAGGCCCTTTACCGGAGCATTCTCATGGAAAATTCTATGCTGACAGCAACAAAGTTATCACCCTTCCTCGTAACTGTCGTAAACAGGTAGTTTTAATGGCTCCACCTTAATTTATACTAAAGCTTTTTTCAGAATGAATTTCCATGTCTTTCCGACCGCGTTTTGTTACGCTTAATTTCTGATGTAATATTAAAAGAGATAATACCTATGACTAACACTTTTTTTTGGGTTCCGTACCCAAAGAGTAAAAACTAGACAATATTTCTAAGCCTCCGCTGTCCGTTGGATGTCTGTCTGTCAGCGGGTTTTGTCTCATAAACCAATAACTAGACTTGAAATTTTCAGAGAATATCTATTTCTGTTGCTGCTGTAACCACTGTTAAAATATTATTTACTTGTAACAAAATCTTATTGATTTGAGACTTGTAACGCCATCTGTTGTTCATCTATGTAATGTTTACTAAAGGATAAAAAATAATTTAGTCTATTCGTAACTGCCATTCGTGTTTCAATTGGTTATGGGCCCAAAAACATAAATAAATTAATAATTAAACGAGGAGTTCATAAAAGACACGTTATTTTTATATTTTTGATTGTTCTACTTAATATACGAAATTATGTAAAAAGTGAATTTATTATTTAATCTTGTACTATGGCACGGAACCCTTCACGTGCGAGTTCGAGTCACACTTCCCGGATTTTTTTAGGGTTGTGTGGTGAAATCGATTAAAAATATTTTGTTTCTAATCTGACATCCAAAACAAGTTTTTATGTAATAAGTATTTCAATAATATATTATCTTGTGACTGAAAAATTTACTATAACACATCCGTTTATGAAGTCAAGTTGCAAAAAATTCAAATATTTTTAATGTCCAATTTGCAAAGCTCAGTTTTCACGATAGGTTTAAATGCATCTCATGTTACTAAACTTGCTACAAGCATCGCACAGGGATCGTCCTTGTAGAGGTACGTAAACACAATACCCTGCAATTAAATTGTCAGGTGCAACACTTCCTATATGACCCGGGGGTTCAGTGCAAAGTGCTGCATTGTGATCCTTCATGTTGTAAACGTTTAAATGTATATTGTTTGCTTGAGTGTACTTAAAAACATCATTCTACGTATTCTTATGTGGAAATGCAAATGTATTTTTTTTTGAGTGTGTTATATCTTTATAGGAATTTAATGTAGTTTTTTTAATATTACACTTTTTGTATTTTAAATATCTTCCATTGGACTATGATTTAAGAGAGGTGCTAAAATTCTAAAAGTTAATTTGTAGTTTGTGGAAAACTTTGAAGATATAGAAACATGTGAGTTTTTTCATCAAATCGGTGCAGTGACTGGGATTTTTTTTGCATTAAAATACCACTGTATTTCTGAAAGCTAGTAAGACTGACTTAGTTCTTTAAAGCTTATGTATGTGCAGTTGATAACAGGACTATTAGATTCCTTTAGTTCAATTATCAAACCAATACCATGTTTAAAAATAGATTCTTAATAAAAATAGCCACGTCACGTCCCAGGTGACCGGCCCCGCTAACGGGGACGTTGGGAAAATTTGTTGCAACGTCCCCGGCGGCCCCGGCAACGTCATTCAACGGGGATGTTGAAACAGATTTAGTGTCATGGTCCCCGGTACTTCTTTTAACGGAGGAGATGTCATGGAACGCCAAGAGCCCCGCATAGGAGGGCACATAACGTCTGTACCTTGCCCATGTAGAGTGTCGGAATTACAATATAAAATACAATACGGCTTTCAAATCCTTCAAACCGAAACGCAGCGAACTGATTCAGGGCAGAAATAAGAAGTATTCCTTGAGAATAGACTTCAATATATTTACAAATAGAACACATTTTTTTTTTGAAAATTTTATTGTAGAAATATAAATCAATTTTTATTTTAAGTAAATTACATGGTTAAGTACATTTAGTTTATTAAACAAAAACAATATTCCACAAGTAAGTAGAATACTATAAAGAATATAAAAAGTATTATACTATTATGAATGTACCTAACAGCTTCCCCGTTAAAGGAAGTACAATGACAATGACAGTAAAATCTGTATCATCCCCGTAGAATGACATTGCCAGGGCCGCCGTGAATGTTGAAACAAATTTTCCCAACTTCCCCGTTAGCTTAGCTGGGCACGTTGATACGATTTATTCCATTCAAATATGAGAATCTAATACCGGTGGTATTCGTTTGTATTTGATTTTGTCATATTTTTTTAATTCCGAACCCTATACCTGATCCACTAATTTGTTGATTGTTGAGTTTTAAATGCATATTATATAAAAGACGTAAATAGTAAGTTAAAGCAAAGAGAGAATGTGAACATTGCATAATGTGTTCAACAGTATCTGCAAATCTACAGAAGCTGCCCGCATCAACACTACCCGGCTATTGTTTGCAACCTATCTTATGAGATAAATTCATTCTACTACTAAATTAAACCTTATAACTAGTGTGGCAAGGTAAAAATCCCAATGCAATAACTCTACCTGTAACCGGCGTACGTTATTCTGATAAAATTCTGCATTGAATAGTTATTCGAGATGTGGAAAACTCATGTTTGGGATTTGTATCTAAAGTACTGTATTAAGTTTGGTATTGTTGACGTTTGTACGTCAGTTCGTTATGTATGTTTAAAAACACGATGAAAAAATACTCTGACACTTTTGGTTGAAAACTGATTAAGGTAACAAAAATTCTCGTGTAAAACTGTGTTTTTAAAACGAAGTTACGAAATGTAGTGATAGACTATTTCTCTTTGGTGGTTAAATAAATTCATGATCACTATTGTTTACCCTGCATTTATTTCGGATTTCAAGATGATAAAAAAAATGTGTTTATTTTTGAGTTCCCCTGGTGAAGTTAAACTTATTATAATTAATTCCTAATAGAACATTGATTAGGTGCATATTATTAAAACGCGATTCTTATGTAGTTTGGACAGATAAAACATATCTGCGAACTAAAACATGAACCTTACAGTGGAGAGTAGAAATGAATACAATCTGCGTTCAACAAAAACAACTGAAAACCTATGGTTCTGACGTCGAAAACAATTCTATTATTCCGTTGATTTTTCAAACAGTGTAAAACAGATAAAAGCTTTACAAATAAAACCAAGTGAAACCGACTTGTTGAGCAGTACTATTCATTGTTACATTTTGTAGTACCATCCTTAAACTTTTATTAAGAAAACCGTCGCATGTTAAAACTTTATCGCAGAATTCTCTGAACGCTATCCATTGATTCTGATTAATGCTGATTTCTGCAGCTGAATGCGGAAAGCCAGCGGTGTAGAGTTAACCAATCAAATGGAGTTTGTCGTTGCTGTGTAGGTGGTTTTATTGTTAGGGTGCGGTACGTCGAATCTTCTCTCTATTCGCTGTCAGATTTAACAGAGTCCGCAAAAACCACGTCCTCTCGTGCGATTGGAATCTAACACAGATATTACCTGCACTTAATATGAACAGTAACATGTTCGGAGTTCCGCAATTTGTCAAGTACGTTATTTGAGAATAGAGAGAATGAAATTGAGCTCATTTTAAGAAATCTAACAATTCTTTTATGTTCCCGCATTGCAGCGGAGAAGTAAATTTAGTATATAAATATAGGTAAATATTATGTTTTGCTACTTTACTGTATCAAATGACATATGTAACTATATCCACCACAAAATATACTCGTATTTCGATAGATATTCGTATATATCGATAATAAATACAGTATTTAAAATAAAAAGTTTGATATAACAAGCGTTTTTAATTTTAAAATGTTATTAACGTTTCCAATCTGAATGGACCTACTTAAATAATATTTTATGATTTCGATACAATACGGCAAAGTTGGTGTTTGTTTTTGCATTACAATTTCGTAACCTGTGTTCTATTAAGTTAATTAAAGCATTGAAAGAGCTTCAGAAATGCGCCAACTCAAACAAAAAGATAATAAATCACGATCAAGTACAATAAAATAAACTGTCCAATCAAATTTGATTATATTTCCAATCACTTTTATATTTTTTATAACCGTTAGAATTGATTGTATTTCCAATCCCAAATGTATAACCGTTAAAAGTAAATTTACTCTTAAACGTTTCTCTTGCTTCAATATTAGTCATTCGAAAAAAATAGCCAAGCATTACTGTACCATTTGTAAAACATAGGACTACACTGGTCGTATCCACCGCAAGTCTGGGTCAGCATTTTTCACAAATTGTTATCTATTTACGGCCACAAAGGATTCTATTTTCTATCGACCACAAATATTGTACAGAAGTGCTATGAAATGTCAACGTGAATTACTATTGGTGACAATAATAGATAGGGATATTTCACTATTCTCGTGTTGCAAGTATTCTACTTTTTTTAAATCTGAATTTGAAGGAATATTCCTTCCATCTTAACTGTATTTATTGAAAACTTTATTTATTTGTAGTTAATACATGTTTAAATGGTAACAATGCATTAATATCCTTACAACGCGAGTCTATCACCGTCATCACCAAACCTTCAAAAATCTATCATCATCATAAACATAAGTTACCATAAAGCATTGGTAAATTAGTAACTATTCTTTTTGCTTCATTATTCCGCTTATAATTTACGACGATCGTGATCCGATAAACGATACTCGAGTTATCGTTGGACATACATTTTTAAATACATACAAACATACGTACATACAAACGCTGAATAGGACCAGTAGACTCTGAGATGTTAACTCGCTTTGCTCGCTCGTTCAATGATGATACAAATAATGATGTAATGTGTAATTTCTCTTTGATTCTTTTATTTGATTTTCAGACAATATCAAATTAATAACATTAAATATTTTTATAACTATAATGGATTTTTTGGCGTATTTCATTTTTTATTTATTCAGTATATAAAATCATATGTACCAAAATTTTACTGATAAAAATGAGTTAAATAGCTCTACCCATTAATAATATTGTGGTATCTTTGTGACTACAACAAAGTCACACACACACGTCTTGATCACGTCATGTACGTCTTGATTGCTAACATAATCTTCTCTGGGATTTCCAGGTTGATTTACGTGTGACATAGTCAGGGTTGGTTCCTCTTTTCTTTTCTCTTCCGTGAAGCAGTTCGCTGGGTTTCGGTTTGAAAGATTGGAGAGCATTTTTTACCAGCATGAGATACCGGTATAAACTCTTAACCTCTTCATAAGAAACGCGTTAGGGGTTCTCTTGGCATTCTAAAACCTCAATATTAAGGGCATAGTCGTGTCAAAAGGTGGTAACACTTTCCATTAGGTGAATCATCTGCTTGTTTGCTTATTAAGTATTAGGATGTGTTTAGATGAGGCAGCTTATAAATTTGCCGCAATCGTTCTAAATTAGAATAGAAAAATCTCGTTTCTCAGTGACAGCGGCGGCGGTGGGCAGGCCCTACGTCCTCTCAACCGACATTATTACGCTATCACATTGTATTAGGTCCAGAATTTATCGCCCGTACTCGTCCTCAAGCCATTTTACCCTTGGCAGAGAACAGCGGTTTTCTTTCAAACTCATAAAATCACAGCTCCAAGAAGATACTTGGTCCATACTTAAAGAATAATAGTAGTGAAATCTATCTAAACTCGATGTAAGCAGAGGAGTTTAAAAAGAAAAAAAAACTCTTAATAAATATATTAATTCAATATTACTTACCAAAACTTTGTAACGATTCTAATTTTTCTAGAATTATGTTAAATAAACTGAATTAAAAAACAATGAGTCTGGCTTAATGTCATTGTTCTATCGATTTTATTCCTGGAACAAATTAAATGGCTCTTTGACGTTATAATGATCTATTAAGCTTAAAATTTGACGCAAAACGAAAAGCCTATAATAATGAAATTCATTATGAAAAATCCTTTATAGCTTCAACATTGGGACCGAGTCGGTCGCGCCTTTTATGTTTCTCTACATAATGAGAAAAGTGTCATTAATTTCAGCCTTTAAATACCTACCGGTTAATAAATGAGGTGAGCGAATCAGTTTTAATTTAATCTGCAGTTTAATGGTATTATAGTATTATAATAGAAGCAAAATTCATATTGGATATTCGGATATTCATAATCTTATTTGTGGTTTTATATCGCTGTGGTTATATTGTGTTGCTCTTTTTTGCAATGTCAAAATTATACGGCAGATTGTCTGCTGAGACTTATAAACCTTTGTGTTGTAAAAAGCTTAAGTTCGTTTCAGTCTGCTTTTCAGGGTTTCTTCATGGTTTGTTACATAGAAAGTGACATCAGAAGCCAGTTACTGAGCATCTGCTATGCATCCGTCTGTCCGACCGTTCGTTCGTCAGCGGGCTTTACAATTATCTCATGAACCGTAATGGATAGACGATTGAAATTTAAAAAAATAATTTAAATTAAAAGTTTGTATTTTTAGTGTCGGTGTTGTAAGAAAAATTTCAAATTTAATATACTTATAGGATGAATAAGGATCACATTGGTGCGAATGCACCATCTAATCTGCACTAAATGCATAATTATATGCTGATCAATATGATTTTGTATGTAGAATCTCTCCGCAATGCTGCCGCTGCTCACGCATCTTCAAATTCAACCCAGCAAGTGACTTGAACTTGAATTGTCAGATAGCATGCATGCGATTATTGCAAATCTAAAAAAAAAATCAATTGCAATTGAATGAAAATCTGAATAGTTTTATCTCAGGAAGGGAAGGGAACTTCAGATTCTAGATCTCTTATTTAACTGCACGGTTGTTAATTATCACTCCGATAGGTCCCGGAATTACTTCTCCCTCACTCGACTGTGACTATTCTGTTTAACTTTGAATTCATTACAAGTTTTTCAATTTGAGTACTTAGCGATCTATTTCTACTTAGTGTTCATGTTTTTCACTTGGTAAATTTGAAAATCGCTCAACTTTTTAATACTACTATGAATCAATAGTTTTAAATAAAACAGTGGATATTGTTGTTTAAATAATACGTTTATAAATGCCTAAAAAGCATTACAATATTCAGTCATAAATGCTTTGTTCACAGACGGTTTTATTGCAATCCAGTATTAAATCAATATTGATAGTATTGATGTTATTTACAAAACTTTTTAGGTTCCGTACATTTGAATGAATAAACGGAAATCTGATGGAATCAATTTGTTGTTTGTGTCCGTTTGTCAAGACTCTTTTTCTCAGGAACTCGTCGCGGTATGAAGCTGAAACTAATATTTATGTTTGAAATCCCTTGGTGCAGTGACAAAATCAACGCAATGGAAAGATGCGGTCGTTTATGCTTTGTCTTTGCCGCATATTTTGATATTCTCAAGTTAATCAAAAGTTTTAGGATACTTGTCATAGAGCAAAGGTGTAGTAAAAATTAATATATAAAAATCTAAGAACCCACGTTTTTAAATGTCCTAAAATTAAGAAAATAAGCCTACGGGGCTGAAAGAGGGGCCACTCAAAACGTATTTTATAGCTATATATTTTTGAAAGCTATTTTAATACCTACATGTTTGTACGGAACCCTAGGCACGCGAGTCCAACTCGTCCTTGACTATAAACGCGAATAAAATCGAACTTTATAAATTTAACACTGTATTTACTATCGATATATAAGAACATGTAGATCATCTGAAAAGTAAAGTGTCAAAACATAATACTCATATTTTTAATTTTTATTTTATTTAAGGTTTTAATGTGATATTGATAGTGTGAAAGTCCTTCATTGCTACAATAATAAAAAAAGATGTTGTATTTCATTTCTACATCTGTCTAGTTGCACCACAATTGGGGCACACCCGCCACTCTGTCGCACCATTGCAACTCCTGTTCACCAGGATCAACAGTGGCGTCCTTAAATCGAATAATTAACAAATAATGCAGATGTGCAATGACGCACAGGTTGTGCGCGGACACCCTACTGGCTGTCTTAGGACCAGCAACGAAGAAATTGTAGATAGTAAGAAAGGGGTTTCAGACTTCCCTCTCAGCAAAGCGGAGCACTGGAAACGGCCCAAAAGCTAAAGGGATATGTACCACAAGTATAAACAATGTGGTTTTACCTTTATGTTGAGGATCGTATCTCAATTCGCATCAGAAGACTTTAAACTAACTTCTTGTATAAATTTCGAACTGTGGCATTTCTTTCCTGATGTAATTTTCTGTATTTCTTTGAAGCATTCTTGTAACCTGCATTAGTGAGTCATGTGGTAGAGTTTGAACTTTAATAGAGTATCAGTTGATTTGCAACGAAAATAAAGGTAAGTTTCACAAAACGCTGGATGTATCGTTCAAATATTATATTCAGATAAACGCACACGCCCGCATATTGCCGTTAGCAAAACTTAGCGTCACAAAGGAAATAAATATTATTCGGTCTGACATTTATTTTGGCAACATCTAAAACACTTTGGAACCTTTTCTCCGTATACCGATGGGATTAGCTCGAATCCCTCTTTCTTTACTTTGAACAAAAAACTGAAACCTTTACAAGTGTCTTGTCAAAGGGTTTCCTCGTGGTACGTGATTGAACTTTTATACGCGTTATTTGGAGACTTTTATCGCCTGTGTACAAATTTATTCCATCTTCCTTTGTGCGACTTGGTTTCGAGTTAAATTACTTTGAAAACAAAAATATTTCCCCATTGGATTGTGCGCCTCTTACGGTCATATTTGGAATGGTTAAATATATTCGACGGAAACGTTAAACGTGGCCAACTTCCATAAGATTCTAGGATTTGTATGGAAAAGGTTATGAATATAAAACATTTTTTAAATATTACTTTGTAGTTACAAGATCCAAAAGTCGTCTTCAATGTTTATATTTAACAAATAAATCCTTATTTTACTAAAAAACCTTAAGGCTTTTTATCCTTTATGTCCAACGTCCTTATTTTGATTTTTCAGCATCGTGATGTTCCACAATCTAGAAAATAGACTAAATTAAGCCAAAAAAAGACAAAGATATGACTTCTTGCTAAGATACATAAACCTCAAAGTGGCTCAGTAATCTATATAATGACAATACTTACTATTGTTATACTCAAGGAAGATAAACCGTTTATTTAAAGAATATCAATGGAGCTCGTTAGCCTGGGAATGACGTCATTACGTTGAAACACGCACAAGTAATTTGAACGGACACACTGTTCGCGAAGGTACTGTAAAGCCATTGTGGATTATTTACTCGCACGGCGGCCTCAAACAACGAGCTTGCAGCATTTGCAATTAAATAACCCTTGAAACATCAGAGGTAAAGTTCAAATTTGGGGGTCGCGACTGAGCAAAAACTTTTTGAACCGACGGAGTTTGCTTTGAATTATGTCGCCGGTTGATGAATGAGCGTCTGTTTGTTCCGCTTTCAATTACGTGGCTCGTTTCGTGGATCCTAATTTATGGGGTATAGAGTTCAAAATCATCTAAAAGTTCGCTCGGTGTGATGTTCGGGAATTAAGATCGACTTGCAAGGTCGAAGATCAATATCTCATCTCGAAGGAGTTAAGTTTCAAATGCGTTTGATTGCTCCGGCAGTCATTTGATGCTTTCCGTTGATGTATGAATTCGTAAACAAATTAATTATTTCCTCACGAAAATAAGATCAGTGTATTTGATTTCGTTTCCGTTGGAGAATTCGTGATGAAATGGATTTACAAAATCTCGACACAAAGTAAATAATTTTACTTTTTTAGGTGCTTTTTCATTCGTCAATTACTCTGCGATTTGTCAGTGTAAAAGTGAGATCGTTGTTGCGGGTCGTAAAATTTACGCTAAATTTAATGAAGTCTGTCCATTCATTTGGATAGGATTGATGTGGATTTAGATATGCTGAGAATCGTAAAAATTGCTGAGTTATTGCAAGGGTATAATAATGAAGCTAATGATAGCATATTATGCAACGAATCGAAATCAATTTGTTAATGCAAATTTGACAGTCATTTTAATGTAGTAAACTTGTAAAGAACAATGTTGTTTAGTTATCAACTCTTGAATAATGGAATGATTTTGAGTATATTTCTCATTTAGCTTTTATTTACGCCTTATAAGTGAGTGGAATGGTTGAGGACATGGTTACTCAGTTTGTTACGTGCCTTGGATCACCGACCGACCCGACCCAATAGGTTGAGGATTCGACTCTCGGGTTACCGTAAGGTGTAGCTGCAATGTTTCTCAATGTGCCCGGATAGTAGCTACAGATTCGCAACCTGTCACATTGGGACTGAACATAAACATGCGAAAAGCGACCTCTGCCAATCCTTCTCGCCTCGACTACGGCGTGAGTTAGTTTATGGGATGTTTGAAAAAGTAGAAAACAGTTTTCATCATGGTAATAATGTAGTGTAGTATGTACTGAAGTAGCGAAGTGGTTCGGGGTTCGTGTATAGATTTTATCGAGGTCTATCGAACAACGCAACTTTAACTAATTTAGGACATTATTTGCATGTAATGAAAAACTATAAAATAATTTTTCCGTTAAAAGCCTAGCCAAAATAGTGGCATGTATAGTTGACTATTTGACCTGTAAGTTATCGCGTTACGTTGCGAGTTATATAAGCTAAAGTAATGTATTGGAAGAAAAGTGCCGTAAATAAGTTTTTTTGTTATGAAAATAGTTTTTCGAAGTTCAAAAGTTTTAAATTGCGACATCGCTAACACTTCGTAAGAGATATTCTTGCATTGCACCCAAACTTTCGATAAACTTTATCAGTTTTTCAAAATTGAGTTACGAGAATTTCGTTTTCAAGTTTTCATGGAAGTTAATCTAGGTTTTGAAAGACTAATCAACTCACAGTCTGTTTAACCTATTTCTAACCAATTATTTTGTTTAGAAAATTCTAAATTTTTTTGTTCTATATTATTAGTAATATTGACATTTTATATACTAAAAGAAACGAAACTTTTTTAAGGTTTATTATAAATAATACGACCAAATACCAAATTCGCTGATATTTAATATGTGATGTCCACAAAAAAAACGTTTATCTTAGGAAAAGAAAAATCTGTTTTTTTCTAATCAAAATATTTTGAAACTAAATCTTGCATACAAAACAAATGTTTGTAGATAGACTGAAATTGGTTTAACAGTGATTTATTGGCAGCGAAAGTAAAATAGAAATATGATAAGCATGCTTGCTCATAAATTTTAAGGTCTAGCCTTTACACAGATAGTTTAAAAACAAATCATAAATATTATGATGAACGAATGTGTACATGGTATGATTTAGAGGCATTGTTTCGTTTAGTTATTATATGTTTATTGTTCAACATGTTCAGATCGAAAATGTATAGCCAGAACTGCTTTTCAAGCGGTGAAGATCATAGAGTTAGACCGCAGTTTGACTTTTACGTTGTCTATAATTAGTACATCAAATTAATATTAAAATTCATCATTGAACAAGTTATTGCTTTAGGCGATATCTTATCACACACATATATTTGAAATATTTTTTTGGTTTTCAGGCAATTAATTTTAAAAACCGCAACAATCTGCAATTAAGAAGTCCTGCCTAGATATAAACGTCAACAAGAACGACGTTACAAAGTCGCTAATTCAAAACCAAGCTTATGTCGTTTTTCTATTTTCGGTATATGAGTTCAAAACACCACTTTTTATTTCCTTCCTCCGCACGCCACGGGCTTGTCACGGTATCACAAATTCATCGGTCCATATGCTAACGGGTAGGCAAACGAAAGCAGGTCTTATGTTGAAATTTTAAAGTTGATAATGCAATGATCGGGCCTCAATAGCGGTATTTATGCTAGCTATGTGTGCGTTCAATACATCGTATCAAACTATGCGGGACAAATAACGTCGGTTTCCTGCACTAGTTAAAAGTCCTTATCCAAAGTTTTTGAAATGGGCACTCTAAAATAATAGGCGCCTATTCAAAGCCAAGGTCAGGAAAGGAAAATTCCGAGACTTCTTTTGGTAATCATTTAAGTGCTATCAAGTCTTTTGCGTTTCCTTTTCGGTGTTTTATCATGAAGCATATTTTGTGCTATTAATGAGTTTTCGCTTCCATTTGTCTTTCATATTTTCCTTAAAAAAACTGAAATCTTTATTTTAAAAAATCGTAAGACTAGACATGTGAAATTCCATTGGATTAAACTTTGCTTTGCTTGTATAAATGACCTAAGCACACACAGAGTTCAAGGCAGAATTGACACTTCGTTTGAAGTGGGTCAAACGATTACATTCATAGTGCGTGACGTCCGGATATTAGTACATTTGTACCAACAATAGCACGTTGCAATGAATATAACCATTACAATAATAAAATAATGTAATATCGTAAGTGTTGACTTTTCAATTTATTATTTTCCAATATCAAGATTCCGTGTTTCATGAATTATTATAAAATAATGATATACTTAATTAATTATAATTTTCATTTAATACTATGATTTGTAAAAAAACTTGTATTATTTTAGATAAAATTATTAACTTATTATATTTGTGCTTATCTTTGTGATAAAAAGGTTTAAAGGTGCATTTCGTGGTCTACTGGTGTTGCGTGTGATGGTATTTTGATTCCAGTAAATAATTTAACTGATAACAAAGTATTTCTTGAAATAAATTGCTTGTCAGCAGCAATAACTATGCTAAAAACAGGTTCACAAAACCTAAAATTTTATCTTACGTAATACGGTTCAGTTACCCACATGGCCCTTAGTGAAGTAGCGCGAAGTAGTCGTTTACCGATTAATTGAGTAAATTGAGTAGTTGTTGAGGCAGCCTCGTTAACTACGTGAAAGTGCTAGAGAATATATCCGATATCCGATACGCCTAAGAATAAATTCAAATTTAAAATCAAAGCCAAAATTCTTGGACTTGTATTTTATTAGACAAGTTTAATTTATTTGAAATTTTACCATTTGTGATTTTTGCATAAGCGAAGGTATAGGTTGGAAATAATATAATATTGCTGTTGTTGGTAAAAGGGGAAGGTCATTTCAATAGTTTACAGTACAAGCTTTTGCCCGCGATGGTTCTCATAGGATTTATTGACACAACGATGCCTATGATGAGAGCACTGCCAATGCATTGCTTATGTACAGATAAAAAGATACCTCTCGTGCCGGTAATTAAACTGGCTCTCCAATCCTTCGAATCAAAACACAGCGCACTATTTAACGGCAGAAATACCTCCATCTAACTAAAATTATTGAAATACTATTTCAAACGCTATAAATATCTATACCATATAGGTACACACATACATAAATTCTAGGGCTACATACCTGTGTGCCGCTACCACTGCGCTTTGCCGCAAGCTCGTTAAACTGAAAAAATGTTTACATACGTTAAAATACTGGAGTAATTTCTCTTAAAGTTTATTTTAGCTAGTTTGAAAACATGAAGCTTATTGACATGTTACCATAAAGTTGATTTTGCTTTTAAAGAGGTTTGGATAATGCACCAGTGTGGTTTGCAGCTTGTACTTAGTTATCATGGCCTCAGGGGAGACGCGGGAAAATAGGACACTCAATACCGATCACATAGACGTGAAATATGGTGGAAGAATACCCATGAATCTTGCGAAGTTACGCTTCATAAAGGATAGTTTCACTTGGATAATATGTTCGAGGGTTTAAGAATCTATTAGGTACATGACAGCTGTCGTTTAGTTTTCTTAAGGCTAGTTTTCTTTGGTTGAACCAAGTTTGTTCTATAATAGTAGAGTATTAATAAAAATTGTCGTGTGTTGTGTGTATTGCAGTTTTGTTATAAATTTAGTTGAATTGTTGTACGATTTTTATCAATACACACAAAAATAAATAAAGCAAAAAACTTGCTTGCGACAAGCATAAATCAGGGATTGAACTGATGATAAATATTTTTAAAACAAAAAATCAATGCTTTAAAATAGTTTGTATAGTTTAATGTAGTATTTTTTTATAAAACATAGTAAAACTCCATGATGAAAGAAATCTACTGAACAATAAAAGTTTTTTTTACGATTTCAAGAAACTAAAAACTATTCCGAGAAACTCCCTCAACTACCATTTGTCAACTAATTTGAAGCGGAGCCGTTAAGTTCCAGTAAATCGTTTGAAACCACTCGGATTCAAAAGAAAGGAGCTTCGTGAAAGTAATGTAATAAAAGAAATAGGATTCGATTCGAAAGCAAACGATTAGCCTCACAGTTGAATACAAAGCAACCGCTGGTTAACTTGACTCTGCAACAAAAGAAAATTATGAATTTAACTTTCAAATGGTTAAACTTTATGAGGCAATTTAATTAGGACGATCGAAGACAAATCGTGATCTGTTAGATAATGACAGCTTTTGTTGTTACATGTAAATTGTCCCCTAATAATAAACTATACAGAATCAGATGGTTAATAAGAAGAAATTACGATTAAGGTGAAATGTTTCTGTAATTTTGGAATGTCAGTAATTATTCCTTAGATACTATATATTTGAAGTTTGAATACTATTTTTAATTACACATGTAAACTAAGAAGCTGGTAGAGCCATTAAATGCAGTGACTGCTCCTTAGTGAATGCAATACAGAACTTTCCTTAATGTCAACTACTAGTTAATCCCAAGATCTGTACTAAAGGAAATCTTCATTGCACACAAAAGACCAAGTAAAACGAGACCTAGGTACCTAGTTATATTACCATACTAAGAATTGCGCTTTCAACTTCAACGCTTAGCAAATTAACTGCAAAAGTTTTTAATTACAAAACACTAAAGTTCAATTTCCAATGACGGGTATTAAAGGTAATATGCATGTAGAAGTTGCTCGTAAGGAGCGGTTGTGGTTTCCGTAGCATTTCGTAGCAAACTCGTAGTATTTCGTAGTCATTCGTAGCAGGCGAGATTTGCAATTTTCTTTATGCGCCCCTAATTTTGTTTATTTAAATTCCGAGGAAAGTTTTTTGCTAACAAATGTTCGGAACGTGGCTGACTGCAGAGATAAGCTGGATTTAGTTTGTGACACCAGTGACAATGTTTCGTTGGAAAATTCAAAAAGTACACACAGTATTAGCTAGTTACATGCTCTTATAGTATTTTATACTTACAATATAACGTATTTATAAATTTAACTGGATTTATTTCAAGTGAGATAGTTTATATTTAATTATCTGATGGAACAGATAATAACTAAATGTTTTGTATTTTATTTTTTGTTAATTTTTAAAGTAGATACTGGACTTCGTTATTATTGGTAAATGTTACTGATTTTTTATTAATTATATTACTAATTTTAAAAGTAGCAATGTAATTTTTTAACCAAATAAGCTAACCGACTGACTAAGTTTTTAAAAGACTTTGAAATCGAGTTCTGATAAAAAAACCGTAATGTACGAAGCATAAACATAAAGATTAGAGTATTCGTAAAATTTGTAAAGTAAACAAAAAACATTAAAGTCAAAATTAAGAAATGCTTAAGAAAAGTAAATTTTATTTAATCAAAAGTGAACGAGCCAATTCATCTGAAGAGAACTTCTAATTACAAAATTGAAGACCCCTGACCCTTAACCCTTATTCGCGAAAAAACGAAGATCCATCTAATCTACCTTCTCTTTAAAAATACTCTTTTGCTAGAAAAGGACCGACGGATTTTGTGCACATTGCTTAATTCGCCATTTGAAAGAGACTTTGATGAATGGCGCTTTATAAATAATAAACATTAAAGTCGTCTGTACAAATTATGATCGTAACACACCAAGCAACTCGGAAACGGAACGTCAACGACTTCAACCCTCGCTGTCAAACCAATGCGACACAATACTAAAACGATTGTGATAAGATTGCCTCTCAGTATAAAACTTCATACAAAGAATATCGTAAAGCTCAAGTTGTCGCGGTGTTGATCTGTAACAAGTTGATAGGTGTGTTACGATTGCTGTCTCCGCTTTGCTGGGAGGGAAGTCTGAAATCGGTTTCTTACTACCTTCTATTTCTTCTGATTAAGTTTGCGAGTCCCAAGACAGCCGGTAGGGTGCCCGAACACAGCCTGTGCGTCATTGCACAGCTGCATTATTTGTTAATTATTCGATCAAAGGACGCCTCTGTTGATCCTGGTGAACAGGAGTTGCAGTGGTGGGACAGAGTGGCGGGTGTACCCGATAGGTGTGTTACGATCCTAAATGTATTTATTCATTTGAAAAGCTAAATGTTTTCCAGATTTCACTAATCTTAGCGATAGATGCCCGTTTTGGTTCTTTTATTTCGAGCTTTTGTTAATTTCCCTTTTGTAATTAATAAGGTTTAAACTTAGGCTTTGTAAAAAGTACAAAGATTTCTGTCTGGTTTTATTTTACTAAATGAATTTGAAAATACGAAATAAACAGCTTTGATGTTAAAGAACACGAATTATCTGAAATGCTGTAAGAAGATGTATAAAGCTGAACATTGTGGTGTTACTATAAAAATGAAATAGTATATAAAAGCAATCAACCAAAAACCCTACAAAACTATTTGTATTTTATGTCTTAAATTTTACCTAATATTAGAGATTCGTTCTCGCAACCGCCAGTTAAATAGCTTAATCTATTAATTCTGATTCCTGTTAGTTTTTGTTATTCGATGTATAGTTTAATTTGTTGTTAAAAACATGTCATTTCGATGCAGACAAATAATGTCCCGTCTAAATATTGACCCAGATTTTCTCCAATTAATCAAATAATCAACGAATGAGTCGCTTTGTTGTCCGCATTGAATTTCATGAATACCCTGTTAATGTTTACAATACCCGGGCACCCGTATTTGATCAGTGTTCACTCTGACCGATGATCGGTCTCGAAATGTCCCCTATTGATTTGTTGGTGTGGTTTTGTAAAAGTGCGGTAGTTTATCTGTTTTAGTAAGAGAACTATATACAAACCATAACTGTGTTTCTACTTAAAGTTATACCTTTAATTTCCGCTTACTACCTCGGTAAAATATGAATGTTTGCAATAAACTCGCTATAATTATGGCAGACATACCACACTGAACAAGTAAAACCAAAAACGAAAATATGATATTCAGTACCACAACGCCCGCGCTCGTGTCTCTGTCACACTGAACTAAAATCTCTACAAATGAACTTAAATTCTCACCAAACGCACAAATGGAACCCTTAAGTTTTCTGATATGGTACTCGATTGCGGTACCCTGCAAAGTCCAAAGCCATCGATACAAAGATAGAGGTAGTTGGTGCCGTAATAAATTGGTCACGCGACAGTTATTGCGGCCACAGATTATGTAACAAGATTGCCGCTATACTTCATTCCTTTGACACCAAACACTCTGACATTTCCCACTTTATTTTACGGCATTTTGTTGTAAATGCCCCGCTAGTGTTGTTGCTTGATAGCGATATACGTGATTTATGTAGTGTTTTAAACTAACCGATCACTGATGCGTTTTATATTTGTTTCTGTGTGTGTCGCGGTCGATTCAGATGTTACATTTCAAAAGAACTTGAAGATATTTTTTTTACTGAGTTCACTTTCTCAAACTGTCTAACACAAATAAGAAAACAATACATTTTAAAAGAAAAAATCATACAAAGATCACTAGAAATAACTAATAAATATCAGATTACTTTTCTTTATATAATAAGTGGTAGTTATAGTTTTATAGGTAAGTAAAGCTGCGTCATATTGCATAGATGACTTGAAGGGTGAGAGGCGAGGCAAATATTTGTCCAAGAACGAGGGTTTGTTTGACAAGCGATAGCTCTGTGACATACTATGATAGAACATTCAATGAAACTTATTTGAAAAATGTGGTGAAATGTATGGCCTAATATACTTATTTTTTTTACAATTACTCGATTCTCCCCTGAGCGAAATAAAATGTTGAATAGAAATAAGTTAACAGAGCATTAATATTTTCTTAGATAACACCATATAAATACACATACAATAGTGAACACAATAGTGAAAAATATTTATAGTGTAAAGTAAAACTTAGTTAGAACTGCACTCCGATAAGTTTAAATGAAATGAGTCAACTTTGGAGACACAGTTTGAACTTTTTGAGTGAAAGTGTGTATGAAGTTTAGTAAAAGCATTAAAATAAATTCCCTGAACTTTATTTTGTACAAAATTAAACGCGCATTGAATTACGGGGAAAGATAGTTTAACAAAGCGTTTAAAGCAATTACAATGATCATTATGCTTGAAGCTCCAACTTGGCAATATGTTTGTTTTCCAGCAGTGCCAGGTGCATCGGATAACCTCAATTACAGAACGCTAATTGACTTGAAATCAAATTAACTTTATAGCTTTCATAGCAATATGAATATAGTCATGTCAAGTTTACCTTGCATTTAAAATAGCATAGTTCAGTTTAACCTGCATAGCTTATCCTAATCAAATTTTGTATGTAGTTCTTTTTCTAACTTGACCTGGATGCATGAGTAAATGAGGTTTATTTAATGTTTGAGGTTTAAATTTGTGTGATCACTACAATATCCGTACGTATATATGGAGAAAATAACGCTCATTATTATAATGATGGGTGGTCGACCTTTTAGATAAAAAGTTTTTGAAGATGTTTTAAACGTCATTTTCTTTAACTGGCTAAACTGGTTTTAGTTCAGACATAAATCTGTTAAAATTTGAGAATTAGTTCCATATTCAATAGTGATGTATCTATAACCAAATCTTAACCCAAAGGATTCTTTTGATGTTGCTCCTGACGTCGTATTTCTCTGCCAAGGATTGATTTCAGTGTTTAGAAGTGGTAGCCTGGAGTCTTTGGAAACGCTATCCCAATAGACTCATATATCTGACAGAAGTAACTCTCAGTTCGCAGCGAAAACACTGGGTTGGCTAATAAATTTCCAAAAAAATGATCTTCTTTGACTTGTACCAAAGTACAGGACCGAAATCGAGCCTTGGGTCAGCGCCCCCTTCAACGGTTCGTTTAAAACTTTTTGTTCGATGCTGTCCATTTAGGACATGACACATTGAAAGCCCTTTCAACCTATGTCTATAAGTGGGCTCTACTAAGGCCTCTTGAAAACAATCTACTAATGGAAATATATCCAAAGAGACTTGAAACTTTCATTAAGGTCTTCTTGAATTTGGAAAGATCAAGGGTTTTTCTCCTTTGAACAGTTTGATAGTAGTATTTTAAATAAAATAAAAAAAAATTGTAGCAATTTCAGAAAATTCTTTTTAAAACTGAATCTTAAAAGGTTTATCTGCCTTACAGAGTAAATTGTAATTTGTTTATAACTCCATGATTCGATAAAGACGGATTTATATGGCAACACAAGAACTTTAAAATAGCTTAACAAAATCAATTGTATTACTAAACAAAAACAATCTCAAGTCCCTCTTTTAGTCGGGTGAATGTCTTTTCTTCAATTTGATTTGGTTTGTCCTTAATTTCTCGTTCTTATTTACGAAGGAAACAAAGGTTCTACTCTGAGTTGTAGTGAGTTTACCTGTTTAACCGGTAGTTGGCGCTAGTGGGCGGTATGTAGAGCTGTAGTAAATACCGTCCACGGCTCGCTGCCCGCGCAGGGTCGCATAAACTTAGCCGCCCTACTTCCACTAACCCAGCTTAAAGAACAAGCTACCGGGTGAATTATGGCGTTTTTCTTGATACCTTCATTTTACGTGAAGCTTCAAGCGTTTAGGTTTTTAGAGGAAATTAACTAATCTACAGAGGTTTTTCTGTTTGTAAGTGTTATGAGTGTTTTTGTATTTGTATATAAAATGGTAATTGCTATTAATTTGGATTCTTATAAATGTTTATATTTGAATAAATTATGTTACATATTGAAGAATTATATTATATTGTATAAATGTTTTATTAATTACTAAAGTGGGTTGAATCAATATTGAATAAATATGAATGTGGGTTTACTTTATGTTGGTTCTTCATAGAACGGGGAAACAAATTTGAATAAATTTGATAAATTTTCCTTCCCCGTCCTGTGAAGAACCAACAAAAAGTAAACCCACACCAATAGCGCTAACTTCAAGTCATACTAAGTAATTACGACATAAGGTTACTACAGAAGTAACTGTAATACCTGCTCAGTAACTAGAATGCCGCTGTTTTAGTATAACTTGGCCTAAACAAAAACAGGTGAAGTTAAAACGTTTATCTCCAGCCGGCCGGCGTGGAACATGTGTCTGGTGGAAACAACAACACTACACACAACTTTATTGAATTTGCTAACTACCTACCTACCGCTGGATTTATTCTTATTCTCCCGCTCGAGAACTGGGGAGGGACGACTTTCGAACCCCATTCGGTTAAGTTGAATGTTTTCATTGTTTCAGCTTAAAAGACGTCGCTTTTTGACTTCGTTTGCCTGAATAAAACTGATAAAGTTAAAAAAAGTAAAGAAAGCCTCGCTGTTATTCATGAAATTAATAAATATCAAGATTTACATAGAAATTTTTACCTTAAACACCTAACAAATATTTTTTTGGTCGTTGGATCAGTTTGTTAATCTTCGAACTACAGCTAATTTTTAAGCTCAAGACGAAACAACGTGTAAGATATATATTTAAAAATATCATCATTTTAATTAACCTTATGCATACTATGTCTAATATCTGTATATGTATAACCTTGCCTATCTTAATACAATAAAATGTTTCCAGGGAATTTTTGTGGTCATCGCATAAGATCTACGAGTGGACACAGTTCAGATATTATAGAACAAATCAAGAATAGTTATTGACAGACGTTAGTGTAGATAAAAAAACGTCTTCACCAACGCATCTGCTGGAAGCACGTCAATAATTGTATGTCAGAGGCAGTCGACAAGGCACGATCTCTAAGTTATTAGCTTTTGAAATTGAAAATGCTCTAACCATAACTATTAAATATTTATTAAGTTCATTTTCAGAGATTTCCTCAAAAATTTAATCTTATAACTAATTGTGAAATTCTCCCATGTACGAGTATTTTTGTGTTTATTTATGGAAATCTGGTCCTGGTCAATTTTACACCTATCAATGTCACATTCCTAATAAATTTCATGGAAGCCAAGTTCATTAAAACAGCCCAAGGAATACTAAAAATTGGCCTGTAATTTAATAAAAATGTAAATCGTCTGTTACATATTTTTTTTCATTCTATGAACAATTAATTTTTATTATTGTTAAAGTACAAACTACATGTCTCAAAAATTTTGTAAAAATTTTGTTCCAAACAAATTTTTATGACTTAGCTAGTAAATTATTTCAAAGTTAAAATTAAAATATAAAAAGTAGTAATTATAGTTATGATAACCACATCATGATAGACACATTGACTACACCATTCAGTAAGATTAAAGAATCTGGCGTTTTTTTCCCTAAACAACGAGTGCTACGACCCGAAGTCCTTATAGCTAAAGGAATCTGATGGTTCTGATCTGGTTTACAAAACAATGCGTCTTGCACATAACACAAAATAGCAGTCAAGATTCATAAAACACATGAATATAAATATAATCAGGAGTCGAAGTAAAATAAAATTGAAAAGTGTTCAAATTGTATTTAGTTTGATGCAGTTAAGCTTCCAATAGCAGAAAGTTATTGCAAAGTGATTCAATTAAATTGAATATAATAATAAATGAATAGCTACAAATAAATTGAAATCATAATTATCTCGATCGGACTATATCTGTTTATAATTATGATTTGATAGGGTGTTTTTAAATTAATATTTTTAGATACTACACTGCATTATTAAAAAACAAACCTACAATAAAATATGGATGGCTAGATCAGGTGATACTTTTCATTTGTTAATTATTACATGATTTATACGAGTATATTTGAGTTCATTACGTTGGACCGAAACATATTTGACCTTATTACAGTGATGTAATGATTTGGTCAAACTCTATATCTTGTACATTCTACACGATCAAATTGATTGACAATTTGAAATTCTTTGTTATAAGCCATTAGGAAATATACCTATCTGTTTTTTGTCTTAATTAATTTTCTTCCCGAGTGACCGCAGCTAACTAGTACTAGGTAAAGCAAAAAAAAAACTTTTCCTTTAAAATGAGACTACGAACAATGGTTTTAAAAAGCTGTTTTTTATATCCGTCTATAACAAAAAGGAATCTGTTACTTATCTGTCATGCTCAGGGTCTGGAATGAACTCCTTCAGTGAACTGCCCTTTAACAAAGATTTAAATCTTCAGATTCGCCCTTAATAAATCTGTATATTCGACATAGTTTGCGACGAAATATATCAACACTCAAAGAAACGAGCTCACTCAACTCTTAATGATGACAGAAAGTAGTGTTGGCAAATACTGTAAGACAAAAAGAGACAAAACTATTTTCATAGTACCGGGCTGTGGCATCCTTGTGACCACGCAAGCTATTAAGTAATATCACAGTTTCTCAGTGTCATATCTAACGATTTAAATCTTTGCCCTTTACCCCTACCTACCCATCCATCGGGTGCTTCTACACCCCCTATAACCTGATCGGTGTAATGACCCCGTAGCTTCATTATTTTTTCCGTGAGACATTATCGACATACAACTCTTTTTCATCATCTCTAGTTTCATGTCATGGTTTTCACGGGTTAATAATAATTTGAAATTTTTAGAATGAAATTTACTTTACTAAAAATAAGGAGTGTTATTTACTCATTAGTAAGCAAATTATTATGAACAAAGTTTTAAAATATTTAGAAAAATATTAAAGTAAAGGCAATTTCGCAATGGTCGCTCTTGTAAATCACTTGAGTGAGACAGTTCATAAAGGCGAGGGCACAAAAAAGTAACAGCAAACGTTGATTTAAAAGTGTTAAACAAACCATTTGAAATATTTTTTTTACTTGAAAAAGCGTTCTTTATGGTAAAAAAGGCTATTATGAGCTGAATCTGATTCATTTCTGCTTATGTCAAACTGACATTTGCAATTCGCGTACACGACAATTTTCTATGGATATTCGTAAAATGGTTCTTAAAAGGAGAATTGATTTAACGTCAAATTAATAAAAGATTGCTTTGAACGGCCGTTTTAGGTCTTTTCGCAACTAAACTCAGGCAGAAAAACAAAACAGCGAAAGTTCCTCCAAATTTTTGAGGACCGTAGCTAAATAGTATCTAGATAGTAATTTTGCCTAATATACTACTCAAAAAAAAATAAGGGCCACGAGGTATTTTGTCTGTACCATGAAAATAATAAAACCAATATATTTTTTTTTGTCTCCATAACGAAAACTAATGTTGTTTTTACCGTGTACATACACTTATTCCAATAATAATGATTAAAAAGTTTATTTGCTTTTGAAAGAAAAAATCACATTTAAGGTTGAAAATAAAAACAATGTAAAGTTACTGAAAACAAAAGAAAATACTCCATGCTCATCTTTTAGTAACGAGTATGCCCTCCTCGTTTCGCTACGCACTCCTGAAGCCTGGAGTGCATGCTCTCAATCAAATGCCTGACATTTTCCATTGGAATCTCTTCCCAGGCCCTTTTAACAGCGTTGATGAGTTGCTGTTGGTTGTGGATTTCCTGATCACCGTCTCTAACTCATCGTTACAACTGATCCCACATGTGCTCTATTGGATTTAAGTCCGGACTGTTCGCCGGCCACGGCAAGACTTGAATTTGAGACGCTTCCAGTACAAACCGAGTCGCTTGAGCCGTGTGTGCACGAGCATTGTCTTGCATCAAGATGAATCCAGGACCCGCTCGCTGGGCAAATGGGATCACATTTAGTCTGACAACTTCCTCAATATACCGCTGAGCAGTAACAGTACCCTCATCTAAAATAGCGAGCTCAGTTTTGGCGTGTAAGCTTATCCCGCCCCAAATCATTACATTTGGACCACCAAAACGATCGACTTCATGGATGCAGGCTTCTGAAAATCTCTCACCGCGTCTTCTCCATACTCTAATACGCCGACCGTCGTTAAAAAATTTAACTTTGCATTCGTCTGTGAAGAGCACCATGGGTTTATGTCCCAGTTCAAATGTTGACGGGTAAATCTTAAACGATTTGCACGATGATTTCTGGTTAATGGAACACGGACAACTCGCCTTCTTGATGCCTGCTGGTCTTCATGCAATCGATTACGAATAGTTTGGTCACTGACACGAGTACCCGTTGTGAGCCGTAAACGATTTCGCAGCTTGCGGGCCGTCGTTGTGCGATCTCGGCGCGCACTTAATCGAATGTAACGATCCTCTTGAGCTGTTGTAATGCGAACTCTGCCCGAACCAGGTCTTCTTCTAACACTGCCGGTCTCTTAGAAACGATTCCATAGATTTTGAATAGCTCTTCGAGAAAATCCCAATTACATACCCACAGATCGCTGCGAATGACCTTCTTCAATCATTGTAATGGCTCTGGTTACTGTCAGAGAGTCCATATGACACCTGCTCGCTTGTGGCATATGGCAAAAGATGTTTCTGACTCGAGATATCAATGAACTCTGATAATTTCTAATAAACCAAGAAGCTAAGGAAAGCAAAACGACAAAGAAAATGGAATCAAAATTTTCAAAAATAATTTTAAATCAAATTTTATTTAAAATTGTTGCCAGCATTAGATGAATTCTACAATATTAAAAAGTTTAGGTATATATAAAGAGTTTGTATACTCAATATTTTACTACTTTCAATATGTAAATGTTTAATAATTTACACCAAAATGAAAAAATACCTCGTGGCCCTTATTTTGTTTTGAGTAGTGTATTTTAAATAAGTTTTTATGTAACTCATAGGAACATGCTAGAATCCCTATAAGTAGCGTTATCTATAGAAATTGGGTATAAAACTTTAAAGGTCTCACTAAAGAGAAAAAAATATAAAGTAGAACAAAATATTAGCATCAAAACTCAAGGCGGTATTTCAGTAACAAATCCAAAATTTCTTCGTAAGAGACGTGTAAAATCAGTAATTAGGATGCCAACAAATAAAGCCGTAGGCTCGAGTCTAGAACGGCCTTAAGGAGCCAGCAATATCAGAGGAGATGGGTTAATCTGAGAGAAAATTCGTCACTTCCGACGCTCTTAGCCGGCTAAATAACCCGTTAACTTACTGTGTGACTTAGATAGGTGACGGATAGAGATCCTGGGTGACAAAATTACGATTCGTCACCTTATCTCCACTTAATAAAACACTGGTTAAGACTCGCTGTCCCACGCTGTGCGTTGTTAAAAGCTATTATTTTATTGATTTCTCATTTTACGATTACATAAAATATTAATGTTGGCCAAAGCACTAAACTTTTTAATTTTAAGAATTCCAATAGTATAGTAATTAATTCAAAATCAATAGCACTTATAAATGTGGGTCGGATACCATTAATTTTATTTGAAACGGCGAAGCAGGAATGGATTGTAGAATTCGAAGTGGTCATGTAAGTACAGTGTAAGACTAACTTTTTGGGCGATAGTCCACATTTGGCACGGGCTCAAGTAATACTGTATTTAGTAGCCTGCCCTATCTGTTCACTATTGCACAATTATATCATTAATCGTCGTATTTATAGACTGGGTTGGTACCACCCTCCTGTCTATTTCTGTCGTGAAGCAGATCGTTACTTCGGTTCGAAGGGTATTACATCTTTACCGTCGTGTCAATAGGCGGCGGAATCACTTTCCATTAGGTGAAACATTTGTTTGTTTGCCGATGACATTGGATATAGAAATATTGTTTTTATTTACTTATTTTATTTATTTATTTATTTAAATCAAATACACTATCATAACAGTTATACACCAATTCGATAGTGCAGTGAACAAAAATAGATACAATTAAATTAAACAATAGATAATAAAATCACATTATAAACATTACAAATAACATACTCAACTTAAGTTTAATTGTTCCACCACAACTTTAAAACACAAAATAAATAAAAATCTAATAATTATAATAGCTAATTATAAATGTAGCCACTTTCGTGAATTCGCTCAACGAACAATGATGTATGTCAATTTCATCATCCACCCTGTTAAGATGCTGCAGCGCTCGTGTGAGTGGGGCTCTCGACAGTAAGTTAGTTCTACTTTCAGGAGTAGCAAAAGTAAGTTTCCTCCGAACCTGTAAATCGGTATTGGGTATCCTCCACTTTATCAGTGCTAAAATTGTCGGGTTGTTTTCCTTCCCTCGCAACAACCTGAATAAATACGAGACTAGTGAAAGATCCCTCCTTACCTCTAGCTTATTATAACCTACCATGCCCAAAATGAATAATGTCGGGTACAACAGAGGATATCCAAGGTAGACTCCGTATAGCCGTGAGTATAAGAATCTCAAAAACTTATTCTGAATTCTTTCCAACATAAATTTATACTTCGCCTCAGAAGGGCTCCATATAACTGAGTTAAATTCCAGGTGACTGCGAACTAATGAGATATAGACTCTTTTTTGCTGCCATACTTCTAAACCCGGAAACTGTCCTAAGCACAAAGCCGAGTGTTTTGTAAGCCTTTTTGCAGACAGCAAGTATGTGTTCGTTAAAATTTAGATCACCTGTCATTTTTACACCCAAATCCTTTATCGACGATACCCCGGTCATCAGCTCACCTGCGAGTGTGTATTGGTAATGGAAAGAATTCTTACTTCTGCTAAACGTCATAATGTTACATTTTGCAACATTGAAGCATAGTTTGTTCCTTCTGCTCCATTCATCCACCCTATTTATATCCTGTTGAAAATTGTCACAATCATCTTTACAGGTACTTGGGGCAAACAACTTTAGGTCATCTGCAAAAAGGAAACAGCCTGAAGACTTTACTACCTTTGGTAAGTCATTAATGGTGATGATAAATTGCAGAGGACCCAAGTTGCTACCCTGACTTACTCCAGAGTTTATCAAATAGGGTTCTGAAACACAATTTCCGTACTGAACGAACTGCTTCCGGTCTTTTAAGTAACTAGCGAAAAACTCCAGTGTCTTGGGAGTACATCCAACTGAAGCCAACTTGCTCAACAGCACATCGCCATCAACCATATCAAACGCCTTTTTGAAATCAAAGTAAGCTGCGTCTGCTTGCACTTTTTGATCTACGAGTGGTGTAATGTACGATGTAAAGTTAAGCAAATTAGACGTAGTACTACGACCGGAGCGAAAGCCATGCTGCTCGTCAGCTATTTGCGCTGCAATCTCGTCATGTACAAGTCTGTATAATGCTGCCTCAAAGACTTTTGAAAATGTTGAAAGTTCGGCCACCGGCCTATAGCTACTCACATCCGCTCCTCCACTTCCCTTTGGCACTGGTCTTTAAACATAGATTGTACAAGTAGCAAAGTGGCTCTTCCAGTGCCCGCCAGCAATCTTTAACGATGTACGGTGGAATGCCGTCCGGGCCGACTGAGCGTTTAGGTGCCAAAGCACGCAAAGCGGAGCGCACGGCGCCCGGAGTCAGCGCCGTCAAGTGCACACGGCCCGCGCCCTCACCACCAGCCGCCGCCGCGGTCATGGCCGCTGACACGTCCAACCTGGGTTGTAGCTATCCGTACACGGACTGAATTTTTTTTGTTAAGTTTATATTAGTCATTCTTCTCTTTTCAAATTACTGGGAGATAACGAATACAATATTCCCGAATATCTGTTACCGTACGATGAGAAATAGAACGTTGCTTTCATCATATAGCATCCGTTTTTTTTAATGTTCTACAAAACAGCATTCGTTAAGCTCTATAAGATGCATATTGTTTCTTCAATTAATTACTATTTAAATGTTTTATTTAAATACAGAATTGCAAATCGCCCGTGACGCCTTTCCTAGAATACCTGAAAGTAATACATAAATTCGAGAACTTTGTCTGCTTTTTGTCTTGGTAAGATTAAGATAGCTTTAACCTTTTTTTAGAGGGTATTCTTATATTGAGGTTTAAGTTTTCAATTTACTGTTACTTCGAGAATAATCTTGCATGCATTATAGTCAATCCAGCTTGGGGAAAGGCAAGACGGCTAAAAAGCTTGCATTGTGTGCTGTCTCCTTAAGACGGTAAGAAGCTCGCATTAAGTGCTCAAGATTTATTGAAATTCTTTTTATGTAGGATAAGATAGTTTTATATAAAGTTCAAAAACTTATACCATATTTTATTGTAAAGGCGAAAACTTCTTTCTTCTCGTAACAAATATAAACAAAGTAAAGAACGAAATGTAGGTGTTCCAAATATCAGCCAATTTATTGCGTTTAGGAATGAATTATTGCTATACAGTCAACAATATACATTGTATCCAAATGTGTCTTATTGTCAAGACTTAAGATTCAAATTAGATTAGTCAGGTTAGTCCCGAAACTTGTATTCTTAGCTGATAATTCATTTTTATCTCTCTGAAGGAATTTTGCAGGAAAAAAAAATCACAAATAGTCTCTAAGGATCGCGCACAATACAAACCTTAATTTACCGTGAAATTAATCGCCCTTGTCTCGTTTTTACCTCATCTTTTGTATTTTCAAGACAGTTTTTACAATATAATAAAAATGAGAAAAATATTGAATTGAATTATACCATGATGTGAGTGAGAAAAGGAGGAAAAGGAATAAAAAGCGGGTAAGTACGGTTAAAAAAAGGGCGAAACTTTATGTTATGGGCAAAACATATTGTTTCGCTTCCTGGTATTGGATGTTGTATTCTTATACATGTTGGTTGTACCATATCGTGGCTTAGTACCAGCGATACAAGATTATTATTTAGTGCCGGACTAAGTCATTGTGTGTCGTGATGTGTATTCGTATTCGTTTACAAATTTCCAAAATTGTTGGAATGAATGTAAAGTAATAATTCCAGGTTTCTTAAATCCCACTTGTTCTCTTTTTTATATTTTGTTCTGAAATGCTTTAAAAGAGTCAAACACTTTGCGTTTCCCGAAACCCGAAGTCAAAATGATAAAAGATCACAGTAATTTTTACCGCTACCAATATGACGAACAGTTTTTAATCACATTAAAATGAAAAAATGTACATGATAGGAGTGAGATATAAACCACAGGGCGTTTATATGAAGCGGAAGATGCGACTGGTTAGCCACAAACCCACGGAGCTTGTGCAATCAATTCATACATGGACGCCTGTATGTGCAGAAACATTTACGAGTACCACTGTTTGCGGGTTATGAACAAAACATAAAGGTAGGTTAACATAGGTACTGTTATTTAACGAATCACCTATAATTTGTTTTGCATGAAAGCAAACAAAATACGTGAAAATAAACCCATAGCTACTCATACTCTCTACTGATGTGTGTTTTGTTAAACTAAAAAATACACAGTGCATAGAATAAAATAACAAAACAATATGAGGATTGAAACGTAGAATACTTGCTTCGTTAGCACAATTTTATACCCTGTCATTAAACAAAAATGTATGTATGTTTTATAAGCTTTATTGAAATTCTCAATGACAGAACTAGACCTTACATTAATACGAAGACATTGATGTATTAAATATAACATTATACATAATTTATAGTAGTCAATTTATTGTAATACATACTCAGTTCCGGAATACCTGTGCCGCTTTAACAATTGCATCGTAATGGAAACCTATTCCATTATTCTCAATTAAACTCCACCGCAAATCAGTGTTGAAGTGGTGATAACATGATTGATCGTTGCTTGTTTCCTTCATATTTGTACTTATACATAAATGTGTGTGTATTTATATTATTCTTGCCAGTTGCCTTGTTTGATATATACTACCATGAATTCAGATTTTCTAGCTAAAAGATACAATATATTACTAAAGCGATTTCTCTAGCAAAGTCTATACGTCATCTTTCTGATAAAACGTTTTGCAAAGATTATTAAAAACTGTCGTCGCCGGCGGTAATAGAAACTTATCATGGTACGTAACACAGGCATCAAGTATTAGATTTTCACTATCACATTTTCGTTGTAGTAAACTTGTATTAGTTTTTAATTGGTCTCATAGACGGCTATCAGAGTTAGTATTTTAGTTACGAAGTATGCATAGATGGTGTAGATTCAGAAAGATGGTTGGACGTATTTTGAAGCTCAATAAAATCTTATTTTGTTACCCGACTGCGGCGAAGCGAAAAGGAGGGTTATGATTTTGACCGGTATGTATGTATGAATGTTCATCTGTTCCCACATAACTTCTGAACTACTTATTGACAATTGAGGTATCTATAGATGCGAAATGACCATCCGCTGGTTATAGGCTATATGACATCACATTAAATTGAGTAGGGCGCCCTCTGTAGGACATAAAGTCATGAACAATATTATTTTTTTCGTGTAATGTGATCGTGTTTGATATCAAATTAAAGGACTTAAAAAGCACATTTCAAATATGTACACATTGTTAGCTTTTATTCGCGGATTTGCTTGGATGTGACCGTATATACATAAATGTCTAAAATCACGCCTAAGATATGAACTAAACGTATATTCTCTCTAATTCTCCCAAGATACATAAACTTTTTTCATTACAGATTACTTCAAAATAGTGAAAAAAAAAGTTTAAGAACTAAAACCCGACTACTGAAAACCGCGCTCTAAAATGTTTGAAACAAGAAAATATTCTCATCTGAATTCAGTTCAGTATTCAATTTAGCCGTGGTTATTTTCAGTAGTCGGATTTTAGTTTTTAATTTTATTTTTATCTTATAAAATAATGTTTATGGATCGTATTTTTGTTTTGAAGTTGTTTCGACTGAATCTGTATTTAAACTATATTTTAATAGCAAAACACAATTTTTAAATCTGCGGTGGTAGAGAACGGTATGGTTAGTTTGAGGAAAAGCAATTATCCTCACCAGTGCAAGCACGCCACATCAAAGGTATTTCAATCGTTGACAAACCTGTTACTGGTAACCTTTGTCACTCGGAGTGAAGCCACTCAAAAGATGGTTTGCTAAACATTCTTGTCTTAAATTTCAGATGAAGTTTTTGAATAAAAATATTTTGAGCTTTTGTAAACGTATCTTTGGTAATTTTGGGTTAAATTGAAAACGGTAATGGTTTTCTTTAAGTATAAACGTCCGTTTAAAAATTATAAAAATCCTATTTAGATCTTAATACCTAACCAATTTGTTACTACTTCAGTTAAAATAATTATGATAGCGACGAGTTCGACAACTCCTTGATAAGGACCGCAATAGCCAAATTATGTTAAAACTATTTTAATAACTTAGTAGAATACCAATTTTGAAGTTTGACTGTAATATTTATGATTGAATAATCTCAAGATTCAAAGTTTGATTTATGCATGGGTAGGTATTTCATTTTGGGCTGTCATTTTGTAAAAGACATGGATTTAGTCTACCTTTACATGGTAATAGATTCATTCATTTTATTTATAAAATTATTTCAGGCTTTTTACAAAATTATTGGCCTACCTCATCTCCATATTGCATTGGTGTTCTAAACTTAAAAATGAAACCCTATACAAAAAATGTTTTTTGTTACGTTTCTTGGTCGACCATACGAATAATTAAATAAGAAAAAAACTCGAACCCTTCATGTGCCAGTCCGACTCGCCATTCTCACTTCAAAATATACTACCGAAAACCGCGTCATGAAAATCTTTCAACACGTGTTGTCTCCTTGTTCGACTTGGAAACAGGTCGAGGTTATCCACCCGCCACTAGGTATACCTCAAACTTTGACGTTTTCATGACTTCACTGAACTCGGTTACTAAATTAATTGAAATACCATTTTGATGATCTTGTCTTGCCCGGTAGGCGCTGTAATCAGGCTCTCATTCAGATTTCATATAGATTTCCATGTAATACAATTTCAAATTACTTAAAGAAGTCGCTGATATTACGCAAAAATTGAAATAAAATGATAATATAGAATAGAATAAGTTAATTATAATTAGGTGGTTTGATTTATTGAAAAGTTACTATATTTTTTGTTGCATAATATGCATGCAATAGGGTATAGTTTTCATAAAGTTATTTAGTTCTAGATAGTTGGGTTGTTGGCAGATTGACAATATGAGATTTGGCAAGCAACAGTAAGTTTCAAATAAATGTTTACCATTACAGTGTGCCTGGGTATAAAATCATGCAGAGCATATTATATTATACACCTGTTTACAATTATAGTACTCAATAATAAATATAAGCAGCAATTTAGAAAACGATCAAAGTAATAAATAACCTAACTTAACCCAAACGTATATGACGACCTCGGTAGCGCAGTGGTGTAAACAGCCGACTGCCACGCTAGAAGTTCCGGGTTCGAATACAGGCGGGGGCGGGACTTTGTGTTATTTGTAAGACGCATTGTCTCGCTTACCGGTCATGGATGTTGTATTCTTATTTATTTAGTATATACCATATCGTTGCTTAGCACCTGTGATACAAGTTCTTACGATACTTAGTGAAGGGCTGAGTCAATGTGTGTGTCGTGATGTGGTCATTTATTATTATTATTAATTATTTTTCGTCCTAAAAATGATGGTTGTCACAGTGTTAAATTAATATTTTCAAACCATTTTCAAACATAAGTTAACTGACTGACTGACTGAGTTTTAATACTGACTTAAGTCCACGTAAAGCTTGAATAAGTACAATAGAAAAAAAACTTTCTCATATATTTATACTCGGTAGCCGCTGCGAAGCCCAATCATAAATTTGTGCTTACTATCAGTGCATTGTATTTTTTTATACTAATGTCCGTGCCCTAATTATTATATGTAATTACCAATCAAAAACAACAAAAACATCGTGTTATAAATAAGAACATAATCATACTTTCTAAAAACAAGTAATTTGAAAAAAAAAAATCTAATAACTATCAATTTGGTATTTGTCCGTCAATCACGCTATCCACCAATCAGCGCCAAGATAATATCAGTTTCATTGGAACTAACTCTAAATTAATACCTTCTTTTTCGTTTGGAAATCTTGATAATCCAGTAGCTATGCCGTCACAAAAAATTTACTTGTAATATGTATTTGACTAATGCTGAGTAAAGCCCAAATACATTAAAAACTCTTTAAAGGTGATTTCAGTAAATAAAAAAAAAACCCACTCACATATTGACTCAGCCCTGCAGTAATTATCGTAAGAACTTGTGTCACAGGAACTAAACAATGATATGGTATAAACTAAATAGATTAGAAACAATGTGTCTTGTAAATAACACAAAGTTCCGGGATTTGAACCCAGGACCACTAGCGTAGCAATCAGCTTTAACATCACTGAGCTACAGAGGTCGTTAATGTAAATAATTTTAAGAAAACCTACAATTTTTAAAACTCATTCAAACTTTTTCTAGTTCTTCTCATTTTCGCTTATATCCAACTTTGTAATTTCCAGTCAGCATACAACCCGGGACGCACGACGTAAACCCTCGAAAAAGCGCCATAAAGCAAAATTCGATCACGAAACATGCTTGTTTATCGCCGCCGTCTCGTTTACGTCTCGAAAGAGCTCATTATCGTGCTAAGATAACATCATTCTTGCAAAAAGTGCGGGTGGAAATCCCCCGAAACATCCAGTTAAGCCCACGATCCTGGAATAAGAAGCACTCCACGAAACAAATTGGGGTCCGGCTAACTCACCCGCCTCATATTATCCTCAACACTCCAAAAAATGGTTTAAATTTTCAGTAATTACGTTTCACAGTGGCGTTTCAGAGCATGCTATTTTTTCAGGTTCAGAGCAAATAGAATTGCTTTTTGCCATTCGAGCGCGAATCCTTTGTTTCTGCTAATTGTTTCAAAAATAATTATCGTTTTGTTTCGGCTTTTGCTTTTTACACGTAAAAGTTTTCAATTGTTTAAAGTTTTACTAGGTTTTTGAACATTTCAAATTTCTGTTTTTGGTAAGCAAAAACATTGTGAGTGTTAGTTTTGTTAAAATTATGATTGTGTAATTTGTTATCGGTACATTTAAAAATGTGAAGAATCAAGTGGAGGATTAATATAATTAAAATCATTGTACCTACATTTAACAGAAGAAGTAGAACTTATTTATAGCTTTTTTAATGATTAATTATTTTACATTCACTAACTTCGTACTAGCTTCGTGACAACATCTATACTAATGTTAAAGGTTTGATTTTTTGTTTGTTTAAATTGAATAGGCTCCGAAACTACTGAACAGATTTGAATAATTCTTACATTATTGGAAAGCTACATTTTTCCTGAGTGACATAGGCTATATTTCATTTTCAAAAAAAATGGGGATCCTTACTTAAATTACGATAAAGTGTAAAAAATATCAAAAAACTTCCTTACATCGCGTACGCTGCGAAAACTATTGATGATAGGACAAAATGATATGTAAGTTTTTTTAAGAACACACCATTATCTACAAAAAAATCAGCGGCAGCATGTTTCAAACTATTACGTCATGTCACAATAAGCGTTTTTATAAAAAGAAAGAAATTAAAATACCACCGCTATAAAAAGCTCTTTATTTGTGCCTTATCAAAATAAATGATTTATTATTTAACACTGCTTCAATATTTTTATATAACTTTTTGAATTATTCGATTCTGACATTCCATTCTAAAGATATCACGAGTTTAAAACTTTGAAAAAATAAACTCCATTCGGCTACTTATGCGTTGTAGGGCGTCACTAGGGCAGGGGTACGGGAGGGGAGTTAATTTTCTCTTTTTTAGGAGCTCGACGCAAAAAGGAGTGAATATGTGTTATATTATTATTATTACTATGAATGTGTTAAAATTAACAAATCTAAATGCAATGTTTAATGCCCGTGCGAAGCCGGGACGGGCCGCTAGTCAAATATAATGTGGGTACGAGTCTCATCAATATTATTCAATGTTAATTTTAGTTACTTAATGGAATCGGTATTGTAACTTTTTATTAACTTTAAGTGTATAAAAAATTTAAAGAATAAATTCACGATGATCAAAATAAATTAAAAATAAATCCTCACCCCACAATTTGACAACTTTATACATATTACTTTGAAGAAGTAGTTCAACTTACTTTTTTTAAATTTGGTAGTGGTTAAACCTAGTTTTGCTATAGCGTTATTGCCATTTTTGATTATTTTTTTTCAGGTTTGATTTACGATAACAGTTAGGTACGGACGTCAAATTTCAAATAATTGAAGCCTTAAAGTTTTATTAAATGTGTTAGTATGTCGGTCTGGTGGATTATTGAATCGTTCAGGAGGATTTTATGGAAAGAAAAAGCACTCTCTTTAATTTCTTTTGCTGGCTGTACAAATCCGGCGCATGGAACTTTCAAATACACGGAACTAACTGGAATTTCAATTTTGAAGTCCCCAAAACATTTTCTTGTTTAAAATATTATTTGTTCAATAAAACTATAGCCAAAAGTGATTCTGAACACAAATATTTGTTCAGGACTAGTAGAGTTGTTGATATTAGCGAGTCTCTCAATCGAGGAATCATCCTCGTATAAAATGGAAGGAGATAGGAATATTTGTGTTCGATTAGTGAATATTATAACTTTATGTATTCTTTGTGAATCAATTTATTTTTTATACATTCAATCTTGCGATTTAGAAAAATAAATATAATATCGCTTATTTATTTTGTCAAGTGAATAATAGGATATGATTAATTAGATATGATCGTTCTTAATTTGCTCGACTAATGGTCGAAACCAAAAGAAGTTAGATAGACAGATCAATCAAGTTACTAAAGATGATTTATGTCATATTTCCTAATCCACATTTTTTATAGATGCTAAGATTTAGATATCAAAATGAAACATTAACACATTACATGATTATATAAAATTCACTTTAGCACTTACAACACACTTAATAATAATGATGTTAATGGGTACAGTTATCATTTTACTATACATCAATTTGTATGAAAAGCGGAGCAACTTGTAATGGAATTTTATTTTTATAACTTTTTCGGTTTGTCCCGTCGGAAACTCATTTCGAATTTGAGGGAAGGAATATTAAAAACACAAATTACGGGGGTTTCTCATCGAAACTCGAGAGTCGAGGACGTCATAGCTCGCAACAGATTTTTCTTTGTGGGAAAACTGAAATATTACAAAGCTGTACAAAAGGGGGCTTATCCCTTTGAAGGATGTATAAGATGGGTACAGACAGCATGAAACGATTTCAAAGATTTTATTAAAACAAAATGCGTTCGAATCGGAAATCGAAAGGATGAAAAGTCTTTATAAAATTATTTTAGAAGAATAGTGATATATTGGTACACTTCTTAGCAGTTTTGTAACTTTGATATACATCCTTTTTGTATTATTTCTGGAGTTTTTATATATTTAATAAAAAAAAAGCATATGGCCCATATCTCACTGTAAATAATATGGCCAAAAGTGGAGCATGAGTATTTTAGACTACACTTAAAGAGGTTGAATTGTAAACTGTGTATATAATTAGTTTAGTCGACGATTGTTCAGTTTTTGTTCGAGTTGTGTAGTTCGTTCGGCCAGTCTGTACATTTCATAACGTTCTCCTTTTCAATGCGTTTCTTTAAATTATTTTTACGCGATTCGCTTGGGATATAAGAGGATTTGTAATTTTGTAAGAACCAGCCTTTTATGAATGAGATTGATTTAGGTATTGGATCTGTCTCATTACAGCTTTATCTTTTGTGAAATCTTTTTGATAAATTACTGTGAATTTGTCATTCCTGAGATCTATTTGTGAGATTTTAATAATTAGTTTCCTTTCAAATTTAATATAAGGTTTCAATATTCAAATTAGAATTAATTTTTATTTCAAGGTTTATGTCAAGAATTTGAAGAACATGATTAAATTACATTTAAGTAATTTCATTGACTTATTACTTATTATACTTATTAAAAAGGTATTGTAAACCATATTTCTCATTTGTAATTTAGATTTAAAACCTTAACATACTTAAATTTATTTTCTATTAATAGCGCATGGTTTAGCATGAAACGATTCAAAGCATTTAAATGTCTATAAGTTGAGAAAGTAGGCAAAATTTTAGGTGGTAAATTCTAAAAACTTGTGTGTTTTTGTGCTTTTTAATGTTGTGGTTAGGTTTGGTGAGAAAAAGTATTTAGTTTCAATTATTTTATGCATAAACCTGTTCGAATAATAGCTAAATTATATTTCGTAGATAACCCTGCATTTTTACCTCATAAAATATGCTATTAACATTCATCGGGAAAATAAAATGTTAAAAGGGCGGAAAATTTATTCTTGTTTCATACAACGTTAACGCTTTTCCAATTTAAAACACTTCTAAATTCAGTACAGTTACAGTGTTCATGATTTCACTAGTTTTAATTTAAAACTTCTCCATCCATTTACACTCAAGTACTTTATACTTACTATGAAAGCTGTTATCGCGACAAACGTTCTCATACAGATGTTTAGCGTAATCAAAAAGTTAAGAAAAGATCATCCTTGCCTGAAGTTGGTAAAGTATGAGTTGACTTGTCGCTTGTTATAACTTTGTTTTACAAACTTACTCCAATTTCGACCGTACTAGGGTTGGCAGGACAAAGTTATTTTGGACATTTAAAAAATTAATATCGAACGCCATAAATATGAAAGAGAAGAATAACTTAATACTGTACTAATCGTACTATTTTGAGTTTTCGTTTCAATTCACAGCTATGTTTTTTGTATATATTTTCATTATTCAAGAGTATTTTCAACGTGTCTTTTTTTCGGATCAATACAAAGCTTGAAGTTTAAATTAATTGACCTTTTATGGTTGGCGAAAAATCAGAATAAATTTTAGTAGCTACCGTGTTTCACAGCCCTGGACAATTTGCTTAACTTAGCTTTTGGGTTTACGCTGCTAAATTCCAGATTTTAAAGTTTTAACCTAAAGCAACGATTGTTAGACTTGTCTTAATTTACGAATTTTGTATCTTTAGGATCGAATACCTACTCGTACTCTTTTATTGAGAACACAATTAAAACCAAAACATGTTTTTTGCTTCTTATTAAATTATATACCTTAAAAATAGTAACAAAGTTTTACAATAAAACTGATACCAGAATAAATGATGCCCAACGATGACAATCTTTACGCATTCATTGTCAACCGTAACACGGAGTGAGTCTTTCAACTTTTTATTTCAATCTATTTATAACATATTATCCGTTCCAGTTTTCATATATTAAGCATTATAAATAGGAAAAGTTTTATATAGGAAAAGAATCTTCTAAACAACACATCCTAATTTTAACTATGACGTTTATTGTAGGCTTTAAGAGTAGATAGAGGAATACAAAAATGAGTTACTTAGACAAAGTTAAGGGGAAAAGATAGTATTTTAATCAAGAGTATAGAGATTTATAAACATTAAACGAAGATATTAATATGTCATGTTATAAAATGAGTCACGATATGTTTGCTTAATGGAGCAAAAAATCTTAAAGTTTTCTATAATCTGCTAAATAACGCCTTAAGTAGGTATTATACAAGTTTTCATTATATTTTTACCCTACATTAAATTTTTGAGTTGAGGGTTTTAGCCTAGCAACTTTTGGGCCTAACCACTGGTTAGTAATTTAGTTTTTGTATATAAAATTAAAGAAAATTAAACCTACAAAAGAAGTAATTACTTTCTTTTGAACTGAAAGCAAATTGTTAATAAAACCGTATTTCCTTTGTGAGAATAAGAATACTAGTTGTAGAAGAATCTAGTTCCTAGAATTTAATGTCAAAAAGTAAATCATGGCATTGGCAAGTTCAATAGAATCATTCGAACATTTATTGTTATTACATCAGCACGTTGCCAACTTTCAAATATTTCAGAACCATGAATCTTATCTTTAGCATTATGGATGCCAGATTTGGATGCCTATTCTCTGACGTGGCAATAAATTGATTATACTATTCATTTCCTTCTTTGAAACTGTATTGAACTTAGATATAACATTTCTTTTGGATTGTTACTGCTGACTGTGATAGTAAAAATAATAAATAAAGAGAATAATAATAATAATAATAATTATCACACCACGTCACACTTTGACTCAGCCCTGCACTAAGATAAAATCTTGTATCGCAGGCACCAAGAAACGATATGGTAAATACTACATAGATAAGCATACTACATCTACGAACAGCAAGCGAAACAATGCGATTTGCAAATAACACAAAGTTCCGCCTCCGTCTGTTAACTGCGATTCTTGAAAAATTCAAAATGTTATGAAGCTTTTGAATATTTTAAATTAAAATAAAAATTTTGAAAAACAACATGCGAAGTAAACACTTGGAATACTGAATGCATGCAGGTGCTTGAACACATAAAACATAATTAATTTTTAAGTTCGCCTTCAACAAAATTTTATGCGCTTTCCCAACTTTAATCTTGCTAAATGAAAATTAGCTTTATAACAACTTTGAATGCCCATTTTAGCTTAAGAAACTTTTATGCCGCCAGTAAGTTTTATTTTTACTATTATTTCAATGAGCAAGTATAAAAGTAACATCAAGTTCATTTTAGGTCAAACTTTTTAAAAGTATTTCTTTAACGGCATTGGTTTTAATACTATACTGCCAAATCATTAGTAAAAATAATTGCTTCATTCTTGAATATGATGAGATGAAAAATGATAGGATGAACAATGAAAATGATGATTCTGCCTACAATAACATGTTGGCTCTAACGAGTTACTTGAGAGTGAGAAAGGAGCAGCCAAATCGTCGTATTTCACTTTCTACATACTTGTTCAACTCTACATACATTCACTGGTTAAACACTAGCATTTTACACATAAACTCTGCTGATGCAAGAAAAGAAGATAAAATAAGAAAATTTTAACTGTCACTTCCCATTCTCGCCAAGTTTACAATATTGCGTTAGTCATCGAAAAAAAAACCTTAACATAAAAACCATGGTTTATGATAATTACGTAACTTTGTCATCAAAATATAATTAATGTGTTACTTAAACAAGTAATTTTGTAAACGAGATGAAAAAAATCCCGCAGACTCCGCAGAAATCTAATCTTTATGGTTAGATATTTAAATAGTATTCAGTTCACGTTGTATTGTAAATAAGCTCGATTCGTTGTGCTCAAAGTAGTAGCAGTTAAATGGACTATCGATATTAACTGGCACTTGAACCATACATTTTATTCAGTCGAAGAGAGCCTTTCTGCATAATATGCAAATGTTGCAGAATCACAACTCTCCCCTTAATAAACGTTCTGCCGTTTATCCTCTTGCCTTCCATTTATGAATATTTAAACGTTTCTTATCATAAAGAGTATTTATTTATTTCAAACGGAACAGCTGTTGAAGTAGGTAAAACGCAAACGTGTTAACCGAGTTAAGAATGTTAGAAAAATCGTTGTACATTTTGATCAACTTTTGCTTAGAAACGATTTAATAAAGACGTGATATTTGTTTCTGAACATGATTAGGATATCAATTAAATTAAAATAGGATTATTGGAGTAGTTTTGAGAGCCAAAAGCATTTGTTTCTGTTGTAGTGTAAAATCTGTTTTGTAAACTTATTTCTATTTATTCTGATCAAATTCGTTCGGGTCCCAAGACAGACGTAGTAATGTCCGGGCACGTAGCTTGTGGTTCATTGCACAACTGCATCTCAAAGTACCAGTGCCGATCTTGTTTAATAGAAGTTGCAGGGGTAGAACAGAGTTTCGGCAGTTGTCCGAAAATACATGTAATGAAATAGTATTAGCAACTACGGAGGTTCCCTGCCGGATTCTTCCCCGTAGATACTCGTAGAATTCTGGACAGGTGATGTATAAGAAAATAAAGATTTGATCAATAAAAACATTTTGAATTTGAAAAAAACATCAACGTTATGTATCACTACAATATTACGCGCTCCGGTACTTCTGAAAGTTGCAGTTGTTAGTTACAGAAACCGTTTAGGAACTTTCGAGAAAAAAAGCGAAGACCATAAATGTAGCCACTACCTTTGAAAGTTAACAAAGTAAGAGAAACCGTTCAAATGCAACTTTGGAAAAGTACGCGAAGGGTTTCCTACCATTCGATATTTTATACTACTTATGTAGTGATTGAGATAGAAAAAATCAAAATAAAAAAGTGCCCAAATGAACACTTTTTATGGCCGCCTTTAGTTAAAAAGTCACTTATATTTTTGTAATTTGTTCTAATAGGAATTAAAAAATCGAGAACTTTAACGTTTCACATTATAAAGCCCGCTGACGGACATACAGATGGACACCGGAAGTGTATTGATAGGTTGGTACTCTTTGGGTATGGAACCTAAAATATATAAAATTGGTTATCTACCACTTCGCTTGGTTTAGTTTAATCTACGCTTGTTTGAGAAGCAAATTTACGATCTGTTTATTAAACTCATCTTTAAAATATTTACATCCTTCTCACATTTAAAAGAAACCTTTTTATAAGTCTAAAAAGCAATGACTGTAGTTTTTGCAATCTTTGATCTTTTAAACATAGTTTATTATTTTATAAAACGAAATCAAAATATTCATTACGATATGACTTAAAAGTTATAATAAAAATTAAAATAATTTTGGAATAAAATAAAATAATCACAACACATGAATCGAATAAGAACTTTAGTAAATTTACTTAACGTATTCGAAGCACGCTTTTCACTTCAAAGTAGCGTTCTGAACTGCAATTTTTTTCCTTGAGTACTAAAAAATAAACTTATATTTGAGTTAAGTTGGCGAATGTTTTCTCATTCCCCGTAGTCGTCGAGTAATTTATGTAGATTGCCTTATAAACAGCACTCGAGAAAGCAACGATGCCCTCAGACTAACTTTGTGTTTGCAACTAGTCACTACCGGGGGCTGCTTCTGACATAGATTTTACTTTTTTTTTTAGGATAAATGAGATAACAAACATACAGCCAAGACGGTGTGTTGAAAGTCTCCGAATAAATTAAACATGAAAATCCTTTAAAATATACATTATTTTACAGTTAATTAATAGTTTCTTTAAAATTATAATTAATACGACGATATTTATTTCAGAATCAGTCAGTATGTTTCAATTTGAAATTCAATTAATAAAATAAAGATGTCAAAGATCTTTCGCGGTGCTTTACAAAACCAAAAAAGTTAGCTAAGCTTAAAACCGCTGGCAACATCAAAGTTTTAATTATTTGGGACCTATCAACTTTTACACGGCTGCAACACAGCCAAACATGAGGGCCATTCGCTTGTTTTGTATAGCGAGGACAAAATATAAGAGACACTACCAAAATTTAGTTTGTCACAGCGTGCAGCACCAAATAATGTTTAAATTATTTTGATGTCACTATGGAACTTTACTTTAACTAACTACGGCGAAGCCAAAAAGGACCTACTGTGTACCTACTGTCATTATGTGGTCGCCAGGATTAAACTAACAAGGTAGGTATACCGTGGGTTTGACTACGACTCTACCTTGACCATTTTTAGCGTTCCGTACCCAAAGGGTAAACTCGGGACCCCTATTACTAAGACTTCGCCGTCCCTCCGCCTGTCAGCGGGCTGTATATTAAGAACAACAGCTAGAAACTTGAAATTTTCAGAAAATGTCTATGTCTGTTGCCGCTACGACAGCAAATACTAAAAACACAAAGAAATTAAAAATTTAAGGTGGCTCCCATACACGTGATATTTTCGACATTTTTTGGTTTGCTCTTGATTCTTTTATAAAATTATCAAGTGCATATATTATTTACTCTTACAAGGTGATACCTATTGGAAGAATGTAAACATCGCCCTTGCCACAATTTATAAAATAAATGTAGTACCGTTTTTGGCCACCGTCTGCGCCACTGTCCTTGCATCTCATATACTTGTCAAGTCATTGAATGTATTTCACTATCGCGCAATAAACCGAAGTTTAATTTGTTAAATCTAGTAATTGTATTATTTCCCACAATACCGAACCGGCCATGTGTGAGTGCGACTTTTTTTTTGTATTAATGCATTTCTGGATTTCTGTCTGAATTTTTTTCTAGTTTCATCCTTTTTTGACTCCTTTATTGACGTAGTCGTGTTTTGTTTCAAATTATTTTTACATTAACTTGATTACCTTTCATTCTTTACTTAAGGCGGTCTTACTCTAACATGGCTTTTTTGTACTCTTTATCAGACTACTATACCAATGCTTGTTTACCACTTCAATTGAATAAAACATGTTTTTATATGAATGTGTTAAACTACTCAAGTACCACCAACCGAAAGTAAATAGGTAAATATGATAAATAGAGTAGTGAAGTGTTAGATGTGATATTGTCACATGATATCCACCCTCTCTGGCCTAATGGTGAGGGTGTGTGTGATTTTACTTGTCACTTTCCCCGAAGATCGTGTAATGCAAGAAGATTTTCTTTACAAATTTCCTTTACTAGGAATAAAACTCTGCACTATACTAACTCTCGTTCAAGGGAATCTCATTTTTCTTTTAAATTATCATCATAAAAATGACTGGTGCGTTCGACAAGAGGTAAAGAAACACGTTTTAATTTTACTGCTAGTTAATTTTAATAAATGTTGTTGGCTCAAACGGTTTATCGGCCCAACATTTTGTGGAAACAGGCCTAGTCTATTGAGTGTGGGTAAGTGAAAACGCAAATTACCCAGGTAATTTACATAATTGCTTAATGTGACAACAGTTTTGGTACCGCAATATTTTGGAAATTGATTATGTTCGGGAAAGGTCAACAATAACAGAGTTCTCGTCGAAATGTGGCAAATTGAAATGCACTTGCATCTTGTATAGTCGAAGGCAAAACCTCATAAGGATACGCCAGCGAAATAGTCGGGGTTTGGTTCCCATTGGAATCAGAATTTTGATGTTCGATTAAAATTTGTTTGCTTAAATGTGTTTACTTTTAACTTCGTGTTTTGTATTAATATAAAGCTATGTTTAACTTTAAACCATGATGAACTTAAGACTCCCATCCGGTTTGTGTAATATTAAATTTTAGTATGCCTAAAATAGTTCTAGATAATTTAATTAAAAAATTTATGATTAGTTCATACATTGCAGTAATCATTCTAAAACACTCGTTTTTTTATTGTAATATCAAAATAAAACGGCTTTGAAAATAATGTACGAAAGTGTACCACTTGACATGTTTAAACAATAAACTTATATTGTTAACTGTACTCCAAAAAATGTTTTCATAGGTTCAAAGTAAATATTTATCTTGCCACTTTTCCTCATTTGCGAAATTAATTAATTGAAATAGTCTTTCATATAAATATTCAACTCTCTGTTGTATTCAATAAATTGAAAACAATGTTCTTTTCTAACTAAATTTATCTATTCTAACATCAAAATAATTTTGAGTTTCATCACTGAGTAAAAATAGTTACGCAAATGTATTAATAATATCAGAATCATAACACATATGGTCACAATCATTTTAACATAAAAGGGGTTAATCTTGGAATTAGAGATAATCATCTGATTTAACCTATTATCTCTCATTCCGAAGTTGATCGCTAAAATAACTGCAATAGTAGAATATTCTTAATATTTAGATTGTTTATTTGTATTACTACAGACGTCCGTTCGTTCGGTGAGACCGTTATTTAAGTATTTAAAACGTTTTTCTATTTTTAAGTTTATCTCTGCTAGAATACTGCTCATTTTATTAAGACTTTCAAAGTCACGTAGCTAATGGAAGTGATATTGCGAATTATCAATTTGAATGTGAAGTTATGGATAAATTTAAACATATAATATGCATTGAATAATATTGAATTTGCGCATCTGAAGCTGAGACAGAACACAAGGTATATATTAAAATATATGAGAACTATCTAAAAGACTACGCTTTAATGCCATTTCGGTATCTCATTACTAATGTCAGTGAGTAGATATCTGATACTTTTCCTATGGCACATTAAATGCAAGGAATTTGCCTAGTATTTTTCGTACATGCTAGTATTATTATATCCGAGTATATTACATGACGATCCAGCTCAGTTTTGCTTTAGCATTCTCGATTCAAACTTTCATCCCCTCTTTTCCCGATTAGAGGTTGAATTTTAAAACCCCCTTCCTAGCACACATATACAATTACTTAGTTGGGTTAGGCTTACTTAGGTTTCAGCTTTCCAGACAAGATGAAATGAAACATAGTACATATGTAGTTTTCGTAGTCCGTAGCATTATACGAGTACTACGTGTTTTTAAGCGTACTACGATAGCTTCTGATGTTATTTTCTTACATACGAAGCCACAATACGCAATAAAAGGTTACGAAAGATTATGTTATTGTAAAATGCAGAGCGTCATTGCAAATTAACAGTGTATTTTTAAAAACAAAGTTGAAACCTTTTTATTAATTATAAAATAAATCAAACTAAGTAATTAAATTAAAACCATTTCTTCAAACGCTTGTTTTTTCAATAGACTTTCAAAAAGAAAAAGTTGTTTTCAAGTAAAGACTTGAAGAAGTTATTAAAGCATGTTTTTGCCTTTAAAAGAGTTTAAGGGTAACCTTAAATTGGGGGACTGATTAAATTTTCACTCAACGGCAGGTGACTGTTGGTAAGTACTCTGTAAGTTCAGTACTTGGAGCAGTTTTGCTACAAGAAGCCTTTAAAGTATGGAGAAACTTTTATACGGTCTTTTGGATCGGGTTGACTTCTAAAAGGGATCGAACAATGACTTTTAATACCTCAGTCCACTGAATAGATAATCGGGAACGCGAAGGTTCCGGTGCTGACTGCTGATATTGCAAGCGCTGGTTGCCAGCAGGTGTATCGTAGCAACAAATTTACGGTTGAAGGATTGTTTTTTCAATACTTGTGCTTGATAACAGACCTTTTTGGCAAATTTCTTGATGTTAACTGGAAATACCTTATAGGTTTTGGTTCCCTCGACACTATAAAATATGCGGTGAAAACGGAGCATAAGCGGCTGTGACGTTTAGTTAGAAGTTTTTTCACTGCTTCAAGGGATTGTAGACAAAAGTATTGGATATTAATTTAAGCTTGATACCTGCAAGTTACTGAAAAAGGACAAACGGATGGACGGACAAACAGATAGACCGACGCACAACAAAGTGAATCTGTAAGGGTTCTGTTTCTTTATTCGTACCTACGAAATCTAAACATTCGAAACATTTAATTTTGCAAAAGTTTTAAATATTTGCGAATAAATCCTTCGTATCTCGTCTTTATAATACAAGGACACTTGTCGACAGCAGTGAATTAATTCAATATTTGCCATTCAGGTTCAGACAGCAAAGTTTATAGACTACAGTTTTACTTACTTTCAGAGAATTTAGGACTTTACAAAAGTTTCAACGAAGTTTTCGTTTAAGATAATTTAATATTTTACAGCTTTTTGTTTGAATTTTATATCAAATTTGCTTGAGATTGTAGAAAAATATGGCCTCCGGTACAAGGAAAACTTGTATTTGGTCATCTCTGACGAATTTTAACTTTATCGCTTTGGAGATAAGAGCTAGAACAGCATCTTCAATGTTTTGTTTTTTAAAAATGACTTTATCCTTACGGAATATTGGATCCGAATCAAAAATGAATTCTTTATGGTGTCTTCCACTTTCAGTTCTATTTTTAGAGAAATTTTCGTAATAAAATGGCAATACTATGATTTGTATTTTATTCTATTCCTATTAAATATTTTATTCAAGTCAATTCGATTTTTGTATTGTAAATTGGTGAACATTATAATATAAGATAAATAAAAGTGACGTGGCATTTTTACTTTTATTCCATCTTTTACATTTTTTGTAATTTAGTGTTTCCTTTATAATTTTTAAGTGACAAAATGTACATTTTTAGAGTATCAAATATATATTTATATTATATAATATTATATATTATTATAGAGATCTTTCAAAACTATACATAGAAAGGAAATATAAGTACCTCATTTTCGAACAAAATGCTTTTTATATTTTATTTCTACTTACATATAAAATAGTTTTTCTGTATTACTTACATAAAATACCTATTCTTCATCATTAACAATATTCATTCTAACATTCGTTTTGAAGGTAGATTTTGCTGATGCATATCACGTATAACAAAACAACGAAGTTGCTTCTTCCAAAACATACTCTATTCTTTGAAGACCACATAAAAGAAAGGTCAAGTCGATATTTGTGTCACATATAACAAAATTAGATTCGCGAAAACACAAAATAAAATAAATCCCTTAGGATCCGTCCCTGTCGGCGGACTGACGAGGGCCTGACTACAAACCTGGCTCCCTATATATGTAGCGGTAAAACTCAATAAACTTTAGATAGCTATCTTGAACGAGGAAAAAGTGATATCACAGTATCGTTCTATTGGAAACTTTAATAAAAACTAAATAATTTGATCGGCATTTTTTTTCGAACTTGTGTGTTTTTAATATGCGGATAACTTAGGTCTTAATTATTGATATTTTTATTAGTAGGGGGCTTATGGGAAATGTTTTTGGTGTTCTTTTGGTAACAGGTTCATTTCTACAATAGATATGCAAATATTATGAAACTGGGTTGGATTTTTTTACTTTTCTTTTCATAGTATAATTGTTTTTAAACATTCCTTTAAAATAACGAAAATGAGCAAAAGTAAAAACGTAAAATACTAGGAAACATTAAATGGATTTTCGTTTCTCTGATTAAATTAATCACCTAAAAGGATTACACAAGGTCCTGATCGTATTTAAATAAATTAGCGAGTCAGTCGCCAGGGCAATTAAAATACAGGCTTAACCGAATTCTCTAAATACCAGTCTAGAATTTTAAAAGAGCTTATGAATATTTTATTTACACTAATACATTAATTTATTTAAATAAAATTAAATAAGAAACGAATTGATTCGAGTTAAGTGAACTGTGCTTGGTGACTTGAAGGCCTGAATTCACCGTATTTTGCCCAACCGACGTTACGCAGGCGGCCGCGATTTACCCAACTGTGAAATTAGGCTTTGAATTTTGTGTCAAATACAAAGTTACCCTATTTAGTCAGGGCTAAAAGTGTAAAGGGTACTTTAATCATTTGAAATGGACGGTAATGAGAATGGTTGCGGAACCTGTAAGACCTGTTTTAATAAGTATAAGTTGTTAATTAGCATATTTAAAAATAAGATCGATACTGTACGTTACTTTCAGATGGAAATTGGACAAATAAAAATTACATATAACTCTTGCAGCAGAAAACCAAATTATGTTTAACGGATTTTGATTCAATAATTTTACATCCTTAAAACTAATTTTAATAAATTAATCTTAACGTCTACATGTGAATCTGGTATTGAAATCAAACAAGACGAATCTTAAACAACCGCAAATTAATTTTCGATGTAAAACCATTGATTCTAAAACCACGTCTCAAGTAATTTAGTTTCGAACGAGATAGTTTCAATTTATTATAAATGCTAACACCCATACATAATAGTGTTCTTGTTTGCCACATATAAATTCACTTCAATTATGGAAGCAAATAGTGATTCCTTAAATTAAATTATTTATGCTTGTATTTATTACTTTATTAGTCTTAATAATACACACAAAATTCAGGAGTTCAATGAGAATTCAAAGAGATATTATGCATGTGCTTGGATCCGTCTAGTTTTTAAAATGTTGGTTCTTTTGTATATTTATTAAAAATTCACTTACTTTCTATCAATCCACGCTTTAAATCAACTGACTCAGGTCAGAAGCAGAAGCTCATTTTATTAAAAATTTATGGAAAGTACTTGATGAATGGCTTAAAAACATAATGTAACGATAACGTTTACCGAATGGCAAAGGTCATCAAAATTCAGAACCGGTAGTTTATTTACGGCGTTTAATTCAAACACGAGCGAGTCACGCACTTTTTTCAAGCGGAAAATTAGTCCAAAAACGTACTTCTTATCGACATAATAGCCCCCAAATCAACCCCGAATACTAACAGAAATGTAGAACGAAACAAAGTAATATGACCCATAACAATCAACAAGAATCAAGGGGACAGCTATGGTCAACCCTCTCTGTCTTTAGAGTTTATACGAGCGAAAAAGTGAGCCAACACTCTTAGGTCGTTTTCTCTCTTATCAGTCCGATTCGGGTTTCCAAATAGAATATTAAAGATCAAGATTGCAAGAAAAGGATAAAAATTTACTATACAATTCAGGAGCACAGAGGAAGTAGGGACAAAGTGTTGCGGTCACAACTTTGGGTCTAAGTTTATCTCCGAGATAAATAACAGTTGAATAGTGTTATTGTAACAAGAACGGAGTTCATTTATTTGAGTGATAGTTGATATTAGTCAGAGTTAAAACGCCCTAAGGATAATAATGTCCTTTGAGTGCGGGGCTTTATCAAAACATTACAGCTTTTGGAATTTGAAAGGACTTGATGTTGAAAATTTATGACCTGGTGGAATGCATCAATTTTATTTATCATTGTCGATCTGTGTTTTCATTCAAGCTTCACTAGGAAGGTCCTTATCAGGATAGTAATTTAACTTAATTAAAACACCCATTCAGGATAGATAGCTATATGGTGTCTTTTTTGTAATTACATATCTATGTATTTTTGAAGATAATTATTTTAAGTCCAGGTTTAGTCATTTATAAAATCTTTAAACATTAAAAATAACTCTTAATAAATATTAGAGAAAACTCGTATGTCTTTACTGTTTTTAAACTTAAGATCTCATTTCTTTCAGTAAACATTTTAAGGTTTTTTATTTTAAAAACTAGTCAGATTTATTTGTCTGTTAATTCCGAGCACAGTCTGTTTTAATTCCCACAACTACAACTCCTGTCCACAAGGATCAACAATGGCGTCCTTTGATCCAAAAATCAACTGTGTCTGTGATAAAAGAATATTACTACTTTTGCATAACACAAGTTACAGTATCGGAATAAAATAATCAAATCTAGACTCTTTTAAAGATCAAATAATGTTTGACTTTGATAAACTTTAACCAAAAAAAGTACAACTTCACGATTCGGTTTGCGTAGCTTCTAGCTTATCTGGTGGTACATTAATCTATGTAGCCTCGGTCTACACGACTAATCGGATGGGGGGGACGCACAGTGAATATTGAGGAGGGGCGGACGTGCCTCGGCTGAGAATCGAACCCGGGCACCTGCCCTTCCGAGGCGCTAATCACTGTTAGTACATGTACAGTTTACTTTACAACTATTTGCTCTGAGTTAGAACTTTGATTTTGCTTTGTTCTGTTTGTCTTTGTACAAATATTAACTAGTTACAGATTTTGTATATCAGAAGAATCTTGGCAATACACTTTAAGAGGTTACAAGATTCTCTTGATGCATGATGAAGGACAGACTTCGATTATCCCAAGGACGTGTTTTCCGAGCATTACAACTTGAATCTCTTTAAATAGAAACTAAACTGGCAATAATAAGGCAATCATGCTCCACTTTGGGCCACATCATCATTACTATCAGGTGATTTTGTAGCTTAATGCTTGCTAAACAATTACATTAGCAAAAGGCTACGGGGTTAGCCTCGCTCACATTATGAATCTGGTAATACAAGCGTTTACTTATAGTCAATGCTTAATACTGAATCTTTTGTATGCTAGTTTGCTAACGTATAAAAAACTGAGCAGGAGATGCCTAAACAAATTATTATACTAAAAACCCGAGGTGACAAAAATTAAGATGGAAATTTGAAAATGAATAAAGAAGCAGGCGTAAAGTAATACTCTAGAAGCTTCGAGGGGGAAACCTTATTTATTAAATTTAAAACTTGGTAGTTATTTACATCAAAACAGACCCAATTTGGCGGGAGAATTGGACGACCCAAAGTAAATAAAGGGCAGTGAATATAATTTTCATAATTTATGTGAAAGGTCTCGTCGAAGTTTCCATTAGAAGTGACGGGACGACAAAGCCAGCGGGACAAGACGAATTATTATCGCTTGCGTTTTTCGTCTGTTGTTTTATTTCGGAGTATAAAGTATCAGGGACAACTTGTTACATTACAATACGTGACAAACTTGTCAAAGTGTTTTAATGTATCCCAACTCGGTGCCAATGACCAAATATTTTTAACGGTATAAATCTTAAAGTGTTGTCCTACCTAAATTATACCTAACTGAAAATGGCCGAAATGTCTTAGTTGTACGATAGTTCATACATTTTGTAATATTATACACGTGACGAAATCTATAAACTTCTGGTACCTTAATATATAAAACAGGTATAATAGGGGTTGGAAACGCGCAGTGATTTTTTTGTTGTTGGTAGCATCCAATTTTGAAGGTAAGTGCTTAACATCAGGTGAGATGTAGTCTGTTTACCTAATACGGTTTTTATCATATTAGGGAAACAGGGTTTCTATGAAATAAAATCTGTATTTGAGAGATAGCTATTTTTATTGGTATCCATTTTACGATAGCTTCGATTTCGTGTCTTTTGAGAACGATTATGGTGTGATCTTAACCCCGATTTAGCCGTTGGTTTTACGGGTATCGTAAAATACCTCGTAAATATATGTTTAAGTAAAACACTTGAAACGTTAGCAATAAATCGCGAGCAGTTGTTAAAGGTTCTGACCCATAAGCATTAACAAGTCTTATTTGGCTCAAGCAATTTTTTAAAGTAAATTTCATTCCAATTTTCAAATCGATTTAGAACTACAGGTATATTCACAAACTTGAAAATGACACACTAACACGCTATATACACTTTATATTCTCAAATTAGACAACATTGTGATCATAAATTAATGATTGGTCTTCGGTGCGCTGTGTAACTGCGAATCATTAATGTTCGTGATTTATCATTCGGTATAATGTTTCAAATCTTAACAGTTTTTTAATTTAGGGTTATTTTGTTTTATCTATGTTCCTATAATAGGTCAAATCAACTTATCTCTTTCTATGTATTTTTATTTTCAATCTTTTTAATCAGTAATCCTTTTTGTATTGTTTATTATAAAAATACTCTGCCAAGGTATCCAATCCTCATTGCAATTTAATTGTGTGTACGTTTCGTGGATGCACAGTGAATGGCACTTAATCATTCGGTTGTTCCGCACAGGCGGGGCGAAGATAAACTTCAATTTAACTTGGACCAGTTACGACAGCCATGGGAATGGGCTATCGACAGGTGAATCCTGTTACATGCAATTAAAGTTTACTATCACTCTTGAGAATCCGTAATTCATTTCTAAAGGTGTTCTTACCCATGTAGGCAAGTACTGATTTTGCTTATAGAAGTGCTCGGGACAGTAGGTAGAATAGAAAAAATATCTCTCTGTGGATTAAATCTCAATTTATTAGTTTTTTTTTGTAATAATTCAACAATAACGCATGGTTTTTTGGCACGTGTGTTTTATGGAATTGATACTTTTGTCGCCGTCCCAAAAACAAACCAAGCAAATCATTTTTACTGAAAAAACTAAATCTAAGCAGCAATTATGTCTGATTTTTATTTTAGAATTTAAAGTGTTTATAACATGTTTTAATAAGATATCTACTAAGATAAAAATGATTGAACCATAATATCAGATGTATTTTCCCGCTGTTAACCTTTCAATAAAGTGCACATCAGTTTTCCGGTCACAGCTCTCTTTTCTTAGCTTAAAGATATAGGTACAAAATATGCACACGATTAAAAGATAGTACATCATAATTAAACATTCCTGGCTTTGATTCCTTAGAAAAATTTGATAAGACGTATAAGCTATCTCCGTAGCGAATTTCATTAAGATTTGATCAGCAGATTAGCCGTGAAATGAGATCAGTTTATCTTACGTTTTTACAGAATATGAATTTGTTGATAGAAAATTCGTTCCCAAGATATCCTTACTTTTTAGAGAAAATTTCACTTTTTGATTGTTTGTTTTATATTAATATTACGTCTAGGTTTGCCTGAATTATAATAATATTTTATAGGATGTTAGCATAGATTTTTTCTAATCAATGGATAGTAGTCTATCAAAGAAGACAAGGCACGTCAACGTTAATCGTTAGTTGCTAGGATATTGAAAAAAGGGCTCTTTGATAGGCTGTCTCACGCCGTAATGAATCCCTCGAGAGGGGTAGGCAGAGGTGTTAAACACCGCATTTCGCATGTTTATGTTGAGTCCTAGTGTGACAGGTTGCGAATCTGTCGCCAATATCTGCTATAGATACATAGATTGATAGGCTGGTCACGCTAAAACGCTAAAAGTCCGCGAGCTCACAACGCTTATTTCAATATACTGCGGAAACCAATCATTAATGTAAAAAGACAATACTTTATGAAAATACAAGGAAAGTAAGACTATAGTAAAATCTGATTGTTGGAGCTTTTGTACTGAGTAAAAGCGAGACTTACGTCATTTTATCTCACGAAGACTGAGAACTCTTTACTGAGCTACCTCGAAGTAACTCTTAAACTTTGTGCACGCCTTTCGGGGCACATCCACCACTCTGTCCCACCACTTCAACTCCTTTTCACCAGGATCAACAGTGGCGTGCAGCTATGCAATGATGCACAGGCTGTGCCCAGACACCCTAACAGCTATCTTGGGAACTTAATCGGAAGAAATATGTAGAAGGTAGTAAGAAAGCGATTTCAACTTGTGCACGCCTGACAAAACTAACAACAACCTAAGTCGAACCGTCTTGGTGAGATGGAAGGACTGAAGTCTAGGTTACTTATCCGTAAGTACAGTAATCGGTTACAGTAGGTATTCGGGACGTGCCGCTTTTCACCTACTCTGGATTCAATTGAATTGACTTACAGCTTCCGAGGACGACATCTCTAGAATATATTGAGCATTGACAAAGTTGTTTTAAAATAAGGAAATATTGTCGTTCTAAGACTAGACCAATACCTTAGCCTGATAAGTTTACTTTATTGATATTTAGGTAGTATAAAGTTATCATTACATAAACTAAAATTTAAACACATAACCAGTTTTTCCAAAAAAATAAAACATTTTTGCTCAACTTTGCGGGGCAGTGCCTTGCCTCCAGATTTGAGAAAAAATAATTTCAGATAGTATTTTACAAAAAAGTTACAAGATGTTAATGTCATATAATTACCAAGTTGACTTAGAAATGTCTAGAAATTTAAATGCAAGAGTGTTTGCATAGTAAAACTACAAGTGTATGGTTTTGAGAAACTTTAACAAAAATATAGTATCAGCTATGCACTAACTAATATACCACGGGTACTGTTTGTATTGTATCAGTTGCTTATGGAATTTGTAAAATAACTTACAAGTGCACAATGTTCTTTTTGTTTCGACAATATTAAATTCTTTAAAGAGAATCTTCTCCGATTTCATGAAATATCTCGCTTATTCGCTTTTCATTAAATTTACACGCATACAAAGCTAATTTAAATTTTTGATGGACATATTGAGTTTTCTCGAAGCACTCTAATATTAATAACTAATATTTTTCTTTAATATAAAAGTTTCGATAGTTTTATGAAGTTTATTAATTTTTTTATGAATATCTTGGGGCATGTTTGGTAATGAAAATTTATTGAGAAACGATAGAATATTTTTACCTATTTAAATAGACTATTGCCAGTGTATACAGTGGTGTACAAAAAATTAAAGACACTTTATTTTGAACTGCATATAACATTTTTGATGGTAAAAAATATAATGAAAATAAATATTAACTTCACATCAGTTGTTAATAAATCAATTCTCTAAAACCATTTTCTTAGTTAATAATAACAGACACTTGTTTTTAGTAATCGATCAGATCTTATTCATGTTTTAAATGTATCAGAAACTTTGATTTTTAATATTGCTAGAGTTAAGTTAGCTTGTCTTTCTCTAAATTTTTTATCAATGAGCAAAAGTTTCAATTCTTCTCACATGAAATATGAGAAGATAAAAAAAATCGTAACAATTATTGGTCATAAAAGATTATTGCAAATCACATGCGATGCTCTTAGAATGTGATCATGAATGCTATCAATAGTTTCAATAAATTTTATATATTCTAAAACATACCTACGTACCTGAGATTTAGAAAAACAACTTTAAGAAAATAAATAATCCATTTTGGAACCTTCTACTTTTAAAATTTGCTTTAAAGTAACTATTCAGTAATAGGAATTAAATAATATATCCCAGATACGAAAAAAATGATTAAAACAGTACGGTAGGGAAAAACTGACAGGTTCAAAAATCAAAAATGTTGAATGCAGTAAAGTGCCAGTCAGTAAAGTTAAGGTGTCTTTAATTTTTTGTCCACCATTGTACGTAATAAAGTGGTAGGTACAAGGTAATAAAATATTTATGAGACGCTTATTTTTGTTACTTGACGATAGCTTAGAACTAGTATTTAGAATTCATAAAACGCGAGCAAATATTACCATAGTCGTAATTTCAATAATAGCGGCGAAAGCCTTGCCTTACTGGAAATAAGGGTTTTTAATAGACGGTCGCATTGCGTATAAATAAAGGTCAGTATTATCTATCCCTTATGGAAGGGTAGTGAAAAGGTTAGGGGTGGGGGGTGTACCGGTCAGCCAGAGGGTAGGGGAGGTAATAAAACTTATATAGCCATCCGCAACTGCTGCCCCACTAAACGATAAAGATTTCACAAAATATGCCTATTGCAATATGGTTGACGATATTCATGAAATTGTGATTTTCACGTCATGTATTAAATAAATTGTTTGCTATTAATGTTCTGTTTTTTTTGTGTACGGATAGGAAATAAAAAAAATAGATTAATTTAATATTAAGAGCTGTAGTTATTTTTTGTTTCTGATGAAAGAGCAAACGAAAAACTATTATTAAACCATTGTTGTAAATATTTTACTATCATGATTGTTTAAATTTACATCTTTACTGTTCGTAAGTATAGAAATAAAATTGTTAGTGTACAATCTAGTTTGTAATTGTGTTTTAAGAGCCTATACGCACTGTCGACCAGTGCCCGAGCGACTGGCGACCAAGTGCATATAGCTTCATCAAGATATATTGAAAATTAATATCTCTGAAAGTGTATGATTTAAGTATCTTTTTGTTTGCTACATTCCACTTAACTACACTAAGTGCATATGGTGGGCTTCGAAAGAAAAAAATGAATGCGATGTAGAATTACTGAACTCAATCTATTAATAATAAAAGTTTATGAACAGAACAGCAACAGTCATCGGTAAATAGTCGACAGTATAGAAAATATTTGTTCTGTAAAATCATAGTGACTTTATATATTTTATTAAAATTCGTAAAACAAATTACAATTTCCATGTTTGTAAATGAATCCCGAAAAAAGTTGGGTCACGCCTACCTTTTTAGCCAACGTTGAAACCTAAAGCCGGGTTACATAATATTTTGATATGGAATCGTTTTCGAATTTAGGGCGCGAAAAACAAGCGTACTTACTACGGGTACTACGGTTTACGACTACGGCGACTACGGTTTACTACGCGCGTTCAATCTCGAATCCTCGCAGCCTTAAAAGTTCACGTGAAAATGTTATTGTTTTTAATAAAAATGTTATGGAAACTCGTGTTTTACGCTAAAGCAAGAATGAAATCATTTCTAATGCAAAGTATGATTTTTGAACGAGCGAGCGAACAATCGGGGTTTGTATGTTTGTTTGTACTTATAAATGTTTATTCGACGTTAACTCAAGTATTATTAATCGGATCGTTATGAAATTTGGTAGGCGGGATAATAAGGTAAAAAGTAATTTTTACTTTGAACATGAGCCAAATCGGTCAAGGGGTTACCGAGGGGTCGTGAATTCACAGTTTGGAGCGAACTACTAGTAATAAAGTTTTTAGTTTCACAATGTAAGTGTTTCCAGCATAATTTTATTTGTATTCCTGTTAATAAGTAAGGGAGATTTTTAAAAGAAGCTAAGCTAAAACTTAAGGTAACTGATACGTTTGGTTCCATACTATAATATGATATAATATACTATCGATTAGGCTGTTTTATTTTTATCGGACTTGAGTAGTATTTGTTTAGAAAACAAGTGTGTTACACTGAATTTGTTATTTTATAATTTTCCTGTTAAATTCGCTTCTTTGTCCCTTTTGCATGATTTTTTAAATGTACTTCTTCTTGCAAACATTTAAATGGAAGAATTGAATGTCACCGAGTTATCAGGGTCGCGGCGTGTTTTTACTTTCATTCCATTTCACCAAGTCCGTTTTACTATGAGTGTGATTAGACATTGCTCTAGTGTGCGTAGTCTCTTTATTGAACGAACTCGAGGTTAAGAACTGTGATACGACTTGAACGAAAACGCCTGTAGCTCTGTAGCTAACAACAACTTATTCAAACCGACATGGTGAGATGGAATGATGGTGACAATAGCATGCGGGTACTGCACAATCAAACGGACAATCGCATTCCCACGGTTGGATAAATGAAAGAGTTCCAGTATTTTTGTGCCCACTCTGAGGGAAATTTTAGCTTACTGTGCGGGTAATGTAGAAAACATTTAACGTCCATATTTTTCTTTTGCTTGTAACGTGACACGAATATTTAGTTCATGTCCTTTGGTTTGGTCAAGAATTTATTGTTACTATTGCTAAAAAATTATAGACACAATTAAAAAGCTGAAAAAAAAAATCCTCAAAAAAAAAAGAAATAATTTCCTTTCATCTCATTTTTCTGGTCCAGTAGTCAGTTGAAGCTGTTGGCAATAAAAATGGTTTTCTATTACAAACTATGGCTGGCAACACATTCAGGGTTGCCACAAATTTTTACGACGGTTCCGCAGTTCCGACAAAAGATGCAATTAACGTTTTATCGACACCCCTGTCCGTCGTAAACCGCACTTTTATATTGATCCCTAATAGTGATGTTCCTTTACCTATAATTTTACGACTTATGACATCTGTAGGCTGTAATTTTACGCTTTCGTTGTAAGAGTTGGGCGGTGATATTATTCTTTGGCCGTTAAGTGCAAAAAAGTCATCCAACTATTAAAAAGCTATTTTATTGTTTGTTTCGAGGACCTAAGTTTTAACAAATTGACCGACTTTTCTTTACATACGTATAGATTTAATTAACAGAGAGTCAATAGTTGACTCAGCTTAAGGTTCACAAAGTAACCTGAGATAACTAAATCTGTTGCTAGTTTTGTCAAATAAGGAACAAGATATTTATTTTATTTATTTATTTGGTAAACCAACGATTAAAAACACAATACAATACAGTTTTAACATTTTAAGAACATTTTCAATGTCTTCATCACTTACAGGCTAACACAGCATGCACTGTAATATAATAATATTATAAATAATTATTATCCTTAGAATTTCAAAAGTGATACTTTTATCTATTAAGATTTTGATATCGGTGGAAGTGGGTGGTGTAAGTTGAGTGAATAGATTTTTTTCTCTATTATGAGAGAGGTCTTACAAAGTGATACCATGTCAACATTCGTGACCTCCTAAGAAAATACAACAAAACAAGAAGATGGGAATAACTCAATACCGTTTCCCTAATCTTACAACTCTTAAGCCCCCTGTCCTAACTCGTCTTTAACTTGTAGGAGAAGAAAGCAAGTTTGTTTATTTGTCCTACTTTTATACCTGTTTGTTGTGATTCGTAAAAACGATTTGTATTCGTTTCCCCTTTTTTTAAAATACTTGTATCATACAGATCCTATATAAATATAATAATAAGTTCTGTTAAGCCTGGCGCTCGAGCAGTCATAGCAAAGCATAACATGTTTGTCACATTACTTTAACTATCTTAAAACCGACGTTCATTTATTCTAACTCAAATGTACTTAAGAATGCTCTAGCATGCCGTGTCATGTTTCAGCATGCTATGATATTATAGCTATGTTATGAAAGCCCCTAAATGCCACAAATAAAGCTCAATACAACACGCGCTACTTTAGAAAAGCTAAAACTATTATTTTTCCCATATAACTGGTGGTTTTCTAGCTGTCAATTTCTTAAGAGAACATAACTTCAAATTGTGGATGTGTTGACTTTAATTTAAAAATCCCAGCAAATACTTTTCAAAAGCTTTTAGAAAGAGAAATGCAGCCTTTTATTTATTCCTATGCAGGATTTTTGCTTAACCTAGCTAATTTAGGTGTCCGATTGTCCATAAATATTTTTCTTTACAACGCCGTTTTTTATCATAAAATAGTATTATTAATAGAACTTTGCCTAACTAATTAACAAGGAATCTTAACCACTAAGCTATTCAACAGATTCAATAAAGGTACACAAAGATTTCGTAAATTTCGACCCCCAAGGGTTGGTAATTAGTATAGAGTTCCACACAAAATGACGGTGGGGATGTTGATGGATTTGATTTAGTTTTGAAACGTATTGAATTCTCTTTGTTGAACTTTTAGGTCGATACAAGTTACCGAGAGGGTAATAACGGGCGAAACGCGTCGCTGTTATAGCAAATAGCACGTGCATTTTAACCTCAGAAACGAATTATTTCTTCACCTAGTTTACTAACCACGAAACCGCCATGGAAATTGTATTTTTGTAATAACTGAGGAATTAATATTCGTATTAATTATAGAAATACATTTAATCGTGATTTAAATTTGGAATTTCTAAGTAATTTGTGAACAGAATGTGTGAAGTAAAATAGACAGTTGTTCTATACTTAAAATATGTACTTGATTATTTTTGTAATCCTTTTGTTACTTTATGATCGGATGTGGTATTTCTTTAATGATAACGTTTGAACTCATCTAACGTACGTTCTTGTACTAACCGCACATAAAAATTTATACTCACGAAAAAATGGTCGAATGGAATAGCTGGAAATGAGCTGCAGGTCTACGTGTGTGGTATTCAGATAGAAACTGTATCAAAAATGTATGATAGAAAGAGCGACATGTATCTATATGTGTGTGTTAAAAAAAAACATTTTTTTCGTGGAAGTGAGGAAGTTTAGTAAGGAAAACTCTTAACAAATTGAATTTTTTTTCACACTTACAACCCAAAATTTTAGTAAAGAGAAACAATAATATCGATTGAAAACTTGAATTTTAAGCAATTTGAATTACGTATGTATGTGTTATCGTGACACTTTATTCGTTTGTGACAGTATCAACTGTACAACTCGTAAGGCGCATAAAAGGGACTGCGTTCCAAAAACCTTTTCCAATGTAGCTCTGAATGCCAGCAGCGTATTTGCTAAATTCTTAAAACAATGTATATTCAATCAAAGTCATGTATTCTCTGAGGCTTGAATCCAAGGGAAATTCGTACTTTTCCGCAGTTCAAAGAGCAAACGAGACAAAACATATATTTAGATACCATGCCGTATCGCAGACGAGGCCAATGTTTTTTTAGATTTCCAGGAAACGCGTTCTCTAGGGGTCTACCATTTTTGAATTTGTTCCTTTTTAGACAGGAACGTTGTGTGCTGAATAAAAACGTTTTTATTTCCATCTAGATAATTATAATTTGCGTGACTGTTGGCTGTTACGATAGACAATTTTACTTGGAAACGAGTAATATAATTTATTCATTAAAATTATTCTTAAATGTAATATGATCTTGACTTGATTTTAACGTTTTATTTTATATTTTATAGATAGAAAGAATGCTAAAGCGAATGTTTATCCGAGGTGATTGGAGAGAAGCCGAAGATAGTCATAACTTAAATCTTACTACGTATCAACTATTTAGTGAAATATCATTTCTTAAAAAAAAAACAGATCTTCAAGGTAACTGCCACTTAAAATTTGTTCTATGAATGTTTTAATCTTTTTAATCCTTTCATTCAAATCTGAGTGCTCAACAATCTTTGTGCCAGGGCTTTTCAAAGTGGACTTTCACATTCAAGCCAGAGTAAAGAGCTGAATCACCTAATAGGTCTTGAGGACTGGAGGCATAGGACGCAGCTTTCATTAAGACTTTCAGTAGATTAAGTAACACCCCCCCGTCCCTTCCTTTTACCCCCTTTTTTGTTGTCTCCAGGCATCTTACAGGCTAGGAGCATAAAGGATAAAAGTGATTTACATTAAGTAATGCGTGGATAGATGCTCTGAAATACTTATTACGTTTTGGATGTATTATGTTCTGTTCATAAAACTATGACATAAACTTTAATATACAGTATTTTTTAGACTTAGAATAGTATTTTTCAAGATTCTTTCTCGATAAATCATAAAAATCTGGTACAATTTTTAAGAAGAAAAATCGTATTTTTACGTCATTTTCAAAATCTCTCCCGTTTGTTAAACATGACTGTTATTTATTTACCTACTCCCTTACTCATTCGTCTCTTTCATTCAACCATATTTGCTTTCCTTTTTTAACTCAATCCCACATATATCTGTTTTAATTCGTCATAAAATAAAGCATTTGCTCATTACTTTATTGCCAATGTGTTTTATTTAAAAGCTCTGGATATAAATCCTTTAAGCCAAACTTAGTTACATTACAATTACAAATACACTAAAACAAATGTTTGCTAATGGTGTTGCTACACGAAAATTTATTATCAAATTGAATAGTCATGTAAGAACGATCAAAATCATAATACTTTCTTTTTTATCGAATTCTCTTTAAAATCGAACTAAGCATCTTTAAAGTTACTTTTACTTTAAAACCTTAAACATTTCGCTCGGAAGTTTGAATAAGAACGTTATATAATCGTTTAGTGTTAAGATTTTCATGTAGTACCGCAAATATCAAGAATATCGATTCCGCACTGACATTGCACCGACAAATCAGGAAACGGCAAAAGTATTTGTTCAATTTATCTAAGTAAATTTATCTAAATACAGTCCGTTTATGTGTATAATGTCAATATCATTAACTCAATTAACATCCAAAATCGGGACAAATTATTTTTATTTAAAATCAAGCGAAACAATTTGGAGGCAAAGTTACAAAATATGAGTGCTTGGCTTTAGAATAGACTTTGTAAGTCTGTTGGCTCAACTGGATCTTTAAGAATCGTACACAATAATTGAGTACTTGACACAGTTACTCAATGTATGCTAACTCAATGAAAGCAGGATAATATTGAAGAAAACAAAAAGTAAAACAAAATTATAGCTACACAATGAATTGGAACGCAACGATGCACTGACGATATGTTCAATTGATAGCAAGCACCTACCGATGAGTTTTTTTAATTTTCATACATAGCATGATCTGATTCTGAAGTAAACTTTAATATTGTAAATTGTTCATGATATCCTATAACTTTTTGTGTGTAATCCTTAACGACTTTTTTTTCATTCTTTTGATACTAAGCTCGTGTAAACAAATGTTCGTTCAGATCAAACAAAGATTCAAGATGGTAATATCACTAAGAGTGGCGTCGACAAACAACCGGGACAAAGCCTAAGTTTTCTTGTTAATGTAACAGCTACTACTTTGCTAATGCGCCTTCGGATTTTTCTTAGTTCCGTAAATACAAAGATATATTTATAGTGAAATCTCTATGTTAAACAGTTCATATATCTTGCCTATTTGTTCAGTCATCATATATGTAATAAATTAATTTTGGTTAAAGTTTTGAATGTTAAAAATTAAATGGAAATGGCTTTATGTTTTTTCAGTGTAGTTTTTTTAAGAGTTCGAAGGAAAAATTTGACAATTACTTATATACAATTTTCGTGTCGATTTCGAATCTATGTAAGTAAATAAATATACAAAGTAAAGAATATGACGAAGATTTTAATAAAATTTTAAACCAAACAATATTATATGAATTATTTATAATATGGCAAATTTGTAAAATATTGATTTTGTAATGTTATCATGCATTGCAATAGCATTTTCCGCGTATGACATTAAAATTAGATGAACATTGTATCAAATTAAACATTCGTTAATACATTTATTTTACCCATTGAATATTCAAAATTCGGACAAAGAGATGCGATTTCCAAATATAACTAGGAAATAAAACTGCATATAAGCGGAACTACGTTTACATTTCACAATTAAAAAACTGCAAATACAATAAAAGTTAATAAAATATCGGGTTATTTGAAGCTATAAAATTGATTTTTACTAAAAACAAAGCAAAATATTTTGTATTCAAATGATTTTAAGCTAGTACTTTTAAAAAGTCATCATTGTTTAACTACTATCACCGTTTCGGAATACCTATCCAAGGGGAAAAAATCCGGCAAGAAACCTCCGTAGTTGCTCACACAACAATTTACTTCAGTTGGGAATCATAAAATAACAGGAGTACCACGTCCTCCTTCTTTCCGACGAGCTCAGTTTGTTACCCGACAGGTCGAGGGTTCGAGCCTCGGGTTGCCGTACATTGTAGCTGCCATGTTCCCCATTGTGCCCGGATTCGCAACCTGTCACACTGGGACGCAATGTGTTAACAACGGCGTGAGTTTGTTTTATGTTTAATAGAAATAAATACATCTAATCAACATGTACGGATAAACATAATTTGGATGTCAGAAACAAAACAAAATATTCAGCGATTCTATTAAAAGTCAACATCACTAAAGCAAAATACAAGTATCACTAGCTAATACAGTACTATAGAATAGTAAAACAAAAAATTACTTTTACATTTTCCCTCGTTAAATTTAAAGTAGAGTCGATCAATCAGAAGCTTCCTTCTCTACCACAATGCGTCCAAGATATTATACTAATTGCGGCTCTCTGGGAGTGTTTGACTAACAATGGCGTCTCTACATAATAACTCTATATAAGGAGAGCTCTAGGTAGAGTCATTAGCCGAGCTATTGAGGACAAATCGCCTGGACTCCCCGATTTACTTTATTAATCTGAGCGGAAGATCTTTAAATAATGACGGTTATTCAACATTTAGATTCAGAATGGCAAATGGTTTCATATCAGAATTAAGACTTAGTATTTTTTAGATTATTTAAATTTTGTGATTTAAATAATCTAATTTGTTGATTATTTTCCTTAAAAATTGTGTAATTGAAAATTTACACATAGAATAAATTTGGTTTCAAAATCTACATATACCATGTAACATTGCTATCAAAAGTTTAATATACATAGATTTCAGTTATGTGTTTAAGTAGGTTTATATCAAGCCAGGTGTAGTGAAGTAAAGAACTACTGATTTTAAAAATCATACATCGTTTTTGTTTATTTTTGGTATGCGTTTAAAAAAGCCGACTCTGCTGTGAAGCTGTGAGTCGGACTCGCACATGATGGGTTCCGTACTATCTTATCAGATTGAATATAGCGTACTTTTTCTTAAAAGAAACATGAAGACGCCAAAACTTTCGAAAAAAATCGTATTCCTGGTATGGGAGCCTGATTTAATTTATAATTTCTTTATATTTTTACTATAGAGGCAACGAAAATAGACATTTAGAAATTTTCAAGAGTCTGGCTATAATGGTTAATGAGATACAGCCCGCTGACAGACAGATGGGCGGATAACGGAGGCGTAGTAATAGGGTCCCGATTTTTATCCTCTGGGTACGGAACCCTAAAAAAGATATTTTACATACACATAACAGAAACACGTAAACATAAACTCACGCCGTAATCCCTCGAGAAGGGTTGGCAGAGGTGTTACACACCGCATTTTGCATGTTTATGTTGAGTCCCAGTGTGACAGGTTGCGAATGTATCGCCACCATCCGGGCACAATGAGCAACATGGCAGCTAGACCTTACGGCACCCTGAGACTCGGACACTCGACTTGTCGAGTCGGGTTGGTCGGTTAATAAAGGAACGTAACAAACTAAGCTACCACGTCCTCTTTAAAAAAGATATTTGCTGCCCTAAATACAAAATTTTATTAGTAAGATAAATATATTATTATTAATAAAATATATATATATGTATAATTTTGAATTTACTCACGCAATCACTTTTTGGTCTTTGGCCAAGGCTGTCGAAACCAATTTTAGCCGTCCTTCCTTGCCACCACTGTTGAAATCAGATGGCTCGCTGGCTCACACTGCGGAAGAGAAAGCAAACTTGTTTGCTAATCTCTTTGCGGCAAACTCGCGTTTGGATTCTGCAGGGAATATTCCACCTTCAATACCTCGCTGCAATGTCTCCATACGAGATGTTCATGTACACCAAAAAGAGGTACTTAAACTCCTGCAAAGTCTAGACGTGAACAAGGCTAGTGGTCCTGATGGAATCCCTGCAGTGGTGCTGCGCAACTGTGCTCCTGAGTTGTCTCCCATCCTAACACGCCTGTATCGCCTCTCACTTGAGACTGGAGTTGTTCCCAAGTCGTGGAAGCTAGCTAGCATGCAGCCTGTGCCCAAAAAAGGAAGCCGTGCCGACCCATCTAATTATAGACCCATTTCACTTCTGTACTCTGTAAGACTATGGAACGTGTACTGAATAATCGTCTCCTCGGCTACCTTGAAGACAATGATCTCCTAAGCGACCGTCAGTTTGGGTTCCGCCGTGGTCGGTCTACTGGGGATCTTCTTGTGTACGCCTACCACCTTTGGAGCGAGGCTATAGAGAGATACGGTGAAGCCATCGCAGTTTCACTTGACGTCTCCAAGGCTTTGATCGGGTTTGGCACGGTAGCCTATTAAGCAAGCTTCCCTCTTTTGCGATTCCGGTCGGCCTTTGTAATTGGATTTCAGACTTCCTCGGGAACCGTTCGATTCAAGTGGTTTTGGATGGTCTCTTGTCCAAACAACAAGCAATCGACGCTGGTGTTCTCCAGGGGTCAGTTCTGTCTGCAACACTATTCCTGCTACACATAAATGATCTGCTAGTTCCTGGAACAGTTGGTTATGCAGATGACACTACTGTTACGGACAGATACTTCTCCAGTTTTCGGGCCAGTCGGAATGAAACTCAGTCTTGTCGAGAGCCTTTAGTTGAGCGCTTGAATCTGGCACCTCAGGCAGTCTCGGGTACGGGTGCGATTGGGGTGATGCCAATCTTGTTAGATTCAATGCAGCCAAAACACAGGCGTTTGTTTTTTCCGCCAAACGGAGTCCCTTTCCAGCTGACTCTGAAACTCTTGAAATATCGTTGAACAGGAATTTCGGCTCCTACATCGAGTCTATAGCCAAAACGGCGTCTAAAAGGTTGGTGTTCTATCCCGGGTTAGGCAATACTTCACGCCCAAACAACGGCTTGTCCTGTATAAGGCGCAAATTCGGCCTTGTTTGGAATATTGCTGTCACCTTTGGGATGGTTCAGCCAAGTATCAGCTAGCAGCTTTAGACTCTGTTGAAAAGCGAGCCCGAAGAATCATCGGGATTGACGATGATATTGCTAACTTTCATGACCTCAGCCACCGCCGTGAAGTTGCGTGTCTATCGGTATTTTATAGGATACATTTCGGAGAGTGTGCGCAGGAATTGCACAATTTAATTCAACGGGCCCTCAATTATAATCGGAATACAAGACGTAGGCTGAAGTTGCATCCTTTTGTGGTAGATATTCCGACCATCCGGACCATCCGGACTAAACGCTTCGATAGCTCCTCCATAATGCGTACTACAAGGGTGTGGAATTCTTTGCCTGCCGATGTGTTTCCTGACCAATATAACTTGGGCCTCTTTAAGGCAAGAGTGAATAGGTTACTCCTGGGCAATCATGATCCATCTTAGACCTCATCGCCGCTTAACATCAAGCGGGTTTGGGATCAAATGCCTGCCTGGTCTTGAATAAAAATAATAAAAAAATCAAATAACTATTAATGAAAAAGTACTGTAAGTAAATAACAACATTTCCATTAATTTTCAATTCAATTTCATGTCAACTTTTAATAAAAATAAACTTACAATCGTTTGGTTTTCAATGTACTTAAATATAAACATTCATATATTTACGAACAAATTCATTAAGCGAATAAAGAAAGAAAAATTTCAAGTTCAGAGACATTTTATTTCACTTTTAGTAACAAATAGTTTTCAATGCAAAATTAATTAAAACATTTATTTAACGGATGAACGTTAAATCATTTAGAATTAAATATATTACAAGCCAGAGACATTTTCCTTTGCGTCGACAGCACTAAATGCAAGTTCTATTCTCTGCGGTGGCATGAATCAAGCTAAACGACAGCTTATAGCTACCGCTTTAATTAATACGACAGAACTACGGCTTAATATTTAACTATTTTGTATTCTACTAGAGATTTGCGATCGCAATAATTAAATATTGTTAGGAATTTGTTTTAAGATGAAAGTTTTTACTGTCAGAGTGTGAAGTAAAAATGTATTTTTTTTAATTTCACATTGATCTACAAAAATCAAACTGAACTAAAAGTTTTAAAGTAATTTAATCTGTTTTCGATAAATTTATACAAGTTTGGATTAGTCAGTTGAGTTGTTCAGTGTCCTACATGAACAAAACTACAAGACTTCAGAACCAAATAACCCTGGCTTTAGCATTTTATGCCGTAACGGTCTATTTTCAATTATATTGAAAGTGCGGAGGCAAGAGAAGGAAATAAATCAAATATTTACCAAAACTACGGAGTGAACGGACGCAAGTTGCAGCGCGGACGATACTTTGCTTATAAAGTTTTTCAATAAACTTGTGTTCCCAATCCTCGAAACTTTAAACTTATTCCTAGTACTTATTATTTAGACGGCCCCTTCTGAATCAGGGCAAAGCGCTCACAAAGGACGATTTATTTAATTTTCATTAAAATTTTCGTAAATACAATACTCAAAATAAAGTTTTAATAATGTATATTATATAATTTGTATTAATAATGTGAAACGTGTAGTATTTTCTCACAAAATGGAACCAATAATATACATTTGTAAATTGAATCCAAATATCTTTTATAAATGGCCAAATAATGCACCTATTTTGAGGTTAACAATAACATCTGGTTGATTTTGACTTTGAAAAAGTTCATGTTATTATCTTCTAGTAAACAATTTTCACTCAAAACAATGGAACGTCGAAAGGTGAATTACAATAAAATAACTCAACTATTACAAAACACAACAATATCTTTATCTTTTACTTTCTTTAAAAATTCTGTCTGTGTCAGTTAATAAAAACAAGATGTCTCGGTTTGTTTTCTTATCTTAATAGACGAAAAGGAAAGTTTTTGTGGGAAACATTCAAAGAATTTAGGTCGGATGCCTCTAGAATAACGAATACTAATTTATAAGACAGAAAGCTTCTTTGTATTCGAGAAATCGAAACGTCTTGTCAAATTAGTATTAATAAAAATCCTTGGCGATTTACTTGTTATCATTAAAATGAATTAAATTCTACCTTCCTTTAATAATAAATCTAATTCAATAACTTTGATTATTAACCTGTCTAGAGTGTCAGCAACAATCGCAAACTAGACGATAGTTCATTTTTTGTAGACTTGTGTGCGTAATCCCACACAAGTAGACGTGGCGTCTTAAGCATGCCGAGTGATACCAGCTTTTGAATATATCCCATTATGTATGCGAAACATGTATTAAATTAAATACATTTTTTTTCAAATATTGTTCAAATATTCAAGTATTTGTTGTAAATAAACACACAATAAGTTAAACACACAATAAGTCAAAATTTAATATGTAAGGGGATACTTTTACTCGTATGTTAATTTGGAAAGCAATCGGTTCACAGTAAAAAAGAGCAACCATTTTAATCAATGTTGAGAAAAACTTTATTGTGTATAAAACTGCAAAGCTCACTAATAACTCTAGTTTAAAATAGATATTATGAACCAAAAAGAAGCTTTATTGAAAAACTTTAATACTTTGTGTAAAAAACTGACCAACAAAATACCTTTTAATAAAAATGTAAGCAATGAACGCGCCATATTGAAATACGTTCTAAAAGTTCTGAAACGTATGTTACGTTTTGTTTGTTCTCTGTCTGGTTAACTTCTTCGGTTAAAGTTTTGATTACCTGTTCGTAACATTTTTCTTTACTTTTATTAACTTTGTTATAAACTTTAACAAAAGTACAACAAATGTTGTAATAATTTAATTTTCTGATTGACGTTGTGTTCGGTTTAAACGCGGTATATTTCTTTTATACAGGCCTGAAAATTGACTCATATAGTTTTGATGACGTTTTTTGGGATTGGGACCCTAGAAATACTTATAAAAAGATAATAACTTTTTTTGTATGATTCATAGCTAAATGATTTCTGTATAAAAGGACCATAGAAACATATTAAAAGATTGCCCTGATTTACTTCAAGTTTGAGAACATACTAACTGTTTTTCAGAGTTTTCCTTAACTGTTTTTTGGCTTACCAAAACTGTTCGTAACTTCTAACTGATCAAATCCCTAACTTGCGAATGATGCAATTCAACTACAGAACAGCTGTGATGTTTCATTTTGCAGCCTGTCCCAGTGTTATTCTAAACTCTAAACGTAGGAGCAGTTAGTAAACTACAGCCATTCTAACTCACGAAGACCGTATAACTTTGGTTGTGATAAGACATACACATGCATATTGTTATCGTGTGCATAACCTCATTACTGAACGAACTCTAGGTTGCACACACTGAGACTATATGCATGTACATGCCAGACGAAACGAACACAACCTCAGTCGAACCGTCATCGTGTGATTGAACGAATGAACACAGAAGCAAACAAGCGGGGTCGCCAGTTAACCAAGCTACTTACACAGCAGCTAAATAAACACAGTCCGGTCCTTCTCTCGGTAATTTTGCCCACAGATTTATTTTTAGAAAATTAAATGTCAAAATTGCAAGAAGTGCTTTTTTTTAAACATTAAACGTGTAAGCAATGTGAATGTTTTTAGTGACTCGTAAAAAAGGTGCTACATACATAGTGACACACACATAAGGAAATATCTAATCAGGATAAGAAATAAACACACAGTCTTCTGGCTTGTATTACACTATATTATTTAATTTGCTATTTGAAAGAATGCCTTCTTTAAGTATCAATCGGGAACAATAGAAAATAGTTTGAAATCATAAACACAAATAACTTACGTTATATTTCAATTTAATATTAAAGCAACAGATCCTAGTTGAGCTGCATTAAGGAACATAGTGGAGCCGTCTGATGAATTCGGTGGCGCAACGTGCCTTTTAGTATTCAGGTTAAAGGTTTAAGCTTGTAAAAGTCAATTACAATCAAAATAAAACAATGATTAATTTCTTTACTGTCTTAGGTCGCTATAGTTTGAATAATTTAACGTAGAAAAATGTAACAGATTCTTAGTTTAGCGTTAACACCTACCTACCAACGCACTTATTGTTACAGGGAAGCGAAATAAATGCTATTTAAATTGAGTTCTCAACACTTTTATAACCTAGATAGGAAAAAGTGCTCAAATAATTTTGTCATTTTTTGTTTATGAATAACGTAACAAGTTATGACATGGGTAAGCAATTTCTACGAGACGAACTTTGTCTTCTCAATGTCTGTAATGTGGATGAGTAACATTCCTGCGTAGCGGTGGGGTAAATGTTTACTTGCCCAGAAGCTGACCACGCCGTTATTACTTAGATACCCCACAAAATGCCGTGGATTCCATAACTTTCCCTTTTCACAGCACCTGATCTCAACCTTAAGGTCAAAACTTAAAGCTGCCTTTCGTCTGAAATGTTTAAATGACAAGCTTTTATCCACCGTATCAAATGAACACCCATATAATGACGGTTGAATGATTCCATTTGTCGCACTCGTCTTATTATTTTGTACGACACAAAGGAATCTATCACCTGTGGCCTGGGACTTAGGGTCCAGTTTTACCGTTTCAATGCGGTGTTTTGATGAATTTTTATTGCAGTATCATCTTGAATTAGCGAGGGTACAAAATGTTTTTAGGAATTTCAACTCCGGGGATGATGTATCGATTAATAAAACATCTTTTAATAAAAAGTAGATGAAAAATTATTTTCAATTTAAATGGAAAAATTTGCGTTACTTAGATTTTCTTAAAATATTTTGTGTACCTACTGTAAGGTGGATTTATTCAGATTAATTCATAGTAAATCAATTATAAAATTCTTTTCAAATGAATATGTAAACATTAAAGGATTAACTTTTTATACCATCGACTTTCGCTGGCAAGACAATGAGATGTCGGGCACGGTTATTAGGTGACTGTTTGGGAGGAGGTGTCACTGTGCATGTTGAAAAGTAAATAATCAATTAATGCTTTAAATATGAATCTGTTATTTGGACTAGGCTTACGCCTACACCACATGTTAACACCATCTTGATGTCTTCTCTAATAAATATTTTGAAAGACTTGATTAATTCGGGTTTTCAACTCTAAACACTGAATTCGATTTTGTATATTTTCTAAGCATGGTTTCAATGAAGCGTTTATCTTTTTTGTGATACAACCTTAATCGTTTAGCAGTTAAAAGGTAGAATTGGAAATCAAAAGGGCATATGCATGAAATTTAATTTGATTAATTTATCATAAAGTATGTGGAAATTGTATATTTACCATGAAAACAGAATTAAAATTGAACGATAAACCAGGGAGATATAACCTTTAAAATAAATATATCAAGACAACTTTTTCTATGGAAGTGGATTTGTATTTGAATTTGCTATCAAATAATAATAAATAAATAAAAAAAGTCATGCATATTCTTTATTAATATAGATAACATTGTCTTTTCCCCTGTTTAATAAATGTAAATGGAGTTTTTCACCAGTATATAATTCTGCTCTGATGGACCATATTAAATAAATATAAAAATCCTTGCAACGGCATAAAAAATATTACATACAGACATTTTATAACATAATTTAATTATTAAGCAATAAAACTCAAAACGGAATGACAACGTTATTTACATTTTGCGAGACCATTTAGCTTTGGGAAAGTTTACATTTGGTTTTCATTTTTTTATCTTTGTTTTACGAAATGAAAGGAAAATATTTATTCGCTTGCAAAAGAGGGATTAGTTCGTGCTTTCCAAAGATGAAAAGTGAAATGAATATAAATTATCAGCAACAAACACGCTGGCCGGGATGCTGAGGTCTGCATTTGTCCTAACTCACACGGGCTGTTGTTGAAATGTTACATTTTAGTGAATTGAGAGTGGAATAAGATGATCCGCCTCAGCTTTGCTTACCATTCGAACATTCATGCTATATTTTGATATAAAGATATTTAATTAAAATGTTGAATTTTGTATAAATAAATTAAAAAATGAACTATTTTCCAAGGATAAAGGATTCTATTAAAGTATTTAGGGAAAAAAACAGATTTAGAAAACGGTAAAGTAAAGCTTTTTAATTTTCTTCTTTAAAATCTTGCTCATTGATGAATTAGGTTTATACATAACAGGTAACGATCAAATTAATGCAAGGTTATAAATAAAAACAAGCGAGATATTTTTATTTGTAAGGCTTAAGCCTCATGGCATTGGTTCAACATCCTTTTCTTGGTTCATGTGAGTCAACCCAGACCCTTTAAAATGCTCTGTAAACGAATAAGAACGGACAAATTAATTCCAATCCAGGTTTGTTTTGGGATAAGTTATTCCAGGCATAAATGGCACCTTTCCAAAACATTTCACTCAAACGTAAATATACTCGCGTACCTTTAACAATGACGTTTTCGTTTGAAAAAATATTTTTGTGAAGTTACGCTCTCAGGAAGAGTCAAAGCATTTATAAAGAAAACATTTTATTCTGCTGAATTTTAACGAGTGTTTATGTTATTCTTGAGAAGCAAGATTGTGTATTCTTATAGGGACTGAATCGGTTTCGTAAGTGACAAGAAGTTGTAATGGCTTGGAAATGGATTCATCCTTAGAATTGTTAGTTGTAAAGTTAGATTGAAACCTGGCCGTTAGTGTAATGATTGAGGGACATTTGATACTGATATTGTGCCGAAGATTGGCAACCGATTCAGAGCAAACTGCATTCTATTGGGACGACTCCACTCCACTCAATGGAACGTATTGAAGGCAACGTCCATGAAATAACTACTGTGCTATTGAAGTTAAAGCGATGTCGTCGAAGCATTTAACGAATACTGCTGATATTCACCTATACAGCTGCTGAAAGCTGCACTAAAAAGGTCAAGAAGAAATCACGGTATTTATTAGTTCCCAACTTTAAAACAGAAAAATTGATTATTTTAAGAATATTAACAAGAATTTGAATGTTGGTAAAGGAGAATGGGCAAATTAGCACAACCCTCCAATTCGATTTAAATGGATGTATATCTTTTATTTCAAATAGATTATTACATTTGAATAAATAAAAATAAAATCGGATTTTGTTTTTTTTGTATAATTTTTATATTTTTGTTTTATTAATTTACGGACGGCTACAGCGAGTACATTACACAAACATATAAAAAACGCATATTATAAACAGAAACTGATATACATGCCAATAACAGACGAAAACAACTTTTTATGAACCTGTACACCAGTCTTGCTTTAATAGTGTATCATCTGGAATCGTCTAGTCAAGGCAGACACGGGAAACCCTACCCCCCTTCAAGCAGGTCCTATTAGGTCTGCTTCGTGCACGCGTTGGTAATGTGTAATTGTCAAACAATCGTCGTTCGTTTGTATAAAAACTGAACATATAGGTACAAGTCTTCTAACTCTAAACGCACCGATGTTGCAACAAAGTAGCAAAAACAATTGTTGTTTAATTGAAAATACCGGTCTATAGAGATATCTCATTACTATTGGAGGGTGGTCACAGGTTTCAAACATGTTTGTTTATTATCTTTGATGTGTTTCTGCATAAGTTAGTTTTAGTAAATAGTTATATAGTGTCTGTTACTTTTTGTAGATTAAGCAAGTTTTGCGTTTAAAATCATCTGATGGTCAGAGGGATTTGACCCATGTTCGTTTTCCAGGAAAAGCCTATTCAATTTATTTTAAGGGAAGCAGCTGTTAATTTGTAAGTTTTATTGCAAAAATCTGCCTATTTATCTTATTTACTTTGTATAAAAATGTTAAACAGTTCGAAAAAGGTACTTTTTGGCTAGTACGAAATATAAGTTTTACTAGAGCGTCAACGGTTATCTACAGATTAAGTTGTTGCAACCTCTTATCGATACATGTAGGTCTTTATAGTTTACGGAAATATGCTAAAAAGATGTTTGCTCATTTGCAGACGAATAAGTATCAAAAACTATTGTCTCAAAATGTAACACTGGGGTAGTAATATTACTAATGGCATTGGATTTGCAGGCGGTCGAATGGACTAACGACAAATTTGAAATTGGTTGTTTCTTGATTTTATGTGAATTAAAATATATATTTTAAATAAAACAATGCAGCACTTCGCAATTCGCGGAATTTTTTGAAATTTATTTCAGAAATGCTTCGCAGAAACTAAACGTTTATTAATTTAAGTTATTTTGTCGCGCCATCTTTGGATAACTCGTGTTATTTCATAATAATGAAGAAAAATTCAGAAAAATGTTCGTAGAATGATAAAAGATGTTAATTTCATAAATTGTAGATAGTATATACGTTATCAACAAAACAAAATTAATTTCAGTAATTTTACGAAATTGATTTTTTTACTCGAATTAAAAAAGCTGAAAGCCGGCCTTAGCCCATATTTCGTTTATGCAGAAATTTCTGTATTTTTTATATTTTGATGGAAAATGTTGCTGAAAGTACACAAAATACAGATAAAAGATGAGTCTTCTTGGTAGTTACAAAATGAATATCACATAATAATGTAAGTAAAGATAACCTAAAGTGAAAAATAGGAAAAAGAGAAAATGAAGAGTGAGAAGTGATTGATAAAAAACAATTCAACTATGAATGTTCAAAGTCCCCAGTTTCAGCAGTAACAGCAATATCAATAGCAGTTCTGATTGATTATTGATATTGTACAGCGCAGCAAACACAACAAGCCGTTTTAGTGTACTTGGAGATACTAAGCGAAATGACAATAGCTACTGTTAGTGTTTGTGTTAAAACTTAAGTTACAAAACTCTTTACTAACTAGGTACTATATCTTGCCGTTGTTATAGCGTTTTTACTTCAACTTTCTTATATTTTAACTTAATAAGAGTTAGAACATATTATTATTGTATTACCTCGGTGGCGCAGTGGTGTTAAAAACCGATTGCTACGCCAGAAGTTCCGGGTTCGAATCGCTTTGTTTCGCTTACCGGTCTTGGATGTTGTATTCTTATCTATGTAGTTTATACCATATCGTTCCTTAGTGACTGCGATACAAGATTTTCTTAGTGCAGGGCTGAGTCATTGTATTATTATATTTGGTTAATCTTCATTGAGAGCTGTATAGAAGAAATAAAATAACCTTTCTAATATGGTTGCTCTGAAAAATAGAAATCAAGTTTCAAACAGACCAAAAATTTCTTGTACGCTGGGTTCGTGTAATCAAAGATTAAAAAAATAATGAAAAGCAAAACTGAAGAAAAATTCTGGGATAACTAAGTGATACATAAATTCCAACAAAGCGGTTTGAAACCAGCCTGTTCCAATTTCAAGAGAAACCCACTCGTCTCGCGATGAGAAAACTTTACTACTTCAGAACGGGCTGTAGGTCATTTGATGCCAGACTGAAGGCCTATGTTGTAGAGCGTTTGATTTAGCTTTATTGGCAGCTATATAACTTTGTAGACATCAATGATAGACGTTCTCGTTGTACTTTTTAGTTTATTTCGCTTTCCTAAAGGACTATCAACTGGCTTCAGTAAGAACTTGAAATTTATGAAGCAGCAGTAATTATGTAACATATGTAAAGATAAAAGTAATAACGTTCTGACTAAGATCTTTCTAGTGACTAAAAGGCTGTGTGTGGTGCTTAATTTCATACTTAAGTGCAGTAAGCGACTGGCGTTTTAACGGTCTTCTCCAGTGCTCTTAGGTATGTTACATTTAGTAATGCAATAATCTATGGCAGTGGCTTCATAAAACGTTCGGACCATCTGCCGCCATCCGCTCCCCAAGGACGTGACAATAATCCATACTGCCCGGACCGAACCTTACCTGAGGATCCCAACATTATTTTATCCTTGTAAAAATTACAGTAAAATTCATTTTCCTTTGACAGCTACGTTTACACGCCGGTAAAAGCAGACGTACTTTTATTATGATTACTCTATTACTCGTGTACTTTCCTGTGATTTTCTTTCTGATTCGCTAAGTTGTCTTTATTATACTTATTCTATTAGGGGGCGAATTCGCTAAATGGAATGATAATAAAGCCCTTGATTTGTTTTTCTTTGATTTTTCCGTCGTTTGATTGAAGTCAGCCAACTTGAACAGAATGTGAAATTTTAAAGGTTTTAATTTTGTCTAAGGAGAACCTTTTTCTGTTTTACTAACAGTACATTTTTTTTTCGGGATTATCATATCCTTTGTTTTCGTGAAACATGATCTGGAAATGTAAGATTGATTTATGACTCTCCCTCCACTTTCGCATTCCACACGTAGCTCTCCTTTTGTTTCTGTGCTTTTTTTACTCCACTTTTCGCATTTTGCAAACGGTACGGATTCTCGCTACGGATGTAAATGAGGCGTCGAAATTTGAAAGAAGTTTTCATAAGTTGAGAGCAACGCCATAATATTGTACAAAGATAACTTATGCATGCAGTGTCTGGAGTTTTACACCTGGTATCGTGTTTCATAATTATTGCAAAAAGAGATATTGCTGAGAATGAATGGAAACGTGTATCTGAGCTTTTTTCTTGTTCGTTATTGATGAATTTTATAAAAACTTTCCTACAACATGAACGAGATAATGAAAGAAAATTTAATTGAACATACAACTTAAATAGGAGGTACAGGTAAAATCTAAAGTCCGGTTATTTGCAACTTCAGGTACATAACGCGAGCGTTGTGACTCGCCTCTAGAAAATCTAGTGCTTCACTTCGCAAGAAAAAAACGCAATGTTGATATGTTGCGTAATGTTGACTAATATTAAAGAACTAGCTTTTGCCAGTGACTTCGTCTGAGAAAATTTTGTATTTTTATCTTTTTGGAACTCGAGATAAAAAGTATCCAATGCGGTAATCTGTTTGCTAAACACGTACAGCTACAGTAACAAATATCTAAACATCTTAATAAGTAATTAAACATCCAAACTTTCTCATTTATAATGTTAGTTGGCAGTAAAGTGATCTGATAGTAGACGTAGAAGGATGGAAAATACTCGTTTTTAAAAATCCAATATTTTCGGGTGGCCATCGGTTACATTTTCTTTATCTCGTTGTTAAAGGCTCATTCTAAATAAAACTACTTCAGACACCATATGATTAAACAAAGAAAATCGAAAATCAATCTTATAACCAACATAAAAAGATTTAAAATGGTTGGAGTTGGAGTAATGTTACCTATCCAGTTAAAATCTTCAAAGACATTGATTCATACGTGGATAATAAATACAGTTCCGGCATTCGATTTCGGATATTATCTGAACGGGAATCCATTTGTCAGACGTTCCACCTCACTTTTTCATAAACCCGGAAAACAGTTCAGGTATTTGATTGCAGTTGAAAATATTTTGTTCATTTGAGGTTCATATTTGAACCGTGACTTAAAACAAAAAATAATAATAAGAAAGAAAGAAAACAATAAGATTTTTTTTTTGTTTTCCTACAAGTAAACAAGGGATTTTTATTAAAATACGTGATTCTATATTTTAACATTACTAAGAAAATACAAAACTGTAAAATTTAATATGAATATGATTAAAACACATACCATCAGGCTTATAATCAAAGAAAGAAGTTTTACTTGTGTTATGAAATAATATAGATAGTCTATGGAATAACTTATTTTATGTGTGTAAAGGTTTCTTCCATTAGTTGAGATGACCTTTTGGTCTTTTAATAAGAGAAGTCAATAATACAATATTGCGCCAAGAATGAAGCCAATTCGTGGCATCGAAAATTCGCATTGATCAACTATGTATTCCACTAACATATCATTTCCCTCTCCAATTCATGGGAAGCCTTGTGATATATTGGCTTATTATACTCCGCCAATATGTCAAACAAACTTCCTGGCATAAGATAAATGAGTTGGGAATCTGTACCTCAATCAAAAGTGATAACCTTTAAGTGATTAGTTGAAGGAGGACTGGCGAATTACAAAATTCGGACCTTCGTCAAAAGGCAATGCAGGGTTATTGCAGACTACGATGATAAAAATTTCATGTCTAAATGGAACTAGGCCGGGCACGTCAGAAGCATTCCGACAGAGTTATGGCCCAGAAAAAAGGCTCTATATTCGTAACCGAAAAACAAAACGCTTTCGAGTTTATAAAGTGCTAGAGTATAAAGAAACTGTGTATTAAGTTGAACTGTTGGTTTACACCACCCAGAAACAGACATTCATGGAAATGAGAAATCGTTTAATGTAAGTGAAAATTAATGATATTTAAGACTTTTATTGTGAGGTATGTACGTTCAAAAGTAATCATAAAATATTTCATTCTGATTTTCATTGTTGGGGTTCCGTATTTAACGTCCGGAATCTAGTTAGAATATAGTTTCGTCATGTCCGTCCTCGGCTTACCTCTAGACGGTTAGTGCTAAAAATATGAAACTAGGAATGCTAGAATGTGTGTATTTACAACATCGACAAAGTGCTAAAATTAATAAGTTATTTTTCGAATATTTATTTTAAAAAAATTGAGAGGTTTCAAACGATTTTTTGATTTAAGCATCCATCAGCGAGATATTTATAAAAAGAGCGTCCCCCCACTCTAAAAGCTACACAGTGGGCTTGAAAATTATGAAAAAATTAATCAATTCAAATTCATGATTTTATCCCATAAACCACCATTTATGTGTTTAAGAGAAAACTATTACCGCTCAAATATTTTTTATATTCAAGAGTTATTAAGGCCTAACTTCTAAAAAAAATAACGAAATAATATTCAAACACATAAAATAAATAATAATTTAACCATATAAGATATTTAAAATAAAATTATAACAATATGGTTGACTACGGAACCTAATTCTATGCGTGGCCTAACACACACTTGGCCGGTTTTTTTTGTTGTCGTGGGTGGTGAATGGGACTAACAACTCAAATTTTCTTTTCTACATTTTTAATTTGAAATACGCCCTTTACACAAACACCCACACATAAAATAACGTTCCAATTTGAATTATAAGTCATGCCACAAAAAACGAGCAAAGATTAATTCCTCTAGTTTCCAAGGAATAAATAGTATTTTACGCAAATGAAAATAAATGGCCGCGATTATTAGAAGAAACGGAACGGTGATAAAATTTAATTAAGTTTTTTGTGAGTTTTTAATATCTCCCCAAGACCGGCCAAGTTCGTGCTACATCTCTCAGCTGAGCTTTATTACGCCGGATACTTTATTAATGTATGAATATAAATGGGAGTTGTTATATATTTTATGTATAAACGTAGCCCCGCTTTTGCTTTTTATTAAGATTTTTTCGGTTGTTCCGAAAATTCGCGGTTTAAACGACCAAGAAAATGACTTAAATAAAGCTTCCATATTTGATGTAACAAGCTTTTATCTAGAAATTGTTTTTAATTTAGATCAAAAATATATAGGATGCTATAAATATAGTTAAACTATCTCAATTCCTGTCCCAAAAATGTTTCATTTTTTAAGATATTTTAGCGTCAATATTCCAAATTTTAAGATTTACTAGTAAACATGAAAATTTTCTCGCCTAGTCAAAAGCAGCACATATCATATAAGATGCGATCTTAAAAAACTAAATACATCTGCCCCCTAGACAAATACCAATTTCCGCAAGCGTTTACGTAAAAGGAAAATAAAAATGTTTGGAAATTAAATTACAATTACGTAACTTGAGCGTGAGGAACTGTCACATCCATCCCTTTTATTCTCTGTTAGTGTAAACGCCTGCGGAAAATTGTATTTGTCGAAGTGGGCTATTCAGTAAATCATTATAACTACATATGAACCTATTTTTATGCGTATACTAATGAATAGTTTAATGATTGAAAAGACAACTAATTAAAAAAAAAACTAACTTCTTTAAGGTACTCAGAATAATTTCAAATGATTTAGTATTAAAAAAATATTTACTTAAAGCATACATTTTTCCATTTAACCTAAAATAGAATAGACCATTTAATATTAACTATCACACATCAGCCCCTTTTACAAATTAATTACACCATACGAGTATAATACATTAATAATCACCTACCGCTTGTAATTCTAGGGATGCGAACGTAGGTACCTGTTGAATCGATCGATTAAATACACGCTGTAATAGTGAATCTAGGATTAAGTCAACTACGTTGCGGTCTGATATAGCATTTCCGGCTGCTGATACGCATTCACTGTTTACTAATAGGAGGTTCTGCACAAATCCCAGTTCAACATTTGTATTTACTTATGTGATTAAATTTAAATTAAACGTAAAACTGTGACAGCTCAGTAATTTTTAATTTAAATGTAGTGAGTTTCGATCAACTTTAGCAAATTTTATGCGACATTATCTGACCTTTGAAATGCCTTTCACACATTCACATTTCACACGGATTCTAAATTGAAAACTCCTGTATATCTAAACTATGTATAGCTTTATGAACTAAATTTCAAATTTAAAAACTAATTGATATCATCATTACAAAAGGTTAAACTCATCGAACATTATCTAATGTTTACATCATGTATACACTCGATAAAAGCTATGAGTTTTTGTTATAAATTTTACTAAATGTTTTCTGTGAAAGGTAGATAAAGTTCACTCTTTACCTTAATTAAGCTGATCAATAATACAGCATCGATGTAATTTTACAGTTCCCTAAGGGTTGCCCTTATTATTATTGAATCTGATATTATTAATGCAAAGCCAAGTTCAAGGTAAAGGAGATCGGGTTTATGATGTACAACCTACCTTAGGAAATCCCTTTTTTGACCTCAGACCCTATAATTATTAATTAACATTAAGCAACTAGCTTCCATAGCAGGCTCGAAAACAACCGAAAGCCTTGATATAAATAGCCTTTGAAGTTTTAATTAAGAAGTAAATGAGTTAAATAAGATTTTTGGCTATGGTTAGGTTTTTAGTTTTATTTTTAAAATTACAGTAAATTATAGCAAACTTCAATTTAAAGTGAAATTGTGTTTCATTTAGTTTTGTATTTAATTTAATTGGATTTAAAAACTATGCTGTTTCAATATTTTTATTTTTTAAATAAGCTTGTAATTTTTGTACTTATTCAAAATTTACAAATATAGCTGCATTGACGAGTGATTTCTAAATTAAGAATTCATTAAGAATGTTTAGATAGATTCAGATGTATCTATACTTGTGCTTCAAGTTACAAAGTCTATTTGATTCCAAATGGAAATCTCGTCATTGTTTTAGGATAAATAATTAATATTCATTAAGTTGTTCCTCACTTGATTTATAACTTAGTATTTAGCTTCATCTTCATTTCTGTTTTCCTATTAGTTGTTCAACTCAAATCTAAGTCAGTACTTGTATTTAATGAAGTTAATAAACAGCGGAGTTTATTTAAGTGCCAGAGAATTCACTTAGAAATGATATTAACTGTTTTTTGACTATGTTTAAAATCTTTGGTTCTTGATAAGTTCTTGTAAGAAGTAAAAGGAGCTTTGTATGTCTTTTACAAACCAAAATTTAAGGCCTCAACTTAACATTGTTATTTAATCATATCATTAAACTAAGTTAAAACAGATTAGCATTCTTCTAACACATTACGAATAGTAAATTGAGTTTAAATCAAAAAATTTACCCATAAATGGTTTACATTGTTGTTAATTTTAGTTAAAATATACGAGTCTTTTAGGTCAATAAATTCAATACAAAAAGAAATTATTGTACAAAATATATTTTTAAATCTATTCAATTCTGAAACAAAGAACTTACCTACGTATTTTGTTTCAGAATTGAATAGATTTAATTGTTTTGAAATTTTTATTCTTTTTGATTATTATTTTTTCTCTACCGTTATATTTTTTTGACAGTCTTCAAGTTCATTACAATAAAATTTTATTTTTCTTAATGTGGCGATAAAATCCGATTTATATTTATAAGATATCTTCATATAAATTTGAAAAAACATAGTTTCTTAACCTTAACATTCTGTTATTTTCTTTGAAAGTAATAATTAAAGTCCAAGCTAGTTAGCAAGGTGGAACTTCACAACTTTTCCGATGAAATAGGAATTCCTTGAGAAATTTTATTGGAATTCTTCAGTCGCTAAAACTTTGGCACCGTTATGAATAAATTATAATTGGAATCCTTCCCCTTTTGCGGTCGGTCTACTTGACTTTATTATTCCAACATTTATCATCGATTTCATAATAATTTAGCCACGGTTCACTTACTTTCTTGTAAACAAGGCTTACCTACTTGTTTGACCAGAAAAAACATTTTTGTTTTAATTTTACTGTCTGTATATTTGCTCTAAATTCCATCGACAAGGAAATTATCTTCACGCCTTAGAGACGGATTGGAAAGAAGCTTCCATCCGCAAACGCTCAGGCTGTGGAATGAACTCCCTGGCATGGTTTTTCCAAGTGACTGGGGGAAACAACATGGGGCTCTACGGTGACTGCTTACCATCAGACAGGCACCTGCCACCATAGTGGTGTAATACAATACAGTATAAGTATAATATTATATGTATTTAGCATTTTAAACACATAATTATAAAAATCTTTCCGTCATAGATTGTGTCCAGAATTTTGATTTAAATTATTCAAACCGTACATTAAAAAGTCGTAAAGTGTGATAAAAGAGAAGTAAATTTTGAAATTAAATTTTGCAAATACAACGAAACCAGAATCAGCAAGAAAGTTGCAAATATAACGTTGCCTCAAACACAGAGTCCACCAAAATTTTCTACGAGAATGTGAGCTAACATTAACATAACACGAAGCAAAACTTTCCGAACTATTGTTCCAGACAGTTATATTAAAATTAAACTGACTTCGCTATTTGATATTATAATTACAGGACAAGCACTTTCATTATTTCTGTTTGTACACGGCTGAGCCGAAATGCCTGCCTAATTTGCATTGCAAATGGCTTACACTTGAATCGAGTACAAAACCGTTTAGTTCCGAGCATATGACTTGAATGGCTGAACGAAATTTATAAAATAATGTTCCAGAAAATCTCAATTGAATGTGTAACTGCGTTCAAATACGTACAGACGATGAGCGATCCCAGATCACACATTTAGTACTCAGTAAATGCTTGTTCACGCTTAATGGAACTTTGACAAGTGAACCCATTGTTTGATTTTCTCTCAATGGTTTTATGAAAGGCGTGAAAAAGCTATGCTTCCTTGCCTATCTTTATGGTATATTTTTGCGGTGTAGCTTCATTGAGTTTTGTTAGCTGGTCTCTCTGACATAAATTGCTTTTTTATAAAGACCTTACCTGCGTGTTAAGTTTGTAGTTGTGTCCAAATATGTTGTGTTTTTTTTGCGCAGCAATATTTAGTTTAGTAACTGCAGTTTTATAAAAAAATGATTTAATTCAAAAACCTTGTCTTTATTTCACAGCTTACTTGATAATCTTTTAAAATTATTGGCATGCAGCTTAGGGCGTGAATTTTGTGACGAGCAACTGATGTAGTTTAAGAAATAATACAGAACTTTTTCGTATAAGAAAGCATTAGTAAGGAAAAGAAAACTGTTCCAGTGTGAGATTCTGTTTGAGCGAGAAATAGCCTTTCAACACTGTTTTATTCAATACATTTCCCCGCGTTGCGTAAATAACTTTACTCACATTTTCATTCACAGTTTTGGATTCCTTACCGATAAAGTCTTTTAAATTTAGCTATATCGCAAAACGCGAGATAGTTTATTTGCTTAGCTTTTCTTTTTAGAAACAAAAGTCTTGAATAAGTTAGCTTTGGTCAAAAACCTTGAGATTAAAAAGATAAACATTTTAAAACAAAAACACGTTCAGAATATCTGCTGCGGGTGATAACACGAAATAAATTCTATAAAATTAAAATAGCTCAAACCAACAATAACAATAAAGAATGGACTTTACTCCAGCTAATTCAAATCTTTCGAGTCTTTATAAGAATAGCGCTTGTTTTTGCAACTGTTTAGCGGGGATTAGGCAAATTTTACCATTTCCCGGGAAGACTTCAGAGCAAGAGCTTTATTTCGTGACGGTGGCCATCTTGTCAGTCCCCTGGCAATAATCTCTTTATCCTGTATTTTCTATAGAACTGTTCCTTCGCCCTCTCTGTCTTTGTCTACGTAAAAATAAAGTACATGAGTAAGAAGGAAAACAAGACAGTTAAATTTAAATTAAACTTCGGTGACTTCCTCTAGTACGACTTAACTGTGGTCCTAACAATGATTTACTTGATGTTAGTTAATTTAGCTTCAGGGAATTCTTCCTGGTACTTAAACTAATGTACTTTTTTCAGTGAAAATTAAACTGTTTCATACTAAAAACTTGAGCCCCGAATCTGATAATACTCCTTAGCAGTTACTCTTTTCAACGAGTGCTGTGTAATTGACAATTCTTATGTTTTACATTTTTCTATGATTTTAATGGAGTACCTACAATATATTAAAGGTATGGTATGTTTTAATTTTGTCTTACAACCGAAGTATTTGTGTATTTGATACCCCTGATGTTGCGTTCATGAGCTACGGTGAATATTTACCATCAGACGAGCCGTAAGCTTGTGATATAAAAGAACCGCCTATGATATGAAGAATTGATAAAAATGGCTAAATTTGCAGTCGATGTGACAAACTTTATGAAGCAAAACGAACAATTAGTTGAAATAATTGGCATTTATCAAAATTATTAAAATTTTATTGATCAAATTTAATCATTTAAATTTCCCTCATTCAGATAGATAAAGTTACGTATTGTAATCGCGCTGTGCCGCTAATACTGCCGAAAACAAATCCGGTACTGGCTAAATTTACATTCAAATTGAAAAACATCCATTAGCGTAATAAACCGTTTGTACTTGTTACACGCAAAGCTAAACACGAAGAAATGTTATATTATTTAATGAATGTACGCTTTGAAAATTTTCTTGGGGATTGAATTTCTTGGAAAAAGTTTGATTTCTTCACTCTCCTGTCATTCCTCTGACATCTTCATTAAATAATCGCCCTTATAAAGACAGTGCAAGTGTGATATCAAAAACTAAATTTTTTATGCACTACTTTGTTAACATCGTTAACTTCAAGGTCACTCACATAATTATGGCTAGTTAGCTTCTATGTTAGATGGTTTGCAAATATCCAGTGGGTTTGTTTTTCGTTAGCTATATTGTAAAATAGTCACTTGTTCCTGTCCAGGACTTGAACCTATGATATGTCGTACTTTAGAACTTCATAAACACAATATGTTATCATTATGTAGTAATTTTCTTAAATTGGATCAGTAGTTTTAATTATTATTTGTTACGAACAAACTTCTCCTTTTATATTAGCATAGATAGTCTTATAAAGGTTCGTCAATAATGAGCACACATTTCTAGCAATTTAGAGAATTTATTTTAAAACAATTTAATTGTTAAGCTATTTCAATTCAAAAAGCAGTGTTTCCCGTCTTGCTTACATTAGTGGTACAATTTCTCATTTCTCTGAAACTAGGTCATTTCCTACCTTTCGTTATTTTATTAGTTACCTAGTCTAGAATTAATAAGTGTCTATATTTTTTTCAATACTTTAACCTTATTTTGTCTTTTATGAAAAATTAATAGATGACAAAGACAACCAACAAAAATAACAATGATAAAGAAGAGAGTTGCATTTTTTATTGACAAAATCAAAAGACAAATGTCAAAGTCAACATATTTTTTTCGATAATATTTAATCGTTTCTATTAGTTTGAATTATACAACAGGTGCTAATGAACGGTCGCATGATTTAAGGTACCGCAATGCGACCTGACACAAGAATCGATTTTGTTAAACAATTATTGGTATCAAATGAAACACTGCTACACGAACCGATTCTAAATTCATTACGAAGTTGTTTTACACAAACAATAGTTGTATTCTACCTAACAGCTTTCGCATATTAAAAAAAAGAATCAGAACCAGGATTTATTTGTTTTTAAACATAGGTTACGTTATTCAGTTATTTTTAAATAATATGAGCCCTTCCAAGCTTACAAACTTGATTTCAATTATAAATTGTTCAAAGAGTTTAAATTGAAGGTTTTTCTTTAATGAAAAGTAATAATTCAGTCTTATTAAACTCCAATTAAAAACAAAGAAAGCACATTTACAAACTACGCATATGTGTATGGTCAAATGGTGAGTAGATGCATACTTTTTGAAAATAAGATTTATTTGAGTGAATAAAGAATAAAATTTAATTATTCCACAGAGCAAAGTAAACTTTTATCTTTTCAGCGAATTAGAAACTCCGTCGTCAATTTGCATTAGTGAGGAAATAAAAGCCATGTTAGTTTCAAACTCCAATTAGCTTTATAGAATAGAATGGGCTGAGTCGAGTGCTCTTGCTTCGCTCGTTGTTTTAAATTGGCCTCAAACGTACATTCTCATATTCCTTTCAAAATTTGCTTATTCATTGGGAACAGATAGATTTTTGACAGACTTTTTTTCTAGGTCAAATCGGAATCAAACTATGAAGTCTCAATTCAATAGAAGACGCGTTGAACTACGGGAGAACCAGGTTTCTGTTGTTCTTTGAGAGTTGGTAGGTTACTTAGCTTTACTTTAACTTTGAAAGCAAAGCTCCACAGTATTTAGAATCATTTGCCTGGATACATTCCGCCTAACTAGCTAACAAACAAAATATTTTAATGAACACTACCACAGGAACTCATCCAATTTTCGCGAAAAAAACATGGCTTTTGTTTCACCGAACACCGGTAACTAACGGAGTTTTTGGAGCGAAGTTGAAGTAGTGACTATATTGTAGCAAAGATTATAGTAATGTAGAATGTGGAATTTTGAATGACATTGGTTTCAGTAGTAAGTTTGTAAGCGATTGCAAGAAGACCAAGTAATAATAATAATAATAACCACATCACAACACACACATTGACTCATCCCCACAGACAGATGAAAATTTTTTGCGTCGAAGGTGCTAAGCAACGATATGCTATATAAATTTCAAGGGTACTACATCCAAGGCTAGCTAAGCAAAACAATGCGTCTTGCAAATAACACAATGTTCCGCCTCCGCCGGGATTCGGACCAGGATCCTTTAAATATATTTGGAAAAAAAAACTGATTCTAATTATTAAAATAGGTAGTAGATATTTTGGGGTCGATACCGATAAATGGGAAATTTTGCGTTGATCCAGATAAGTTTCGTTACTGTAATTTCTCTAAAATTACACACACAACATAAACATAAACTCACACCGTAATCCCTCGAGAGGGGTTGGCAGAGGTGTTAAACGCCACATTTCGCATGTTTATGTTGAGTCCAAGTGTGACAGGTTGCGAATCTGTTGCCACTATCCGGGCACATTGAGAAACATGGCAACTACAATTTACGGCAATCTGAGACTCGAACCCTCTACCTATCGGGTCTCGGTTCTCTAAAATTATTTGTTATTAATTAAACCATTTTATATTTAAAAGGCCTATCGTCGATACACACACAACACCTAACCTAACACACAACACCTAAAGTTTTTTACTTTTAATATTTGTGACAAAATTTTGACAAAGACATAAAGGTAAGTAAAATATGAAACCTCTGCATTGCTTATTCATTGTAACTCACAAACAGTGAACAGGTCACTGGGTCGCATTTTTTTTTTTCAAAATGTATTTTCGTATTCGAAACAACAAATGAAAAACAAAAATAAATAATTTTGTAAATGTAACCCTTTGTTATATAAAGGGATCGAATGGTTTTATCATCGTTTCTTGTTTTAATTTTTAGAGGTCTCTTGCATCAGGATATCCATTTCAAAAGCTTATATTCCAGTTCCAATAGTCTGAAAAAGTATATTTCATGACTTAATATGACGTGCTGCGTTTCCTTAATAGATTGCCAAATTAAATAATTTAATTTGAATCAACATTAAAATAATACTATCAACATTAAAATAATACTAAGAAAAGTACAATTTTGAATATTAATGGGAGCTTATTCTGTAGAAACCGAGTTTTTACAACTACAAAACATTTCAAATTGATTGACTGTCTAATATAGTACTAAATTATTGTTTTTTTTTTTTTTTGTTTAATATAAAATTGTAAAAATTCCTTTTCAATACTCGGATTCAAAAGATAATCGATTAAAACATTAAATATTTTCTCCTGAACAATTTTTATATAAATTATATTTAAATTACCTTTTGGACGAAGTTACAAAAAAAATCGATGTCCGGTACCATCGATTTTTTTGTGTATTCCAAAATACGTACGTATACACAGTCAGGTCATAAGTATTGTCACACAGTAAAAACTTTTCTTTTAGAATGCTGGCCACAAAAAAGTTTATTGAATTCGAATTTCAAATTGTTCATGAAAATAAAAATGTATACTTTTTAGAATTTTACTCATTTTTAAATATGGAGTGGACGCTTAACGAAGACCGTGTTGCAGTTATTGCGTTACATCGTTGCGGTTACGCGCCAATTAAAATTTTTGACTTACTGATTTTTTTTTTAATATAACCAAAAGATTCGTTTATCGTACCATCAAACGATACACTGAAGACTCTAGTGTAGATGACAGGTAAAGAAGTGGTCGCCCTCGGTCTGTTAGGACTCCAGCAGTGATAAAAGCTGCGAAGGCGCGAATTCAAAGAAATCCCAAACGTAAGCAGAAACTGTTGGCCCTTCAGATGGGGTTAAGCAGAACCACGGTGAAAAGGGTGTTAAATGAAGACTTAAGACTTCGGGAATATCGAAGAAAAACAGGACATCGTTTGAATGCTCGTCCAATGGACCTGAGACTGAAAAGATGCCGCGCTTTGTTGAAGCGGTACGCGGGAAAAAATATCGGGAAATTCTTTTTTCGGATGAAACAGTTTTACCGTAGAAGAGAGCTACAACAAACAAAATGATAAGGTGTATGCACACAGTAGTGAAGAAGCGAGCAACCGTATTCCGCGTGTCCAACGAGGTCATTTTCCATCCTCGCTCGTGTTATGGTTGGGAGTTTCTTATTGGGGCTTAACAGAGGTACATTTTTGTGTGAAAGGTGTAAAAACGAATGCAGTTGTGAATCAAAATACAGTCCTGACGAACCTTGTGGAACCTGTTTCTCATACCATGTTCACTAAGAGACACTGGGTATTCCAAAAAGATTCGGCGCCAGCTCATAGAGCGAAGAGCACACAAGACTGGCTGGCCGCGCGTGAAATCGACTTCAGAACCAGGATTTTTTTGTTTTTAAACATAGGTTACGTTATTCAGTTATTTTTAAATAATATGAGCCCTTCCAAGCTTACAAACTTGATTTCAATTATAAATTGTTCAAAGAGTTTAAATTGAAGGTTTTTCTTTAATGAAAAGTAATAATTCAGTCTTATTAAACTCCAATTAAAAACAAAAAAAGCACATTTACAAACTACGCATATGTGTATGGTCAAATGGTGAGTAGATGCATACTTTTTGAAAATAAGATTTATTTGAGTGAATAAAGAATAAAATTTAATTATTCCACAGAGCAAAGTAAACTTTTATCTTTTCAGCGAATTAGAAACTCCGTCGTCAATTTGCATTAGTGAGGAAATAAAAGCCATGTTAGTTTCAAACTCCAATTAGCTTTATAGAATAGAATGGGCTGAGTCGAGTGCTCTTGCTTCGCTCGTTGTTTTAAATTGGCCTCAAACGTACATTCTCATATTCCTTTCAAAATTTGCTTATTCATTGGGAACAGATAGATTTTTGACAGACTTTTTTTCTAGGTCAAATCGGAATCAAACTATGAAGTCTCAATTCAATAGAAGACGCGTTGAACTACGGGAGAACCAGGTTTCTGTTGTTCTTTGAGAGTTGGTAGGTTACTTAGCTTTACTTTAACTTTGAAAGCAAAGCTCCACAGTATTTAGAATCATTTGCCTGGATACATTCCGCCTAACTAGCTAACAAACAAAATATTTTAATGAACACTACCACAGGAACTCATCCAATTTTCGCGAAAAAAACATGGCTTTTGTTTCACCGAACACCGGTAACTAACGGAGTTTTTGGAGCGAAGTTGAAGTAGTGACTATATTGTAGCAAAGATTATAGTAATGTAGAATGTGGAATTTTGAATGACATTGGTTTCAGTAGTAAGTTTGTAAGCGATTGCAAGAAGACCAAGTAATAATAATAATAATAACCACATCACAACACACACATTGACTCATCCCCACAGACAGATGAAAATTTTTTGCGTCGAAGGTGCTAAGCAACGATATGCTATATAAATTTCAAGGGTACTACATCCAAGGCTGGCTAAGCAAAACAATGCGTCTTGCAAATAACACAATGTTCCGCCTCCGCCGGGATTCGGACCAGGATCCTTTAAATATATTTGGGAAAAAAAACTGATTCTAATTATTAAAATAGGTAGTAGATATTTTGGGGTCGATACCGATAAATGGGAAATTTTGCGTTGATCCAGATAAGTTTCGTTACTGTAATTTCTCTAAAATTACACACACAACATAAACATAAACTCACACCGTAATCCCTCGAGAGGGGTTGGCAGAGGTGTTAAACGCCACATTTCGCATGTTTATGTTGAGTCCAAGTGTGACAGGTTGCGAATCTGTTGCCACTATCCGGGCACATTGAGAAACATGGCAACTACAATTTACGGCAATCTGAGACTCGAACCCTCTACCTATCGGGTCTCGGTTCTCTAAAATTATTTGTTATTAATTAAACCATTTTATATTTAAAAGGCCTATCGTCGATACACACACAACACCTAACCTAACACACAACACCTAAAGTTTTTTACTTTTAATATTTGTGACAAAATTTTGACAAAGACATAAAGGTAAGTAAAATATGAAACCTCTGCATTGCTTATTCATTGTAACTCACAAACAGTGAACAGGTCACTGGGTCGCATTTTTTTTTTTCAAAATGTATTTTCGTATTCGAAACAACAAATGAAAAACAAAAATAAATAATTTTGTAAATGTAACCCTTTGTTATATAAAGGGATCGAATGGTTTTATCATCGTTTCTTGTTTTAATTTTTAGAGGTCTCTTGCATCAGGATATCCATTTCAAAAGCTTATATTCCAGTTCCAATAGTCTGAAAAAGTATATTTCATGACTTAATATGACGTGCTGCGTTTCCTTAATAGATTGCCAAATTAAATAATTTAATTTGAATCAACATTAAAATAATACTATCAACATTAAAATAATACTAAGAAAAGTACAATTTTGAATATTAATGGGAGCTTATTCTGTAGAAACCGAGTTTTTACAACTACAAAACATTTCAAATTGATTGACTGTCTAATATAGTACTAAATTATTGATTTTTTTTTTTTTGTTTAATATAAAATTGTAAAAATTCCTTTTCAATACTCGGATTCAAAAGATAATCGATTAAAACATTAAATATTTTCTCCTGAACAATTTTTATATAAATTATATTTAAATTACCTTTTGGACGAAGTTACAAAAAAAATCGATGTCCGGTACCATCGATTTTTTTGTGTATTCCAAAATACGTACGTATACACAGTCAGGTCATAAGTATTGTCACACAGTAAAAACTTTTCTTTTAGAATGCTGGCCACAAAAAAGTTTATTGAATTCGAATTTCAAATTGTTCATGAAAATAAAAATGTATACTTTTTAGAATTTTACTCATTTTTAAATATGGAGTGGACGCTTAACGAAGACCGTGTTGCAGTTATTGCGTTACATCGTTGCGGTTACGCGCCAATTAAAATTTTTGACTTACTGATTTTTTTTTTAATATAACCAAAAGATTCGTTTATCGTACCATCAAACGATACACTGAAGACTCTAGTGTAGATGACAGGTAAAGAAGTGGTCGCCCTCGGTCTGTTAGGACTCCAGCAGTGATAAAAGCTGCGAAGGCGCGAATTCAAAGAAATCCCAAACGTAAGCAGAAACTGTTGGCCCTTCAGATGGGGTTAAGCAGAACCACGGTGAAAAGGGTGTTAAATGAAGACTTAAGACTTCGGGAATATCGAAGAAAAACAGGACATCGTTTGAATGCTCGTCCAATGGACCTGAGACTGAAAAGATGCCGCGCTTTGTTGAAGCGGTACGCGGGAAAAAATATCGGGAAATTCTTTTTTCGGATGAAACAAATTTTACCGTAGAAGAGAGCTACAACAAACAAAATGATAAGGTGTACGCACACAGTAGTGAAGAAGCGAGCAACCGTATTCCGCGTGTCCAACGAGGTCATTTTCCATCCTCGCTCGTGTTATGGTTGGGAGTTTCTTATTGGGGCTTAACAGAGGTACATTTTTGTGTGAAAGGTGTAAAAACGAATGCAGTTGTGAATCAAAATACAGTCCTGACGAACCTTGTGGAACCTGTTTCTCATACCATGTTCACTAAGAGACACTGGGTATTCCAAAAAGATTCGGCGCCAGCTCATAGAGCGAAGAGCACACAAGACTGGCTGGCCGCGCGTGAAATCGACTTCATCCGGCACGAAGACTGGCCCTCCTCCAATCCAGATTTGAATCCGTTAGATTACAAGATATGGTAACACTTGGAGGAAAAGGCGTGCTCAAAGCCTCATCCTAGTTTGGAGTCACTCAAGACATCCTTGATAAAGGCAGCCGCCGATATTGACATGGACCTCGTTCGTGCTGCTATAGACGACTGGCCGCGCAGATTGAAGGCCTGTATTCAAAATCACGGAGGTCATTTTGAATAAACTTTAGTGCCATAAGAATCTATGTTTTGTTAAGTTCATTTTGGTATATTATCTTCTTCTTCTTTTCAGTTTTTTTTTAACACATAGAGTAATTAAAGAGGATAGTTCATATTCATATAAGACATGCATGCATATCCGTTCGAAGCCTGGGCGAGTCGTACACAACAAAATATAATCTCAAAAAAATATGTTGCCGCATTGATTGAGCTTTTGATAATAAAAAGCGGAGAGGATTTAATCGTTAATCTCTGATTTGTTCTTTTATCTCTATGATTTTTTAACTTTGCATAATTGTTTTAGTATAAAAATTACTAAGCAAAACATCGAGAAAAATTGCAAGATCGATTCGTTAATGTCAGAAGTTAATCAATTTAATTAAATAATTAAAATTTTTGTTAAAATGGTTATAAAATAAATAATCATTCATTCAATTTTTTTTTTCTTTTCGAAATAAAATAAAGTTTGAGGTTTGGGGAGTTTATTGTAAAACATTTAGCCGTGAGCAAAATACTCTGAAATACAACGGGAAAACCATTCGGAATCACATTTTTATTTCAAACTTTCCTACATCAACATGTTACACAATGTGTAACAATATGCGCTCTATACAATTTCGGCTAATGAACTAACAAATAGACAAACAACTAGTACGGGAGTAACAATAACTAGTTAGTTAAATTTGACATTAGTTAAGCTGGAATTGTTGAATGCACAATTCAACTTCCGTGCATGTTGTGCGTTGGTAATGTGTAGTTTGAATTTATTTATTGCAACGCAACAAAAATTGAGTTCTACATTTTAAAGCACCTTAACCATTTTTTTTGCTCAAGTCTCATTAATCTTCGAGGCATTCCATACTTATATGTAACTTGTGTGTCTACCATAAGTTCGCATAGTTTTTCTACACGTCAGGTAACATAGATTACTACAGAGATTTTGTATGAGCATTCTTAATTCCTCAAATATCCGTTTGGGGCGCTTTACAAAGATTCATACAAATTTGTAACTGTAGTCGCAAGCGACAATCGACGGTAAAACTCATGGTAGGCACACTGGTATATTTTATACCTCTGGTTTAAAGCAGTGCTTCTATCACTATAAAAATAAAGATGTTGACTGGCTGATTTACTATTATTATTCAAAATCCGTGGACACCTTACGCTTGCATTTTGTTACTACGCCAATGCGTAACCTAATAAACTCGGTTTAGATAAGACTTTAAAAATACAAATTTATGTCACGTATTTATAAAATACGATACCCAAGTACGAGTTTTACCCAAGTAAAAGTAATACAAATCCAATCGTTATAATTAAATTCATCACAGGAATGAAAACAAAGGAACATTTTGACTAGTATAATTAAATTGTCTTCCTTATCTTTGTGTAGCAGTTTTCTCTGGGTTTGTACCAATTGGTTACTGAAATATACCTTTATGCAAATGACAGATGAAAATTAATTTGTTTACACGCCATAATTATTTTACAACCCAATATTAAATTTATTATATCTAAAATGGAATATCAGTAATTTGATTGGGTCGAATTTGAAACACGCAAAGGAGCGGATTCAATTATTTTAAATACCATTTTTGTAAACTAGAAGGATTAGGTGCTATTTTCTAATTAATCATCCACATTCTATATCATCTAAGAAGCTATCGAGAACTTAGTTAAATAAAAAAGGATCATTCAAGAAATATTTTTTAAAATGGCAAACAATGTTTAGAATTTCTCATAATGTATAAATCTGAATACCTTTAAAGGAAATTAAAGAAAAATCCATTTTAATAATAATAATTACCACATCACGAAACACACTTTGACTCAGCCTTGCAGTAAGTATCGAAAGAACCTGTGTCACAGGAACTAAGATAATATTTGGTATATACTACATAGATAAGAATACTACATCCAAGACCGGTAAGCGAACCAATGCGTCTTGCAAATAACACAAAGTCCCGCCCCCAACGGGATTCGAACCCGGAACTTCTAGCGTAGTAGTCGGCTGTTTACACCACTGCGCCACCGCCAAAATAATAAAAAATGAAATATGATGATGAAATATAATAAAAATGTTTATTTACTTAACAGAAAACTGCTTTTATCGGAATAAGATCTATGATCCTGAACCTTTACCCAACTCTTTCAATCTTGAGCTGGTGGCTGTAACATCAGAACGACGTGACGAGACTCTCACTGTTATTCCATCTCACAAAGTCTGCTCGGCTATGGTTGTGATTACATGTACATGCATGCATACTGTTGTAGTGTGCGTGAACTCTTTGAGAGTACTCGAAAAACACGCACACTTAAAAAATGTGCATGTACACGTCTGAGAAAATTTACAATAACGTTAGTCGAACAGACTTCATGAAATTGAATAGCTATGTTATAGGAGAGTATCACGAGCCGACAAAGTAATTTATAGCGGCGCACGTCCGGGTCAAACATTTTTCACGGTCACGACATTTTTGCCGCAACAATTTTGTAAACTAATATTTTTCCTGTCATAAAGGATTTTCGCCTTTACCAGATGGAAAAGTTGTTATAATGCTGTTCATAAGAATTCAGTTTGCTAGGATACTTTTTTTATGGAAAAAAAAACGAGGGAGGTTCTCAAGTCGACCCGTGTATTAATAAAAGATAATCAAGAAAATAAGTAGAAATTAATGAAACCTCATTTAAAAATCTTTCATCTACAGCGTATAATTCTTGTTATATCAAAAGTTAATTAAGTCTGAATTTTATCTCGGTGTGGGAATGCTATAAAAGTTTCTTGTTTACTTAATAGCAAGTTGCCTGAAATTCAGTTTAATCCCTGGCTTTGGAGAGGGTCCAAACCTGAGCGCAGCTTATTCATGCAAATTTTTATGCCAGAATGTGCAATATCAAGTCAACCAACTTTAATATGCAAGCAAAGATATCGACGCTCTACCGCCATTATTAAAAATCCAGATCAAATTTAAACAAATTTTTACGAGTATAATAAGACCTTATTCTGCTGCTTACTTACACCTCCCAATTGATATAATTCCTGTCGAAGTGCACCAATAGCTTAGCTACGGTTGCTATGAGAATTTCGTAAGTTTCAGGGTAGTCAATGCACATATGACTAGTAAAATCTCGTTTTAACTAATATTTAAATGTTTATAAAATGTGTCTTAGTTACCTTCGATAGTTTTCGGTTTCTATTTAGTGTGTAGGTTTTTTAAATACTTTTCTGTGCTTTTTGTCAATAAGTACAACGTAACAGAATTTGACTTTAAAAACGCTCGGCTTTAAAAAGGTTTGCTACTCGCACATCTGAGTAGAACTTCAAAAATAAAACTAAACATTTCTGGAAATTTTAAGTAAATAAGAAGTTTTTAATAAAAACCTGCCACAATGTTTATACCGTACCTTGTTTGTAATATTAGCCTATTGACTAAAACCTTGATCGAATGGCGTTTAAAAGACAATTTAATCCAATTTATGTTTAGAACGAAACCGTTTCCGAACGAGTATAAATAAGAATATTTCAGCTAGAAATCAGCAGGCCATTGGGATTAGCCGCAAATAATTAAATAGAGCCTTTCTCTTTGTAGCGTAGATTAAAATTGATACGTCCTCCTGAGGGACCCGCGGCTTCCTTTATATTAGCAGCCACGTATGGCTGCTCGTGCCGGAATATTATACTCTTATCTTTACACGCCGGTTATTAAAATAAGCCCGGATTACAGAAATTCTGCTGCCAAATATTCCCTTTGTCATCTACGCTCCTGCCGAGACCTAACGAAAGTCACCGTAATTATAACAAGAGATCTCGTAGACTCAATTATAAAATAGCTTTAGCGCACCACACCAAATTGGACATTGTGTTGTTGGATCATGCAATTGTTGATTCAATTTATAGCCAAGTTGCTCAAACTACCTCTCGGTTTTTTTCTTTTATTAAAATTGGTCCAATAGTTTAGGAGCTAAGGTGGAACATACATACATAAACTACCAAAATCATTATCCTTTCTTTTGGCTTCTCCGTAATCGGGTGAAAAACAAATGAATCATTCAATAATTTAATCATATTTCATACTGCCACCAACTTAACCGCAGGCACCACTCTTCATTTGCTCCACTTAAATTATAATAATAATTACAAAATATAACTACAAATTTATTCGGTCAATTTGAAACATTTGCCGATGAAACTTTGGGGATTAAATAAGTCACATAGTTTCTGAATTGTATCCTCGTGTACATAAATATAAATAGCAATACTTTTTTTTAATTACTGCAAAAACACTGATTTCAATCGAGATTTTTTCCATAGAAAACCTGAAAAGACAAAATAAACTGAAAACAGTATTCTAAATTGGTCACGTTTGTTTAGACGATAAATAAAATGGTTTGCAGCAATTATGTCTCTCCGGGAACGTGCTTTTGTCAAACGATTCCAATCTTATCTACTTTTTGCAAAAAAAAAAAAATACAACCATCTTTGTTTCAAACAATTAAAAAAAGATTTTTCTGCGCAATGTGAGCCACGCAGTTTTCTGCGAGCAAGAAAATGATTTTACGAATATGATGGTATGGAATTCGATTAAGATGATTTCTTAGTAACAAAATGACTTGAAAATGGAAGTTTTACACTCTCATTGAGAACCATGAAATTCTCCCATTCCCAACAAAAGTCTTCTTGGAGATGTAGTGTCATTCCTTTTTTTATTGACATTTCTTTTGTCAAATCTACTAGCTCCTCCTTTACCGTTTCTAGAATTCTTTATATAATCTTGTGATGAATACAAAGAAAACACGAGACAGAGTAGCGTTCTTTTTTCGGCAAATCCTTTAATCGGGACTTCTTATGTACCGACCACATATATACTTTAGCGGACCCGTTTGGCTTATTGATTCTTGTTAGCTCTTTATCCAGGGTCGATCCTGTTACCTTATTCAGGACCTAAGTCCCATTCGGGCCTTTATACAAAAACCAATTTCACGGAATAAGGGATCACCTGGACCTGCCCTAATAAGCTTCGGATTATGTTAGATAAACAGGGCCATAGTTTTAAATTGTTTGGTTAACTTACGTTTGGTAAAAACGTCACCGTAGCTTGTTTTTCATTAGCTGACGTTTTCAAATACGGAGTTATTTTCAGGTTCTTTATCGGGTATTGTTCATTATTACTATACTATCAGAATGTTTTTGATCTCTCGTTCCTTTGTTTGAACTGGTATACCTACTAGTCTAGGTCTAGCGAGTACCTGGCTATTTTTGATAGGTTTGCCATTTATCATCAGGTGAATCGTATATTTGATTACCTTTACAAGAAATTGAAATATTTAATTTTAGACAGAACTTATTTCTATACGATTTTATATATTTCATACTATGGTTGGAATTTATCATATTGGAATATAGCAATAGTATGCAAATTATTTAAGTTTTTTGTGTTGTGAACAAAATTATCAGCATTAACTTAGAAACTTAGATTGTTGCTATTTAAAATAGGTCGGGAACATCTGTATATCGAAGGAGGTTATCGGGCAGGGGCTTGTCGGCCTGAGTCCTTTGGGCTTTAAGCCTGGAGCTTGTGGTAAGAGGCCTTTACCTCAACTCTGTAACCAGCTAATGAATAGTGTGTAACAAAAGGTTAAAATATACATATGTATTTTTGATATTAAAACAAACATTGTAGAATTGATTTATAAAATGTGAGATTTATATAAATATAGATTATTAACTTTAACTGTGTCATCATCGTCTGCTAGAAGATATTCACTGCTGGATATAGGCTCCCAAAATATTCCCGAAGCGGTCTAGGCTCGCTTGCATCCATTAAAATTATTTATCTTGTAGTGAAAAGGTATAGAGCCCACCAAATCAAGCTGTATGCCTACCACGTGTTTTCCCTTTATCGCCGCTTGCGACTGCAGCTACAAATTTGTCTAATTCTTTCTAAAGTGCCGGATTGATGGTGAATTAAGATTGCTAAAAAAAAAAAAAATGTAATCTATAAAATCTGAAGTATATAAAAACGAACTCATGGTATACAGTTTACTGAATAGTCACTTTAATTATATACATAGATCGTTATATACAATCACATAGTAACCACGGAACACACGTCTTGTTTTCATTACCCGGGCGAAACAAAGCAAGCGATAGAGGGAAATGAAAACATAATAAGACACTAATTGCAAATTGTTATCGGTAATTTCCATTCACTTTGCTAGGCGTTATTAAAAACAAGCGATTTCCCGCGACTTGTATCTTTTTTTTACTTATTTTACATAACACTTAAGTTTTCGTTTTTCCTTTATCCGCACACACACAAACTCAAAGGGGGAAGGCAGAGAGTAAGGTTCACCATACGCAACAATAATTACATATGTCTTTCTCTTAGTCGACATCCATGCATCATTCTTTTTTCACTGACATACAAAATATTAGTTAGTCTTTAATAAAACCCCCGCAATTGATATCTCAAACACCATAAACCGCCATTTGTCATTTTACGACAACGTTTGCTGCGATCCTAACAGTCCCAGTATCGGCCGTAAAATTTGTATTTCCATGCGCAAAGAGCAATAAAATATCGCAGGTGTGAAATTGTAAATCGGTAGAAACCGGTTAAGTATAGAAAAATATACAAGAATCGTAAATCCCTCAAAGCAGCGAGGGAATACATTTTTCTCTTTACATTCTCGCTTTTACAAAGACTCGAGTTGAATGAGCATAAAGGGCTTAGTAATGGATAAGATAGATCAGGATTGTATCGGAACAAAAAACGCTAGAATATCATAATGCTTCTGCAAAGTTATTACTTGCCTGTAAAACATTTTACGCATCCATAAAGTAGGAGTAAGACATATTGCGCTTTTGTGGGGATAAGTTTCACTTTGTATTGGAAATGTTATTCACCGTCAAAAATGCTGCTGACACAATTCATAAAAGATTTCATTGGATTTGTACCCCTTTTTTCATCGTCGTGTTATTTTACTATTTATACCTTGTCGGTAAAAGCAGACCAATGATTTTAAAATTTATATCAATGAATGAGGTATTCCCGGAAAAGTTTTTATGTAAGGCAAACGTAAATGAAAAAATGTAAAATTATTTATTTAAAACTCTAGAAGGACAATTTGTTTCTTTATATGAACATTTAATCAAACTAAGTGTAGAAACACGGTGCAACATCGCATCCAATTATAAACTAAGATTGCAAAACTTAAAGTTAATTAAGATAATTAAGAAAATGAACTTAACGGGCACCTGGGTAGCTTTAGATACCGTTTTTTTTTAATTGCAACTGTCTAAGCGATAACCACTGGAATGCAGCTTCTCTAAATGTTTTTTACAAAACTTTTTTTTTCATCTGTTACCGGAAATGCTGAAATTACGCTTATTTTGAATTACGGGTTGTATATCGTTATATACTTTGCTATGGCAAGCTGCATGTAGGTAATGAAACTTGCTTCCGTTTTTGAACACCATTTGGTTGAAATAGTTTAGCATGTAGGGCCCTTCAAGTTAAGTAATACTAGCAATTGCCTCTCCGACCTCATGATATTATTATAAGGTTATTTTCTTGGGTTATTTTATAATGCAGGACGATTATATATTAAAACATCATTGGCATATTTTAGCCACATTACGACACGACATTGACTCAGGCCTCGATTGTAGAATCTTGTGTTGCAAATGTTATAAACATAGATAACAATACTACATCTGATACTGGTAAACAAAACAATGTGGCTTGCAAATAACACAAAGATCCGCTCCACCGGTATTCAAACCAGCGTCCAGCAAGCAAGCTGTTTCACCACTGCGCCACAGAGGTCGTCATGTATTCGCACCGAATATTCGTTTGAAGTAGGATAAAACGTTAATAAAGTTAAGTAATGGGTTCAGAAAATTGATTGCGACGAATTAATGTGATGAAGCACTGCACTGTTGCTGGGGTTATGCTTTTGAAAATAAAGAGGTAGGCTTCAGTGTAATATTTCAGTATCATGATTAAAGGTTTACGTAAATCTTTGTCGCAGTCACATGTGATGTGATACAAGTTGATGAGCGAAGCGTTTGTCCTTTAACTGTTTTGTTGATCTACATTTTCAGAGTTTTATCGAATTATTTGCAGGTTAAGACTTTCTCAAGAAGTTTATGAATTCAATTATCACTAACAATAAGTATTATAGGTAGATTTTTATAACTCTTGTACTAATTGTTAATGACACCCAACTTCACAATTATTCTATTACTTCTCGTCGCACCATCCACCGGGCGGTTCATTTATTCTATTACTAATCGGAATACTATTTTTTCAATTGCAAAAATACTCTTGACATCTAACACTTCAACCTATTTTATGTCTTACTCGTTTTTAAGATTAGTGTCACATCTTTAACCTATCTACTAAAAGTTTTTGATCGCTTGTCCCTTGATCCGTTAAAAAGAATACATTTGCATGAGCTTCATCCAAAGTAGAGCCTCAGCTTAAGACATGCTTTCGCCGAGAAATGAACGCGTGCCTTGCCTCTCACTTAATGATTACATTAACATACAACCGTTCGTATTAAGTAAACCCTGTTAGCTTTAATAGTCTTCTCAAGTTCGTCGAAATTCAAGAGATCATTAGGTGTATGTTCCAAAATAAATGCTGAAGAACTTTGAAGAAGGGACTTTTTTTTAAACTTTAATACTAGCTTATTTCTTGTCATTCGAATCTAAAGTTCAAATTTTTATAACTAATTTGTTATTGAAGATTCTAAAGTTTATGTCCCAATACAGATGCATCAAGCGTGTTAAATATATTAAAATTAAAAAAACACATCACAATCTGTTTTTGTAATTATCTTTTCAGCATAAAAATCGTCAGCATCTTTTTGTTTTGCAAGCATTACCATGAGCTCTTATAATAGCGGCTAAAAACTACATTATGTGTGTTTATATGAATATTTGTAAAGCTACTACCAGTAGAATCCGGCGCTGCGCAAACGTGTATCCAGTATCTGATAGAAGCCACCAGTGAATATAAGATATATTTTTATATAAGTTAGACATCAGTCAAAGAAAGTAGCAACCAGCTGTGACCTTTGTAGCCGCCATCGAACACAGCAACTACGCTGATCTATAGTTGTGTTCTATATCGGCAACAAAAGATTTGCTTATATTCGTAACAAGACACACGTTTGCGTAACTTAAAATGCCTAGTTCAAACCACTTTAGTAATCAAGTTGTTGTTCAAAAAAGGAATTTGAACTCGAATGGTTTACATAGTGGTCTGTAATTTGTTTCTAACATTTTTCTTGTTTTCTAACCGTCATCTAGTTAACTTCAAGTAGGTATATCTGGTAGCTGGCGCAGTCAATATCCGTCGTCGCACCATCCACCGGGCGGTTCATTTCCTTTCACCCTCACCTACTGAGCCACTCAGATAACTTTATGCCTACCTCTGCTTTAGACACTATATAATTAATCGTATTATAGTAACTTTTATTTACTCGCTTAATTAAGGTACATTTGTTAAGTTGTTTTAATCATTTAAAAACCTTTCAGATGTTACCTGACCTGCTTTGGATAAAAGATTGATATTATTTAATTTGAAAAGACAATTGAATACCCGTAAAAGAGTAGGTAATATAATAATTGAGTTAAAAAACCTTCAGACCAAAAGCATTCCTCTGTTGTAGCTATACAGTCTGGCAATAATAAAGAAACGAAATAAAGGCACGAGCCGATATAAATAACCACAAAAATGCTCATAAATCACAAGAAAGTTAAATACAGCGTTCTGAAAGCTACATTTTCATTCAGAACTTAACAAGAAAGGAATCTAGAGCAATATTCTTTTCATTTTTATTTAATTCGGTGAAATAGTATCAAAATTTATACGAAAACGAAATTGCAACTAGGCAACATTGTCGAAATTTCCTATCCCGTGAGGCGAAACTCCCTTGAAATTCGCAAAGGTTTATCAAAGCATAGGATTGCGATAATAAATCTTTTATACTCAGGCCGGGCGAAGTTTGCGTGCGAACCCCCTTCGTGTTTTACGAGACTCCTAAGTGTTCCATCCTCGGTAAATCACCTGAGATGAACACATAAACATACTTTGCACCTTTACTGATTTTTGAGCTAAGCAAAGCTTAAACAAGCCCTTCATTGACATTCTGAGGCAACCCGTGTTTTATACGCAAAGTTGCGTTTTTGCCGGTGCCGCAATCACTCGCATCTTCACGCTAAACTTGTTTATCGGTTTGAAATTTTAACCGAAAGGGATAGGGCTCGTTTTCAAACAAAGGCCCGTGAAATTTTGTAGAATTAAGGTGAAATGTATGATCTTTACGAGGCCAATTCAGATGCGACATATGTATGTACAAGGGTATCGTAAAAGTTGACGGCACGCTAGTGACGAATTTCAACATACGTTCCGAATTGCCTTTATTTCTGCGGCGAAAAGTTGCGGCGTATTGTTCTACTACAAACTATTCCGCTGCAAATATTTCTACTGGAATATAGTTTTCTAAAATGTAAACTAAAATTACCTAGAGTCTGAGCTTTCGACAGAGTTTTGCAGCGAGATTTTAACAAAACTTCATCGTTATTCGTTTGACATCAAATCTTTTTCTAACTTTTCACTAAATAATTTAACGAAATAGCGTTGCGTTTTTTGTCAACCACATAATCTTCAAATATACGAAAACTCATCCTAATATACAAAATGGGATATAATCTAGTCCATCGATCCCATCTTAATGCGAGACCGATCAAATCAGCATAATCACAGCTAAACTAACTTATGACACCCTAATCAACCTTTCCGAAGGCAACTATAACCACATGAAACCAAATATCGAGGAAACGAAAACAACACGATCCACTGCCATAGATATAGGAACAAACATTATCTGGCATCCAGAAGTTAGTCGAGCTTAATGGGACGACTAATGATCTTCTACGTGACTTCTCCTCTAGTTTTGTACAGTAATCTTTATCATATCAATTTTTTTGTACAATTCAGTGTAATACTTATCTTGGATTAATCGTAGGATTTGAAATCCTCTTGTTCCATTTAAGTTTATTTAAAGTAACTCAACATATTGTGGCAATGTAGTGTTGTGAACTCTTTTGTTTTTTATTTAGGTATTTAAATTGGTTGATATTTGAAAATGCAATAATTAAATAAAGCCTATACATATTCGTTTTTAGATTAATACGTAATACTTCATATACCTTTACTTTAAGCTTAAACTTGCAAAACGTTAAGATATCCTGAAAGAAAAAAAAATCTTTCTTCTAAGAAATGTTATTTCATTTACCGTATGATGATAGTACCGTGTTTGAATGGTTAGCTATATTTTGTTGTCACTCGATCAACGGACGAGATGTTTACTCTGGTAATATTTCTTTACATTAAAATGAAGTTACCTAAAGTATAGCTGTAAAGAATTAAATTTCATCAAGAACGATGAAAAGAGTATGTCAGAAACAGAAACAAATAAGATACTTTTATAATTATTCCCTAAATTTTCGGGAAATTTAATAAAAGTTGAAAATTTTCCGGCTTTTAGAACTAATTGAGCTTTATCCATGTCATACCAGTTTTTTTTTTCTATATCCTTCAAATATTTTTCTGTTTAAATTTAAACATTGGTTTCAATAAACAACAACGGAATCCCGATTGTAAATTCAAAGACGAATAGTTCGAAATCTTACTTTGTCTGACTCGTTTTTAAACGAGAAATGTTTTTTTGGTAGTTTCGTACATTTTTTGACACGATATCTCAAAAGACGAAAAATCGTACGTTTTTCGTCTCTCGTTATCTTATGCCGTTTTTTGTGAGTGGAAACAATGAGAAGTAAGGTCGGTTTGGGGACGGAGGGACAGAAATATCTCATAAAACGCTTTGTGCTTAAGAAACTTTCAATAAAAAATCTGTCTCGAATATTCGGAGAGAATTGAAAAGTTCCTGAGAAATAAAGTCGGTCCACTGACTCGCGGTGGCCACGGGACTAGCGACATGCAACAAGCTTTTCTTGTTAGTGTTTCATGATATTTCTAGCTTAATAGTCGAGTTGCAAACCTAGCGACTCGGAAACGGAACGTCAACGCCTTGTCTTTTGTCTCTGTCAACCCGAGGCGATCCGATACAGTAACGTTGTTGGTAACTGTGCGTAGCAGTATGGGATTGCATAAAAAAATACAAAACGGCTCGTGTTGACAATACAAAACGGATTTTATCAGTTTTCAAGGTCATTGATATGCTTCGGCCCTAAAAACTTGCCGTGTTGCTAACCAACCTCCATATTTTGAAAAATAAGTGCAAATACTTAGTATACACTAATTAGGGTTGCAAGTTTGACATAAAACCATTATTTATTAATATTTCTATTCTATTTGATGTTTGTTGGTAGGCAAAGACATCTTTAAAATGATTTTTAAAGTAAGTCTTTGGAGATTCATCAAGCGAAGCTGACGCGGTACAGGTAGCTGTATAAGTAGGTTTGTTTAGGTTGGTTTTTATTTTTATTTTGACTAAAGCATTTTGGAGTCGAGATCATATGACTGTTAACATTTTTTATGATATTTCTCCGATCATTTCATGGTTACACCGCTAGTTATTTTGTACCTATATTGTCAATTTAGACGTAAAGAAAATACCTTACTTTTATCAAATGAATTGATACATTTTCGCTGATCATATTGGTCTGAAAATCATATATCAGAAAATACAAAAAATTGGCAGACTCTCCTAGCAAAAAAAAATATTCTAGACCACTCAGACAAAAACTTGTACAGACAGTAAAAAGTATCCATTTTTTTTAGATTAATCGTGTTAATATTTCTTTCAGATACACACATACGGGTCTAAAATACATTTAACATGCTGTCTTTTCGAGGCGACTTTATTTTTAGATTCTTGTAAGTTAAAATATGTAATGCAATTCTTAAAAAACTATTAGGTGGCTTATAAAATTAAGAAACACAATTTGGTTCATACTCAAAGGGATTTTATATATTTATAATAATAATAATAATTCTTTATTTCAGGCCTATTTGCCCATACAAAATTAATACATTAATTACACATCAAATTAGAATTATAATAATACAAAGAAAAATATCAATTATGTCAAATAAAACAAAAAAGAAATAGAAAAGAAAAACAATTACACTAACATAATACACTATTCTTTAAAACCTTAGAGGTCATTAAAAGTGCCGTTTTGGTATTGGCACAGCAATATGTTGTTCACAACAATGCTGAATGATGTAGCAGTCAAGCCTACCAGCGATCATCATCAGGACGGAGTTGGAGCTGCCCCGCACTCTGCGCACTAGGGACGCAGCGCGCTTTCGCATAGTCGCGTCAAATATTATTTGTAATAGTTTAAGTGAAACAATACGTTTACAAGAGCAAAAATTTTAAGTATGAATTCGAATTAGTGTAAGCATATTAGGCCAACTAAAACTCATATGAGGTGATATGGATTATCGGCTAAAGTTTCGTATTTCCTGTGATTCCCACTAATTACGACAATGAGTGAGGCGAGAACTGATCTGTACTTAAGTTTTATTGTCTGTGTCACTTGAAAAAAAAATACGGAATAAAATATTTATGAAAAAATGATTTACTGTGTGATCCTGAACTATAGTTAAATATTATTCGTAGCTCTAATAAAAAACTATTTTATTCTGCAACATTATTTATTACTTTATGAACATTGACGACCTTTTGTTTGCTTACAAATTGAGTCAAAGAAATATTCGATTTTTAACTTCATAAAGTCGGGGGGCACTTTATAAATGAATAGACAAGATATTTTTGTCAATTCGTGCATTGCGTCCCCTACTGTACCTACATTCACAGATACAATGTAGTTTTTTATTTTGGTCCGCGCTGATTGGCTTTTGTGACTAGAAGTTCTGAACACTTTGTTTCCTGAATTGCTGTGACTGTAATTTTGATGAATATGCTCAGGAAACCGAATCGCAAAATAATGGTTTCGATTTTTGAATGTAAACTGTTTTGAATGATTTCTGTACATATATTTAACCTACTCTGTATTTGGTTAGGTATTCTACATTTGTTAAATCAAGTACTATTAGTTGAATTGTACAAAATTTTCAACAAGTAGTTTTATTAGTGAGTCTTTAAACGTTTCAGAATTACTCTTGCAGATTAATAATGATTCCAATCCGAAATCGAAGGGAAGGAAATTCTAATTTTGTCCATAAACGGAACCAGCCGGTTTTTGTGTAAACGTCACGTATACAGAGAAACGTGAGTAAATTTGAATGTTTCGCATGAAAGTAGTATACTGTTAACATCTTTATACCTTGGAAAGGCACCTTAAGCCTTTCTGGTTATAACATTACCATATTTTCATAGAAAGTTATTGTAAGTTTTTTTTTTTGTATTTTGAATGCTTTAGTACAAACAAATACATAAACCGTCGTCGGAATTGTTTTTAGAATATATAAAACTTATGACAGAAAACAAAATTCTGATAATGATCGTAGTTCGTATTAGAATTATCTTCTTCTGATAGTATTGGTAAAAATAACCTGAGGTGCAATGGATGCTTTCGTGTTTATTACAATAATCGTGAATCTGATTGTGTAAAATAAATAAAACGCTTGAAATAGGGCTATTGCATTCCTTTACTTGGACATTGTAAATTTCACAGTATCGAATCGTAAACAAGTAAGAGACATGGTTTTGGCCGAGCGTTCTGGACTTTATGAGCTCCACTAACAAAGCACTTAGCTTTATCCTGGTTAGTGTTATGGATATTTTATTTTTATCGCCTTTATAACGCTTATCTTGATGCCGAACCCATTAAAAGGCATTTAAAAAGGTGATATAAAATAACTCGGTGGTATGGCTAAACACACATTGCGTAGATCATAGTCAAGAGTGACTTTTTACTACCCTTCATAATGTTTCTTAAATATTTTTAACTGAAAAATATTTTTATTAGAAATACGAGTATAACAATTAGGATAGGGAAAATATTGTATTTTTCATCGTACGTAAACGTATGCAACTGTGTGTACGAATTGATTATTTACATGAAATACGTTTTATTACCACGTTCAATTTTTGATAAGTACCCTCGACCTCGATGGTCCATGGCGGGGTTGGATCAGATTGAATCTGCGGATGCGTCCGCCGATTTGGCTTAACTCACAAGCTGTATGCGCCGTCGCATATTACCTGGATCGAAATTGTTCATGCCTTTTCGAACTTTTCCGCACGAATCAAATTCATATGAAAACGTGTTCAATGTAAAGCCAGCCTTATGTTTGGATAAGTTTACATTCAGCTAAAATTTTAGAGAAAATAATCTACCCATACACATTTCCTACCCACTCATTTTTAAATCATGATTGGGAATTGAGAATCAGATTCCATAGTAGATAATTAAAGTTATCCTCAACGTAGTAATATAATTGTCGTACATGCATATTTAATCTAAATGAGCCCACTACTGTTTCAAATAGTTAATATTCCCCGAAATGACCCAGCAATTCGTATAAACGATGGCCATTGACCCAATTTAGAACAAATTTTCATCCACACACGAAAGTAGCATATTCCCTACGCAGACGTGAAACTATGCCTAATTTAAATTTAGATTTAAAGGCTGTAGCCTTGTGGCAGGTTTTTTCTGAGCTTGAAATGTGAAAAGAAAATTTAGTTTTTTGTCGTTAAACAAGAAACATGTTTTGAAGGATAAAAGTTTTATACTTTGATTTGATGAAAAATAACGTTATACGATACCAAATCAGTTACTCAAAATCGTAAAGTGTGTGTGTGTAATCGTAGTGTGGGTCCTAAGTTTAGAGTAGTGATTCAGAGAAACTCCTTATAGAATTCAACATTTTCTATAATTTTAGTTCTAAAAACTTTTTCCATTCATTTTTTTTTCGGCATTTCTATAACAAAAAAATTATCAATCCCCATCACTTATAAATTTTATCCTCATCAAGTTTTAATCAGATTAATGTTGCAATTGTCGTAAAAATTACATGTTAAAAATAACCTGAGGTGAGGACGTGGTGTAGCTAAGTTTGTTAAGTGCATTGGTTATCCGACCGACCCAACCCGTCAGATCAAGGGTTCGAGTTTCGTGTTGCCGTACATTTAGCGGCCATGTTCCTCATTGTGCCAGGTTAGTGGCGGCAGATTTGCAACCTGTCACATTGGGACTCAACATAAACATACAAAACGGGGTGTTTTACACCTCTGCCCAAAGGTGAATTACGGCAGAAGTCTTTATGTATGTTAAAATAAAGTCACTATTTGGTTTGTAACTTGATAGGTATGACGTGTTCTATAAATAACAAGAACCAATCTTTTTGAATTCAAAGAGGCTGTTTGTTTAATTTGAATGTTATTTACGGATATTTATAGATTATTTACAAAGGAACCTTCTGCGGTGAAAGAAGAACAAGAAATCGCTAGGAGTCCCCACAATCCTCTTATTTGTCAATAGTCAATAACGGGGATTCTGTTTGACTTACTAACCGTTGAGTTCGAACAGCCGGAATACGCAATTTGTTCGTTTCTATTATATATTTTTTAGTTAGAATACGTTTTGGGCCAAAATGAAACTGAACTAATGATTGAAAAACAACATCCTGGTAGTCAAAACCTTTATCTTGACTATATTCATTGTCTTTGAAGGATATTTGAATAAACTATATAGCAAAATCTTTATTTTCAAATATGTCTATTTTTGTAAGCCTTAAAGAGGTTCTTAGCTAAAAATAAATCAAAGATTGAGAGTGTAGTGATTGTGAAATTATAACATCTATGAAAAAACTGTCTATAACGACTAGACAGATACATTGTACACCTCATATCTAAAAACCGTTCAAAATTTAAACACCAAAACATCTGCAACGGGGGAGGTCATTAAAAATAAATTCTCCGAAGCATCGTTATTTGTTTCTAAAAACCAGTCCTAAGCATTTTTATATGTAAATTAAGTTGGGTACCAACGCGGAAAAAAGTGTAAAGTGTAGGTTGAAATATTGTTCGAATCTACAACTCGGGAAGTTGGCAGAGCGCAGCCTACTTGGAGGTAAATAGCTGCTATTATGTAAATACTCTTACTTTGCGGCCCTATTCTATACCCGCTTCGTGTTCACTACGATTTAGTAGCTCGAAGAATTATTGTTACTTTCCGGGGTGTAATAGCGATGCAAATGCAGGTTTCGACACACTCTGCCTTTTCGTGACTACAGCCGAACGTTTGAGATTTGTGCTCACTGTTGTGGTCACCTGGTTCAGTTTTTAGTAGAGCAGTTCAAATTTGTTCTTGCATTAGAATTAATACCAATAGAACTACGCATTGAACGTGGTAAATTTTTAGTTAGATTAAGGAGGGATTTTTGAAGCGTATGAAATAAACATATCAGATCCCGGACTGTTTGTATAATGTTTCACTACATCCAATAAAACTTTTGTTATGTTCAAAGGAAAATTTACTACAAAAGTAACATTACATACCTACACACACAATGACATAAAACTTGTTTTAATTTACAACACACACTTATTTTGGTCATTCTATTTTTATAATTTTGCATTTTAATCTTCTTTCTTTTCAAAGGAGACAAGCAAAGAGAAATGAAGTACCAGCTCCTTCAAGGCAAAATGATAACATTGAAAGAGAATCTTGAACAAGGCACAAGCTAAGAGAATAACCCGACCATATTACAAGATCCCTTTGCAACGTGAATTCTAAAGAATAAATTGTATTATTGTGTCGCTTTTTTGCAAGTTATTACTGAAGATAAGAGGTTTTTAGCGGGTCCTACTACTGGTTTTATAAAAATAAGGTGGAGCATACGGTTTGCTTGGTGATAAACAGTTTCGTAGCGCTTTAGACATGGAATTGAAACAATTTTTTTAATAAACTGGAACACAGAATTTGTTTAACTAATTGTGAACAATATAAATAATAATTATACATTTCATCAGCATCCCATCAACATCTGTAAAACAGAAACTTAAGTGAAGTGAAAGTGTAAAACAAAAACTCAACTTGAAGTGAACATTAAGTGTTTGTTGTATTTTGTATTTCTGCTATTTCACATAATGACTAGTTCGCGGAACAGAACTGGGCTAATAACCGCAAAAAACCTTGTTCCAGAAATAAAATACGATACGGAAAATGAGAGTGTACTATTAGAGGTATGAATAAAAAAAATCATTTTGAATAAATTAAAGTAATATTCGTTCATGAACATGTCAAAATATAAATAATATCTTGGAACAATTTATACAAATTGTCTTGGACCCAAACAAAGCCACGGGATTGTTTTATGTGTACTAAACAACAAGATACCTTACAAATACATACTTAAATTAATGAAAAACTCAAAGCAAATAATCGTGTTCATCGCACAAATTCATCGTTCATCATTCCCGAGCCGGGATTCGAACCCGAGACCAACGGTTTAAGCCGTTGCGCTACTGATGCCGTCAAATATGTTTATGTTTATGTGTTTAATAAATTTCTTTATAACTGTCACTTCCTTACACAGTTTAAGAAAAAAATCCTAAATATCAGTCTGGTAGCATCAATGTTTCTATTCCAAACATTTACTTAAACGAAGAAGGAAGCGACTGAGCTGATAGATAAAACTTTACAGCGACGTGTATTGTTAGATTTCACACTAGTATCTGTTTGTTGTCCATTTCTGTTCCGGCTTGCGAGCGAACTGCAGACGTCAAACTGCGCCGGCGACGAACTACTTGCTGCAGGATGTGCGAGCTTGCTAACTATCGACTCCTTACTTTTATGATAGCGGTCTAAATGAAGAGAGACACACTCCAATAAATTTCACAATAGTAAAGTTACAAACAAGCACATCAACCGCACTTTTTTTTTTGTCAAAACGCAATAATCTCAGCCCTGATAACTTATGCTAAACAAAGAAGCATCCTCTTATAAAATATTAAATTAAATATTTGTAGTTTCTTGGAACCAATAAGCAAGCGATCCAGGATCACACCGGTCGGAAGTAAATGGGCCTTTGTCTAGCAGTGAACATCAAGTGATTGTGGTTCTTATAAGAAATTTTAAAGCGCAAAACGCTTTTAACTTATGCGTTCTACCGCTAAGGTTTGCGCTGATTCAGCACAAAGCGCTTTGTAGCGTTCGCGTTTCCGTAGGCGACTGTAGACGCATCGAACACAGTACATCGACGTGTCGGCAAATACCTACATGTTAATATTTCCAATATTCCATTTGCAACTAGTTGAATTAAAATCCAATACAATGGTTTGCTCTACAAACACTAAACATTGTACGCTTATTTACCGAGCTTATAATAGAACTAAAGCGTTCCATTCGAAAATGTGGAATTATTACCAACAACTATAACAGAATGTTTTTGTTATTATAATTATGTTATGATTTAAAATAGTAATTTGTATTACGTACAGACCTTTTTTGTTTTTAACCGATTTCAATCGTTTTTTGGAGATATCTAAAGGGTTCTATTGAAACTGGATCATGGTCATGGAATATATTCTCCTTGAATTTATGTATATATATGTATTTTTGTTTTAAAAATTGTTTAAATACAGCAATCAGAAAAGTATAATTGAACTTTATTTAAATACATTACCCAGAAAAAGAAAAGCAGGAAGACGATAAAAAAATGGAGGAAGACATAGTAAAGATAACAGGAAATAAGTGGAGAGAGACAGCACAAGAATGGAAAAAAATGAAAGATATTGGGTAATATCTATACCCTACCAAAAATATTCAAAAATATGTTGAATTTATATTCAATTTATAATAGGAAATATTGAAAGGAAATAAAGTGAATTTATTCTTCTCTTGTCTTGGATTTAGTCTTGCTTCTGCCCTAAAAATAAAAATCCTGGACCCGATTAGGAGCGCTAACTACTGCCTCCAATAATGAATGTTAACAATCGAACTATGTACTTGTCTCCAAGCGTAAAAAAACCGGTCTAACTCATATATTAAGTCAGTGACGAACATCCGTAGAAGGATCATATAAATCAGGGTCAACAGTGTTAAAAAAATTAACTCCCTCTCCATTTCCGCTTGAAAGAAAGTTACATAGGTTCTTCGGTAAGCACTTCGAAGCAACTGATGCCTGTGGTCAAATTAACATCTACGACAGTAACAAGTACATGAGTATGCAGTGAAACCGCAGGAGTCAGTCATGTTAGTAGCGGTTTGTGGTATTATAGCATTAATTGCGGTTAAGGGACTGATATCGATTTAAGTCTCGATTAACTAAGAGAACCAGAAGACACTACTGGAAACCATGGCGAAAGTAAGGACTTTTCAATATTTGTAAATTCAAAGGGCCCTTTCTTTGACTATGGATATTAAGTGTCTTGTAGTTAGATGAAATATGGAATTTAATAATTTAAACTCGGAAATGTTGCAGACTTACGTTTAATTTGGTTCAAAAACTTGAATACAAAGTGTGTGTGCTTGAGAGGCCGACCGTAGAAGAGTCAAATATTTTTTATAAAATGTAGGTAATCTTAATATTTTTTCTATTACAAATTACAAAAAATTCAAGCGCCAATATTAAGGAATGTCTTAAGTTTTGAAAAAGTACTTCGGATTTTAATTTTTTTTCTCAAAAAGGGTAAATACAAGACTTTAATATTGAACTGCCGAGCTGTTGTTTGTTTAATTTCGTTATCTTTTTGTTCAAGTTAAATTTCTTTTGCTGGACTTAAACCTAACGGTCTCGTGAAAAGAATTTCAATTTCGAATGTTTTCCAAAGTTTAATGCATGAGAGCTATAAAATCATGAATGCATGGAATTTTTGCCCTAAATCTGATTACAACTGTGGCCGGTACGCACACACACGAGAACAAATAGTCTTCAGAGTAAAAGGGACACACATCTCTGCTTTATAGCTGTGTCTCTTTCTAATTATAAATATAAGTTTTTTCGGGAATAAAGATTTCAAAGTAAGTGAGATTTTGTTTCAGTTGTCTCAATTTTTCATTTTACACTTTCCGTGTTCCGAAATAAAGTTGAATATCGAATGTTTGAATTCAAATTTCTGTACAAGTTTTAACGTCAACAAAAGTTTTATAAAAGCAAAACAGATGAATATCGTTGAACTCATATTTTACTATTGTATTTTATTTTTATAAGAATCTTTTAAAGTTAATAGTTTGAAATATTTTCTTTAATTTGATAAAGTTCCTGTATATTGTATGAACTTTTGTTGAAGAATAAAAATCGACTACGTTTGAGCATAAACGAAGATTTTTTTTTTGCTATAGGTGATGAGCTGTCCTATGTTTTATGCAAGAACGGACCCTTCCCTATCTGCTATTGACAATTTCACGCCAATATAGATACGACCCCCAGACACAGTTGTTTGAAGACAGAAACTTTATAAACCGTAAACAATATTTTAACATAAATTTTATTTATTTAAGTTGGAAAAAGTTTTTTTTACAATTTACCTACGAACAACTTAGCGGCAATTATAAACTTCTTTTTTAACGGCATTTAAAATCAAAATTCTTGTAATGATCCAATTTTGACACGATATAGTCAATACGATAGTGAAATAAATTAATACGCTTAAAAAGCATTTATTTTTATTCTTATGAGTATATTGTTTCAACTTTTCTTGAAATTTGCAGTGCAGTTTCCTCTCTGCATAAAATTTGCTAAAAAAATTTTGATAAAAATTGTTTTAAATCTATTAACATTACACCTATCAATGTACGAGTGTAATTACTATTGAAAGTTGAAAATTTTTAATGACTGAAGCCCGCCCCGGGTTCGCACAGGTGTAGGTTTTTTTTTTTAATATTCTATTACCTATGTTCATCAGGGGTAATAAAAGATTCTAATGGTAAAATAATTTTTAAATTAGTCCAGTAGTTTCAGAGTCAATTGAATGCAAACAAACAATTAATTATATCTTTTCTCTTTATAATATTAGTGTAGATTAAATAAAAATTCCAAGAACTACTTTTTAATATGAATATAAAATGGGTTACGAAAACGAACAATTTTAGAAACCAGGTGAAGTTGATCTTAAAGACTGTGCTTTCTTACACTCACACAAGCACAGATCTCGACTTGCATATTCACTACATTTTAAGTGTACACAGACAAGCTTTCAACAGCATCATTTAGGATTAAACCTTATTGTTTGTGCTTTAGTTCTCATTTTACTTTGTCTAAATGAGAATAGAATGCGCTCACGACCTAGTTAGGTAATGTGATTGTCTACAAGTTTAGGTAGTATAGCCGAAGGGAAAATTGATTTGGACTATTGAGGATTCGGGACTTGGAATTTACTTATCAGCACCATTGTCCAATATGTTGCAGGAATAGCAAAGTAGAATTGATTGTATGGAAATTGTATGATTATGATATAGTTTGTTTAGCTTCATTAGTATCTTAAAATAACCTAAATATTTAGTTTTCGAAATAAAACACACACATACATATTTTATCAATTAAATTCTTAATCTCTTCTCTATTAATATTCGTATTAAAGTTACTGGTCTCATACCTATATGTAAAGAAAAAATTACGATTTCTTTCCATCTAATTTCAACTTTACAAAAATGACTCAGGTTTATTGTCCACCATAGATAATTTCGCTTCGGTAATTTTTTTATTAAAAATATATATTTTATATATAACCAAAATTGGAGTAGCTACGATCGTTACGGCTACTAATTCCGTAGCCAACTGTATTACGCTAAGGTAGTAACTGCCTAAGAACATACTTAGGGCACACCCGCCACTCTGTCCCATCGCTGCAACTCCTGTTCACTAGGATCAACAGTGGCGTCCTTTGATCGAATAATGCAGCTGTTCAATGACGCCAGGCTATGCCCGGACACCCTACCGGCTGTCTTGGGACTCGCAACAAACTTAATCAGAAGAAATAAGAGGCAGTAAGAAAGCGGTTTTAGACTAATTGTGCCTTAAAACATACTTAAAATTATCTTTAAAGCGAGTATGCTCTTCAAATGGACATATTTGCTCACGAGCTTAAAACTCCCTCTCCTTATTCGCGCGGTGCAGGAAGTATGATATAAAATCGAACATCGATTGATTTTTAAGCATGCTAAAAATTTGCTTGTTGTCGAGTAAATTTTGTCACATGCGCTATTCTATTGCAATTATAAATAGCATACTCAAGTACTAGTAATGCTCCGGTCTACCTGTGTATTCAAGTTAGCGACTTCTCGTAGTCGCAATTTGCCTTATGAACTATACTCATGCACTAAAGGCTTCGTACAAACTTATAGGTACTTATATAAAAAGTTCGCTCATTACAGGAATCGAGTATCGATTTTTTTTTTTCGATTAGATTGTATTTTTTGTGAATTGATGAGAAATTTACAGTTTTCAAATTTACACTTGTGCTCTAAAATAGTGTTTCTCCAAGGGACTTGAGTGTTTGATATTAATTTAAGTTTGATTGCTTCATGACTTTTTTGGAAAAAGCCTGACAGACGGACAGATAGAAGAACAGCAAAGTGATCCTATAAAATGCAAAAGTGACAAGCTAGTGGAAACAAAATACGCGTGTCTATACTAGCCCTTACATTACAACAACGTTGACAATTTTGCCAAGTGAAGTGCAGCTTAAACATTTGCCTTATAGTAGTCAAGTGGCCACAAATTTGGTATTAGTTAACGAGTTACCTATGTACATTGGCAATCGATTGTTTTATTAAGTTACACCGGAATTAAGAAACCTGAATTTGTTATTATAGAGAAAATGGGGAAGTTAAAATTCATTTATTAATCTATTAAAGTGCATTCAAGGGTATTTATTCTTTATCTTCTAAAAACCCTTAAAAAGTATTACTATTAAGCTCAAATTTTGGTTTTTAGGAAAGGTATTCCGATTTTTATAGTCATCAGCAAACAAGCAGACGGTTCACCTAATGGAAAGCGACAAAACCGCCTATTGACACAACAACACCTTTGATATCACAGACAGAACAGAAAGTTATATACCTCTGGGTAATGTGGCGGTAGTCTCGTAGTGGTGTGGTTTTCAAAATTCATCATTTAAACTTAAATTAAAGTTCATATCGGGTGCCCGAGCAAAGTCAGGGAGGATCGGCTAGTTAAAATTAGAATTTAGGGAGTTGCTTGCAAAATGGTGACATTTTATACACAAGCGATTGTCAGTTGGTGGTAAAAAGGCGAAATTCATTAAAATTCGCGAGTATGGTACTAATTGGATGAGGGTTCCACGAGATTGGCGGAACGCTACCAAGTTTTAATTAAAATCTCTTTTTACAAGCCTTACATTATCTTTTAAATCGCTAAATAATTAAAATATATATTTTAACACGACGACGACGTGTTTTATTACGTTTTTTGTTCGGTTTCTGATGTGAAATTTACATGATTTTGTTACCTTTTTCTCCTGGTATAAAAAGTTTATTTCATGCCGATGAAATAGCTGGAGTGGCGGGATGGTCATGGCTAGAGACGGCAAAAGAAAGAAAAACATGGTAATCCTTGGAGGAGAAAGCCAAACGAATACGTAGCAATATTATCCTTTTTTTTTAATGACTTATCGTCATCAATAATTTCAAATTAATTAATTCAAAAGGTTCTTTATAATTTGATAATCAAATATTGCTATATTTATTAATAATTGTTAAGAACCTTATATAATGGATAGAATTTAATTAAGCTTTATTATTATAATTGTTATAAAAAGTTTAGTTATTAAACAGGTTAAAACTAAATTTCAACGTGCTTACCACCACTTATACACACAAACAGATATAACGTATTGTTATATCGATGATAGATACCCGTAATTCCTCAGTTAGTTTTATTAATAATTGTAAAATAAAACGATTTCCATACATAACCACACTTTTTGGCAATCCAATCCTCATTCTGTACCTACTTAAGGTTTTTCAGGTGGAACAGACGGTCTGGGTTGGTTTATAGGCAACGCGCTGGCGATACGCTTTGCATTCTATAATACAAGGGGCGTCGTCGTGTCAATAAGCGGCGGTATCACTTTCCATTAAAAGAATCGCTTGCTTGTTTGCCTATGATGTTGTATAAAAACAAACTTCAAGGCCTTTTTTATTTATTTGTATTTTACTTACTAGTTTTATCATTTTTACCAGAAAATAAAGATTAATGGTCGTGTTCTGATGTTAATGCTTTGCTAAAAGAAATCTATAGATATAAAAGTTCCTTTTCATGTCAATCCACAAAAGAAATTTTTAACAAATAAAATGTAATGTAAGTGAAAAATTTATTTCACTGCCGAAGTAAAGTAATTTGAGATACGCGAATGTTGAAATAAATGCTGAAAGCTCTGGAAACTTAATTATATTTGCGATATATTGAAACCGTTTAAATTGATTACGTTTCGACTTCTGAACATTATCAATTATTTATGGACTGTACTTACTGTAATTTATGATCAAAAGATTTTTGAATGTTAAAATAGTATTTTCAAACTTCTTTTATTGTGTTAAGGCAATATTTATTAAAATTAATATAACACAAGTTATTATCAATAATTGTTCTTTATTTATTTCATTTATTATCATAGATATTTTTTGTACTTCTATTCTTCCCTAGATGTCGGATACCGATATAACGTCTCAAACTACAAATAAAATGATTCACTTGTTAATTATTTAATTTGTATAGTTAAATAATGCTACTTTTTATTAGTAAACTTATTTGGTTACAAAATATTGTTTCCTAGACATACACACTATCTCGATTATTGTTTATCGATGAAAAGTTTATGAAAATCAGCTTATTAAAATTTTCCAGAAAGGCAACCCAGAGAGCTCTTTAAAACTATTTCAGTTTGAAAAAAAACAGAAACAAAAGAAAAAAATCTTTCACAACAGCCTTAATAGCGAAAACTTACGAGAAACTTCTACACTGGGAAAATTAAAACCCTTCGGGTCAAGTTAGTTGCATTTCTGCAATAATTGGGTTTAACCTTTTTGAGGGTTAAAATTGTTATTCCTTTAATTCCTTACATAAAACCTTTTGAAGCACATTTTATATAATTTTTACTTAAACTTATTTTATATGACATTTTTAGTTTATGTTCATACTTGTATGTACTTAACAAATCACAATAGGTCGAATTACCTCACACACTTTTGAAAATACAACCCATTTTTTCCCGATAAATTCGGATAAGCTGATCCTAGAATCGTTCGTAACCTTATCTCTGAGGAAATACACTCTTAAAATATTTCAACCATCCCTCAACTTCTCGAGTGGCGAAACGATCCCATTGAAGTTAGACTCTGGTACCAAGTGAGAAGTTATTCAGGGCTATTACTTTTTATTTAAAATTAAGTAGTTTTTATTCAAATGCTCTGTCACTCTCTAACATATGATATTTTTCAGGTGAGTGATAAAGACGGAAGTAGAGATGTAAGGCAGTGGTAGATAGTTGGGAGCTTAAGGTCCGGGTGACATGTGACACGACCCACATCTCGTGTAAGAGCCGCTGTGGGTTCGAAGCCTGTAATACTACGCCTTTGACCCTTGATCGTCACCAAAACATAAGCTTGTCACCGAAAACTTTACAAAATTCAATTATATAAAGGAGTTTAAATTGGAAAAAAAAAAACATTTGTGATATTTGAAAGGTTAGGAAAAATAATTAACAATAATTTTGTGTTAAGTGTTTTTCTTCTCCGTAAGAATATTGACATTTTATCAAGTGAGCATTAGATTGAAAGATTGTTTGTTTTCATAACGAGGTTGTAATTCAGGGAAATAACATTCTAATGATCATTGAAAGGCCTCGTAAATCTTCAGATCGAAGCTTCGAGGAAACGTAAAGAAAAAAACACAGTCGACCATTTAATTTATGGATTTTGCTTACACCAGCAATTTTTGCTTGTGTTGGTGAATCTCCGTTCAACGATGAATAATGATGAAACCTTTTCTTTGAGACTGCGTTTCCTATTTCAATATCCGAGCTTGAACAAGTTTCGAGAGGAGTACACTTGAGATTTAATCCTATTAGAGTTCAATAAAACATAATGAGATATTGAAGGGAATGCACCGAGATAGTCTAATTTGAGTCTGGAGAACCAAATTGTTTAGCGAATCAAATCACGTAAGGCTATTAACTTAAGTTCAGACTTTACCAGTGTAAATTTACTACGCTCACGACCGTTAAACAAAGCATTCTGTACACTTGCAATAATCTACATTAAGTACATTAATAAGTTTCACATGCTAATAAATAAAAAGGTAATCTATTCGAGAAAGTTGGAAATTTAATATCAAAATGTTTAATAACTACACTATTGATGTCAACAATTCTACGCATTGTTCATAAAGAATAACCATAAATGATTTATATAGTCCATACATATTGTTTACATGAAATATTGCATTTTATGCAATACATAACATGCAACAAATATATATAACATACAAAATTCGTTGAAGAGAAGTTTATATACCGACTTTGTACAGGACGAAGCTCAGTTTGTTACGTGCCTTGGTCAACTGACCGACCCGATCTGACAGGTCGAAGGTTTGAGTCTTCTGTTGCCGTACACTGCCATGTTCCTCACTGTGCCCTTATAATGGCCACAGATTTGCAACTTATTACACTGGGACTCAACATACACATGTTGAAATGCAGTTTTTAAGTAACCTCTGCCTATGTAAAAATAGCACCTATTAAAAAAAAACGGTTTTATAAAACGACCTTCGTAATAAATTTTCTATAGAACAACGTTAAATGGAGTCAATGAAATTAATATCTGATTGAAACGAAAACTTTACAAGACCGTAGATTAGGCTTTTCAAACTTTCAATGTCTGCAAAATTTTGCGTTCACTATGAAGTTACTCGTTCACTTGGTATCTCACATCTACTTGCATTATTGACTACATTTATTACTTACGATCATTGATCTGTTCTCAATTCTATTTGCCTAATAGATAAGTAAATATAACTTCTATAGGGTATCGGACTACTAAACAATACTACAATGATAATAATAATTTAAAAATCTGTTTTTACAAATCGATCTGTTAATGGTAAACTAAAATTGCCGACATTTTTTTTTAGTATTTTTTATAATGCTTAAAACGCTTCATATCTCTTTCTAAAATGAGTTTCTCTGCGCAAAGTCTATGACGCTACCCACGTGTGATGTCACAGGTGAGTATTACACTCTTTGTCTGATACTAAATTTCAAAACCATTGATAAATTAATTGGTCGCATGGAAACCAACCATTAATCTTGTGTTCAAACATATTATAAATGTATATATTGTAAATTTTATTTTAATTATGGGAAATTGAAAAATATTTCGATCCCTTTAATTTTTAATTGCCATTAAGAAATGAACTTTTAATTAATCTTTGTAACAGGTGTCTAATGGTAAGAATATGTTATAAAATCATAGTGCGAGTACACATCACAGCAGTCATTTATTGTATGGGACATGTAAAAAAACGAATTTAAACTAGTAGGAGACACAGACCTCCAGTAAAATAATAGCAATAACTGTTACAATAAATGCAGTTTATACTCGCAGTACTCGTTTCTGTTTCTGCAGTTTCGTGAAGCTTTATTTATAATCTTCGGAACTTATCTACTTTATAATAAAGTTTATAAATTTTTAACTTGATTTTCAGGGAGCTATTCTAAGTACAAAAAGTCTCGAGCATTATTCCAAAGTTAGTATTGTAGGGATGTCAACCTTTTTGGAAGTTATCAGATAAAATATATAACATAAACTCACGTCGTAGTCCCTCGAGAGGGGTTGGCAGAGGTGCTTGCTACACACCGCTTTTCGCATGTTTATGTTGAGTCCCAGTGTGACAGGTTGCGAATCTATCGCCACTATCCGGGCATATTGAGAAACATGCCAGCTAAAACTTACGGCAACCCGAGACTCGAACCCACGACCTGTCGGGTCGATCGATTATCCAAGGCACGTAACAAACTGAGCTACCACCTCCTCAATAAATACCTAAATACTCCTTACAGTATTATACCTACTAGTACTAGTACTAGTTGTGTTATGCCCTTATTGTCTCGTCGAAACCCAAACCATTTTGTATTCTGAGTGTGTGGCGGTTAGTAACATTAGTTATGTATTTGATTATCAAATTATTGTGATAAAATAGCAGTACAAAATGAGTACCAACGAACGTAATTTAGGAATTTGTTTCAGTAAAAAAATAAAACAGGTATGAAAAGAAACGACTTGAAGCTAAAACCTAATTTTGGTTTTACTTGCATGGGTTTCATGACAAGATACTAACATTTTGCAATTGCAGTCTACAGCAAAATAAAGAAAAGGTTGTGAAGTACACATGTTAAAGTAGGGGTAAAAGCGGAAGTTTACCGAATTTTTCACCGAGTGTTTTAATTTTCAGTAAGAAACGTTTCAAATACGTTGAGTTGAGACGATGCGGCGAAGATAAAATTATTATCATCTTTACCCATATTATAAAAAGTTAAGTTAATTTTTAAGAGATAGTTTTCGAAACTATTCATCCATTTTTAAAGTTCAAATTCATTTTTATTGAATGGAATTCCAGGGCAACATTTTATTAGAGAAATAAATATTCTTCAATTTTACAAGGAATATTTCAAAGTTCCTGAATGTTTCCGAGTTGAAGATGTGTCACGTCATAAATTCCTTGAGGAATCCTTGTTGCATATCTAGGTAACCATTACGCAAGGAGCTAACATTGTCATGAGTACAGCTTTTGTATTCAGCTGCACAAAACAAAATGAGTGTTTTGAATTTGACTGAACGTGCTTAAAAGAAAGTAGTGCTCTATTCAAACTCCAAGATTACACTTTTTAAATGTTTACAGGGGTGTACTGAAAACGTTAATTAATGTTAAATGGGCGATTAATTAGGATGTAGATTGTTGCGATACGAACCTTAGAAGTTTATCGGATTAATCAAATCGCTCATGAATACTGTAATTACAAATCGTAACATTTACATGGGCTAATAGATTGTTCATTGCAATTTATTACAGTAGCATTATGACATGTTTTAAATAATTCCCGGATTTCCCGAATAATTACGTTAATTATGGAATTACTAAAAGTCAACATACTCTTTTGGTTTTAAGCAACTTCGTTGAGTATTATTTCAAAGTTAAAAAACCAAAAAAAGTCTACAAAAACCAAGCCCTAAAATTATTTTCATAATAAAATAGAAACGGAGAGATAGTGAAATTGTTTTTTGAGTTACATCACAAATTTCTTTGAAAGCAACTGAAACTCATTTTGGAGTACAACTCAATTTCCGACCTTATCCCCTTGCGATAAGATTGGAATGAGTTCACGGATTACAGCGACAAAGCGAGCCAGGATTACTTCCTCGGATGCCTTTGTTTGTTTAAGGACTCGAAGGATTGTTGACAAGTTTGCTTTTTGAAGTAACTTCAGTTCAGATCTTTTAGCCGTATCTTATTTTTAATTCTCAACTAAAACATTAAGTTATCTACGACGCGAAGCCAAGAAGCCTGTGAGAAGTTGGAAGCTTTTTATTAAAATCGCTACAGGACAAAATGCAGTTTTCTCCCGAGTTTCAGTTTATGACTTTAAGATGTTATAGAAGCTGTTTTACAGATAAGATGTTTGAAATAATCTTTTTAATTCAATACCAGTCACGGAAAGTTTAATTAATACCAAAACGGTTCATTAACTAAATTTTGCGGAAAGATCAATATACTGTTTGAACTTCTTTTCCCCTTAATTACTCGCACAAAGATAATTACATAACTGCTCGCCTGGAGTCACCGGTGACCCCAAATTGTAGGAAAAAAAACATAGATAAATATAAAGTGAATAAAACTTTGTTAGTTTTCAAGTGCAATATTAATGTACATTTAATAGGAATAACATTAATTAATACCTAATTAAACAAACACTAACAAATTAAAATAATGACTGGTGGTAGTAAAAATATATGACAATTTGAAAGTGCTTATTTTAAGTCTATTCGAATAAATAACACTCTGACATTGACGGAAAATGAACAATTGTCCACTTATAGTGGTCACAGTTAAATAAAAATATTTTTAGGTACTTACAAAATCACTTTTATTACTTTTTTGGCGTTATATTTTAAAGTTATTTTTGCATACAAATTTTGTGATTTTTTTTTCAGTTTGTTTATACTTTTTTGATTTGATAAATCGATTGATGGCTGTAAAAAACATTACAATTTTTGCAACGCCGTGGGCAGTGACTGGAGGAATGAGTTATTTCTGGAAAAAGATGCAAAACTCATGGCAATACAAAAAAAAATGATAATTTAATATTATAAGCTGTAAAAATATGTTTATCTCATAAATGTGTGGGCAAATAATTTTAAAATTTCATCAATAATACACACGAAATGAAGAACTTACATCTATCATAAAAGTTACATAATTAATCGCATAGCGTCGCATTCAAATTTCGATTTATGAAGCCACCGGGGTCCAGGGAAATTAGAATAGCGACAACTGTTTAATTTTTTTTGTGCGAAACTGCGATGACTCTACGAGTAGTTAAAGGATACTTATATTTAGAGATCATGTTTGTAGTTTTTTTAATTAGTAGTAATACAAAAAAAAATGATAATTTATTATTATAAGCTGTAAAAATCTATCATTACACACACATACATTACATTACACATTACACACATTAGTACATTTATGTTTATATCATAAATGTGTGGACAAATAATTTTAAAATTTCATCAATAATACACACGAAATGAAGAACTTACATCTATCAAAAAAGTTACATAATTAATCGCATAGTGTCTACACTCAAGACTGCACAGATGGATCCACACTAATATGACTTGATCGCTTCAAATATGCCAATTTCGATTTATGAAGCCACCGGGGTCCAGGGAAATTAGAATAGCGACAACTGTTTAATTTTTTTTGTGTGATGACTCTACGAGTAATTAAAGGATACTTATATTTAGAGATCATGTTTGTAGTTTTTTTAATTAGTAGTAGATAATTTTTCCGTCTTTAAAGTTACTGAACCAAAATTAAGAAAGGACTGTCGTGGTTGGCATAGGCAACATTTAGTAGAAAAAAAACGAATCTTACACGGTCGAAGTCGCGGGTAAGAGCTAAATAACAATGGTCTTTACGCCTGCTAAAAAAACCGAAATGATATTGTGTGTGAAACAAACACTATGGTAAGAAGAAGAGATACGAATTTAGATTTCAATTTAGCTCCGGTAGTTTGTTGTTCTCATTTAAGAAACATCTGGAACTCAGTTCAAAAATCTGGGAATGTCTTTAAAATCTTCAGATGCATTATGCACATATGTAATGCATTTATGACGAAAAGTTGAGAGCAAAGTTTTTGTATTATTTTGAAATGTGGCGATGGAACAGCGAATCGTTTTCCGTACTCATTTCGATACGTATTATACACTCGAGAAAAAAACAGGGTCATGTGTTCGACCTGTACGTAAGTGTGTATTTTTGTAGGTTCCATAGTGAATATAACACATTTTTAAATATTTATCGTGAAATTCATCATTGTTCAAATTTAAATGGGTATATTTAAATAACAAAAAATCTGCAACGTATTACTGTCAACAAATCATATGCTTTCGTTTTTTAATTATCATAATCAATCAATAAAACAAATATATCAAATACAATTCTCATCATCATCATAACACTTACATTTAATTAATATCCAAATTCTTCATTGAAATAAAAATAAACTAACTGAAGCAGCTAAAAATTTTCAGTATTTGTACAGATACGATTGCTGCTCTAGACTCGCTTTAAGATCGTTTCCAGCGAGAGCGAATAAATCTCTCAGCGGTACAGCGCTAACCTGATTTAAAAAATAGTTTTACAACGTCTACGTGGTTTCACCGCAAATGTTTCCTAAGCGAAAGAAATAAAATGAAAAATTGAGCTATACAACCACTCATAAGATGCTATTTTTTATCTGCGGATCTAATTTTTCTTAGAGATTTTATCCATATATTTTTATGGACAAATATCATAGTTACTACCACCAGTGTATCAATTCCATGAGTATCCATCAGTAGGTTTTATCTATAGCTGTTAACGACTGTAGTTAAAATTTAATAATTTATTAATAATTTTATCGTTATGAATGACTGTAGTAGTTTATTCTTTTTTTTATTCAAGACCAGGAAGGCATTTGACCCCAAACCCGCCTGATGTTAAGCGGCGATGAGGTCTAAGTTGGATCATGCCTGCCTAGGAGAAACCTATTCACTCTTGCCTTATTCTATCCGACAATATGGCCGAAGTCTACCATGTGTTATCTGTGTGCCTATCATAAGTTATAGTAAGTATTCTACATGGAGGTAGTAAAACTAAAATAGACAAATAGGAGGCGATAATTCGGATCATAATATTTTAAGTAGATTTTTACTACGGCAAAAATCGATTATACGAGTATTACTACTGAACTGATACTCTTGGAACTTGATTGCTTTGTTTTATTAACAGCTTGTTTTATTAACAACTAAGTGCAACTTGGACTCTCCTATCCCCTACATAGGAGAGTCCGACAGGCACTTAGCTGTTAATAATAATAATTCCTATAATCTACCCATTTACCTATTACGTTTCAAGAGATACACCAAATGTTTAAATATTTAATTTGTTGTAAAACAACAACAAAAATGCTAGTGCATACCTTCTTTGAAACTTAAATTCTCTACCTATTACGGATCATGACATGATTATGATGAGGCCACTGATAGACAAACTAACCAATACAGAACCTATGTTAAATCTGATTGTTATAAAGTTGTGTTGGTACCCTATAGCAAAAGGAACCCTAAAAACAACTCTTTTGTCGAGATAAATTTGTTATTGCTTTAATTTCGTTATATTCAGAGTCGGTCAGGAATAAGTTTATTACGTTGTTTGTTCAAAGTACTTAAATAAGCTAAAATGCCAGTTTCTTTGATAAACTTTCTCAAGTAAGTCGAAAGCGATTGAGGTTACTTCACGAAGTGGATTGTTTTGAGTTTATTCCTTGTGTTTTCTCTTATTAATTCCTGTTTGAGTCTGTTTGCTGGAAAAATGGAAATGTAAAAATGTATTTTCCTCGAACCCTATTTTTTTCTTCGATAAAAATAAATGAGTACTTTATGTTTGGTCAAAATATAACAAAGATTTATTAGTGAATATGATCCTATACTAAAATAAAAGTAATATATTACAATAAGGACGCAGTAACTTGGTAAAATTTGACCATAATCCATCTTACTTTGGTCTAAAACCTGCAGACAATAACACCTGATCCATGATTTATTGTTTACTGATTTTATACGCACCAGTGCCTAAGCTTATCTCTTTCTTTCATAGAAAACAGCAGTAAAAAGTTGAGGTCAATGTAAGAAGCAAAAAAAAAAGTTACCAAATAGGGTACCAGGAGGTTATAAATAACCAGGAGGTGTAAATCACAGGCAGATATAAGGCGGGTGATGTATGGGCTTACAGATGATATATTGGAGCAGTCGTTACACCGTCTGTGATATGTAGACACCCGGTGATAGGGTCAGGTGACTGCGGGTGCGAGCGAGACACACGACTGTCACCTCATCATGTTAGAAAAAATTTGCTCCAATCTTTATTCGTCATACACCGGTGACGAGAAACCCTAGATTTAAATAAAAAAGTATTTTTAACTTAGTATGCCATGTAAACACAAATGTAGACGAAAAAAAGGTTTTCTTTATACCAAGTTAGAAAATAACTGCCCTGCATAGTAATTATGCTTGCAAATCTTAAAATATTGAAACATTAAATTAGGTGAATGGCTAATAAAATATGACCACGTATTTTTACTTCGACGCAGAATGATTGACGAGCATATTGGTCAGCTTTATTTTTAAATATAAATAAAACGTAGCTTATGGTCGCTTTAAAAAAACAGTTGATGTTTTCCCTCATAACTCATATAACACTTGTACCAGAACAATACGAAGGTACGCTGTATTTTTCCAGTAGAAGATACAAAACGAAGTGTTAAAATTAGTAGGTTTGATAATGCTTTTACTTTTAGGCTGTCTGCCACCGTGGCGGAGAAGAGAGAAGAGGAACAAAGCTTTGCCATCGTATGTTTTTTTTTATTCATGACCAGGCAGCCCGCCTGATGTTAAGCGGCGATGAGGTCTAAGGTGGATCATGCCTGCTTAGGAGAAACCTATTCACTCTTGCCTTAAAGAGGCCCAAGTTATATGTGGGCATATATTTGTAAAGCAAATTAAAAAATCATACATTTTAAACCCAAAGAATTATTGCTGGAAAGCGGGATAGACCCAGGGAGGGGTGCTACTGCAAGCAGATAAACGCCGCCGTTGTAACACCTCTCCACAAAACAAACTCGTTCCGCTGAGGTGGATAGGCGACATAAAAATATTAAAACATCTCACCAAGTAGATTATTGTGCAAAATTACAAAAACAGTATCAAAACGTATGCATAAAACACAAATTGAAGTGTCTGTTGCTGTGAACTAAAGAAAATGAAATACAAAATGGGGCGAAACGGTTTCTAAATCGAAAAACTGGTAGGTAACTGCTGGAAAATGTATTAAAGTCCATTCGAGCGATTTCTAAGTTATCTGGACTGTGAATAGAAAGTATTTTTGCTTGAAAGCACCTCAATCGAATAACGTCATTTGATTGCCATGTCATTGTGATGCCATTGTTCTGACCAGCTACTGCAGATGGGGGTTTATTCTAAAAAGTCCTCGAGATGATACTTACAATAGCATTTTTCACTTTAGAGATATAATGCTAATATAGGTTGAGTTCGAACTATCCCCTCGTCGCTAATAGGGTCAGGTCGAACTTTTTTTTCCACTTTGTCTTCCTAGGGGCCACAACAGGGTGAAAGACCGTAATATACCGAAATCAAAACACCTAGTTAGGTACCTACTTTTGCAAGTAAGTACAATTTTAAAGATGAAACGTAGCAATTGCATTTATAATCACAATGCTTGAACACGTCTATGCCTATGTACTAAATCGGAAAAAAGATTATTGTTACACAGGAAACAAAATCTACAAATTCTTACTTCATAAACAGTATTAATTAAAAACAATCTTTAATCAGGAATATTGTCGCCCACTGGAATAATTAAATTCAAGCAAATAAAATTCATGAATATTAATTTTAAACATTAAATGTAAATAGTTGGAAACGATTGGTAATTTATCATCGAAATACGTTTTAATATTACCTCTGGATTATTTTGTTGATCCTGGGCCGTCTGCGGTGAACGCTGAATGGTAATCGAACATTTTATTTCAATATATTTTCTGAATCCATTCAGAAAGTAACTGCACTACTCTTCCTTATGAAATTATATTTTTTTACTTTTAATATCCAACATTAATGTAAACAGTCCTTTTGCCTAGGCATTTCAAGTGAACTTGTAGTTATTTTGTTTCAAATTGAAATGTGAACTAAGAGTTTGACATTGTTTTATTTTAAACTATTATCCATATGCCTATTTATCAAAATCCGTTGCGCAGTTCTAAACTACATACAGTATAATAAACTTTTACCGTGTTTCGATTAGACTTCGCTCTACATAAGATATAATTTTATCGCATTTATTACACAAACACACATAAACATAAACTCACGCCGTAATTAATCCCTCAAGAGGTGTTACACACCGCATTTCGCATGTTTATGTTGAGCAGGTTGCGAATCTGTCGCTATTATCCGGGCACAATGAGGAACGTGGCAGCTACAACATTCGGCAATCCGAAACTCGAACCCTCGCATTTATTAAGCCATGATATATAATTAAAAGTTGATGTTATATAATATGACCAAGGATTAGAACTAAATCTTACGACCATCATTCTTATTTCGGTGTTCGAGTCGCCAAAACATGAATTTTCAATTAGATTCAATAACAATTTAAGCGAATCAACACACATACATAATAAAACATTATGTATTTATATAAGAAGGCCTTTACCCAAATATAATATTTAAAAATATACAATGTCACCTGATATTACCAACCCGAGAGCTAAGTAAGGTTTAATTAAAATTTAAAGAAACAAACCAAGGGGATAGCTATAAAATAGTGAAGGGGTAATCATAAAGCGTCTTAGTGTTGCCAACCGAGGTAATAAAAACAAAACCACAAATGAAAATGGAAGTTACTTAATCTTAAGTAAAAATCTAGAATAGTCGAGGAAATTAAAAGAGATTCTTTCTTTGAGGGCATGCAGTCTTGGTTCTTAGGAAAAAAAAAAGTAGAGAAATTACGGTCATCCCACCTCACGACGATCGTTTGACTACGGCTGTAGTTAGTTTCGTCAGACACGAAAGTACATGCTTATTGTTTCAGTGTGCGTAACATCGAGTCCGGTCAGTGTAGACGATAAACATCAACATAAACTCACGCCGTAATCCCTCGAGAGGTCGGCAGAGGTGTTAAACACCGCATTCGCATGTTTATGTTAAGTGTCAGTGTGACAGGTTGCGAATATATCGCCAGTATCCGGTCACAATGAGGAACATGGCAGCTACAACGTACTGCATTCCGAGACTCGAACCCTCGACCTGTCGGTGGGTTAACCAAGGCACGTAACAAACTGAGCACTACCACATCCACAACGCACACACTAGAACAAAGTGCATGTACGCGTATAATCACAATTATATTCAAACTGTCATCGTGTGATGGAATGACTGTAGAAAGATACTTTCAGATAAGTCGCTAAGAAAAGTGAGGATTGAAATTGAAATATTAACCTTTGACCCTAATCGTTTACTGTGCGACTTTATCTTTGACTGTAAAATCTAAAACTAGGTGATAGAACCAAGTTCAACATATATAAAAGATTTTGGTAGTAACAGATGCCCCTTACTTAGCTTACTAAGCAACAAGGAATAAATAATCGTATAAGGGACCAATTGTGTTAGTCCCAATTTAAATTAACAAGTCTTTGTATCGAAGTAGAAAAAAATTTAAATAGATAAATGTGATACTTCATTGATAGAAAACATTCAAAACCAGAGCAAATACTCGTGTCCATCACACAAAATTTTGCAAATGCAAGTTGGCAAAAACATGAAAATTTCAATATTAATAACGTATTTAAGACTATACATGTATATTATATTTAAATCCGCTATATACGCTACACGCTCCACATCGGCACCAATATAAATAACTAAATACAATATTTTAATCTTTCTAATAACCTGTACGTTAAAGTCCTAAAGCTGCGACTCTATTTCTAAATGAAAGTTGCAAAAGAAATTCTCATTTAATGTTTACAAAGAATCTGTTGTGAGCATTTCCTTAGTTAATAATTTTCGTAGAGGTAAGCTGTATTTTTCATTTTATTCTACATTTGAATTTTCTCAGGATAATTTTAAATAATGTTTACTGCACTGCTGCATGCAATGGGACTTACAGATATTATTTGTATTTATTACTTCTAATTTAACCCAAGAACAAAGGAAATATATTTCAAGGATCTTATTTTATTTTGGTGTATTTTTATTTTTATGAATGTTGCGAAAACGTTTGCGGTGTAATAAATTTACTATACAACTTTTGTTTTAGGTTTTGTGAAATTTAGTTTTGCTTTGTTTTTGCTTCATGAATTACTGATATAAATTCAGGCCTACAAGACATCCCACGCTTTTAAAAGGGTAAAGCGGTTGAAATTATTTTATCTGTCTAGAAGCTTCAAAAAATTTTCAGTCTTCTGTCTTTATTCATTTTTTAAACTGAGAAACAGTTCAGTGGAGCTTCGTCTGCAATAAAACGTAGGTCAATTTTTATCGCTCGGTGTGAAATGTCGATTCCGTTTTATGAAGCGGGGCGATCGGGCCGCATCGCAGTCACGTCCCTCAATCCATTGAATGAATGAATGGAAAAAGTGAACGAAACAAGGAGGAATGCTCCGGACGTGCACCGAGACCGGTTATGAGCTTTAAAGTTAAGTGAATGAAATGAATATTGTATTTGGACCGTCGTCGCCTCCCCGTCTTAATAATATATCCCGTAAGGTGTCGGAATTCAAGAACGTTGGCTGTTATGTCAAATAAAATGTATCTTTATGAAAATATATATGAATTTCGAGTCAGACCGTCGCGTCGGATCCAGGGAAATTTACATTTTATATTCAACTTTCATTCAAGATTTACGGTTGATTTGTTATATGGATATTCCGCGAAGTGTATTCCACTGAAGACGAAAGATGCATATGAAGTTAATTATTAAATAGCTTGGATTTAATTTGGTGAAAATACCAAACTTATTGAGTACATTAGTTTTCAAACTAAATTTCTGCTAAATAAAATCAATTTGAATTGACCTATACGAATTTATTTGATTAAGAACCAACTAAGATACAATTAAGAATATTTTATATTGGAGATGACAGAACATTGATCCAAATTGTATTTTTGGTCAACAATGAATAACGAGGCTGCAAACACAACAAAAAATAATGTCATGAAGGTCAAGAACTTTCTCGCTTGTTATTTAGATCACTAGTTAAGGGTTTTATATCGGCCTTTACGAGAAATGATTGACTAAAGTAGAATGCACAAGTTTAATTATTTTGGCGTTAATTAAGTATTAATCAACTGTTTTAAGTGAAAAGGTCCGTGGTCAGAATCCGATCGACTATAATCTGGTACGTCGACCACAATCATTCATTTCGTTCGTTCGATGAGTTTTCCGAGTGGTTTCATGTCCGTTCCTTGATCAGTCGAATGTAAAACCCTAGTATTATTTAAAAATCAGAAGCTATGAATCATGATTAATTTAGTCTTTAATAATGAACTTCAGTAAGGGAGTATGTTGGATGAAAGTTGAATGAAAAAGAGAACTGGCATGAAAGAATTGGGAAAGTATAAGCCCGACTACGTTGGCGGTAGTTCGATAAAAACTTCGGCGAGGCCTAACAAAGGGAGGGTCTATTGTTTCATAGGTGAAACTCAATTATCCAATTGTCAAGATACTATTGTCTAGAAAAACAAAAAATGTCTAAGATTTAGAAATATATTTAATGGAGAAAATAAATTAAAAAACACGTTGAATTAAATAGTGTATTTTAATTATTAAATATTTCCAACCAAAATGATCCTGTGCCGCTTGCATTTATCTAGTTTAACGGCCTTGGTTTTGCAGCAGTGTAACAGCTGCCTTCTACGCAAGAGGTTCCGGGTTCGAATCCCAGCGGGGAGAATTTGTGTTGCAAGACGCATTGTTTCGGTTACTACTCTAGGATGTACTATTCTTATTTATCTTTACACTATATCGTTGATTTGCACCTGTCACTAAAGATTCTTCAATCTTCTGTGGGGCTGAGTTAATGTGTGTGTCGTGATGTGGTGGTTACTATTATATTTATATCCTTATTCATCCTTTTCAAAGTCGTCCTTTTATCTTGTGTCACAATTAAGTAATATTATAATAAAAAGTATAAGAGCTAATTTTGGAAATTCCGATTCCAATGAAATTTTCTAAATCATGACAGAAAAGTAGGATTGTTTTCGTCACTTCTGCTACGACTACTAGTTTTTTATAATATATTTATACATCTAGATCAAAAAGTAAAACTGGTTAATAAGATTATTTATAATTGGACAAAGGAGTATAACGTACAAAGAGTAAATACATGTATATTACAGAACACTAAATAATATGGTATTATCATTCAGTAATAATAAACTACATAAAATTAAAGGTTCTTGAACTTTGATATTTTAATAAAAAAGCGAGCTCAGGTGCTCTTTATGTACTTTTTATTTCTTTGTAATTTGTCTCTGACCGATGTATTTTCATTATATTGAAAGTCAATATTGAATATGGAAACAACAAAATAGTCAAAACCATATTAAAGTCTGTTGCAAAGTTTTTGAAAGTTTCTCGATGTTGAGGTACAAGATCAAGGTTATTGTTCTTGAAACAATGCAGCCGTTTACTGAACAGCAATTTGGAATTTGGATATTAAATTTCTAGCCACCTAAATTGCCTCGAAAGCAATTTATGAATTAGTTATAATTTTTGGGATTTTCAGTACTTTTTCTCGTAATTTTCTGAACCAGCTATACTCAATCTTCGGGTCGAAATGTCATAACTAATTTACGAAATAATAAAATGCATTTTTACGCAACTTCTTTGGACAGAATAACATACTTTAACTTTTTCTAACTGACTTTTTTTGAATTACTGCGTACGAAATGCATGGAAAAGTTACATTCTAATATATGTATTACACATAGCGATATACACTCATAAACGAATTTGTACTCGTATTTGAACAATTCCGAGGTTCAAAAAGTCATAGCATAGACATTAATGGATATCAAATATTTAAATACTCTTTTTGATAATACTACCCCACCTGTTGCGAAGGGGGGAGAACACAAAAGTTTAGTTAAACTTTACCCCGAGGTTCGTAAAACGGGTCGAACGAATGTCAGTGCCATTTAAACAATCCTAACATGAAATCAATCCTAGCAGAAAATGTATTACGTAATTATAAAATAAACAGTTTTAATTGTGAATGGTAAATATTAATTATATTATTTCTCAGTTTGTATCGGATGTTTTTCAAAGATTTTTAAATCTTTCCTACTTACATAAACATAAGACTCACTGTCATAGACCAAAAAGTTTTATACTTCTCTCACAATAAAAAACTTTGAAATGAGATATGCTTAGTATTGACTGAGAATTCAAAATAAAATATTAAAAATAATAAGAAACTGGTTGGTTTAAATTACAAAAAATGAAACAATAACTTTAAATAAGACAACCTCGGTGGCAGTGGTGTAATCAGCCGACTGCTATGCTAGAGGTTCCGGGTTCGAATCTCGGCGGAGGCGGAAATTTGTGTTATTTGCAAGACGCATTATTTCGCTTACCGGTCTTAGATGTAGTATTCCTATTTGTGTAGTTTATACCATATCGTTGCTTAGTGCCTGCGATACAAGATTATATCTTTGTGTAGGGCTGAGTCAATGTGTGTGTCGTGATGTGGTTATTACTATAATTACTATTATTATAAAACAAATTATGAAGCCTCTCGTGTTTACTTGATAGAAGAAAATATCAATTATTTGAAGCTTATAGTATCACGGTACATAACGATCTTGGCTTAGGTTTGCTTCAGAGTTTTGGGTAACTGATGAAACACACCTGCCGTCAATTTATCGTCAGCCAAACAAAGCTTTGGCGCGTTGCCGATTTCTGGTATTTTCTTACTAGACAATGTCGGCCACATGCATCGATGCAATATCCCTTCATAGGTTAGATTTGGACTTTTAAATTGCATATCATCTATCTTGGCAATGCAATATTAGTCTGTTACGAATCTAGCAAAAGGAATCACGTGACATTTTTTTTATTTTATACAGGACTTTTACTTGATTTTTGTAGCAGAACTAAAGGAATAGTAAAACAAAACGCAAAATTAAACTCAATTAAGATCGAATCACGCAATGACGGAACTTGTGCTAAGTGTAGGTAGAGTGATGACTTTTTACATATAAATATCTTATCTTAAACTTATTTACGTTGTTTGTAATCAAAAATATTATTTACCTACACTTTTTGTTGAATATAACATTTTTAAATTTCACATTGTAAACATTTGTTTCTCTGCGTATTCTTTTCAATTTATTTATGTTGTTATTGGGAGATTGAAGTGTTTTTTGTATGTAAATAAAAAATTATAACGAATGAATAACCAATAATTACTTCAATTCACTCCTTTTTAATATTGAGCAAGCTAATTAAGCGTCAGTAACTGACCTTTAAAAATTAATTAATTAAGTATAATTATTACGGCTACCAAGTTCTGAATAGGTTTAATTTTGCGAAAAATTAAAGAAACCTTTAAAAGCCCTTTGATAATGTCCACTGGCCTAAGTTTTTTTATTTACAGGGTTTTTATCGAAATTGTAATTTGAAAACCTTTTAAAAATAATTTTTAAAAATGTTTATTTTCTTTACCATACTTAAGGTATAAACATGAAAGAAATTAAAAATTATTATTCATAACCACTAAAAAGCTTACGGCCGGCCTGATGGTAAGCATTCATAGTAGCCTACATGGACGTTTGTGCCCTGGAACTATCCAAGTTTAGACGAAAGAGGTCGTAGCTTCAGTCTAGTCTAAAGTCAACATTTTGTTTTGTCAGAAAACAAAAAGTTCGTAAAATACTTAAGAAACGAAATCCTAAAATTAAAAAGTTCGAAATACGAATTTACGCTTACCGCAACCTGAAAGTTACTTACGTAATATTCAGCAAATGCTTGGGAAAATTTTAGGTAAAATTATGTAAAAGGTTTCACTCGGCAATAGCGTCGCATCAGCAGCTTATTAATTACTCTGGGAAATATTTTTGAACCGGGTTTGCTGTTTTACGCCCTCAAGGGTTACATTGGCCCTTTTTAGGAAATGAATATTTTCCTTGATTTTTCTCTTGATATTTTTTGTCGTTTGTGAGATTGTAGGATTTTTACTGCATGCAAAATATTGCAGGAAATGCAACCAAAAACATTAATGTGCACTTAACATGCAACTTTTTGCAACGGACAACATTAATGAACAAGTCGGACTTGCACACGATGGATTTTAATATATTATTTAAATTCAAAGATACGACAATTGTCAAGGTCAAACTTATATAAATATATAAATTTGTTGCTATAGAACCAATAGAAATACCCAATCCGTTTGTCTACCAATTGAAAAATTGAAAAATGTCTACCAATTACAGTCAATTAGTCATAGCCCTATGAGAGATGAAAGGCTTAGAAATACGATCCTGTTGGCACCCTTTAAGTACAACATCCTCTAAAACGACCAATATATTTTTGTTTTTTAGTTAATAATTAATAATGTTTCGTGATTCACCTAAAATTACGGATAACCTAACATAGATTTTTTCTATAGATTTCAGAGGAAACAAGTAGCCAAATTAAAGAGGATAAAATGATAAATGAAGAATAACAAAATTAAAAGATTGGAAGAACTGGCCCAGTCAGATTATGAACAAAACATAATTTAATTTAACGGGGTTTATTTGAGTCATATTATGAGATATAATCCCTATATCGCAATATTCCTATATACATAGTATAATAATAGTAAATTCAGTCAAATTTCAGACTCAATACACCTTCAGTTTATATTACGTTCTTACCTTGTCGAATAACAAATGATAACTCGATATAAACTTTGGAGCTAAGTCAGCAAATATCTAAGATTTCTGCTGAAAAGCTGAAAACATGCACGGTTGCCTTCTAGTATTTCTCCAGCAAAATTTACGATTACTTCTTCTCTATTAATTTTTAATACCCTATTATGTCGAACGCTTGTCCATATAATGTGAAACCACGATCCAGTCTATCCTATACGTTTTCGAAGTATGAATTTGTCCTTATCTTAAATATTACAATGTCTTACGAAAGAAAGAGATAGTTTCAGCAGAAGGTTTCAGCGATAAAATGTATCTTCGATAAGACATTTATGTGAATAAAATTTGTGTGGAAAAAATAAGAACGCTTTTTTATATATTTCCTTTCGGTAAAGTTACCCGATTCGAATGATAAACTCGTAGTATATTATGAAACTGAAATTGTATAAATAGCTATAAATTTATTTATTAGTTAACCTGACTCTTGTCTAAATGTAGCCAAAAATAGATTAGGAGTAATGCTCTTTAGTTCAATAAATTCTCAGTCAATATAAACATTCATTTGTTTGCATATCTATCGATAAGTTAATCGCCATTGAAGTATTATGACAACGTACTAGAACAGCCATGCCATCTTGAACAAAAAGTATGCACCAGAACTTACAGGAGCCACAGACTACTCAAAACTGCTGAAAAGAAAGAATAGGGTTTAGGTTAGGTACAGAGTACAAACATCTGAAATATTTCATTACTATGCATGAAGGGTATCATAGCTTAGGCTAGGACTATAAAGCGTCTAGCTTTGATGGGTGTCCAACAGTGTGAACGATGCTAACATCCACTCATCCTTAGTGGAACAAAAAGTAAGTTCGCAATGTCACCTATTTAAATGCGACTATATGTATGTTTATATAAAACTACACTCTCTGGAATAACTTTTAGACCTAAACCATTTTTACTTTTACATCTAAAAGTTATTCCAGAGAGTTCCAGATTGTTTATTCTACCAAATACTTTTACCCTTTCAATTTGAGAATTGAACAATATGCGCTTGAGGATCATAAAACATTCATCTACTTCAGAATTTTACAGGATTATTATTTTTCTTCTTTTGCTTGATGAAACTCAAACTATATTCAACCATAAACATGATTTTATCTGTCAATTTTTTTCAACGGTTTGGATATTTTTACTTTTGTTATGTAATTTCTCTTTTCGTTGAGTCTTTTGTACCAGATTTTTTCATGCCCGTTAACAGTGCTATTAAACTGTACACTTTAACGACTCAATTAAAAATGAGAGCTGACTTCTTATATTTAAAAGAACCTTCTTTGCAAGAGATACTTGAACCAAAGGCTGTTCAATAAAATTGGATTGAGAAAATCGTCGCCAGTTTAAACGACTGTGTTTCACCTTCGAATTGTCATTTAAGGCCTTACTTGAATCAATCGCTTTAAAATTTGATGGTACTTGTGTATACTATAGAATAACTTAACAAACGTATTAACATTATGAAAACTCCTTCACAGGTTACATGGCGATCAGTTTAACATATTTTTTAACAACTTTGCTTTTTCACTAAAACAATTCATAGGTACTTTATAACGGAAATTTATTAACAAAATAAATAATAATAAACCACATCACGACACACATAGACTCAGCCCTGCAGTAAGTATCGTAAGAACTTGTGTCACAGGAACTAAGCAACGATATGGTAAACTACATAGATAAGAATACTACATCCAAGACTGGTGAGCGAAACAATGCGTCTTGCAAATAACACAAAGTTCCGCCACCGTCGGGATTCGAACCCGAAACCTCTAGCGTAGCAGTCGGCTGTTTACAACACTGCACCACAGAGGTAGTAAAAAATATGCTATTTTCAAGAGTCACTATTTACTTGTACAATAGTACAAGGTGATAGTTTAATAATTTAACCTTTTCATAAATCATCTTTAGCTTGGATCATTCTCCTTAGTTCTAGTCCAATGGAACTATTAAGAATAAAAGTAAAAAGCTACACTTTGCAATGGAAAGGAGGAGCGCAGGCAGTAAGGATTTGCACATCAGATATGCATTGTGATGGGTTAAAATTTTACATAGGTCTGATCCTATTGGGCTGTTCGCTTCTGATTTCGGATCAATTTATAAATAAAACAATGCCCGCGGACTCTTCACCAAACAATTTAAGTAAGAAAGTAAAAGTTGCGAAGTTCGGAAATGCTTTTCGGTTTATTTAAACGCTGCTCTCAATGCTATGAGTACTTCAAACAGAGGCCCTGCAGATTATCACGTCGATTCTTCTCTTTTTTCTGTATGTGACGAATAAATCCGAAAGTAAACCAAACAGTATAAGTTTTTTTGCGTATTTTCCGTTTAGTTACGTGTGTATATATTATTTCGTTGATTTTAATATAGAATGCAGTACCCATGTCTTTAACTTTAACAATCACTTCAAAAATCTTACCCAGTCAACACCCAGCGAGTTATACTTAATATGGATATACTCTGTCCAAGCAAGTTTCCGAACTGTGTTCCATTGTGACCAGTAGCGGTGGATGGAATTGATACAACTTGCTAATTAAACAATTGAATTTTGAAACTTTGCAATGTACATTCGATAGAACTAAATCTAAGACTTTGCTATCAACATTGGTGACATCGTTTATTTGTTGTAGTCTCGTTTGTGAAACAAAATATTTTAGGGAAAACTCAAGGGCACTGTTGTAGTTATGTCTTTGAGAGAATCAACATCGGCCATTTTACGCCATATAGGTATTATTTACGTTTTCGTAAACACGACATCATACATGTTAAAGTTACTTTAGTAGTTATTGATGAACCTAACCCGAAACTGTACAAGTTTGTAGAAGTTATGCACGGTCTATTATCCGAAAGCTTGTAATATCTAGACTTGGTCTCTATAGTTTAGTCTAGTAGTTGAGTGTTCTCAAATTATCCCCAAGATGCATCGATCTTTAATCTAGATGCTGCAGAATATCGTACAAATCGTACTTGTGCGTAAATGTTGCTGTCGTATTGATAAGTTTGTTAAAGTAAATTGGTTTCGAACATTTTTGTTTGATGTTTTTCATTGCTTTTTTTGTTATTAAAATTAAAATAAATGCCTAATCATGCTGTGGTAACCTTACTATCTCATACGTATTTAATGCTAATTCGAGTAAAGAAAAAGGCTTCATTCGGTTTTAGCGGAAGAAGCCGCCGGCACAAGCTTGTATTTGTGTTCCTTTCGTAATTGTTATGATGGACCTAAAATTTAATTTAAATTCTTTAAAATTAAGCCGGTTTCAATCATCAGTTTTAGTTTAATTTTTGTAAAACAAATAGTTAAACCAAACGTTTGTCTGTTGCTTAACTAAAGCAGGCAAGTTAAGTAAAAGGGTGATTTAGAAAAAAGGGCAAGCAAAAGAAAAGTTAAATTACTGAGCTAAGTTGACCCTTGTTTGTAATTAATGAGCATAAAACGATGACCCCCAGAGAATGCATCTGTTTAACGGATAATGTAGTTACTACCCCAGTTACGGTATCAAGTTGTAAGAAATGAGAGTTTTTATCAAACGCACATTTTAATTTTAAATCTTGATAGTAATGATCTCACTTCCATTTCAGACTAGCCTGTCGTCTTCAGCTTCGTTCAAATGGTTTTATATTCATACATAAAATTCTAAAACGTTTTATTCTTTTTGTGATTTTTTTAAATTTTAAAGTTTTAAATTTCATCAGAAAATTATAATATATAAATTAAAAAGTTTAACGACGTTTTCAGCCGTTTTTTACGTACCTATGAACAATATTTTGTTTTATTTTTTTATTAGAGTTCTTGCGAAACTCAAGTAATAGTCTAACATATTTCAAACCAAGTAAATATCTTGTTTTTGTTAAATCTGTTTACCTGACATAACTTCAACAGTAAAAACTGATCAAATGTGAGTAGGACTCGCACAGGATGGGTTCCGTACGATATTATAAGCTAATATGTTAACGTTTTTTGTATGGGAGGCCCTTAATTTTTTATTTCTTTATGTTTTATTACTAATTGTTATAGCAACAATCGAAATAGACATTCATGGGATACAGCCCGCTGACAAACGGACGGACAGACGGAAGGATGTACAGTAGTCTTAGTAATAGGGTACGGTTTTTTAATTTGAGTACGGAACCTTAAAATTAACTTCTAAGCTTTGTTTGGAATCCATAATAACAATATTCATGATTAAATTAGGGATTTTTAGCAATACAACTGACCTAATAAATTTATAGCGCATTATTTTTGTTTCGCTTGTAAATCTCGATCAGGTTCAGCTTTAGTCCTTGGGACATTGTGATGGACAGGAGGACCTGCAAGCCGTGACGTAATGGATCCCTGAAGACGCCACGATCAGGCTAACTTGTTTACGACAAACTACCCAAACAGCCGCGAGGTGGCGCTACATTCACGCCTTTATTTTTAATACATCGGTTTTTCTCAAGGGAAAGTTTGTTAATAGAATGATATTTCACTAGAGTATGAATAGCATTTAATTTGTATTTATTTATGGTCTCGAAAATATGATAAGTTGAAAAACGTGTTTTTCAAGAAATAAAAATTCTTCGTAAAAGCATTTTTAATAAAAAAGAGATTGTACTTGTACTATATTCGTTTGTCTTTAGAAATTTACAATTTGCACATTTAAAGGGAAGGTAAAAACGAAGCAAATTGATAATGGGGAATCGTTTATATTGTCGAAGTATATCTCTACTTTGCAATGTTGGGCGTAAAATTGTCCTTTCGCCAAAGGGAAGGACGATCGTTAATTTCCCTTCGACGCTATCACGAGAAAACAATAACCTAGAGAAATGACTCCTTCACGAGCGGTTACGTGGAAAAAGGGACGGCCTTACTGCCAGCGGAGCGGTTGACAAACGATACGACATGCGGTCCTCGGTAGAATTACTATGTTGTCAAAATTTATCTCATTTAATGTCATCATTGAAAATACGATAGAATCCTTAATAATATTAGAAACTCAAAAGTTTGTAAGGGAGTATGAGTCGATGAATATTGGTTTTTCTTTCACGCAAAAACTACTGCATGGATTTTAATGAAACCTTGCAATAACATAACTTATACTCGTACGTCAGAATAACACATAGGCTATAATTATTTAGTATGAATTGCGCAAAATATTACGATAAATGGCAAGTTATTAAAAATCATATTGAAACCGTTTTCGACTTCTACGTGGTCGAAGTCGCGGGCAAAAGCTAGTTGAATAAACAGACAAATCAAACCCTAATGAACTACATTGAAACTCACTCACTGGCGGTTTTAAAACTAATGACCTGTTTGAGTAGAAACTTACTGACCAATCAAAAAGTAGAATCGTAGAAAAAAGTACTTGCTCTATTTTACACCGATAAGCCGAGGCTAGACGAAGCTTAGCAATGTGGAACAAGGTGTTAAGCTGGGGAGGTCATCCATGTATTATTGCAATACTCAAAAATTCCTCCTTCTAAAACGGGATGAAGAATCTTCTTCATATAGCCCTTTCTTTATCTAACTTCCTAGTTAGTAATGTTACACTCCAACTATTCGATGGATGCCTTATTTGATTATACAATTTACATATGGCTTGGCACTGTTTAGATTGCACTAAGCTCTAAATGGCAAACTGGATTATCGATGTGTTTCGGTTTAATTCAGGAATGTCTAAGTGTAAGTAATTAATTAGCGGTGTTAACAAGCACAGCATTAGCTTTGGTTTCTTTAAATCTTTTCCTTTATTAATTTTTCACTCACAAAGGTTATTTTAAGTTAAACATTTAATAGGACAATTCAGTACATAAATATATAAGGAAAAACTTATAGAAAATAGTATTTGAAATGGTTAAATTTTTCAAATAAATACTTTTAACATCACAATTCATTTTGATGTTAAAAACAGAATAGAATAGGGGTTCTCTAGTAGTATCTTTAATCAAAATAGAGGTTTTTTATAAGATAAAATGACCATTTCAAAACAATCAAGTATAAGACGGGTATCCCATGAGCTAACAAAAAAAAAATCAACGCATTCCTAACTCAGGCATAAATTGGGAAGCCAAACGTAGTTTTTCTTCCGTTCAAACCCATTCTGCTGAGCCAGTTTAAACTTTGTCGTTTTGTAATAAGGTCTAAGAGCCTTTTTTTGTAAATGGGTATGAAATAAATCTACGCGTAGCTACCATAAGTTTAGTGATAACCTGAATAACTCTTCGGGAAGCCGATTACTCGATTTTAGATCAATTGGTTAAAAGAACGGCTTTGCTGCATAGTTTATGAGGCTTTTACCCAGTAGCGCGACAGAAAAAAGAGGGTATGGTTTATGAAAATAAATATCGAGTTTAGATTTTAAAATTTAAATTAAAAGTTTGAATGTCATTACTTATTATAGTAATTATAGGGAGTGTTTTCCTGATATGTTTGTTACCATGAATGTCGATAAATAAACTAATTATGTAATATAAATAAATAAAATATTCAAAATGTAAATAAAATAAATAATAAATAAAATAACCACATCACGACACACACATTGACTCAGCCCTGCACTAAGTATCGTAAGAACTTGTATCGCGGGTGCTAAGCAACGATATGGTATATACTAAATAAATAAGAATACAACATCCAAGACCGGTAAGCGAAACAATGCGTCTTGCAAATAACACAAAGTCCCGTCCCCGCCGGGATTCGAACCCGGAACCTCTAGCGTAGCATCGGCTGTTTACACCACTGCGCCACCGAGGTCGTCAAATATAAATATTTATAAATTATTCCTATTTTTAAAAGAAAGTCAAAGTATTAAATCCTAATCAAACACTGGATATATGCCTATAGTAACCCAAAAACATTTTACAACATGTGTATGAGTAAAAGTAGAAGGTTAGAAAATTTTGTTTCACATTACTTAAACATTATTAAATCACGAGCCACTCCGTATCAAAATAATTTCATGAAATTCATCGCTCGGTATGAATATTCAAACAAAACATTGTCAACGAGGCCTTTTGCGCGTCCTAAATTTTAAATAGATAGCAAATTAATTCATATAGAATCACAAGTAAATACCCGTTTCACACAACCCTTATATGTTTTCACGAACCTTTGTGTAATTTATGTTAAATGCGAGTGTTTCATGCCTGCGCATATTATGTTTTGTTTCCATAGTCACTCGACAGAACTTGACTCATAACCATTTGATAGGGGGTTACTTGGCGTGAATGGATAGTGGTTAAAATTTTTGTTATTTTCTTGTATATTTACTATTTAAAGTGTATAATGCTAGTGTTTTAACCAGTTAATATCTGTTGTGCTGTACATTTAAGGAAAACGTTAAATACGACGATTTGACTACTCTATTCGTCATCTCTCAAGTAACTCAATAAAGCCTACAGAAACAGTGAATAATAAAAAACCACATCACAACACACATTGACTCAGCCCTGCGGTAAGTATCGTTAAAACTTGTGACGCAGGTGCTAAGCAACGATATGGTATAAACTACATAGATAAGAATATTTCATCCAAGACAGGTAAGCGAAACAATGCGTCTTGCAAATAACACAAAGTTCCGCCCCCGCCGGGATTCGAACCTAGATCCTCTAGCGTAGCAGTCGACTGTTTACACCACTGCGTTACAGAGGTCGTCAAAAAGTACCAGCATCTTACTGTAGGCAGATTCATCATTCCATCTATTATTATATATCTGATCATAATTTTATCTTTAATCTCATGTCTCATCAAAACATGAAAATTAATATTACTTGACACTGGCAAAATACTCAAAGTGATAATGGCCATGATAATGGCAGTGCCATCAATAGAAAAAAAACCATTTGATGTTCGCATGACATCTGACTGTGATTGAGTCATTGTATTGTGTAAATTGGTTAAAATATGACGATGATTGTTGAAGATGTCGAAAACATCAAGCCGTCTTGGAGCTTTTATCGAAAACGCTGCTAAATCCATTTGAAATATATCTAACCTAATTACGGTGAGATGGTTTTTGAAAGGCCCAAAAAAAGTAAATCTTTAAAAATACATTTCTTCATCCACTTTTAATTAAAATAATGTAGTATTTTTAAATGCTATTTCGACGGATTCAGTGTCAATCTTTAACAAATTAAATATTTTACTTACCATAGGCATCTCATTCACATTATGATACATCTATATAAAATAATTTAAATGAATACCTTAGGAGCCACAGTGAATTAAAACAAAAACGAGAAAATGAATTGTTAAAACAAAGAACGAAGGGTTAGATAAAATCTCCTGTGCGACGGGTAGAACTGTTATGACAGCCATGCCATGCCGCCTAATTTCATATTCCGCGGTTCTCCTCCATAAATAATTCCCAATCATTTCAATGTTAAATTATTTCTAATTGGTATTTTTGTTTTTAAAAGTAGTTTAATTAAAGTATGTAGGTATTATACTGTTAAAACAATTAAATTTGTTTCTTTAATTTTTTTTCAAGTTCTGTTTAGCGATTTTGGGTACATCATCCTATCTGCTTAATTACGTGCGGGGCAGGACACTTGGGGGGGGGGGGTAATCTTAACTACCTACCTATTAATAAAATATCCACATCCTGCCCTAAACAAAACATTTTAAACTTTTACAAAAATAAAATTCCACTAATAGACAGTATTTTTTTGGGCACACAATGTCCCACCACTGCAACTCCTGTTTATCAGGATCAACAATGGCGTCCTTTGATCGAATAATCAACGAACAATGCAGCTGTGCAATGACGCACAGGCAGGGCCCGGACTCCCTACCGACTGTCTTGGAACCCGCAACGAACTTAATCAGAAGAAATAGACTTCCCTCCCAGCAAATATAAATAGGCTGTATTTGTAGCTATTAAAACGCTTTTGTTTGTATCAGACAGTTTATTTTCATGTGACAGTGATAATATCAGAAGGAACAAAGAAAGGTTCGACAAGGCTTTTAAACTTAGTTTTCTGTTAAAGACAAAGTTACTGAAACTATTTTGATATTAAACTTCCGCCTGTCTCGAGGGGGTCAACTAAAGATTCTTTTGGAGTTAGTTTTGAGGAAAACTTGGAGGTCCAATTAAATTTGACATATAGGCGTGAGCAAGGGTCGGCCCTTGGGACCTCGTCTGCGAGCCTTGAACCTTCAACGTCAGATAAATATCAATAGTGTCATGTTCCCAACAAAACTGATAAGAATTCCCATAACGATGTTGAGAGATGAGCTAGTGGCTATTAATAAAGCATATATTTTTTCTTATAACATTAATGTAGGAATATCCTTTAAATTAAGTTTCCTTGGTGCCAAATAATCATTAAAGTTTCCAGTTATAAACACACTTTACACTCTATTTTATTTCTCCCGTGAAGCTGTTCGCTGTTTGTCGGTTGAAGGATGTGTGTGTGTGTGTGCGTAATGTATGTGTTGAGTGTGTCTAATATATGTGTGTGTGTGGTCAGTGTATTTTACCTCAATAAGGGCACCGAATTTGCGATGCTAATGTAAAGTGCATCGACGTGTCATTTAATAAGGGGCGAACTCAGCCATTTTTCTTCAACTTACAAAGAGCGGATGCGTTTAGGGATAAGGGGTGCAACATAACAGGTACAGTATCACTTTCTTTTGCTAATTTTTTTGCCTACAGCGTTGTGTTTATTTAGAAAACGTAAAGATAATTCTTCGTTACATCAAGTTTCCAAGAGTTGCAATCCTTTTTTGCGTTTTCAACCAGCTTCATTTTTTCTGTTTTTACCCGTTTACGGCGAAGCAAAAAGGTGTCATAGTCATTGCCTATACTTAAACTAACCTTACATATTGAATAATAGAAGTGAGTAAGATGAGAAAAATTCTCAGTGAGAGACTTTTTCGAGCGTGATTTTCAGTAGTCGGGTTTCAGGTTTTAAACTTCATAAAATATAAGCCGTGTTTATATTAATACCCAATCAATACCAGTTTATTGGCTCTGAAACTGTTAATGGGTGAAGCATGGCTTTCACTATTGCATTAGCTCGACGCCTCCACACCGTAATTACTTCCCTCACTTTGCCGATCACCCGGTGAAAGGAAAATAAATTACAAAATGCAATATTTATTACTACGCTCGTCGGTTGCTTTAAGATTTAAACCGAATAAAATAAAAACACAAAAAATATTTACTTTTATTTCACAAATTAGTTGTTTTCGAAATAGATTTTCTTAAATTTTAACCTTTTTTGAAATTCGAAGAATAGCAAAATTTAAAATACTAATGAATTCAATAATAGCTGTTATTTGTTTGTTTACCCTCATTTAAAGTTCCTTAACTGATTTATAAAGTGAAATTTCAAGTTATTCTTGTAAATGTTGAGTATTGTAAATGAAATTTGCTAATAATTATACCCTCTTTAAAGTAACAAAGTTTGTATAAAGATATTACAAGTTTGAAAATTTCAATATTCATGAAAATTTTAGACTTCAAACAACAGTTATAATTTTTATTTACTTAAGTATTTTAATTTAATTTAACTAAAAAAAATCACGATTTCATTTATTTTAAATGACGTGATATGATGTTTTACAAACATTTCTTATTCAATTTAAAACATAAAGTTGTTTTTATATAAAATAAACAATGTACAGACAGTTGTATTTATATAAAATAAACAATGTACAGACAGTTGTTTTGGTAAAGTAAAGTCAATAGAGTAAACATGTTTAGCCAAAATAACGACGTGAATTCATAAAGAATTATCGTAAAAACGTTATCGAAAATATAATGTTGAAGATATTTCTTAAGGGAGAATATGAAAACGGTTTAAATAAAATATTCATAAATCTTATAAATGCCAAAACACTTGTCTGAACGAGGATTCAATAAATATCGATCTCATCTTTCAATGATAAGTAGGTACAGTCAGTTCAAAAAGTGCATTTCTCTAAATATTAAATAGTACTTTTCTAATTTGTAAAGGATCGGCAATGTTACTTTCGGCAACCTCATTAAAGTAATTATAGTGATACACATTATAGTTTTAACTATATTTTTACCACTAAAAACTTTTTATAGGATATGTGCTATAAAATGCTATGTGTCTGCGTGTTTCGTAGTAAACAATTCGTACGTGTAATACCTGCGTACTTTATTGACGAATAGGAAAGATCTTTATCATTTTGAAACAATCAAATTTTATTAAAGCTAAACTTTCTAACTATTAAAACTAACTAGGAAAAAGTGTGTAGTCTCTTTTCCCACACATGCAAAGTCAGGCAAAATTAAAAACTTATGTCAAACAACACGCGTTGCTGACTGTACCAAGTTTTCCCCTGGTATTCGTGCTATATCCAAATATTGTGTGCGTAAAAACTTCCATGAAGACATAAAAGTAAATCCAACATGCTGAAAATAGCTCTGGTACAAACATGCTTTAAGTTTTCACATTTATTAAAATGTAAAAAGAAGTAGGTTTTGATTTAGTTAAATTAGTGATATTTTTTGTACTATCTGCACTATCACTATCAAATAAAATTACGGGAACAGTTTACCAATAACAAGACGCGTGGTTAATTTGAAAAAAAAAAATTACGGGAACAGTTTACCAATAACAAGACGCGTGGTTAATTTGAAAAAAAAAAATTACGGGAACAGTTTACCAATAACAAGACGCGTGGTTAATTTGAAAAAAAAAAAATGTTAAAATTGCAAATGTCAAGACAGTGAATTAAACATCATTATTCTTTTTAGCGCGGGGCAATAAAATTAAAGTAAAATAACGAAAAACATAAATTAAGAACACCCTGTCGGGGTGAACGGAGTAAATTACTTTCCTGGTCTAAGCGTATTTCTGTTTGCCAATTAGATGGTTCAAACGGATAACGTTATTTGTTTTCCGCAAAGACAAAGCAGAACAAAGATTCAAACAAACTTCTTGTAATTGCCAATTATGAGAATAGAATTAATTCCAAGTCGAAACTTTTGTTTCCCTTGGAACCAGAGTGGTGGGAAGTTCCTTAGCCCCAGAAAACCGCGGAACGATATCACCTTTAATCATTGTTCATGGCAGGCTGACCAGAATTAATATGCTTCGGTAAAACAGCTTTGCTAGCTTAATGATAAAGTCAGTGAGATTTCTTGTAATTTAGTAACGGTTGACCAAAAGACAGACAGACAAAGGAACAAAGCAACTATATGGTATATACTACATAGATAAGAATACAACATTCAAGACCGGTAAGCGAAACAATGTGTCTTGCAAATAACACAAAGTCCCTCCCCCGCCGGGATTCGAACCGAGGTTGACAAAATATCTTGCGCATGTGTTGAGTTTAAATATGTGTACCAGCTTTAATCATATTAATTAATCCTCAAAATTTCCCAAAAGAATATGTTTCTCGTATCTCTATTCATAAGTTTTAGGCGAAAAAGATTTAAGAAAAAAAAAAACGGAGACCATTTTAATAAAAATAATAATACGTTAATTTTCCAAAACTGAATTTTATTTTATATCCTATGATAACAATTTATAAGATTGAACAAAACTTTTGACCTCACATGCGAGTAACTGTCTGACACACTTACTACTCTTAATCAATAAAAATTAACATTTAGCGAAGTGGCAAATGAATAAGTAAATACAAAACAGCCAATCATTTACCCAACTGTGTGATAATTTGAGTAAATTAAATGTCTGGTAATATATTTCTTTAGTTTCTTTGCAAAACAACACACAATTACAATTTGCACTATTAAGTCATCACATCAGACTCGAACTCAAAATATATATTTTTTATTCAAATAGTCTTAAAATAAGTACTTTTAAATAGTCATTTTTAAACTACCCCTGATTCGGAAGGCTTTTTCTACCAGGAAGAATCCGGCAAGGAACTTTCGTAAATGGTTTTTTCAAAATAATTACAATAAATACTATTGTTCATTTATATTATGCAACATCATTTGCAAACAAGTAAACGGTTCAACTGCCCATTGACACGACGATGCCCTCGATGTCTGAAACGCCAAGAGCACCGCCAATGCGTTGCCCATGTAGGGGAAAAGATGTTATAACTCTCGTGCCGGCAATTACACTGGCTCTACAATCCTTCGGACCGAACTACAGCAAACTGTTTCTCGGCAGAAAAAAAAAATCCTCATATACTTAGATACCTTTTGTCGTGTAAGCTAACTTTAATAAATTTTATTGATATTTAAAAATGGAGATGACTTTCATACTATATTGAAAATAAAATAGTATGAAATACAAAACATGCAATGAATGTAACGTACGAAAAATGCGACTGAAAAATATTAATTTAAATATGGACTCTTTGTTAAATATATCCTAGGTGTACAAATTAATTAAAAAGTTAACATTGAACAAGATTTTTAGTTCTGTTTTACTATTAAAATATAACTAATTAAAATTGTATTTTCTCCGCATTTGTATAAACTATTGGCAAATTTGAATTTTGTATCTGTATTAATACTATTAATTCAAGTCGATGCCGACTTAATCAAACCACTCCTGAAATTCGTTGCTAACCAAAATTGTAGGAATCCAACCAGACTTTACAATTAAAGGATGCCTATAGATACGTAAGTTCTGATTGATGAGCAGATCAAATCGGGTCATTTGGTGAATTAGTACCAACTACAGTATTGAAAGAATACGGTAAGTCATGATTGGGCAGTTTTTTGAAAAGACAATTGAAAAATTGGTATTTGCTAAAAAATTTAGAGAGTTTTACAAACGGTCGATCTCCGTGCGATGTCGTCTGCATTGGTACCACCATCTGTTCTATTTAAGCCGCCAAGCATTTCACTATATTTCGGTTTCAAGTATCTTTCTTCTCTACATGAACAATTGGCGTTGCTCTTGGCGTGATAAGGCATCAAGATTGTTGTATCTAAAGGCGTCAGTATCGCTTTCCATTAGGTGAACCGTTAGCTTGTTTGCTCATGAGTCCGAATAAAAATCTGCAATAGCCGTGTAGTAACCGTGTAGCAAACAAATATCATGAAAAATGTCTGAACCTTGGATACAATCACTTAAATCAGTTAACAATTCGAAAAGATCCTGGTTAACTAAATATTTGGATTTTTTTTTTATTTTTCCTACCTCCTACATATTCGTATAAGTACCTGAGGATTCCTGTACTAAAATAGTGAAAATACTGTTTGCCCCTGCTCTGTCAACAGTAGGGAGCTAGCTCTGTGTCGTGATCACGAAAATGATTCTGGCACCGGCGGCTACACTCTATGAGTACAGATTCCATTTTAGAGCACGATGATTAAAAAAATAGCAATAAAAAAGTATTTAATATACAAGGATAATATAGAAAAATACTTACGTTTTTGCATTCAAAAAAAACGAACTAGGCATACACGTCCTTTGTCTGTATCTCACTCTTCTACCAATTACGTCCAAAATTATGTATTTATCGGCTGCATTGAACGTATAACAAAAAAATCATTGACATTCTCGTACCATACCAATAAATTTAGTTTCAACCATAAGGTTCTTGAAATTCTTAAGGTGATAATCTTGATGATAATCATTGAGAAGTGTAAGTACAAAAATATGCATACACCCATACATACACTCAATCGGAAAGTCGATACATATGTCTAGTTATCTTTAAGTTGAATTATAAAAATATGAATAATACTTTGTGATTTTATTATACTATATGAAAGATAAGTAAAATGTAAATCCATTATTGTTTATCTTTTTTTACCATAACTTCTTTTTTATAATCTTTAAGAGCTGTGAATTTTGTTATTTAATAAAATAAAATAAAATAGTTTGCAAGTACTGGTACTGGTACTATATCCGGAATCTTATGATTAAAGAGACTACAGTGCTAATTACGTCTTCCAATATTGTACCTAGAAGTTAACCCTTAAACTACAGTCGGATAAAGTGCTTTTCAGAAAGAATTGGAATACTATTTCGATTTCAGATGAAATAAGAAAATAGAGCATCAAGTATATTTCAGATTGCGAGGGACGGTAGCCATTGCTAGTCTCTCGAGATCTCGTTAGATCCACACTTTTCTCAAGCGCATTCAGGACGGGGCAAGAGGCTCGTTTACCCCCTTAGATTATTCCCTGCCCCCCTTTATCCAATGTCGTGTTTTGGTTTGAATCTAATATTATAAAGAGGTAATGATTTTGCTGGTAGTTTTCGAAACAACTCATCCGATTTTTTAATTCTTTCACCAAAAAACTCTACTTTATCACGTAGTGAGATAGTCTATATTTGATTAAATTTAAAATTACTTTTTGCACATGTGTGAAGCTGAACACTGTATTGAATAAAACTTTCTACTGTTATTTATGTTTCCTCATTTTAGCTTGACTGCCTGTTAGCGTTGTTTAAAACATTAGTACCACAATAGCCGTGCATATTTCATAGTTTTAATTTCTAAAATGCCCCGCCCTTTGTCCGGTCCTAGTTTTTATCTTTCTATCTATATGACTACTCGAAGGCACTATCTCGTTCTATTCTATTAGAATTAATCGGGTTCCCAGCTTTTGTAACAATGCATATGGAAGGGGCATAATAGCGGACTAATGAAGCTATTTAAAGTCATTTACAGTAAGGTCTATTGAAACTAGAACCCATTCCATCCCCTTTGATTTTTCCCAAACCAATTGAATGTGATGATCGGAATCAAATTAGTTTCTTTTATTATTTAGACCTCGTTTCAAAATACGTACACTAACTAAATAATAGGTAATACTTGCTGCGATATTTAAAGGATAACTGGATTTTAATGAGTACTGCGACTGAAACAATTCTTCAGTCACATCCAGACGACAAAGTGACAAACAATGTATTAATGAACTATATTTTGAAACTGTAGTTTGAAAATTTTACTATAAAAATGTGAAACAAGCACCCGAACAACAAATAGATTACGGTAATTATTTTGTTTATACTAAATTATCAATAAATGTTTTAAACGAGCTGCACCAGAAGGGAAAACTCACAGTAATATCGCTCCTGGAAATATACTTCTAAACTTGTCTCAATTTTATTTGTTTTGATTCTGAAGCAATAATGTTTCTCTTAACAATTGGTAGTCCTAAGCTAACATTACCTACTCATGATTGGTCTGAGAATCCTCCAGTTTTCCTTATCAAATCAAACCGTAAGCACCACTTACACGAGCACCTTGATTCGCTCCCTTACGTTTAGAGATTCAATATACAATAGCTTCAAAAATTAATTGGCCGTAATTGGGTATTCATTATCCGTTCACCCGAGTTTTTTTTAATGAATTTCCTCATATATCTCATGTTTGATCAAAGTGCTGATCAATCATGAGAAATCTCTTGATGAGTGAATCTCAATTATTTTTCCTGCAGATGTTGATTGATTTTGTATTACTTTTCTTAGAAGGAATATTTATGGGTACTCCAATATAATTTATTAATTTATTTCACTTTAAAAAACCAGTGAAGTGAATATTTCCATACAAGTTTCAAGTAAAGTCTTTTCACCATCAGGCGTACTTAGGTATTCATCAACGTTGTAAGTGTTGTAAAGAAAAAGAAAATAAGAAGTACTATTTTAATTATATGTAAACATCCATTAAACTTTCATCTCTTGCACTATAAAAGTCAGACTAAAGGCTTTTCCTTCAGCAACTTTTAATTGAATTCAAGAATCTCGAGACGTATTTATCTTTTGAGCAAAAACGTACCCGGGTTTTAGTGTCTCAAAACAAGTTTAAACTGGCCTGAAGTGGAATAAAATATATTATGGTGGGTAGAGCCATAAGAAAAAATGTTGAAACGCTTTTGATCTAACCTTTTAGTCAGATCTTTAAATTCATACTTTATCGTTTCTGGTTGCCATGCATTGTAGCTGGCATGTTCCTCATTGTGCCCGTATAGTAGCGACAGATTCGCACCTTGTCACACTGGGCTCAACATAAACATGCGAAATGCGGTGTTTAACACCTCTGTTACCCCTCTCGAGAGATTAATTACGACGAGAGTTTATTTTTTTAGGCGTATGTAAATGTTTATTAGAAATCCAAACATAACTTAGTTTAGGTCAATATAGATCAAATGCTGATCAGAATTCAATCTAATTCGATATAAAGTTAAATGTCATCTTGGAGATGGGAACAGGGACTGATCTTAACAACAAAAATATGGGTTCTCCGTGGATGAAGTCGAAGGCAAAACCTAGCTACTTATGATAAAAAGGACTTAGGATTTAAGATATACAATAGACACGTAAATCGATTATTCGATCAAAGGACGCCACTGTTGATCCTGATAAACAGGAGACACAGTTGTGGGACAGAGTGACGGGTGTGCCCCGAATACACGTAAATACCGATATAATGAGAAATATTGTGACTTCGTTATTTCTCGGTTTACACGAAGATTCCCGAACGGTATACTTTTTTATTTAATTACAACTTAATACTAAGATCTAGAACTTAGCCGACTAAACACAAAGTCGCATAATCTCTCACTATACCTATAAAACAGTATGGACAGTAGTCTTGGGAGTGAAATATCACTGCAATCTTAACCTAGAAACCACGAACTGTTTGATAAAGTAAATAAAAACCGGTCATGTGTAATCCAAGCTCAAAAATGAAGGGTTCTGTACTATACTACAAAATTCTACAATTTGTTTTTTTAGAAAATTTCGTAATACAAACAAAACCAAGAAAATATGTCGGAAAAACAATTTTTCTTGTACAAGAGTCCACCTTAATTTTAAATTTGTTTAAGGTTTTAGTATACGTTGTTATAGCGGTAACAGTAACAGATATTTTCTTAAAATTTCAAGAGGATATCTATTTTGATTCATTAGATAAAGCCTGCTGACAGACATACGGATGGATTTTTCATACTTGGGTACGGAACCCTAAAAAGTTGGATGACTATATAGTCATAATCATCTACATTGATGTTAAATAGAACTTTTTTGTATTGAAGCCTTCTTTGGGGCCCCATTTTAAGAGAACCGTGCAGCTCGGAATAAAATCACAATATTTTAAGCTCTCCCTCCTCTGGAGTGCGTACCTCCTGTACCTAATCTCACGAGAAAGCGTCTTGCATCTTCAAGGTAATGCTGTCAGGAACTTTGCGATTCAATCGTTTATTTACTTTGTTAAGTTTGATAAGCTATATAGGTACGAGAAACTATTTTTGTCATACGTACGCTTCAAGAATTCTTTTAATGCGTACTTAACTGCAAATGAGTGGAATTTTAAGCCTGCCGATGTGTTGCATAAATATAACTTGGCGCTCTTTAAGGTAAGAGTGAGTAGGCTTCTCCTGGTTAGGCTTGTTCCAACTTAATCTCCATCGCTTAACATCAGATGGGATTGGGTTAATATGCTTAACTAGTTTTAAATTAGTAAAATTAAATAAGTTGTGACATTTCAACACAAGATGCAGTAGTATTCTAAATTGTACTATGGATAATAGACGATCTCAGTGTCACAGTGGTGTAAACAGACGACTACTACGATAGAGGTTCCGGGTTCGAATCCCAGCGGGGGCGGGACTTTGTATTATTTGTGAGACGCATTATTTCGCTTACCGGTCTTGGATTTTGTATTCTTATCTATGTAGTATATACCATATCGTAGCTTAGTGCCTTCGATACAACATTATCTCAGTGCAGGGCTGAGTCAATGTGATTATTTTTATTATAAACACCAAAACATGCTTAGTTTAAGACTCAAACGAACGCAATGTTATTTTTTTTTAGCTTCGGTATTCTTCAAAGTAAATGAAAACAAAGAAAATTCATTTTATGAACATTATCAATCAATGAAATACTTGAATAATACTAGCATTATTATACACCTAGTATAGGTTTACAATAATACGGCATCTACAATTAACGGAATTTTTCGCATACCAATAATATTAACCATTGGAATTCAAATACGAAGTACATACTGCGTATATTGCATTAGTAATAATATTGAAGTATTGAAGACCTCAGTGGCACAGTGGTGTAAACACCCGACAGCTACGCTAAAGGTTCTGAGTTCCAATCCCGGTGGTGGTGGGGCCTATGCCAATGCCTAACTAGTTTTAAATTACTAAAATTAAATAAGTTGTGACATTTCAACACAAGATTCAGTAGTATTCTAGATTGTACTATGGTTAATAGACGATCTCAGTGTCACAGTGGTGTAAACAGACGACTACTACGATAGAGGTTCCGGGTTCGAATCCCAGCGGGGGCGGGACTTTGTGTTATTTGCGAGACGCATTGTTTCGTATCTTAGTGCAAGAGTCAATATGTGTCTTGATGTGGTTATTATCATTATTCAGTAACGATTTAAATTTATGCTTTATGCTATATTTAAATATATGCTTTAAAATTGTTATGGTATATAAACAAATTATTCGTTTACTACAATTGATTTAATTTATTCAAAGTCCCTAAAAATTTCGTCGCAGAACGTAATTATAATCATATACCCATAAAAGAGTTATAATATTTATATGTTTTCTAAAGTGAAAGCATTTGAAATGCCACCAAATATTTATTCAACGGTAACATAAAACAAGAGATTATTTAAGGAATGCAATGAAAGACGATCCAACATGTCGGCAAGATTTAACATTAGCATAAACTTGAAAAGGGAGTTATATGACTCCACAGAAATTGTGCTCTAAGCAACCGAATTCATGCATACTACTGAAAACGAGACATGCATTTTAGTATTTCAAGCGATTATATCAAGTTTACCCGGTTAAACCTCCTAAAGTGGAAGAATAATAATATACAATTCAAATTTGGATCAATATAATAAGTTTTTTTTGTAGGTTTCATCTCTTCAAATTCAAAAGTTTGTATGGCTTTTAGGGTTCCGTAGGCAAAGGTTAAAAACGCGACCCTATTACTTAGCCTCCACTGTTCGTCCATCTGTCAGCGGGCTAAATAGCGGTTTAAATTTTTTGAGAATATCTATTTGTGTTGCCGCTATAACAACAAATACTAAAAACATTAAAAAATTAGAAATTAAAAGGGGCTCCCATACAAAAAACGTGTCTGTGAGTACAAACGGGTAACGTGATGCTCCTGGCGTTCTCAGAAATCCAGGGCATCGTACTGTCAATCTCACTTTCAATCAAGTAAACCGTCAGCTTATTTGCTTACCCATGATGATGTGTATTTTTTATACTGTAAAATTTAAATTTTACTATGATATAAACAAATAAGCCAAGTGAAAAGTCTTCGCGGTTCATCCTTTGTTCTGAACCAAATTCCTCGTATCCTCAAAGTTTCAACGTCATGTGGGTAAAGAATTGTAATTGAAAAGTTTGAGATCTGTTCCAGGAATGTAACCGGATTTAATGAGAAACCGGGTACCCGGCTGTTGACTTAAACCGGGTCGGATTCGCAATTAAATGTAAATCGACAAAGGAAAGCTGAATTTAACCACAAAAATATTACTTTGGATTAGTAAGTAAAGTTATTGAGATGTAAAAATAGTTGTTGATTTTCCTTTTGTCTTATTTTGAATTTCTTGTTAAATGATAGAACTAATTACCTTTAACATTTCCCTTGATTATTATATAGCGTAAATTCCAGGTGCAAATATTCCGATTAGCAACAAATGTTTCCAAATTAATAAATTAGCTAATCAGATTCAGTTTTCCACTATCTTTTTTCCTGTTAATCAAGTACGACGATTTTATTGAAGGTTTATTGAAGAAAAACATCCGGCCAATCGAAAGTCGTATAAAAGTCTAATTTAGTTTTATCTAGAATTAAAAATACAAAGAAAAAGCTTCATCAAAAACATCTTAAATAAAACATTCTTGATCATATCAAGAACATTTAAAATTAATTTTAATATTACATCTTATCCCTAAATATCAGACGGTGCACTTAACAATTCATTAAGTTAGAACTCAATTCATAGCTTTATCAAGTTGGAACTATAGCTTAATAATGCAAGCATATTAACCACGTAAGCTAATAGATATTGAACAGGTTATCTTGAATACGGCAAAGTTCGATGCATAAGGAATTTCCTCCAAACTTTGGGTCCCGTATATGAAATACCGGTCATAATGCTATCTTGTTAGGATTTGGAAGCGAATCTTTTATATTTGTGATTAAACCTAAAAGATCTTACAGGTTTTATGACCAAAAATCGGATCGATTACACTTTTTTTACTTGATTGTTTTGTAACCTGATAATAATAAACCATTGGATGCGTTTTTCTTAGCTTTAAAAAAAATACCGACTACGGCGAAGGAAACAGGAGGGTTATGAATTTGACCTGTATGCATGTATGAAAAAACATAGATTCTTTCATAACTTCTAAACTATTTATCATAAATTGACAATTGAGGTGTCGTTGGATGAGTAATTATTGTCCGCTGGTTATAGGCTATATGACGTCATTAAATTGAGTTGCATGTTCTCTTTAAGACATAATGTCGTGTACAATTTTTTTAATGTTTTGTTTCCGTGTTTGGAATCAAATTAAAGGCCTTAAAAAGTTCATTTCAAATAAATACACATTGTTAGCTTTTACTCGTGGCTTTGCTTGCATACAACCGATAATTTTAATTAATTTCTAAAATCACTCGTAAGATGTGAATTAAACGTGTGTTTTCCTAATCCTACTCAAAATACAATAAAAAAATATCAATACTGGTGATTCAAAATAGAAACAATAAAAATAAGTTTAAAACTTAAATCCAAAAACCGCGCTCTAAAAGTATAAAACAACAAAATATTCTCATCTGAAGTTGTAAAGTAAACTATTAAATTTAAGCGTGGTCATATACCAAACCTAATCTAACTTAACAAATTAATACAAGTGAGTAAGTTTGCCTCATACTATAGGAGCGCGTTTCTCAATAGTCGGGTTTTTTACTACGACCCCTAAAAATGATCTTTAATAAAATTAAAACCCCTAAAATCTATTCGCGTTTTAAAAACATCTATGGTTAGATCAGATACATACTCATATCTGATGTTTACCAATTTTTTACTATTAGGTCTAGTAAATACAGAGATAACAAAATGATCATGTTATTTGTTATTAGATAATGATTATTAAATATTACATATAAAAGACGGACAGACAAACACACCAGTGATCCTATAAAAGTTCCGTTTTTTTAAATTTAAAATAAAAAAGGTCTAGAAATGGAACATTTCCAGATGGAAATGTCCTTATAAAATGCCAATCTCCGTATCCACATATTATTCTTTTCTATTAAAAAAACATGTACTCGTATGTCTACGATAGGTTTTGTGGAATCACACACGGATGAAGTAGCGTTTCCACTGTACAGTCACGTCATTTTCATAATGTAAATAAAGATAAACACATATTATATTAATGATTCGTAGTCGCTTAGTATGAGCGCAGTGGAGACCAATAAATAATCTAAGAATAAATGTAGCAGAAACTATCTTGGTTTTGTATAGGTAGGTAAAACCAAAACCACACAGCAAATAATTCATCAATTTTCGACGACCTCTGTGGCGCAGTAGTGTGAACAGGCGACTGCTACGCTAAAGATTTTGGGTTCAAATCCCGGCGGGGGCGGAACTTTGTGTTATTTACAGTCTTAGGTGTTGTATTCTTATGTATGTAGTTAACACCATATCATTGCTTAGTTCCTGTGACAAAAGTTCTTACGATAGTTACTGCAGGGCTGAACCAATGTGTGTGTCGTGATGTGGTTTAAATACCTTTAGATGGGATTCCAAGCTTTGCAAGCATGGTTACTTCTAACATAGATATCTTGTCGTCGTATTTAATAGAATCACTGAAATATACACGGTTCTATCTGACTATCATCCTCAATAATAAACACAAAATTGTCGAGTAGAGAGAGTAGGAAAAAGCCAGAAAAATTAGCCATTTCTGACACACGTCACAATATGATTGTGAATTTCGTTAGATTATAAACTGAGATTAAAGTATTTCTATAAAAGATAAATTTATCCAAATTACGGAATCTGGGGTTTCTTGCCGATATTTTCCTCGACTTACCAGAACCAGTGCGAAGTTGTCAAATCATTTTTAATTCAAAATTTCCGTTTTTTTTTTTTATTTCATCGATTCAAATTACTTGTATTTTAATAAAGTAGTTTTGATTTCAAATTTTGTCAGCAAACACAACGCTCTGTCAGCTACGCAAACGTTTTTATTTGTTTACTATTTTATATGTTTTAAGTTTAAATTGTTGGTAGCAGTTCATCATAAAAATTTTATGTTCACAAATATATCAAGTTTGTTTAATAATATTTGAGGAAGTTCTTTGGTATTTTCTTTAACTAAAACAAGTTATACACCAAAAAGAATCGTACAATTCATCGGAGATAACCTGTGGCAATGAAAACGCGCATCCGTACAGATCCGTTGCGGATATTACGAGGAAATTGTTCGCCGTAGGATTGTACTCGTCGGATGAAACACACTTGTTTACCTTCCAAATTGACAACTTTTATTCACATATACCTTCGATTTTATTTTTCAAGAATCGAAGGGAAAGAGGAAATTTAAGCTGAAATACTGTTTTTAATTAAGAATATTTATTATATTGAACTTAGAATATATGTGTATTTGTATTATTTAACGAGTTTTGAAAGTCATTTTTATATTTTAGCTTTAAGTATTATCCTTTTTCATAAATGAATTTAATCAATACAATTATTTTTTCTGGTTAATTAAGTAAAATTTCAACTTTGCCGTACGTAATTTAATGTATGTTTTTTCGTTAAAAAACGAATCAACGTAGCATAATAATTGGAAGCGGGTAATGTTATACCTACGACCAATTTCTTTTTCACATCAAAAAATACCCTTACAAAAATAATTGCTACGAAGACGCTACGAATTTACTACGCCTACTACGTTATTACTACGCTTCATCTAATCGCGTGATGCAAAATTGACTCGTTGGAAATATTCATATTGAATTTAGTACGGTATAATGAAACTTCAAACTTAATTTACTTTAAATTTAAACTGTAACTAGCATCACACAACTTGTGTTACACACATTTCTCTACCATACTTTCTATGATCTTAATTACTTTCTACATAAGGATGAAAATTCAACTACCAGGAGTTTGGGTTAGCTACGTGCTTGCTGGAATGCACTTATAATGAAGTTTTAAAACACCAGGCCCGACCACTACCATGCATTTTTATGACCACGATTTTGTATAAATTTCAGAGAAAAATGTTTGGTTAGCACGAGCTTGTGCCGCAGTTTAGAAACGTACACAGTTAAATTACTGAAAGAAAATTAAATTTCCAAGAAAGACCCTTCTATCTATGTAGGTAAATTTTTGTAATTCCAGAGATTTAAATAGAACGGAAGCATTCAATAATAATGCTTAAACGAAAAGATAAAACTTTATTCTAATAGACAGGGTAACAAACAATACAGAGTGTAGACAAGAGAATTGTAATAAAAATTGAAATATAATTTTATTTCCAGGTACCAGATCTCGTTGCGTCACTCGGATACGTTCGGCGTTGAAGTCAGTCTTTACTGCCGACCTCCGAGTGCCAATTTACATGCAAATTACACGCCCGGACACTTTTACTAACTTTTATATTGAGTGCGGCGGCTTAGAAACCGCGCTCATGTTAAAAAGTTCACATTTGTTCTAATCTCGACCGGCAGAGGCGCTACTTGACTCGCGATGAAAAGAAAAACACAATTGCAATGCTGTAAGGTATAGCTTTGCGTTTGCATTTCTAGTCATATGTGCATGCAAAAATTAAGCAAAAAGGTTAAATTGTAGCATATTGTCAAATTAAATAGCCAGAGGTTAAAGTTTCATGCGTTCCCTTTGGAATGGTTTGTATGAGTATTAGGTTAATTAAACCGCAGTAGGATTGTGTGGGCATAGAATTAAGTAAACAACGCAAACCACCGTTAGCACAGATTCCTGGCTCGAGTGTTCTGTTTGACTCGGTATAAACGTATGTATACGAACTAACTATAGATATAAAGTACATTTATTTATTAACAATCATCTTATATTGTTTTTTTAATCATGCTATTTAATTTATGCCTAGTGATATTGTGGGTTTTCTTTTTTTTACAACAATTTCAGTAAGAACAAGTCTTGGTTAAGGTGAAGTCGTATTTTTTCTCGCCTTTTGTTTATTTTGAAATTTAAATAATTTCTTACCCTACTAATCAAATCTTACATTTCCTTTTTACCCTTGTTTTTTTTTTTAATTTGGAAATCCTAAGATTTGATGTAACATTTGCACAAATTTCAAGTTCCGTTCTTAACTAGAACATTATTCTCAAAGTCCAAACTTTGTTCTTACCGCGCGAACTCGAAAATTTACAACTGCACCATGCGTCACTTCGGAGCTTTTAAGAGTAAATTACTTTGAATTGCTAGTTCCTTGATGTAAACAAATGCTGAATCCTAGTTTTCGGCTTAAAATATTTACTTTTTAAAAACAATTTAAGAGTTTGACCGTTATGTTCGCAGAACTTCACGGCTTTCAGATTCCTTTTTCAAATGTTGCATGTGTTCAAATCCTTTTTGGTTTCGACTCCACCTTTTCCATTTTGCTTAGAAAAAAAGAGTTAGTTTCATTGAATTTTCATGCTATAAATAAAGCTACCGCTATTTATTAGGAAAAAAACATTTATCTAAGTTGTAACATGATACATACCTTATACTGAGACGCTTTCTGCCTTTTCAGACAAAAGAAAAGAATAAGTGAGAAGATATGTATTTGACAAAGTCAGTCATCCGTAAATAAGTCAAAATATTCAGATAGCCATTGAATATAAATTATTCGTTATATTCTTAAGAATTTACAATATTTTTCTAACTATATATATTTTAAACAGACAGAAAATGGCTTAAAATATCAAGTATACGCGATAAAGTAAAAAAAAAAGTAATTTAGTGTTCTCACATTTTAGGACTCATAAACTTTACATTGGGATTATCAAAAGTACTAAATTAAATAAAGATGACAGATCAAAGTTGAGAAATAATAACTTATAATGAGTCCTTCTAAATCTGAAGGAGGAGGATCATCTTCAGGTATTCATTAGATCCTTAAATTTCTATGTGACTTAAATGTAAACAACACTAGTCGTGAACAAGATCTTGACTGACCTTGTCTAATTGCTTAATATGCAGGACCTTTTATAAATGATTGTTTTGCTCCTATTTTATCTAACATCTAAAAAATTTTAAAGTTATGTTATTTATAATCCTGACATTTGACACTCAATTGTAAATATAGTCAGTGTTGTTTAGTTTATAGTTAAATTTAAATTATAGCAGTTGAATATTTAAGTGATTGAATGAAGTGAATGAACGTTAACAGAATTAATAATAAGAAATATTTGGAGGCCTTAATGTAGAGGAAAATGCCTTATGTCGTAGCGGTTCAAGTGTAACAGAGGAGTGATGATATGATGACAATGATACAGAGCATTTTCTCACAGATTTAAGGTCTTCGAACAATACGTCGACTCGACACCAATCCATATACGTTTTAGCACTCGAATTTCAACTCTAAGTAACACAATACAAAGCTTACGATTTAATGCCACACAGTGAGTTAAGTTGAAGAGGAGTTGGCGTTTATTTTGCATGGTGCGCCGCCACTCGACACTATCTGCTGTTGCATCTTTAAACACACTGTTGCTTACTACTTTAATGTATTTTACCTTTTTTCCAGATGATAATCTCCGCTACATAAAGTGGGCACTAATTGGTCTTGGAACCCTGTTAGCACTCTACAAACTCTACTCTTGGTTCAGTACACCAGCTCCACCTGAAGAACCTGATCCTTGTAAAATACTAGATGGATGCCTTAACCCATGCAAATTAAAATGGCCAGACTATGAAGACTGACACCAATTTTTGTGTGCATTATTGTTTCATTGCCTCAATATAAAAATATATTTAGTGGAACCAATAAACTTACTATTAAAATAATTTATATTATATTTGTGTGATGAACACGGTTTTTGATGTTTTTTTCCTGTGTAAGTGGTAACTTAAAAAATTAAATACATCTTCATTAAGTATCCATTGTTCAAGCCTGCAGCTTAGTTTGAGGCTAAAATTATTTATGTTCATTATATGATGTTGAAATGTAATTTTTACTATTTCCCCGAACTACAATATCGTGAAGACTAATTATTATAGTGTGATAAAATTAAGTTAGAGCACCGGTTAAAATGTTACTGAATACAATTATTTTAATACCATGGTTGTAGTAGGGGTTTAGAGCCATTGGGATAGCAATAAAGGCCCGAACATAACGACCCAGAATGCCCGTAACGTAGTCCAGTAACATCAGTGAGTAAACTTCATAATATTTAACTGCTTCAACCAACAAGCGTTTAGTTAGCATTTATGATAACGCTTTGATTATGATTTTTTAATGACCGTAACTATTGCGTATATATTTTATTTATTTATTGTTGCTTATGAAATTGAATGATTACTTTTTTACTACCATAAGTCATCATTTTCGTTTCCTAGGTTAAGTCAAGCTAAGTATATATTTTTATAACTGCCTATTGTTAAAATATACTAAACTTTCAAATACATTTTTTTATGGGTTATAATGTAGAAAAGAGTTCCCTAGAGTTTATCAGTTTAATGATTTATAGTAGAAAATAATTATGGATTTATAATACCAATAAACTCCCTAAATGTGCTAAATTCTTGACAATTTGTGAATAATAAGTGGTTAGATAAAACTAGCAAATAAAATGAATAAAAATACTAAAAATAGCCTTAATTCTGCCACAATTGATGCAGATTATTAAATTTGACTTTATATTTTATACTTCGAAAATCTTTTATATTGTAAAAAAGATGAATATAATATTTATAATTGAAACGATTAAAATTGAAATATGCTTTATTGAGTTATACTATTTAAAGAATTATTTTATAATTAAGGAAATCAACTGCTTGGCGTAGGTAGCCCAGTTTCCTCTAGTTATTTCTGTTTCTTGCTTATCTCGTTCACAACTTTCCTTAAACACATCTTCCAATGGTTTTATGGTCTACCTCTGTTTCTTTGTCCCTCTCTTGGTATCCATTCTGTAATCTGACAGGTCCACCTGTCCCCTCTGCACACACTGATAAAAACTAGTAAACATAAATTTTAATACTAATCAGCCTAATTTTCCTTAGTACAGGCAAATATCTGGTAATTTGCGAAAATTGCAATTTGCTCGTCCTAAATCTGGTACAGGCGGGTGATTAGGTCATATGCTAGCTGTGGGAACTTCTCTCATTGATACACGCGACACAATCGAATTCCATCCCGATTGGAACTATAATCAGAATAATGACAATTCAAATGGGAAATGAGCGCGAAACGCACAATATCCGAAACAAAATTTCGTATTGGGACGATCACTGGGGAAGTGTTAGCGAGGGTCGCACATGAAGGGTTAAAACAAAATGTACTTTTTTAAATATTTCGTAAAAGAAAGAACAGGAAAAAATATCGATAGAATCACATTTCTTTTTACCCCCCCCCCCCCCCTAATTTTTATTGTTTCGTCATACTTTTAGAATTTGTTGTTATAGCGGTAGTAGAAATAGAGATTTTCTGAAAACTTCAAGAGCCTAGCTATTATGGTTCATGAGATACTGCCCGTTGACAGACAGATGGACGGACGCACGGACAGCGAAGGCTTAATAATAAGATCCCATTTTTTCCCCCATTGGGTGCAGAACCCTAAAAATACAAGCTCCCTATTCTATATTAATAAACTGGTAATTACTGAAGGTTCTCATAGATTATAGCGTAACGCCAGTAAGTATTTAAAGATACATGTTAATAGACAGATTATAACATACACAAAATGTCCAACGTATAACTAGGTAAGTGTTTGACTAACTTTTGCTCAAGATTCCGTGTGCGTAGAAACTATATCTTCTGAGAAAAATATACAGCATACGTCTACTCTATAAGTGCATTCTAAATATATGTGAAAAATTACAAATGAAACAGATGTCTGAAACCCCTACTACTCTTACTTTCTCACTTTCTCCTATTTCTTCTGATTAAGTTCGTTGCGGGTCCCAATACAGCCTGTGTCCGGGCACAGCCTGTGCGTCATTGCACAGCTGCATTATTCATTGATTATTCGATCAAAGATCGCCACTGTTGATCTTTATAAACAGTAGTTGCGGTGGTGGGACAGAGTGGTGGGTGTGCCCCGAAAAAAGTAAAACAGATAAGTACTTTCTAAAATATTTCTGGGTAACTAAATTTCTAGCACTACCAAATCTAATCGATTATTTAAATTGCAATATTAAATCTAACTACTTTCAGTCTCGATAGATTAATTAACCAATGTTTACGTTGTTATTCAATAAACCTACTTAGCAGTTCCGATTGAAGAATAAAATAAATAAATGTGAAGCATGTAACTCAAAACACACCATCCTTATACAAACTACTTGGTAATAGAACTTCCCTACCTACATCAATTTTCTTCCTCCTTGCTCCGAAGTGCATAAACAGCACTGTATAAAAATGAAACAGTAACTCCACTTTAAAAGTGATCTTTGACATGAGGTATTTTATAGTTGCAGATTTACGTGTGAGAACTGTTGTTGGTACCATCCTCCTTTTTATTTCTCCTATGACGCAGTCCACTAAGTTTAGTTTTGAAAGATCGTTAACCTCGACGCATTGGCGGTGTTCTCAGGGTTTTGGCTGATCAAGGGGATTGCCCCGTGTCAATCGGCAGCGACATCAGTTCTATTTGGTGAACCGTCTGCTTGCTTTCAACTTCACAGTTGAAAATAATATTTTTTTTTTTTTATGTAAGACCAGGCAGGCATTTGACCCCAAACCCGCCTGATGTTAAGCGGCGATGAGGTCTAAGGTGGATCATGCCTGCCTAAGAGAAACCTATTCACTCTTGCCTTAACGAGGCCCAAGTTACATTGGTCAGGGAACACATCAACAGGCTAAGAATTCTACACCCTTGCAGTACGCATTATGAAGGAGCTATCGAAGCGTTTAGTCCGGATGGTCGGAATATCTACAAAAGGATGCAACTTCAGCCTACGTCTTGTATTCCGATTATAAAAGGCGCCAATTGACATGATAGTGCCCTTTATTAATTAGAATTCCAAAAACTCCGTCAATGCGTTGTCCGTGTAGGAGTAAAAGATGTTCAGCAGCTCGTGTCGTTTATTACTGGTTATTCAATCGTATGTTATTGTTAGAATGCTAAAATTTTGGCGTATTGATAAACTTTTTAGTGTATCCAAGAGTTCCATAAATAAAATGTTATTTACAATATACTTTATCAGTACATGGAAATTATTATTTTTTGTTTGAATTTCAATTCTATGCCATATTTTGTATGTTTGATTAAATTGATATTATGTACGCTTTTATTTTAATTTAATGAACATTTTATTTTGTGACTTTCTGATTTTTAATTTTATGAACATTTTATGGATTGTCTAATTAAATATAATCATTTTAAAAATAAGAATAATTGATAATGTCACATCAGAGAAAAATTTGCACGCCACTATGTCGCAAAATATTTATGGTGAATAAAATTTCTATACCTTAATTTTAAAATTCTGTCCTATTCTAGTCGTACGAATAAAAAAACAGAACTCCATCACGGCCAACATAAAATGAGGGTTGTACCAACCCAGATGATCTCGCACGTGGATCTACCACCTGTTCTACTGTTTACTGCTTAAAAGCTGTGCTGCGGAGTAAATTTTCAGAATCTCTTCTCACACGTCGAGCCATTATTGCGCCGTCATCTCGTAAGCTGGTTTTCTTAACTAAATTGCTAGACGTGGATTTGACACTTACTTCCTAAATGGAAATTTATAATATTAGTTGGTAGGTGCTTAATATTAAAATCGATTTGCAATATAATATTTTCAAACTTTATTTAATTTATGAAACAAAATTATTCTGAATGTCAGGAACGTTAATAGACTTTCAAAAACTAAATCTAAAATGTACTTTCGAAATACATTATCAATGATTCAATCAAAAAAATTCAATCTAAGAAAATTGTCAGTCCGCTAATTATTAGTAACTTACTTAAAATTTTGTATACATTTTAATACAAACCTTTACAACCTATTCGATTTTAAAGACCAAAAACTGTATTTATTAAAAAACTAGAACAAAACCCGAGGAGCTGCAGTAAATATTTGCATATAAGCCTAATATCTTACGAAGCCTAAACGCTTTTCGTGTTAGGCGGTTCGATAATTGCCTAGCAGGCCATCAGGCAGTTAATCTTGGCTTGAGAACGAGCACGAACGATAGCGGAAACTATTTCCCAGTCCATTACTGGCTGCCGACAGTGGCGCCCTCAACCGCCCTAAAGCTTGAAACACACTTATGTGTCGGGTTGTGTTATGACGCGTCAGAGCATATCGGTTTCTAACATTTATTATTTAACTTTCTTCGCTGTGACACAACATTCCATAATAAAGTGTCTTAAACCACACTCATGATCAAATGGAACACGTCTGTTGGTTTCAATCATGAGCCGCTTGCCTCCAGCGGTTCAATATAAAACTGTTACTGTTGGATACGAATGCGACTAACTTACATGCAGTCTGCGCGCTCCCATAGTATTTTGTATTACGTTATTTATAGATATATTACCGGTGCGAGAGGTATTACATCTTTACTTTTGCATGGGCAGCGCATTGGAGATGGTTTTGGCATTCCAGACATCAAGTGTCAAAAGGCGCGGTATCACTTTCCCTCAGTTAAACCGTCTGCTAGTTTGCACATGACATTATAAAATATATATTTTCCGTATACCAACAAAGTAAGACCAGCTTTATGCTTCTGATGCGACACAACGCAGCACGAAAGAAAAGTGTATTTCTGTCTTAATTCTGTAACTACACGACGCTCGCGTGCTTCCCGCACGGTATGTAGGCCGAATATTCGCAACTTTACAGCCATGGAATTATAATAGGATGCTCCGATAAATTACTAGACTTTTTGAAGTGAGCTGAAATTGCAGCAGAAGGGGTTTCTTGAACATTTTATTTACCTTAGAATCTGTTTTGGTAAGACATGGACAGTTTTTAATATATTATTTTTGTATTGGAATATAACGCTTCATAGTTAAGTTTAAGACGAAAAAATATTTAATCAAATCATTTTTTAACTAAAGAAAGGTGAGTTTCCGATTTGAAAACCGAATGCAGTTACTGGTTTCAACAGACAATTTTCTCTGTGAGGTCGTAAATCACACCAAATGTAGGTAGGAACCCATAACTCCGCCTCCTTCTGGGACGTAAAATCCGAAACGAGGCAAAATGTTCGGTTTATAATATTTTAAAATGGTTGGTAAAATATTTGAGGGAGAATCCGTTGGATTTTGTGAAAGGTTTTAGAATATCGGAGGTTGACAAACACGGGCGGCGACAGGCGGGCGAACGGTAAGTAAGCGAATCGAGGTCGAGACCAGCAAACACTGTTGGCCGACACTCACACCGAAGCGAATGTTCATCATAAACAACCCTGACTGACGAAACATTCACATTATTATTCATGTACAAAAAAAAAACAATTATTTACATTTTATTAGACTCTATCTTGATTCTTAAAAATATATATATACTATATATTATATTTCTTAAATAAATGCAGACGAAGTAGGGAGCAGCAACTAGTATTACAAAAATGTTTATCCTTATGTATAATTTCAACGCATTGTTAAAAACAGGGACGCAGGTTTTCAGTTCAAACATAGACAGGGGTTGGTTAGGTAGGTATTAGGGTCTGATTTCCCCTTTCTAATACCGCTGAGACATTTTTTAATTAAAAACCTAGACCTAGGCGGGGAAATTATAGTCATGAGAGAAAATATGATTCCTGGTAAATATATAATTCCTGGAAGTTTTTCATTTTCAAATGGATTCCTCTTATTAACACGAAGAATTTTAGTTTTCCTACATCAATATAAGAGAACGTTATTTGGATGTTGATAGAACTGCTGTAAGCTGTGTGAACTGAAGTGGTGTGAGTTTAGGTACCTGCTGTATTTATATTATTCAAAATAAATATCAAAAACAAAAACACTTTATTCCGTTAACTTAAAAAGTACTTAGAATCTTCAAATGAATTACCATGAAATTGAATATTTTTAAAATCCATAAAATTAATACTTACCGTATAATTAATTCAAAACAACGAGTAACATATAGTTCAGTTGGGACAGCCAAAAGCGTTGTTTTTTTTGTTGTTGTAATGTAATAAAGAACGTGCGGTCTGATCGAGGTCCAGGATAAGTCGTTGGCTACACCCAGGCCCCGAGCGTTAAAGAGTAGCTTCAATCCATTCGAGCCACACCTGCAACTCAATACTAGTGCAGTCAAGTGCGATCTACCACTGAAAGGATACAATCAACGTTCCTACGACGGTTTTCATATCTCAAAAATACTTGGAAATTTCAGTTATTATAACTTTATAATTCGAAGTTTCCTACCGGATGTGTTCCCGAAGGATTACAAATTGGATTTCTTGAAGTTAAATAAATATTCCACCTTCGCTATTTATTAACGGTGATGAATTGGACAGCAGGACAGCTTTTGGTTTTTGTAATGATGGTAAACAAGCCTTCAATCTGGTTATTGTTGTTGTTAATGTTATTAACACAGCGGAAAAAGCGTAATCGGAATCAAATATTACATTTACCTAGTGTCGGAGTTCACTCTCCAATGTTATTTCATAATAATTGAAATCTAAATACAGTTGAAATTGAATATTAAATATAAATACAGTTGAACCTGTGGCTAAAGTATTTCAAAATGAAAAAGATGTCTCAGTGAAGTCATCAATCTTCATTTTTCAACGACCAAAAAGCATCAACATTTTTCAGAGAAGCAACAAAGAAAATCGATCAGTTTTCTTTATATTAAACGGACTAAAGGAAAGAAAGGGGGAAAAGTTGACCGTACGTTTTTATGTGTGTATGTCAGTTTGCAAAACGTTAGGTATAGAGGTTAAAGGAAAGACCAGAATTAGACTAGAATAGAGAAGGAATCAGCCAGACTAAGGGTGAAGGTAGAACTTTAGATTATAATGATGAACTTAATTAAAACCTCGCCAATGTTAACCGATTTAATGATATTCAATCTTCATACATCTGGTGCGTATGTAAGTTCCAACCTTTATATGTATGGATAATATTAATTACATTTACAATTTGGTGGCCTAACATTACAAAAACTGTATTAACCATAATACTTTTAGTCTGTGTAGTTTCACAAAACAAACAACAAAACAAAAAATCCCTTAAAAGCATTTAAGTAGTTTAAGTAGTTGTCTTTGTTTAATAATAGTTTATTATATAACATTTATAGATTATATAGATTTCTAACAAAATCTTTTGGCATCTGTTGTTAAGTTTCAATATTTCTTCTTTTTACTTATCTTATATAAACATTTCTTTCTCTGCTTAACTTTCTTCTATAAACTTTTGAATCCTGACTGTAAACATCTAGTCCTATTTCTATCATCCTTATTCTTCTGCCAAAAGTTCATCTGCCCTCCCCGTGTCTTTCAGAATCAAGACATCAACATGAGCCGCATGATGACCCGTAGCAGAGCAGCAGCTAAGGGGGACCAGGACCAGCTGCGCCTCACGCTGGAGGAGCTCCAGAAGTCTAAGAAGCAATGTCACCAGCTTCTTCAGGAGATAGATGACAGTGAAGCTGAAGTACAGAAAATTGTACAGCGGAACACTGAGCTCAAACTTCAATTAGTGGATTCTTCTAATCAAATCAACGATCTACAGAAAAAGAACGAAAAGTTGCAGGAAGCAGTTAATTCCTTCCATCACTGTATGGACACATTTGAGAACACTATGAAGTGTGTATCAACTCTAGAATGTGAGTTGCAAGCTGCCACCTGCCTCGTTTCAACACTGCAAGCTCACATTGAAAACCTCAAAGCTGAAAAAACAACAGCCATGTTCGCTGATCTTGTCTGTGGCCAGCCTCCGGAATCATCACAATCTACCACAATGGATTTGACTAATCATTTAAATTCAGAGGTCAATCCAAGGGTTATTTTCAATAGTATTAGAAAAATTAAAAAATATATTGAGCTTAATAAATTAATAAAAAGAAGTAGAATTTTAAGTAAGAAAAACAACAGTTTAAAAGATACTAATAAATTAGGAAAACAAAATGCTACCTTAGCATCAGAAGCATAATGTTATTTTAGGGAATTGGAATTGAGTAGAAAAATGTATGATGCCGACACAGAATGTCTGCAGGATTTCAGGATGAAATAAACAGATTGCATGAGTCTTTAAATGTACTTACTCATAAATACAAAAAAAGTAAGTACCAAATACAGGAACACATAAAAGCAACTGGTTACTTGATTGATGAAAGTAATTTCAACAGAGACCGCCTGACAACACTGACTATAAAACAGGCTGGTTGCACATGTAGTACACCTACATGTGTGCCATGCATTTCTTCAGTCTCAAACTTACCTCCAGCATCGAGTGTCTGCAGCATTCCAAATATTTCTATGCCATCTCCTAATACCGTAGTTTTTTCTGATGCGTTTGGGATAGGTATGGGATTGGAGTTGGGCTCATTGAAAGTTAAAAATGTAATGTTTTGTTCAATTCCGTACTCGGACCTGCTGTCTGGTGATCAAAATAGACATAGTTACGGACTAAATTCAATCATTTGCAACTACGCAAATTGTCATAGAGACAAGTTTACATTTTTTGATGTAAATAAGTTTTTAAAAGGTTTTAAATTAACTAAAGATACTATGTATCTTAATAAGAATCAGATTAAAACGATTGCTACGTTGGTAGCATATAATATACAAAACCCTGTTATACATGGTATAACTAAGCTTATTGTAACTGACTCTGATACAATATGTAACAGTAATAATAATGTTGTAAATTTAAACTAAATAGTACGACAATAGAAAAGCCGTCCAATAGTTTCCTAATGATTGTACATCAAAACATCAATCGCTTTTCTGGCAAAATACTAGACGTAGAATTATTTATCGAAAGTATAAAACTAGATATATTTTGTATTACGGAAACATTTCTATGCAACAGCAAAATGACTTTCAATGTACCAAATTTTTGTATTGGAAGCACGTTTAACAGGAAATCAGCTTCAGGAGGTGGTTGCATGATACTTATAAAGCAAAATAGAAAGTTCAAAGAGCGCCACGATATTGTAAAGTTTTCTGTTGAACGGGTTTGTGAGATTGCCTATGCATAAATAGATGAATATTTAATTGTATGCGTATATCGGCCGCCTCTTTCAGATTTTTCAAAATTCATTGATATTATGGAGGAGGCTCTTGTTGTAACCAGTAGGTCAAGTAAGCCAGTCATAGTGTGTGGGGATTTTAACGTTGATTTGCTAAACAAAAATAATATCCCAGATAGACTTCAATTTATTAGTATTTTTAAATCGTTCAATCTTAGTCATATATTCAATGAACCCATGCGAATAACGCCAAACTGTAAAAGCTGCCTCGATAATATATTTTTAAACTGCCCAGTGATATAAAAATTTATAGTTAATGGTGTTAGATCAGACCACACGGCTCCTTTAGTGAAACTTGAATTGAAAAGGAAAGAAAAGAATCGCGTAATAGAAATTAGACCCTTAAATAATAAGTCCTTAGGCAAATTTAGTGAGGCAGTTAAAGGTAAAATAAAAAATATAAATTTGATGGAAGATGACCCAGATGTTTTGTATAATATGTTTAAACAAATAAAAGTGGAATTTAACAAATATTGCAAAAAAAAACAAATCCAACCAAAAAAGAATCTGCGTTTTTGTGATTGGGCCACTCGAGGCATAAGGAGATGTAGGAACAATTTATATGAATTGTACGGACAAAACTCAATAAAAAATAATGTAGAATTTCATAATTATGTTAGGCGATATTCAAAATTGTTTAAAAAGTTTGTCAGGAAGCGAAAGCTATGTATCTGAGTAATAAAATTAAAAAATCATACAATAAAATTAAAACGACGTGGAATGTAATTAATACCGAACCAGGGAAAATAGACAAAAACGATAAAAATATAGCTTTAAATATAAATGACGAACTGATTTCGGATAATTCACTAGTAGCTAACGTTTTCGAAAAATATTTCACTCAGATACCAGTAGATATCACAAAAAATCTTTCATCGTCTTGTGTTACAGCTGTGAATTACCTCAAAAAACATGTAAAAATTACACCGGCCGTTTTTAAATTTGACAGCGTGTCAGAGGGCGATATAATCAAAGCATTTAAATCTTTAAATATAAAATTGACTGAGGACTTGTGGGGATTTTCGGTTAAAGCCCTCGGTTCAATAGTACACGTAATTGCTCCTATCCTCTCAAAAGTGTTTAATACTAGTCTTGAAAAAGGTAAATTTCCCGAGTCGCTAAAACCTAGTAAAGTAGTTCCAATATATAAAGCAGGTAGTCACAAAGATCCATCGAATTACAGGCCAGTATCAGTTTTACCTGCTATTAGTAAAAAAAATTAAAAACTTATGCTTACTCAACTATCGTGTTTCTTCAATCTGAATGGGATCCTACATCACCAACAATTCGGGTTTACCAAAGGACGGTCAACAACAGATGCGGGAGTAGATCTGGTACGTAAAATATTTGCAGCCTGGGAGGAATCACAAGACGCTATTGGGGTGTTCTGTAATCTTTCCAAGGCTTTTGATTGCGTAGATCACACTATTCTCCTCAGGAAATTGTCATATTATGGCTTTGATAATCTTTCACTTGGCTATGTGAGATCCTATCTAGAGGAGCGTGTTCAGATCGGTAGCACTACATCATCTGGGTCTATTGTAAAAATGGGTGTGCCTCAAGGGTCAATTCTGGGACCATTTTTGTTTTTAGTCTATATCAATGATCTTCCGTTTATTCTAGATCAAATTTTTGTTTTATTTGCTGATGACACATCTTTTATTTTTAAAACCAACAGAAAATATAAAGAAGAAAATGAAATAAATTCAACAACAAGTAACAGATTGGTTTAACTCTAACAATTTGCTTCTTAATAGTACCAAGACTAAATGTCTCAAATTTTCTTTGCCAAACGTGCGGACATTATCGACAGATGTTAAAATAAATAATGATGTGCTCGATATCGTAGGATCGACTAAATTCTTAGGCATTAATATCGATTCAAAACTTCAGTGGAACGCACATTTAGAATTAATTTGTAGTAAATTAAGCTCGGCGGCATATGCAGTAGGGAAAATTAGAAATTTAACGGATCTCCCGACAGCTAGACTGGTGTATTTTGCATATTTTCATAGTATTATGTCCTATGGGTTACTACTATGGGGTAGTGCGGCCGAAACAGATACGATATTTATTTTACAAAAAAGAGCTATAAGAGCTCTGTATAACTTAAAGCCGCGACATTCATTACGACAATTATTTAAGGAAATTGATATACTCACCTTACCGTCCCAATATATTTTTGACAATATTATGTATGTAAGGAAACATCTAAATGAGTTTGATAGACTAGGTAACGGTATAAATAGCAGAAATAGTGATAAATTACGTATCTCTACAGTTAGATTAGCAAAAACTAGTAAGTCAGTTATTGGAAATTGTGTTCGCTTTTATAATAAAATTCCAAGAAATGTAACAGAAATGTCAGATATGTTAAACAAATTTTAATTAAGAAGGCTTACTATAAAACTCAAAATTATGTAGAGGATAAAGATATATGGAAGTAATTGCACAGGTTTATCTTATTGACAGTTTAGCTAGATTTATTGTGTTGAAAAATTGTAATTTGTAGTAGAAAATATTGTAATTGAATATTGAAAAAAGCAACTACGGAGGTTTCTTGCTGGATTCTTCCCCGTAGAAATAGCATTCCGAACCGGTGGTTGTAAAAAAAATGACGATTTGAAAGTGCTTATTTTAAGTCTAATCCAATAAAAAACATTTTGACTTTGAATTTGACTTTGAATGCTAAAATTTATTTTCACAAATTGATAGAAGCATTAGTTTTACTACCTTATGCACTGCTGTTACTCATGAAATGGTTATATTCGTTAGTTCAGTAGCACACATAACACAATAATGTTGAACGCAACAAAGTATTTTCACTATAAAGATACTAGAATAAAATACTCTAGATAAATATTTCTACGTCTTACTAATTTTACCATACGGAAAATGTGTATTGAAGAAGGATTTTCGAAATAAAAGGTAACGAGTTTAAAAGAGAAAAACTGTTTAGAAACGTCCAGAAATAACGATAGAAAGACATACAATTTCAAAAAGCTATTAATTAAATCTTGAAGAAAAAGATATCTTCAAGATTTCATTAATATCTAGATAATGTGAAACCTGGTTAAGTGGGACCTGGATAAGTGAGAAACCTCTATTATTGAGAACTAAAATGAGATCTACACTTTTTCATCGAATTATCTCTGTAAATGAGACTTTTCGAACCTGGTTAGATGAGATTTGATTTCTAGGATTTTTCCGATGTTTGCCTCTTTAATTGGGACTCTGGAGCTCAATTCCCTTTATAAGTGAGACAATTTATCAGATTGGGACAGGTTTCGACACGAAAGTTTACAAACTTTCGAATTTCTTTCGCACGTGCTTTATTTGTTAGTGCTATCTCAAACTTTGACGTACAAACAAGAAGAAAGTTCACAAAATGTCCAAAAGTAAATATAAAACATTATCAGCATCTGAAAAATTATTGCATATAAAACAATCAGTACTTGGATTTCAAATTAGACATATATAATTAATATTTTTTATTCAAGACCAGGCAGGCATTTGACCCCAAACCCGCCTGATGTTAAGCGGCGATGAGGTCTAAGGTGGATCATGCCTGCCTAGGAGAAACCTATTCACTCTTGCCTTAAAGAGGTCCAAGTTATATTGGTCAGGGAACACATCGGCAGGCCAAGAATTCCACACCCTTGCAGTACGCATTACATAACATTTAACATTTTTCCATAAATAAATATCTGACAATGCAGTTTTAGTAACTATTTAATATAGTATAGAAACTGTTCCGCCATATTGTAAACTGGATCAATCACAGCGAACCTACTTAAAAAATAAAGCTCCCTGCCAAACAATAACAAGTAACAGGTGTAATTTTTCACAACTCGCAGTCGTGAGGTCTTTTATAATGTAAATACATTGACATCGTATAAATAAATGGAGCATTCCTCTTTGTGCTGGCATGACAGTGAGTTGCCTTTGTGCCGGGACAATCTAGAACACGGCTCTTATTCGAAAGAGGCAAGGAAAACTTTATAAATACAGCCTTGAAGAGTAAGTTTGTTTCTTGGTTTATGTGAGTATAAAGGTTGCGAGTCCAATGCATCAACTGACTTCTGCTACAATGTGACAGAGTAAGAAATTGACTCCTACTAAATCCTTGAACTAAATCCACTGAATATTTATGGTATATTTCTCCAAGGATAACCACGACCAAAGGTCCTACGTGTGCTCGCATACAGTGAATTCCCACACATGGCAACACTTTTCGGATTCATTTTATTAGTCTCCCGCTTAAAGTAGGTGGGTACCTACTTCACTATCAAATCTAAAAGATGCTTATCCGAAAGTTACTGCACGTGCTGTTAGCACTTGAAATATCACTTTTAGGACTTAATTATTACTCAATTTATTACCCTCATTACGCTTATATTATTCTATTTATGACGAAAAAATACCGATAAAAAACTCAAACCAACATGTTGTTCAGAAAACCAAACCGACCACTAAGGTAAGCCTATATAATACGTACAAACAGATATCCAAAGTTTTATCTCGCGTCAACCTCTCTGTTTTCAATTTCAGACTAACATTCAGGTAAAACTTTTTTTAAACATAATAAATAGTTGTACAATAATAGTTGTACAATGAATGATCAAATATCTAAGTGTAGGTAAGTAAATTAAAATTACAGATATAACGATAACGTGTTATATTAAGTAACGGGTAATGTTCTATTAAATAACATTATTTACCGTAGCTCGTACATCGTGAGGGTAAGCAGACAGCTGCCGACGGACGATTCAATAGTATTGTCAAAGTAACGCACACAATGGCCGCCATGTACTTAAAGCTAGGACACACTGGCGAAATATGTGCTGCGGTAAAATTGTTCAATAAAAGGGAACATCAAAGTTACTACAAAAAGAACTGTATTGGCTTTTCACGAAACTTACAAAAAAGGAACATTGAAAAATGTTCAATATAATATTGGAAAACTCTGATGAGATCACCTTAAAAGATATTGTCTTTGTCATCAACGTTTCAAACTTTTATTTTCACTAGGCTCTAATCCATTTTTCTTCAGCTTTAATATAAAGCAACGCAATTGATGGCCAACAAAAGAGTAAATCAGATAGACACTCTTTGCTTAAATTCAGGAATCTTGACGCGTCATAAGTTACGCTAATCAAGCCTACGCTTAACGCTGTGTGCTTAATGAACCAACAAGCGTGTTTTTAAACGACTTAATTTAATCATATTGATTTTTCCTTTCCATTTTATCTATATAAATAATATAAAATGTATCTCCATTTTTATATTATTTAGCTTAGCTCAATTTTGATTGTTATAATGTAATTTGTCTACAACAATTTTTTAATTTTTAATTCTCAATTGTCTGTCAAAGAACTGTTAGTGTGATGAAAATAAGGTAACATCGAGCCCTTTTGTAGGACTTTGGAAGTATGAACAAAAGGTAAGTTAGGAACTTCCCGACTTCACTAACTTTCTTCAGAAAGGACAGCCTTAGTTTAATTGACTTTGTAATTTTGGTTACTTTTTGAGTCTATGTAATATGTAAATCTTTCGGTATATATGCGTTCAATATTTATCAACGGGTTTACTTTTTAATATGCTAACTAATGCCAACACAAAAGTTTTTACGAGCTAAATCACTTATGAAAACAAAACGTAATATGGTTTGGTTGAGATTTCGCATTAGATAAATTAAATCTACACGTTACCTACTAGATATTGTTATATTTTTTATTAAATTAATTGAATCAAACATTATTTATTAAAAAAATCATACCAATTGATTAAACTATGAATAGCCTATTTACTTATTATTTCTAATGAATAGCGAAATACGGATTTGTAAAGCGGGTAAGTCGATAAAAATACTTTGATGTCCCAATCAGTTCACGGATCTCGTCGAAAAGTACTCGAACCATACAAATTTAATTACTTTGGAAGCAAGATTTTGAGAATTCCTTAAAATTCCTTTATACCGTTAGCCAATTTATCGGGGTACGGCTAATGAAAGAAATTAAGTTCGTTCATAAATATTAAATGAGGTTGCTTTTGGAAAAATTCAGTAGCATTCGGTCAGTAAATTGGGTTTATTGAGAACGTGGTTCGTGAAAGGAAATAGATGGCATTGCTTAGGCCCGCTTTCCACTGGCTGCTGACGGTCGCAAATGTTGGCTTTTGAAGAAAAATCACTTTACTAATTAATGCCAATAGCTAACAGAAACACTAAGTAGGTAGTATCACACCAAAAAAAATCTAACTTAGTTCTGAAATCTTACTTTCTACTTGATACTCGTAAGTAGAGGCAGGTGCTATGAGATAGGAATAGAAAATGGTTACCTAGAGTGTGACTCACGTCGGAGTCGCTTCACCTGATTTTATGGCTGTTACAAGAAATTTATTATTTTCTACATATTGTTTTAAATTCAATGACTGTGAAGCTGTTACGGTGATTTGATGAATTCCACATTCCTGTGAGTTAATTTCATTATTATTATGTATGGAATAAGTATTAAGAGCAACTAGCAATAACAAGCATTCATTGGAAACCTAGTTTAACTGCCGCCGGTGATCGAGTTATGCCTTCCAATTATTTTAAAATCGGCCCAAAAGCACCGCAGCGCTTGGCCACGTGCCTTTAATGGAATAAACCGGCTGGATAGTAAGTAGTGTTATAAGTCACGATACGATTCACCCTACGACGCCTCACTGTTTGTGACCTCGTGTCGTAGGTTGCATGCGTGCTTCAACTCACAACCTATGTGACTCACAAACATCGACGACGTTCGATTCTCTCTTAGGCACATCTTCAATCGAACCATACAATATTCCGACTAAATTATGGTACCTTCCTAAACTGCAATGTCTTTAATCGAAAAAGATGCTTCTTTGAAAAATACGCAATTCTCACAACAGTACTTGTATCGTCAGCACCGGTGCTACTGTTCTAGCTTAGTTTAGTTAGTTCTAGTACTAATCTCAAAATAAAGCAACTCATAAACACTCTGTTTAGGCGCTATAGAATCCTAGTATCGTATAGATACCTACGCTCTTTAAAATTTAATTCACGATAAAATCTATGCCCCTCTCATTGAAAAATTCCTTGCGTACCTAAGGAATATACCGGTAATTTTAGAATCGATTTATAAATTACGAATAGAGACCCTCCATCATATCATGTTTCAAATTATTGTGTTGTAGCACTCATTTAGACCACAAGGTCATATAACCTTGTCGTAAACTGTAAACATCGGCTGCGCGTTGGCTATGTAAAGAGACGCCATTTTCCGAAATATGAAATAGATATTGCGGTCAGCGCGGGAACCATTAGATGCTTCAATTTTCCTCCACAATCTCCATTCAAATTAATCTCTGAAACTCGTTTGAAATATATATGCTGGGTATCTAACCTTATAGGTAGGTACGTTATTATATAAATATTCAAGCATGCCGCGTGCGTGGGTAGGTAAGTATGTACGAAATTTAGGATCACTTCTAAGCTAGAAAGAACCGTGACAAAATTACACGCATCCTAATTACTTGCTTTAATTGGTTCATTTACGTAATGTAGGTACCTAATCTGTATAATGTAAGTGTCCATAAATTACATAACTAATTTCATTGTTATTTAAGGAAGATATCTATATTTATTAGACTTATACCAATACATAAATAAACATAAAAAGGAACTAAATACCTACGATTGTTTAGTTTAGGTAAGGCATAAGTCCTGTTAAATGGTAAAAAAACTTGACAGTTAAATTGATTACGTGTTTTACAGGTGGATATATGTGCGAGATCGTCAAGTTTTGTACCGTCTTCCTTTCTTTTTCTACCATAAAGCAGCTCACTGTATTTCGTATTGAACGATTGGAGAGTGTAATTACCGCCACAAGAGGATTTACCTCAACATGGGCAACACATGGGCAGTGCTCTTAGCGTTCCAGACATCAAGGAAATCGTCGTGGTGTCAATAGGCGGCGGTATTACTTTTCAACAGGTGAACCATCTGCTTGCTTGCTGTAAATGTTGCATAAAAACATTACATCGTCGTCACTTCCTGCCATTGTAGTACATGCATAACTTAGTCTGTAGTGGGATTTTCGTATAATTTTGTTATCTTCTTTTGTTTTTTGCTGTTTTTAAGTTTTTTTTATTTTCTGATAAAATGAACAGAAACTACATAAAAGTTACTAAAAGTCACTAAAAACTTAGTAAAAGTCGTCCTCAAAATAAATACAAAAGTTTGATGACAGATTTTTCATTCGTCACCTACATAGCTGTAAGGTGTTTTACAATTTTACGGGGAATATATTTACCAATTTTAACCGACGATTGCATGTTGCACTATCCATTCGATCATCTCCACATATAAGGTAACTCCTTACTTAAATAATCCTTAATTTTAATGCAGCAAAACATATTTCGTCTTATTATACGTAACGTAGACTAAAAAGTACTAGGATTAAACTAGGTTAAAAATATGCTTGAATGTTAATGGTCATTACAAGATGCAGTAAAAAGGGTTTATTCCGATCTGTCACCCTGCACTATGCTCCGAGGGCGACGAAGAGAAAAGTTTAATTTGTATGCATTTTTGTTTTAGTACTAATGTTATAACCGAAATAATCCTGGACGGAAGACGGGGAGTATAAAAAGTTCAATCTGTTTGCATTCTCGTTCTAGCACTAAAGTTAAAACCAAAATTATCCTGGACTATGAGTTCTGATTTGAACCTAACATAGTACAAGTCTTATATTAAGAAAAATTATATTGAATACCTTCATCAGGCACGAAATTTATAAATATCTTATACAGTCAAAATATCATTGTTTTGTGATTTTATTATACTGTATTTTACCGCCTTGAAATTAAATTTTAAGCCCCGTCAAATGGTAATGCGCCTGGCAGCCATTTTTATGACATCACATCAAGAAATTGAACTCATATTACCTACCGTACAAGATCTGAACCTACGCAACTCGAACGTTAATTTGACAAAATCGATACATCGGTATCGGTAATCCTACAAAACGGTACGTACATAACCCATTTTAGCTTTTTTGTCCATAGCTCAAGTAAAATATGATAAAAATGAAAATATGGTAAATTGATATTAATATATCAGATTGATGAATTACCTGTCACCAAAAACCACTCATAGCATTGACATGAGGTGTTTTGTTCTTATGTAGATGCGTAAGTACAGTCATTCCATCTCACAAAGACCGCTTCAGTAGATTAAACGTGTATGTCAGTACAATACATATATCTTGTTCTAGTGTATAGTGCGTGCGTATCGTCTTTACACACTGAAGCAATGGGTTTGTACACACCTGATGAAACTAACAACCATTTTTTTTCATGGGCAAACAAGCAAAAAAGAAGATTGAAAGCAGTTCCGCCGTCTATTGAAACGACGATAAAAAGGAAGGTGGTGCCAACCCAGACGAACTCGCACATAAATCGTGAGATGGAACGACTATACTTATTTACCTCATTCATCACTTATGTTCCTAAAACTGAAATGTACTTTGCTTTACGCTGCGCTTAAATACAGTGTTGTAGTACATATGGTAACTGTATTTTTATTTGTATTTACATAAGTACTAAAATTTAAGAGTTAAAACTCCACCAAATCTGCTATCTTTTTAAAGTTTATATTCCTAAACTGCTATAGGTTGAGCTACATACGATTCTTATTTATTAGAATGGTTTTACCTTACCACTAAAACCGTTATTGTGCTCCTGATCCTTGTCCGGAGTTGGCGAGAGAGCGTCAGCTGACTTTTTGGTAAAACACGCCTTTTTTACCCATTTCCAGTTGCAACTTGACTTCCGTTCCAATAAATTGTTCGACTTTCCCCACCAGGTGGCGCGCTAGATTGTCCACGTTATAGGTCTGTGCGCTTCTGTAAGTCATTTACTCACCAGGTAGAACTATAATCCTCCGGACAAGGATCAGGAGCACAATAACGGATTATAGTTCTACCGTTATTAGTTAATCCGTTATTGTGCTCCTGATCCTTGTCCGGAGGATTATAGTTCTACCTGGTGAGTAAATGACTTACAGAAGCGCACAGACCTATAACGTGGACAATCTAGCGCGCCACCTGGTGGGGAAAGTCGAACAATTTATTGGAACGGAAGTCAAGTTGCAACTGGAAATGGGTAAAAAAGGCGTGTTTTACCAAAAAGTCAGCTGACGCTCTCTCGCCAACTCCGGACAAGGATCAGGAGCACAATAACGGTTTTATTGGTAAGGTAAAACCATTCTATTGTGCCTCCCTCACCTTGTCCGGAGTTGGTGAGAAGTGTTTGTTATCACCTGGTTGGGGGGAAAATAAGTTAATAATCATGGATTTTTATTAATGTTTATTCTTTTATAATTTGTAACTCAAAACAAACTTTATAAACGATAAGAAATCATAATAAAACTAAGTAAATCACAACAAATTCTTCATCCTTAGACTGCATCAAATAAATTATAAATAGTATATATAGTCATAACGTTCTTGACTAGTTTTACCGACACCAGAGTCTTTAAGAATAGTTTTTAAAGAGCAAAAAAGAGGGTCTTGTTCTTTTTCCACTTCTAGCTCTGGTTCCAATCTTGAGTCGGAATTGTACTGGTCATTTCAATTTTGAAAAAAAATATTCATGAAATGAGTTAAAATTTGCACTTGATTACACAGAACATCAATTTTAGAATTCTTTGAGGGCTTACCGCGTTTCCAGTTTATCTCTGAGTCACTAGAATTAGAAGAAGACGAGGAACTTTTTTGTCTTTTCCTTTTCCTAGAATGATCTTCCTTAGAGCTGCCCGGCTGTAGTTCCATCTCTTCGAAAAAAAATAAAATAAAATAAGCGAAAGAGAAACCACTGAAACGTGTTGTCACCGCAAAGTTCAACAACGCAATGACTTACAGAAGCGCACAGACCTATAACGTGGAAAATCTAGCGCGCCATCTGGTGGGGAAATTCGAACAATTTATTGGAACGGAAGTCAAGTTGTAACCGGAAATGGGTAAAAAAGGCGTGTTTTACCAAAAAGTCAGCTGACGCCCTCTCACCAACTTCGGACAAGGTGAGGGAAGAACAATACATATTTTTTACTTCTGCTTCCAATATATTATATTGGATATATGATATTATCTTTATTTTAAAGTTGTTAATGATTAAATGTATGTATCCATGCCATGGCTGAAGTAAAATATGACAATCGAGGATAATATAATGTTTTGCACTGAAGAATAATGACCAAAGTACTGTGACATTGACAGATGGCGGTGGCAGTGACAGAGCAAAGTACGGGAGCGTTGCCAACCGATTGTTATATTTCATATTTGAAGGCCATTTGAGATAGGTACTCCATGTCCACAACAACGTCAATAACGTGTAATGTAGTTCTTTTGATATTTTTAAGACCATTTGAAACTTTTTCCTTTTAATTTAAGTAGTAAATTATTTTGTTTCATTTAAATTTGGATAACAATTTTTATATTTAAATTAGACTTCTAGATCTTGACATTTTAAAAACATTAATTTAAAAAAACATAGTTTCTTTACAAACACTAAATACGATTTTTTCCGAAAAAGGTTGGCAGCACTCCCTCCGCAACTGTCAAGTTAAAATCAAGCTTCGAGCTGTACTAATGATTTTAAATTACAGTAAATCTGATAAGGTTTCAATCACATTTTTAGGGAAACAATGACTGAAAACCAGCGGTATAAGTGTGTAAACTGCGGTGGTCCCGCTAAAGCACTGTTTAAATCTTATGGACCTTCTGTTCTGAAGCTTTCAAATTGTGTAAGTATTCAAATCAAAATCAAAATAACTTTATTTCATAAACTTAAAAGAACTTAGAATCGTCAAATGAATTTAATTTTTTCTTAAAAATGACTCGACCACCGGTTTGGAAAGTTTATGTTGGGGAAGATACCGGCAGGAAACCCCAGATTCTGTAATTTATTATATGAACATGTTTTTTATACTATACTTACAGCCACTAATACATCTTACAGTCTGGGGTGAGAGACTGCGATAAAGCTCATGTCATAATATATGAATTAAAATGAAATTATTTACAAATTATGTCTTGTACCGTACAGGTATGGTACATACTTATTATGTCATACCAGTAACATACTTGCTACTCACTTAGATCAAGTAATTATATGAACAGCATGCATGAACCGCCAGCTGTTGAGACTTCAATAATAAGTTTCGGTGTTGGTAAGTAGGTACCACAAATAGTGTTTAATATTTAATTAAGAAATAAATGGCCAGCAATGATCTCTTTAAAAAAGAATAGTTTTTTGTATCAGAAAAGTAGGTAGCTATAAAATATCAGATATTTGTATTTAGAATGTAATTTGTAAATTTTACTGTCTTATGAAGTAAAGGTACTTACATGTTAGTCACAGGCATGTAACAACTAATAATAGGAGAAATAACATACACAAATTTTACTGGAAATTTAAAAAATTCTCTTTTTTCAGATTAAATGCAATGAAATAGTTGACAAGTATGTTGAGTATGACCCAGTGATAGTTATGATTGATATAGTTCTCATATCTAAAGAGGCCCAAAGACATGTTATATTCAACACTGAATTTAAGGTAAGAATGTTTTTCTTCTAATGCTTTATAAGGATTTTAATAAAGTTTTTTTGCTTTTATTATACTATTTGTTACAATATTTCAATAAATTAACCCATTAAGTCATATTATCTAATAATAAAGATTTTAAACGTGGTTTGTCACAAACTCAGGTTTTCGGAAACATGTTAGAGAGTAAATGAAGAATAAGATTAGAGAAAGAAATAAATATATATAGAAAATAAAATCAAAAACTATTAAAAACAATTAAATCAATAATTTGATTTCTTTTCTTCTTATATTTAGCCTTTAATTATACAATTGCAAGTAACAAAGACAATTTTTCCCCTAATCATTGTACTAGAATCTCTATATAGTAATGATATATTTGGGTGCAAGTATATACTTAACCCATTTAATCAAGTGAAATTTACTTTGAAGCAAATTATATATTTTCCAGTCATATTGGAAGCTGTTTGTGATCCTGATGATGCTAGAGACATATGGATTGTGGAGGAGTGACAGTTTGTTCACTATAGCTGTCAACACAATGTGTGAAATACCAAGCAACAACACCATTAACACCACACAACTGTAAGTTACTTATCTAAGATTCTCATTAAATGGTGCAAAATTATTTTAAGGACAGTAGAGAGTTTTTTGAATTTTATATGTTGAAAAAACATGTTTGTAGTATAGGCTCTTAAACCAGGAAATTCAAATTTTGGTTTGGCTCACATGCACTGATTAATAATTTTGTGCCAGAGGTTCTGGGTTCAAAACCCAGTGGGGATGTAGTTCCACACATAGGCACATCATTATGTGTTATTTGCCAGATGCAGTGTTTTGCTTACCGGTCTTGTTTTATTTATATTTTTATCAATGTAGAATAGCTATACCATATTGGTAATTATAATACCTACCTATTCAAGGTCGTCTATCTTAGTTCAGGGCTAAATTAATGTGAGTGTAATTTGGATATCTTTATTGTTAATTTCACAAAGAACCTTTATCAGGTTGTGCATATTGCCTAAGATGATTGGATGTCTCAACATGGTTTTTTTCTTTACCCATATTAAATTACAGAATATTACAAAAATTACAGAGATCTGCCAGTATCATTCTCTCTGCCGGAATCCTGGCGGAGTATTTGCAAGGGATGGGAGCAAGGTCATCAGCCTGACGACAATGATCTTTTCATATGGGAGAAGGACTTCTATGTACAGTTTGTCTCCACATTATCTGGTAAGAATATTTGGAATATTGTTGTTAGTACATTAAATAGTTCCATATTTTTATTAAGATACCTTATTGTAAGTATGATTGGCATTTATATTACTATATTAATAGGAAGCCATTCAATGTAATAATTTCATTTGTATTAGTAAGTTTTTTTATGCTGGTATTTTTTTTCAGGAGTTATAATCTTTATTCTTACTGCAAATAGCCTGATGAAGCTGTTTAATAAATGTTCGACACAACAAGAAGGTTAGCAAATATACCTATAATATAATATTACCCTTTATTTTATTCACTGAAAAATGCAAGACATTCTGGCTTTTTCAATATATAAATAAACCAGACATTTTAAAATGGATGGTGGAAATACTGAGAAGATTTGTTCCTACTTGTCCCACTGCCAAGTCCAATGGAACTAATGAGGATAAAAGTCCCACTAGTTCCATAGGACATACATATATGCAATGGAACCAGTTGGAACTATCTGACTTAACTGGCTATCAATATGTTACACATAACCACTGGAACTAGTGCCAGTACCTATAATCACATATAAATAAAACTATATAGAACTGAGGTAGAGTACTTTTAACAAACTTTAGAATAATTACAAGTTCCCAGGGCACATTATTATTATTGAATACTCGAGTTTTTGCCTGATAACCCTATTACCAGATTTCAGAAATTTTCCTGTCACGTCAGACCCTTTGGCCATTCGTCAGGAATGCAGCCAGAAAACAAGTGTCAGGAATTTTTAATGTTTTTTCATTTACGTTATACAGGTTGTAAATTTGAATGACAATTTAATCAGTAATTTTATTTGCAAATCAGTAATTGTTAGGAGTTTCTAAAAATGTATCTGGTAACCCTACCCGCGACTATCTGCATATAACCGATATTTCCGTTTCGGGACTATGAGTATCCTCTGTCATTCCTCAACATGTAATATACACATTAACTCACTATTCCTACTGGCATTATGGTTTTGCATTAGTCATGTTGTGCAACTGCAATGTATCAAAGTATAGAAATAATCGAATAATTTTATTTGCCTTTCAGTGTCAAAAGAGAAAGCGCTAAAAGCATTTTCGTTGGCTAACATGAGCATGCTTTTCACTCTACCAACACTTGTGTGGGGAAATGAAACAACAGCGGAAACTAGAATGGTTCATTACTCACTAGTTTTTGTATATAGTTTTGTGGTCTTCATAAATGTTTTTACCGGTAAGTTCTTTCATATTTTTGTGGGTAACTAAGGTTATTAATTAAAAAAAACATGAATATTTATCACATCAAAATTAAAAGTGAAATTTAATTTAAAAAGACTTTGCCAGGATTCGAACCTTGTACAGCTAGATTTCAAGAAGTCGTTATTAACCTATCAACTATCTGAATAAAGTTCATATACAGCGCTAGCAACAGATGTATGTTTTTTATATTTCATATCATGTGAGCCACTGTGGGTTTTGAATCCCGGCGGGGCCGGCGATTTTATTATTTGCGATTATCTTTGTTTCGCTGGTTGGTTGTAGTATTCTTATCTATACAGTTCAGATTCAATCTTAATGTGCTCTGTCAATGTGTGTGTCGCGATATAGTTATTATATTTATTTATTTGTTTCAGTGTTATACGAGTGTCAAATAATGGCGACGATAGCCATACTAGTGATAAGCAACTTTTTAAAATACTACACCACCTTTATGGCAACACCATTCATAAGGGAAGTTTTTTTATAAGGAAAAATAAATTATTTTCATATCACAGAGTATTTATTTCAAAAATATATAATATTGTTATCTATACATTTTAAATATGACTTGATTATGCTAATGAATGAAGTTCATGATACGAATGGTTATGTTTAAGATATTAACTAATTGTTTATGTCTGTTAATTCTAAAAAATACAATTTGATGAAAATATACAATAAAAAAAATGTAACTCCTGATATAATGGTATAAAAATTAAAAAATAATAAATTAATACAATTTCATAAAATCTACTCACAAGCCAATAAATTGTCTCAACTTAATGAAATACTGATAAACAGTCTTTGGCAACTTTGAGCACAGGCATTTAAAGTTTAATAACCAGATAAAGTATTTAGGTAATTACCAAAGGAAGTGCAAATATACTTAAAGTATGGGGTTAGGGAAAAGCCATAAAGAGTCGACTACTCAGGCAAAAATTATTTGCTTGCCAGTTATTTTCCACTATCTTGTTGTATATTGTTAGTAGAACGACATTTTGTGGATAACAATCTTATATTTAAACTAGATACAAAATCAAGTGACAGAAAACATCCACACCAATCGTCGCTCTGGGTGGACTTATGGTATAACAAGCACCATTTGTCATTTTCTACCTTTTTTGTACTGTTCTTGACATTGAATTTGCAACCCACTATGTGATTTTTTTATCGGATTGTGTATCTACAAAATTATTCATTCATTCATGTTTGTTGACCTTAAAATTATTAATTACTATTGCATTGCTGTTAGTATTGCTGACGTCAACAAATGCAATCGGCTTTGGTAACATTTACATTTTAACAAAATAAAGTATTCAACTAATTTACCACTTGTATCCTATGAAAAGAAAGTTTAAAATGTACTTTATTTTGTTTATTTGGAGGACACAACAGGTCAGAATATGATTTAAAAAAAATTACATACAGTATTTAAGGATGATGAAAAACATTATTCTAGATATAAGGTTATTTTCTACCAACGACTGCAACAATAAATATAAACTGTGTTTTAAGCAGATAATCTTAATGGATGTATGATAAGGGATACTTGTTCTTAAAAATATAATGATAATAAAAACTAATTTCTCGTCTATAAGACCTGTTAGCCAATACCGGGCCCAAGAAATGATGATGAAATTTGGACCTAGACAGTTCACCCTCTTACAAAACCAGACATTAAAAAAAAAAATGCTTTTGGGACTTGACATTCACTTTCAACTAAGTAAAAGCTAGCCCCCTAGCCACCCCATGGATCTGCCAGTGCTGTTAGTCATGGATGCTCTTGGGCTCATTTAGCTATTCCTAGTTTATGAGAAGTGGATATTTCTCTGCAGTGGAATATTTACAGACTATTGAATTGAGAAAGTTGATATATTAATGGTATGTTGCTTTAAATAAGATGTTATCAACATGTTAATTCATAAAGATTTGATACAAAAATTGAGTTAGCAAAAATGCAAATTCTTAAAACAAGTTAAGCTAAATTAGTTAACAAGAAATATCTGTTAGACAAAAGGAATATATTTTATAATTTACATACCTACTACCTTAATCTTTGTTGAAATCTTAAGGAAAAACCCAGTATTCATTTCATAATACATTTTATATTATAACACAATATAATAGCAATCATATTATTATGAATGTTCAACTGTACAGTGGCATAGCAAGGTCAAAATAAACAAATCTTCCTCTATTATCATCTATCCTTTTAATAAAATTATCCATGTGCGTTCTATTTAGCCTTTGCACCTATTCATACCTACGTTACGCCACCAATTTATACAGTCATGTAATTTAATGAGACTAACAAGACTGCTTCATGGGCTCAGTGGAGGGTCATCTTGGCCTATCATAACGTCTTCATACATAACATCATTTCTTCTCCTTTCAATCCTCTGTCTAACATATTCAATTAAATTATACTTCCTTACAATTAAGACAAGGCCACAAATGAGCAGACCTAGGACGAATATTGTCACTACAGCAACTGTAGCATGACCAGAGCCCTCGTCGTTGTTTGGTACTTCGCAAACACCATCCACTATTGTGTACCCTTTGTCGCAAACACATTGCTTTTTAGAGGCACTACATACTTCGTGTACGCCGGTACAAGTCCCCAGGACGTTCGGATCGCAGGACAGGATGCGCTCTGTTAAAAAGAATATGCTCTCAAATAACACGTCCCGAATGAATTGATTCAATTAAATAATTGTAGGTACACTTACCGGAGTTAACGCAATGTATTACGTTCAATAATACTGCTGCAAATATGTCGACAATTGTAATACCCATTGTTTCTTTAGGTAGATTAATTTTGATGAATTTACATCACAAACTTTCACCGAAGACAAAGCTTTATGTTTTTCAAACAGAACAATGATTCTCGCTTCTTCGATCTCAAGAAAAACACAAGTGTCAAAACACATCAGACAGAAACGAAACTAAACGGATGATGTTGTAATGTCATCACTTGCGTTTAGTTTGGCTATGCAGGTTATAATGTGAACGAGTTTTCATTAATAATCCATAAAACTTTATTACAAAAATCTTTTTATTTGTGTTTATTTCAACTATACAAATTTTAGTTACTACCTTACAAAAAAAAAATTCCCCTATCAAACATGCGTAGTATAAAAACAAAACGCAGTAACACGTTTCATTTCACGCAAATTATTTTCTTAACTTTTCTACTTAGAAGTATTTACAGTCAGTCAAACTTTTATAGTTTTTAAAAGTTATATTCATCTCCTTTTCCATATGTATACTTTTCAGGAAGGGTATAATCGGCAATATCATGACCATGGGCTTCTACTCCTCCGTTTCCATCAGCAGCGCCCTCTCTAAAATAAAACGATCGTTTTGTTTAATTGTATTCATTAATTTAGAATAAAATAAAATTATTTGGTTGATTTCCACCGGCTCCAAGGCAATTTATGATACTTTCCATCAAAAAAAGAAGGTAGGTAGACATATGAAAATAAATTTTCTTTATCAGTTTTGACAGTTATACAGACAATTGATTTCCATAAATTTACGAAAACTTCGTTAATGAATAAAAAATCTAGTAGGTACCTGACATAAGAAATATATCTATCGTATGAGGTAAGTTACTAGTGACTAGATGTATTTTTAAAAACTAAGTAGGTAGGTATCACCTTAGTTCTTCGTGGTCTTTTTCTTCGTCAAACTGTTCGTTAGATGACTCTCTTGATTTTCTTAATTTCGCTGCTGCAAATTGTTTAAAAAATACAAATAATTTAAGTCCTTGATAATAGATTTCCTATCAACCAACTACTTAAAGTGAAATAAGAGTAGTTCTATTTAATACTTGGACCAGGTAGGCTGAGCAGGTAGGTATCTTGGTAGACACTTTTCAATATAAAAGCATCAACAATTAAAAAATTTTTTTGTTTAATCGTTGAAAAACAACAATTGAAGGGTAACTTAAAACACAACTTTATTAATTTTAAAATATCCACTTTAATACTTTTCGAAATATTTTTATGGGTCTCCGAATCCTATGAGGCAGTCTTATTTCACCGCTCTTTCCATTTATGTCCGAGTTATGGTAATTGTCTGAATAATCATGATGTAAAAGTTCTATCTCACCTTTCGGTCTAGGTTTTTCGTAAGAGCGTCTTCGTTCGCTGTAGTAATCTCCATCAGTTTCATAATTACTTCCGTCTCTATTTTCTATTCGGTGACTATGTGCTCCTTCTTGTTCTCCGTCATCAGCTAGCCTATAATTTTGGCTGTGATGGCCATACCCTCCATCATCACTTGACTCATGATTATGTCCATGACTACCTGCTTCTTTCCCGTCATCTTCGCCATATGCATCTTGCTTCTCAAATTCGTAGTTATCTCCGGCCTTTTTATGATAGGAATCGAAATATTGGTATCCTTTTTTTCCACCACCTTCTTTTTTCCGTGAGAAGCCAATTTCTCCGTTACCTTCATTCTCGTATGATTTTTCGTAGTCTGATGGCTGTGAAATTTTTTGTATTTTGTAGAGAATATATTAAAACAAGGTACATCAATAAGTAGCCACATAGGCATAGGTACATAAAAATACAAGTTTTTATTATAAAACTAAACAACTTTATGATTCCTACTCATGTTTCATTTTGCAGAGCTAATTTGAAGTTGTTGTGTCAGTTGTTTTAAGTGCTAACTGTGCGATGATCTAGATAAGAATAATATCCATAACCATATGAAGTATACCACACACAATTATTCAGCCCTGCGTTAATATTGTATAATCTTGTATGGCAGCAACGATACGGTAGGTAGGAATATACTCCACAGATAAGAATACCAACTCAATCCGATCAGTAAGCAAATCAATGGGTCTCGTAAACAAAGTTACTGGTCTCGGGACCTCTTGCGTAGGAGCCAGCTTTAACACTGCTGCGCCACAATCAAAAGGAGCGGTATGCCTAGTGTCTTACTACTGTACAAACATGCAGTTACTTACTCCAACAGCTCTAGTAGCCCTGATGTAAGATCCAACAGCAAACGTGTCGTCAGCTACTTCCAAATCCTGAAGAGTGAAACTAGGCGCGGCAGCAGAAATGTGCGCAAGTCCCAATATCACCGACACAAATTTAATATTCATTTTTCTACGATTTACAACTCATGTGTAGGTAAATACCCCGATACTGGAAATAAAAAAATCGGTAACTGTTTGTTATATTTTATAAAAATTTGAGTTCATGTAGACTCTCTAAGATTGTGTATTTATATGCGTAGGAAGGTTTTAAATCAAATTAATATAGCAATAAAGTTAACTACACTGATCTTGATGGCAAGAATTTACCATACAATGGGTAGGCACTTGTATAATTATAATTATTGGTATTTCCATTACTGGACCTCTTTTCTATTAAATGAAAGAACACAGTTTAGGTACCTTCTTCTTGCTCTCTCTTCAATTCTGTAAGGTATTTTCTAATGAAATACTACTACTACTAGGACCTTAGTTTATTAACTGATATTTTAACCTACCTACTGACCAACTATGAACTCGTGTTACGAAATGTAGGTCTTCGCGTTCCACCTCAATCCCACGACGTCACCGTGTCGAAAGTTTTATTTCTACTTAGCACAACAACAAAAAAGTTTAATGAAAAAAAAAAGCTACCGTCGACGAGATGGCGGTCACCACAACGTTCGATTAATCTGAATAACTGTTTCGAGTTCATATTTATATAACGATTGATTGCAGTAGAATTTTCTTTCACAACGAAACGTCTAACGTTGGTTATTACTTTTGGTTTAGCAGATTTTTTGTCCACGTTAATTTGGAATCTGTTCCGCTGCTTTTAACGAACACTGTTGAGGTCATTAATGTTTTTTATTTTGTCTTTGAAGTTACAATAAGCACCTACTTACCTAATTTCTTCTGCTTGATTAATTCAAAACAAATACATTCGCATACATTTTTATGCTTGAATGGAAATTTGGCATTCTGTTAGAATTGAATTTCCTGTAATCTTTAACTTAATTCTGGTTTGGGTTTTATAAAACGGATATATTTTGAGAAATTATTCATTTTAATCTAAATGTGGCCTTCGATTATGAGGCATTAAATTGGTATACTGCAATCGTAGTGATAGATACAATAATTGCTATTGTGAGAGAGTTATGAAATGTAAGAAACATGTCTGTGTAGACAGTTGGAAACCTGAGAATCCGAGATTCGCCGGGTTGAAAATTACAAAGTTTTTATGGTTTTGGTTTTTATTCAATCTGATTTCACAATAGCGTGTTTTGTGAATGCTGAGTAAACAGCGAAATAGTTTTGATGTTGGTTATCAGTTGTAACTGGAGTATATTGTAATTGGTTGCTGTCCATTTTGGTATTTTCTTTTGGTATTTCCGCAACTTCGTATACAGATTCACACTCCTTGTTAAGTTTTATTTCTTCTAATAACTGTCCACTGAAAATATAATTTATTTGAAATTAAACACGTGAATAGAACTTACAAACTTAATGTAAGTTCTATTCACAACATTCACAGCTTGTTATTCAGTTAACTGCTGTTAGTCAGTTAGAAATGAAGCTAAGCTTAACTCTTTATGCTAAGCGTAATTTCCAACTTAAGTTGTTTCGGGTTTTAAATCGTCTACAAGGTACAGTGACTTGTTTTTGTAAATATAACCTGTGGTTTAATTAGAATTTTTAAGTTACCCATTAAGTTCAAAATAAAATGTGTTTGTTACTCACACAAAAGTATTGGTAACATCGAACCTCAGTAATCTGAAGCCCACATCGGTACCTCTTTGAATTGCATTTTTGGCCAACAATTGGATAATTTCGTTGCACTTCGAAGAGTCTGGAGGCACTATAAGTATCACCTGCAACAGTGATATATTTGCATTAGTTTTTTTATTATTTGATATCCACTAACAAATGCTGTAGGGTTTAATTGTAAGTATTTATAATTCTTGTAATAAAAATGTTTTTGTGTATAAATGTTAAAAATAGCTCAATGATTATTTGCTGTGGGCTAAGACGGACTATTTGGGACCTCTTCAAGTCCACATCAGCTAGGCACCATCTTATTCTTTTCCAAAAAAGATGCATAATGTTATTTGATTTTGACTGATCGAACCCTAAGCCTATTGCGTAGCATCCGCCTACTGCGATGTAAAGGCTTTTAAATCAACTAGTGCCAGTTAATTTTCTAATATAAATAATAAACCGGATACCTGAAGCACATTTTTCACACCATACTTATCGTACAATGCTGGCAGCCTCAGGCAGTGCGCCGTAAAATCAATGAAACGCCGAGAGCGGTCACAGCGGATGCAGCGTGCGTACTTCTCCAAGATGGACGCGTCCCAGGGGCATGTGCTGGAGGAGATGGCCACGCCACGAATGGAAGCCAACCCTCGACGGGACTCCACCTGCTCCGCGAGCATGGTATGCCCTACAATTTTCTCTGATTGATTTGTATAATGTCTTTAGTTTGTTAGTTGGAATAAACTTAAACTACACTACAAAAATATCGCCCCTCGCTGAAATTCAGCATCAAGCTCATCTAACTTTTATAATAAGAACTCTGGCTAATAGATCATGGTGTCAAATTAAAGCTTGTTTAATATCCCTTCAATTAACATGTTTTTTTTTTTTTAAATTAAACGTCATAATTTCCATGTCGAAGAAGTTGTAAGAAAATGTACCAAAACACTCGTTTCAAGGGTCGCGACTTGAGCTCAGTTCCAGAGCTATAAAATGCCTGGACAGGGTAAAATGTCAGTCATTCGCTATCCAGACTTTGAAGACTACACACCTCAGGAGCTCAAGCAAGAAATCAACCCTCAAACATGGAGACCACCGCGGCTGAATCTGCTCAAGTTGTTGCTTTACTGCAAGCAGGAGTTCGACAGTGTGATGTCGCTCGACAATTGAATTTGAGCCGCCATGCTGTCCGACGAGTGTTCCAGCGGTTCCAGGAGACTGGAGCCTTCGTTAGAAGACGTGGAGCTGGTCGGGGACGCTGCACATCTGAGCGGGATGACCGCTTCATTGTGACGTCGTCCCTGCGCAGTCGCTTCTCTAGCGCTGTCGAGGTGCAACAACGTCTTCGAGAAGCTCGCAGGACTTCAGTTAGCGTCTCTACGATTAGAAGGAGACTGCGGGAGAAAGAAATTAGGGCTCACAGGGCTGCTACTGGCCCTAAGTTGACTGCACATCGTAGAGACCGCTTACAATTTGCCCGAGATCACGTCGATTGGACGTTTGAGCAATGGAGGCAGGTTCTCTTCACCGACGAGACAAGAGTCTGCCTTTATTGCAACGACAGGCGTGCAAGGGTGTATAGGAGGTCGGGCGAACGATTCGCTCAGGCCTGCATTGAAGAAACAGTGGGTTACGGAGGTGGCTCGTGCATGTTCTGGGGAGGCATCTCTATAGATGGCAAGACCGACCTTGTCTGCGTTTCATCGACCAGAGGGACTCGCGGCCAGGGGTCTCTGACTGCTGGTCGCTACATTAATGAAATACTGGAGCAGCATGTGGTCCCATATGTGGGTTTTGTCGGCTCTGGCTTCAAATTAATGCATGACAACGCGCGATCCCACACAGCTTTAATTGTGCGAGAATATCTGGAGGAGGTTGGGATCCCTATTTTGTCGTGGCCAGCCAGAAGTCCTGACTTAAACCCCATAGAGCATCTTTGGGACGAGGTAAAAAGACAAGTTCGGTCACGAGATGTCGCCCCTACCACCCTGCAGGAACTTGAAGATGCCGTCATCGAGGAATGACAGACAGAACAGACAGAATTCCGCAGGAATCGGTTGTAAAGTTGGTGCGATCGATGAAAGACCGTTTAGAGGCGATAATAAGGGCAAGGGGGGGGGGAACACTAGGTTTTAAATTAGTTTTGTTTTATTTTGTAATTCTTTTTTTTTTTTTTTGTTTTGTATGATGAAATAAATGTTTTTTTTACTGTTTACAATGTCTTTTCAATATTTTTTGACAAATGAGGAAATCTTTATTTTTTTTCTTTATAACCATAAAAACCATTAAATTACCTTTCAAATGATACCTTTAAGTCAATACTTGACCCAAGATTAAAGTGAAATAAAGTTGGTTGAAAACATTTTTTGCAAAGGAGCGATATTTTTGACGCCGAGTGTATATGTATGTATCCCAGTTCACTCAGGGTCAGGGACTTGAATGATTTCTTTGTAATCATTGAAGATATAAGTATCCCTAAGTGTTTGTTGATTGTGCAAAGCCTAGGTATGTTTGTTCGGTTTAAATTCTATAAGGCAATATGAGTCAAATCATCATCACGCCGGACATACACCTCCCACCTCCCAAATAATTCTAATTCCTATTGCATCGGATTGCTTTACAAGACCTAGAACCTTGTGTCATTGACATTAAAAGAACAGGAGACGAACCCTGTGCCAGCGCTCTTGCCACGTAATCGTAGATGACGAGTTGCGAGATGCCAGGCGGGCCGCAGAGGCTGGGCCATATGTTGTGCAAGTTGTCCTTCACGAAGCGCAGCACGCGGGGCATGTCGGCAGGGCGCGAGCGGCGCACTCGCAACCTCACCTCACTATCCGTACCCGTTACCTTTTGTATTTAGACAGGTGAGACATATTAATTCATGGGCATCAGAGTATATAGAACAATAAAATAATGTTATAGGAGTGTCATCATCCGCACAAAACTCAAAACTAGAAAACTGAAATGAATGAAGGATTGTATTTTTTAATTTTATCATCCGTTTGGGAATTATTTTTAAAGTTTATTGCGTAAAGGCCCAAAACAAAAGCCTACAAAAAGTTGAAAAAACGCATGGAGATCGCTAACAACTTTGTAGGTTTATAGGTAGCAGAGTTATACTTTATAGGTAGAAGACCTCAGTTTGGAAAGTGTTCTTGTTAATTTCAACCCCTTATAACAAAAAATAAGAAATTTTTACAGAGGTTGCCAATTCAAATCAGAGGTCAGTTATTTATTAGCTATTTACTTACCCTTACCACAGCTTTGGAAGTAGATGTTGCTTCTATGTTACTGGTAGCAGCATAGTTCCGTGATAAACAATCAATTGTATTTTTGAGTAAACTTTTCTTTGTGAAAGGCCTTAACAGATTTACAAAACTTAATGGTGACATGACAAATTGCCGAGGTGGACGTTATTTTCAATATTTCTGATTTTCCCACATTTTGTTTGAATTTAAGTTGAATGTTACTGATTTTTGTAAATAAAATATTTTATTTTACTCATTTTTAGAGTAAAATAATTAAGAAAGACTCAAATATGAGGTATAGTACGAGATTAAAATCAATTGATAAACAGAACTGTCAAAAACGTTTAAAAAGTTTTTATGGAAAAAAGTTTTATATCAAAAATTACGATTGATTTATTATTTATCATAGGATTTTGAAAAATGAAGGAGATGATAAATATAAATATAAAACGAGGAGTTTAACAAACAGTCAAATATGATGAAGTCATTAGATAACAGCAAAACATCTTATTTCTTTTCGCCCATAAAATTCTCTTTTCCCTTCTTTCAATGATTCTGCTGACAATTTGTCGTAAACAAAAAAATGCATAAACACCATTACCAACAATGTAAATTTTTAAATAGTGTATAAAGCGAAATATGTATATGTGTATGTTTGAAATCATAATTAAAAAGTAAAATGAACTGTCTCAGACATTCGACCAAGCTCCTTCAGGGTTTAAAACGCCAAAATATAAACAATGATCTCTTTAAACGATTCAGGCATGTATCACCTTGCCAATCGTATTACGAAAGTCTCGAGAAAAAAGATGTAAGAGTTATTTTTAAAAGGTTCTTTACTTTATTAAAATAAACACGAACGTAAAATTACATAAAAGCAGTGTGAAACTACACAAGAAAGCTCTTAAAGTTGATGCTGGAATACGCTTCTGACCCAAGTTCTTTTTTTTCCAGTGTTTTGATTCCAAAAATTTAGTGATCTTGCGTGGGGACCTATCCCACGCCAGCATGATTAAATCGTTCCTGTATAAGCATTACTGGCCTCGAGAGCCGAGTGTTACCTCGGTATGGATGGACATGAAGTCTCCTTACCTTGCCCACAAGACTGAGTGTTTTGCTAAGTCTGGTCAGTTTCCAACATGTGCTAAACGTCAATGATAAGTTTTTCTGGTAAATTAAGCTGGCTGGCCATGAAAGTGATGAAATAACGGGCCGTCACCTACAGGCAACCTTTTCTTAACGTGAAACTAACTGGAAGTCCGAAACCGGTTTCTTAATTACTCTTATTTCTTCTGATTAAGTAAGTTCGTTGCGGGTCCCAAGACAGCCGGTAGGGTGACGGGGCACAGCCTGTGCGTCATTGCACAGCTGCATTATTCGATCAAAGGACGCCACTGTTGATCCTGATAAACAGGAGTTGCAGAGTGGTGGATGGGCCCCTAAAAAAAAGGCAACCTTTTCTTAATGGGCTTATTCGTACAACGTTTACTTCGCATTATATATATTGTTCGCAATAGGCTACCTCACTTAATATTACTTCTTCTTGATAGTATTTTTAGTTTAATCTAAGGCAATGCAGTCAAGTAATTTTTTTAATCATAGGCGATCGACTCATAGCACTCGAGAGAATAGGGGATACTGATGAAGGGAAGATGGTGGGTTTCGCGGTCTCCAATAAAATTTACCCCTGGGTTATAGACGAACTGGAAGACTGGGCACATTACTCAGAGTGCCGGGCAGAGAAGAACAGGATGTTCCTTTGCGCTCATTTCCTGAAAAATCCCAATCTTTTCAAGAAATACAAAGTTGAATTTATTTATGAGGTACCCATACTGTCACCATACGCGTTGATCCATTGAGCTTCGAGTGTTTTATTTCTATCCCTAGTACCTATACTCCATTCATTGAGTCTTAATAAAAAGTAGATAAATAAATCTAGTGTAATTACTTAGATCACTATTTAAATTTAAATTAGTGTAGAAAATTCAAGAAAAAATAATTTAGACTTAATGATTTAGTTGGACTTCATTATTTATTCATTTGGATGTACTTGCAATTATTTCATTTTTTTGTAATTTGTTCTCAAAAAAAAGGAAGAATCGATCAAATTCGAAAACTGCAGAAACGTGTAAGTTAGGTTAACGTAAGTCGAGGTTTTATAGGAAACTAACTTTTACCATATTTACCGAAATTTAAATCAAAAAAGCATGATCATAATATTGACCAAAAGGGTCATTCATTAGTGATTTATTTCAGGCAACCCATAAAACGTGACCTTTATATTCCCTCGAGCTCGGAGGCGACAGCTACGCTAGAGGTTCCGGGTTCGAATCCTGGTGGTGGCGGAATTTTGTGTATTAGTAAGACGCATTGTATCGCTTACCGGTCTTGGATGTAGTATTCTTATCTATGTAGTTTATACCATTTAGTGCCGGCGATTCAAGATTAAATCTTAGTGCAGGGCTGTGTCAATGTGTCGTGATGTGTGTGGTTTTATATTGTTTTGTTTTACACGTTTTGTTTGCTCAAGGTTGAAGTTATAGCAACTTTACCAGAGGTTGAAGGGCTAGGAGTGGGGTCTGCCCTACTGAAGTTTGCATTAGACCATGCCCTGGATGCCCGATACCCTTTAGTACAAGTCATTGCCGTTAATCACTACACGTAAGTGTGCTATTTTTTTTAAATTAATATGTCAACATAAAATATGTGTTTATAAAGTTATTCAACAAATATACTTGGTGGAACAGACACTATGGTGTTGGACCTTCTTACAATCTGAAATCCTGTAGTAATTCTATCTAATATTAAAATATGTTAAGTAGATGTTTCTATAAGATGCAGGATCTTTAATTAAAATTTAAAGACGCAAAGTGTTTCTTTGATAATATAAAAAGATATGATTCAGATCAAATATCATGACATCACTACATAGTATAAAACAAAGTCGCTTCCTTTGTTCCTATGTATGCTTAGGTCTTTAAAACTACGCAACGTATTTTGATTCGATTTTTTAAATAGATAGATTGATTAAAGAGGAAGGTTTATATGTATGTAACATATGCATAATATCCGTGTGAAGCCGGGGCGGGTCGCTAGTTTCGTATATTAAGAATTCCTGATTTAATTAATAGTTTTATGGACTTTAAAATTGTAACCCATCAATAAATAAAATAAATATAAAACCCTTGGTTAAGCCACACATTTTATATATGAGTCTGGAAAAACAACTTAACAAGTGACATGTCAAATGTAGATCATGATTGTTTGCTTAATAACTTCAGCTAAAGTGCTTAATAAATTCTCTGCCTGCAATACTCTTTGATATGTGTATTAGAGAGCAAATTTTTTCTGACTTTTAATTTGATTTATTTTCTATTTAGTTCAAGAATATGTGAGAAGGTTGGATTGAAGAAGGAGTGGGAGATGAGGTACAAGGACCTGGTGGATCCCAATGGTCAGCAGGTGTTCTTCCCGAGGGCTCCCCATCACAGCATATGCATCTACACCAGATATATGGATCCTAAGGTCATACAGCAGTTTCCATGTGAGCCCCCTATGTTTTAAACTGTAAAATTCTGTAAAGTTACAAGTGATTCAAAGATTATGATAACAAATAAAGAAAACGCCTTTGTAAGAAAATAAAAACCTTTTTATTAATAATTTGAGTTTCAATAACAGGCCACTGTTAGTAGATAGACTGGTAGGGATAGATTCAGAAATTGGAAGACATGAAGATGAAATAAATAAAAAACTGAAATAAATTTTGAAGTATAAAAACCAAATTAAAACAGTTACAAAGAAAAGTCACTAACAGGGTACACCTAATCAACTCTTATATCACATTTTAAAACATTATTGAACATTAACTAAACAGTCGTTCGATTAATAAAAATACATTAAATAACGAATTAGAGTAAATTATTTATATAAATAGCTACTATAAGATTAATTAATATAAGATAATCTATACAAATAAGTTAATTATTGGGAATAAGTATAGTATTTAGGCACGTGATGAATACCCGCGTAATCTTTGTATCAGCGATCGTTTTGTTGTGTTGTTTTCTGGAACAAAAAAAAATATAGTAATATGTATAGCAACATAACAATTTTCAAATCATAGCAGGCGAATACTCAGATGTATTTTTTTCGGAAAACAAGCAGTCGGTTCACCTGGTAGAACGATTCTTAGGTACTGCCGTAGAAGGCCAAAATCATCGTTAATTCGTTGCCTATTTAGATGTAAAATATGTGCTGGTAATTTTTAAGATAAAAGAAAAATGTGGTTACGTTACCAAAAATCTAAGACCATCACATGACATCGACAAACATGTATTTGGTCCGATCCATAATGTTTTATTTACTAGAAAATATCTGTAAAATCTTTCAATTTCATATCATATTGTTTAGATACTAGTTTTAGTATACTCGAGCACCAAAGATAGCAGTTATCTGTTGGTAAAACACTATAAACAAAACGACTGTTGTGAATAGAATTATGTTTACACACATACACACAAGCACTCACACCCGCATCGCCTATTGAGGTGGGCAGTATTAATTATCAGCATATAACTAATAGTCACACTTGATTTTGAGGTTCTATGATATTACGAACTTAAGTATGGTGACAAGTTACCAGTCCATACTTAATGACTACTATGTGAACACAATCTCATTATGCAGAGAGCACAATCACTTTGTAAGACGTATCTGGAAATTCAGCGAATAAGGATGGAGAGAGAGAGAGAGAGAGAGAGAGAAAGATTAACTTACTCCTAGTTCTTTTTGTAGCCCCAATGTTTGCCGCCTTCCTTGCCTCCTTTCTTCCCGTGCTGTTCGTGATGCTCATGATGCTCATCATGACCGCTCTTGCCGCTATGACCACGGTGATCAGAATCCACGTGCCCATGTTTGCTGCAAAAGTAAAGGATCTTAGTAGGTAATGCTCGCAAAAATGTTCGCTCGCAAATATTAATATTTTTATTCGGTATAGGGTGCATAACGAAATCCAATTAAAGTTACTTTAGTAAGGTAAGGGAAGATTCCTCTAACCTGTGACCTTTCTTTCCTTTCTCCATGAAGTCATGGCCAGCGTTCAGGTGATGGGCCTTCTTCTTTCCACTCTCATTAGAAGCGTGTTTGGCGTTGAACTTGCCGAAGCGATGGTGTTCGCCAGATTTGTGGTAATCATCATAGAACTTGTGTTCCTTGTGGAATTCATCTTTGTGGTACTTGTTGTGGTATCCTGAAGTAAAAGTATTGATAGATTAAGAGATCGTCATCATCTCCTTAGCTGGTTTATATGTAGCTGGACAGATAGATTAGTTTAGCCCGTAAAGAATTTCTTTCATCAGAATAAAAATAATTAATAAAACTATCTTAGGCTTTATAGAAGCTACAAAAACAATACGAAAAATAGGTTATAAAGAAACAGCGTAACATTATTCAAGAAATTTCCAACTGGAATAAATATAAGTTTTGTAAATGCACACATCTACAAAAAGAATTTTAATCAAATATTGAATAACCGTGTAAATAAAAACCCTTTTATCGGTCATCGAATATTTGAATAAGTTTGCAATAAAACGTACCAAAGGTAAACAAATCGTAATTGACTGACTAATACTGAGGTCAAGTTATTATTAACGGGCAATTGGATACAAATAAGCGATAAATAACTTTACGTAACTAAAATACAGCAATACCTTCAATCGGACTTTCACTGACCGCAAATTATGGAATAATCTAGAACAATATCATAACTTAAATCTATTTTTTACCCCCAACCTTCAGGCACGTCTCTTACTAAAACAAATATAAATCTGGATTGAAGGTAAACTGATAAAAAAAAGTTAATAGAATCAAAAATTCAGTATAGTAATTATCTATACAGACTGCCTCAATTGTTCATAAACAAAATGAGACATTTTAGTGCATTCCATTTTAGTAAACCTACAAAAAAGTTAAGTTCATAAAACATCGTTGAATCTCTTAAATTCTTAAACACAATCCTTATACAGTCATTTAGGTTGTATTGAAACTAAATTTAATGTAAAACGCATTTTTAAAACGGATCAAAAAATTTAATTTACCTTTAGTCTTATGTCCTTTCTTGTGACCTTTCTTCTCATCGAACTTCGATCCTCTGTGTCCATGAGCTTCTTCTTCATGGTTGCCTTTGTGGCCAGCGTGATCGTGATGCTTCTTTCGTTTCCCAGCAGCTTCTTCATACTCCTTACGATGGAGGTCATCAGTCTTGTACCCTTTGACGCCCTTATCTACGTGCTCGTTATGATGGAAACCTTTATTGGACTAAAATGGGAAGATCTTTTATGTATTTACTTATTGGATCGGGAGTGTCTGTGTATGTATGTGTTTGTGTGATATTGATAAGTATTGAGATTTTCAGTTATTCTGTAAAATATTAAGTGATGAAGCATAATCATATATGCAAGTAAACGCAAAAACGTTGTTTTTTTATTATGGTTATTAAAAAAAGCCATAAAGCGACTACTGTCTTTTACATATTTATTGTGATTTGAATCAATAGATAAATCATGTTTAGGTCACATATCTACTTAATAACGCGGGTATACAAATTTATAATGTACCTACGATAAAGGATACACCCTTTTTTTTAAATTTTGTTCCAGGTGTTGTTCTATTGTTTTTTAGAATATGTATTATGTGACAGTGCTAAAGTGAGCCTATTACTAAGCTTTCGTGATCTGTCCGATCGTTTTTTTTTCTGTTACTTTGTTTATGGTCGTAAAAACAAAAACTTTCAATAGGGACTTCGGCGTAGCGGTGTAGCTCGACTTTTACAATAGCTGAATCATTTATTAAAATCCTGTTAAATCTTTAACTGTAGTATGGAGCCCTTCGTATGTAAGTCCGACTTACACCTGACCGTTTTTAATTAGGTTAGAGTACATTACGATTTATAAAAACGTTAAGTTTGTGACAAAAATAGAGCCATATGTGTGGCAAGTATTTCCGAAACTTAAAAGTTTACGTTTTGTTACAAATGCTTATTCCTAATTTTAGTTAAACAATGATAATAAGCGACATCACAAAAGCTTTACCTTGCCTCCATGAGTAGAGTGATGGTGAGCATGCTTGCCGTGACCACCTCCTTGTGAATGGCCATGGCTGTGATGCTTATGATGAGCCGCAGCTGCCACTGACTGATCATCTTCAGCAAGCTGAACTGGTGCAACTACTGGTACAAATCCAGCAGGGGGAGCAACTTGCACTGTACTTGGAGCAACATTGACAGAAGCCACATTCAAAGCAGGGGCAGCATGGACTTTCACAGGGGACACATTAGACTGTACATGAGGATTGACAAATTGAGTAGGACTATACGCGTTTGGTAGACTCACTTCAGGGCTTAAGTATCGAGCTGATGAGGGCGCTCCTGGAGCAGCGTACAGTCGGTGATAATGCTCTGCACTTGCCGCAAGCATTTCTTCGTATGGCACCGAAGAAGGCATGTTCTCGTCTATGAACTCATGGACTTCGTATTGGTGGACTTGGCGAGGGACCCGTCTGTAATGTTTATACACCGGTTTCTCAGGCTCATCGTATCGCCTCTTCACTCGAACGTGTTCGGAATAGTCAACTGGTATTTCGTAAGCCTCTCGTCTGTTCCTGTGCCTATTGATCTCTTCCCTATCGTCGATTTCACTTACGTAGGATCCTTGTCCGTAATCCTGGAGCACCTCTCGACGGCTCCTATCGTTGGGTTCGAACTCATCTTCGTAAGACTCATCCACATCCTCTTCTTCCACCCAGGGTTCATAATCAGATTCACATGACACAATCGTCACAACAACAATCACGAGTAAAAAAACCAGTCGTCGCATCTCGCAATGCACTTCGATCACCTTTTTTAACTGCAGTTGCAAAGATCTTCCCTTCCGCTCGGTTGAAGAACGATTGCTACTTTGAGAGTCCGGGCGACAAGATGGTTTGAAGTGTGGGTATTTTTTTATCTGGCTTCGTTTATATTTATGCGGTGTGCAAATATTTGCAGCGGGTGCTCGTTCTCGTATCTCGCCGGTCACTGCGCCGACGCCGAACGATTCCCACCTAGAAAGCGTTCCTAAAACACTTAGGCAAATTGTTTTCCCGCTCGATTATTGAGATTTCCATGGGTTTTCGTCAAGAGAAAACGACGGCCGTGAAATATTGAATTGTAATACTTTTACTATTTATATGCGGCCATGACAAGTTGCACAATGACTCGTAACAATTATTTGTAGAACAAATCCGTGACTATCGATTTTAGAAGTTAGTGAGTAAAAAATCATTGATGACACTGAAAGCGAAATCAATCGTTATAACTATCAAAAAATTCCCGGTATTGTAATTACCTACTCATATTTTTGTATGTATTAAATCTTTTCAACGTTAACATGGACAAATTTATGTTTTTGCACAATTTTTATTTACTCTTAAATTAGTCATTGTAATAATAATAACATTACACCTTTGTGTAGGTAAATATTTTGATACTATCTCTGTTATTTTTATTTACTTTTCATTTACGAAATGTTTGGATAAAAATCTAGGCATTGTTCTTTTGCCTACGTAGTCATCGGTGCTAATAAATGCATTATTGTAATTAAAATTAAAGAAACTGAGTGTCTCGGTGTATTCATTAAAGAAACCCTTTAAAACATTAGCAAAATCGGTTTAATACCTTGTTTTAAAAACGTTTTTGATCATTAATTAAATATTTGATTACTAAAAAACTCTTAATTTGTTTTGACTGTGTTTCAAAATCAATTGCTTAGTTCATTATTAACTGACAAGATTGCAAGAATTAATTCCATCATTAGATAGTCAGTCGTGTTTTAGAGTTGACACAATTTCATTTACCAATACAACTATGTTGTAAGTTATTTAAAAAGGTGTTAAAATAACATTTGTAAATTGTTTCGGGTACAAAGGAATTTTCGTTTGCAAAGCCTTTGGTTTCGTGAGTGTAAAAGTTTAATACAATCTAATATTGTTACCAAAAAGTTACAACAATGTATAGTTTTGTCAATAACAATTTATTGAATGTTACTATGGAGTAATAAAATTTATTTTTCGCCACAGCTATAATGATGTGAAAGGTACTCAAATAGGCTTGTATTGAAAAATAGGGAATAAAAGAAATAATATTGTCTCAAAACTGATTTAATTTACATAACAAATAAATACATTTAAAGCCGCACTTATTTTTTCGAATAAGTTTCTCAAACACATCATAATCATATTCAATTACTTAAACTATGTATGTATGATAAATTTACAGGTTTTAAAAAGACAAGTAGGTTTGTATAAAAGAGTATTTGAAAAAAAAAGAAACATCTTGTCTTTTTTACTCAGCGAAACATTTATTAATATTTTTTTTATTCAACCGTTTTTTGTCAGGAAAAAATATTCCTACTTTAAAAAAATGCTTAGACTCATTTTAGATTGTTTTTTTTTTTTTTAATTGGAAACAAAGAAACTGATTAGGTGCGGTCTTATACAGTTCAGTTGTTGTTCAATGCGTTTAAAATAACAATAGCAGAACGGTTAATTTAATCAAAAGACAAAGATAACAGGGTAATAAAATAAAGGCAAATCGCTTTACTTCTTTTTAAATTTTGATTAATAGTCAATGAGTGTTGAAGACTTCATTGAGTAATTTTTAACAACTGTATTTAAGAGGAAAGATTAGGTATCTTCTTAAAAACAATTTACTCAAAATTTTTGAAAAAAAGGAACAAAAAGAAGGGAAAAAGAAAGGAAGAAGTGGTAGCTCAGTTTGTTGCGTGCCTTGGTTAACTGACTGACACGACCTGACAGGTTGCCGTACAAGTCTCGGGTTGCCATACGTTGTAGCTGCCAGTACCTTGTTGTGCTCGGATAAAGGCGACAGATTCGCAGCCTGTCATACTGGGACTCAAAATTGAAATGCGATGTTTAACACCTGCGGTGTTTATCCCGAGGGATACGGCGTGAGTTAATTCTATGTAATTTAAAAAAAGTATCTAATATATAATGGCTACACATTCTGTATAAATCAAATTAACACATCCTGAAGATAAAGTACCATTTAATTACCTACTTTCTTTCAGATCACTTATTTTTTCGACAGTATATTTACATTTAACAACACTGTATGTATATAGTACAATAATTTTACAAAAACCGAAAACCATAAGACATGAATAGCTTCAGCAACCGATTTGTTTTTGTATTAATTTAATAAGTCTTTATCAAATGGTCAGAGGCGAACGGTGTGAAGTTTTTCTCTTCTTTGATTTTTTTCTTTTTGTGGAGCGGGCAACTTTTCTGTTTCACTCCTATTTCAGATTTGTTTTGAATTGGTTTGTATTGGTGACTTAGGGATACACTTCTTTTAGTGTTGATTTGTGCTTGTTTCTGGCAATCCTTACTCACTATGTTCGCCTGGCTATTGATTTCCCTGGGATTGTTAGAAATACTGTATACTATTTCATTGTGTTGTATTTTACTGGAATACGCCTCGGGGGACACCTCCAACTGACTGTGATGAAGACATGTTGATGTTATCTGAAATTTAAAATGAATTTCTTTTTTCATATTTCTATTTGTAACAACTGTTTTTATTAAAAATAATAATATGACTATGAGTTAAGTTAGCACAATTTTAACACGATGAAATACGGTTTGTAAGGCAGTCTTGTGCTGGAGATACCTTTAAAAAGTAATCCATGGTGAGACTCCTTACCCTACCCTAACTAGAACCTTTAGCCTAAAGCGCCAATAAACTGTAATCCATTCATACATTCAAGAGATACATAGTTTTGTTAAAGAGGCTATTAAATTGCTTGAAATTGACCTAATTTCGTAAGCTGACAAAATGATAGCAAATCTAGTCAATGTAAGGGTTTGCTTTGGCAATAGCCTTACCCAAATACCCTATGAAGTTCCCCATCCTAAAAAAACAATACCAGAATTGACTGTAGTCGCTATAGTCAAATGAGTTCGGATAGTTATTCTGTAGGTATATTTAAGGTATGTGCAGTTGCTAGAGGCAATAGAAGGTAAAAATGATATATACGCTTATAATAATCTCAAAACATAAAGAAAAAAAGCTTTATTTCTACAAATATTATAAAAGTGATAGTTTGAATATTCGGATGTTTGTTACTCAACTACGCACAACCAGCTGAACGGATTTTTATGAATTTTAGCACTCTAATTTATCACCTTGAATAACATACTTTTAATCCCGAAAAATCTGTTAGGTTTCGGATGGATGGAAAAAATATGCTCACCAAGTTATGGGTAAAAACCAAAGGTACTAAAAGAAATAGGAATCCCATACATGCGTGAGATGTGTCCGTGTGTAGGCAGCGGCGCGGCCCTCCAGCTCGGAGCGCAGCCGCCACGCGCGGGCCGCCAGCGCGCGCCGCACCGCGCCCGCGCCGCCCCACGAGCTCTGCCATCTGTACCCACGTAACAACAATATGTAACACGTCTACCATACGCTACGTTGATAAGCAGTGACTATGTTGAATGACAGCGCATGTAGTGCCACACTCGATAAATACTTGTAAGCTGTTAAAACTCCAAGCAAATAAAGCGAACAATCAATTTATTTCATTATTTTAACGTCAACTTATCTTGCTTTAACTTTGAAAGAAATCTTTTAAAAATTTTTGGGTGTAGACAGAAAGTGTTAACGCGTTCCAGCAAGTATAATTATCTGCCAAATACGTTTTTAATATAACAACAGAATTTTGAAGAACACATAAAAGTCAAATTCAAGAATGTTTTTATTCAAATAGACTTAAAATAAGAACTTTCAAATCAATTTTTTCAGAAAAAGCGTCTCAAATAAGTTACAGCAAGCATACTCAATATCCATTCTCGCTTTATTACCTTGTGACGTACTGCAGTATCCTGAACCTCTGCCCCATATCCCTGAGTAGAAGGCAGGTGGCTCTCAAGGCGGCCACGGAGACTCGGCGGGGGCTTCGCTCGTGCAGGGATAGCCGCATGGCCGACGTGTAATAGCTTAAAGACTGGGGCAATAGGCCTGAAAAGAAAAATACGACTTAGAGGAAAGCGTTTAATAGCATTCTTGTAATGATGGTGCTCTTGTCTCTTCTAAGACACCACTTTTCATTAGGGCCATCTGCTTTGTCCATGAGGTTGAATAAAGATTTAGGCTGTCTAGGGGAAATACAGCATGAAGAAGATCGCAATCAACAAGAGAGAGAAGAAGAGTTATTTATAATAATAAATGCACTAAAAGCTGTTGCATGTCATCATGATTTCAGTTTACCACCCACCGCCCTACCCGTTCAGTAATTTTTCAGTTTAGTTTAATATAGAGAAATAGTTTATATCATAACTAATTGAAAAACTCATTTTCTAATCTTTTAACATTTTAATGGTTGTTTACAGTTTCACGACACACTTTTTACTACATAATATTTTACCAAATTATAATACTGGTACGCCAAAAAAAACTTTTGATATCTTTCTAGATCATTCCTCACATTTTCAAATTTTGCGACACCGCGGTATACTTGTTTGTTTGATGTGTATTTGTACCTTACCTGTTTTTGTAACGTTTTGTTGGTGTGAGAATTTATATAATGCTGTGTGTACATGTTTTTTGGGTCCCATTCTAGTTTTATACATTTACATAATCACTGTATATTATAAAGTTTTTGAATGACACCTGTTTTGTATGCCTAAATAAATAAATGAATAAATTACTTACCTCTCTCTTTGTACCAGTGTCCGTACAGTACGTAATGCTCCCAGTTGTTAGGTTCCAACTCCAGCAATTTGTCCAGGATCCACCTTTTATCTTCTTCTTTCTTGAGGAGGAGCAGCTCGAGGTAAGCGTGCACAAACCTCGGCTCCAACGAAATACAGCGCTCTAGCATACGTAAAGATTCTGCCATGCGGTTTTTCTTACTGAAATATAAAAAAAAAAACCGTTTTGGTACTTGATAAAAATATTAATTAAATATTTAAACTTTTGATGAGTTACGAAAATCATTTATTTTTAAAATAATTAAAATTACTAAAAATAAAATTATTCTCAAACTAAAATCGGAGTTGCCCAGATCGAGTGAGAAGTTACAAGTCTCAGTTCCATTAAAGCCTTCTAAGCCACGCTAAGGACTATACAAATGATATTTACAATAACTTCAAGTAAATAAAACATAACTCACAATACAATATGAAACATACACACAATACAATAAAATACATGACAGCTATAGTATATTCAATAATGCATATACTTACAAAAGAGTATATAGTATTACCGATATAATTTGGCGAGGTTGTAGTGGGCGTTCAGATGCAGGTTGTTGTACCTCAGGGCCTGCAGGAAGTGATGCTCAGCTCGTGACCACACCAGCGTGCCCAGATTGTTGTGAGCACTCGCATAACTTGGCCACAATCTGTATATAAGATTTTGTTTTTAACATTTTATGTAGAATTGTCCCAGAACTCATATTTTAGAGAGAATTTGTTAGTATCTGGTAGGATTTTAAACAATTTGTCTTAGTCCCAAATTAAGTTCTTATCTTGCACCTTGACTTGAGTTATATGATCTTAGACCCTAGCTTAAATTCATGTCCCGAACATCTGCCCGAACTGATTACTGAACCTGGCCTTTTGCATCCTAAGCGAGTAATTAATAATTAAGACAAATATTTATCTCCGGAGTATTAAGACAATCATTAAATAGAACTATTGGCGTAGTAGTACAACAGGTATCATAAGGCTTATTGTATCTACGACTCAATTGCTTAAACTGACATGGAAATAGGAAATGACCCCTTTATTATTGCTGTTACCCATACTATGCTTGAAATCATGAGAGCCATACATCTTCACCATTAAAATGTCCTAAATCATCGTTTTGACCTAGAATGAAATATACCAAACTAATGTGACATTGGGTTAGAGAAAAATATAGATAGAATTAACCTCACTTACCGCAAAGCTTCTTTGTAATGTTTGATCGCGTTTTCGGGTTGATCCACATCCTTGAGATAGTTGGCGTAGTTGTAATGTAGCTTCGCATTGTGAGGAAGAACTTTTAAATCAGCCCTGAAATTTAAATGAAGGTTTTTCAGAGAAAGAGCTAAGTTCGTTCTATTCTGAGCTAAACATTACGAATAGTACTTTATTATTATTCGTCGACGAAACATATAAATCTTTAGGTGGTTAAAAATCTTTTTTTTTTCTCGTTGTAAGGCACTGCATGTCATATCTACATCCATCTACAATTCTACATGGTCTTCGCTGCGCCGAGACTACCAATCATTCATCTATGCTCATATGATTCAGTTCGTTGGTGTGTAATATAATAAATCTCGCCGTTCACTCTTCTTGTGTTTCTCTGTATGAAATCTCTCCCGGAGGATGTACATAGATATAATCTTACCAGTAAATAGGTATTTTATAAGCATGCATCTTCTACCTTTAGCTACATCATCACTTTAGTAAGAGTGTGGCTAAAACCCAAAAGTTGAGTTACATGGTGAGAACGAGAGCTGCCAGTTACAATTTATTTTATTCTATTTTTTATCTGTTCTTGTATATTACCAGAATTTAATTTGTAAAATGCTATTGTTTTAGCCAGTGAATGTCTGTAGTGCTGTACAAGTGTGGAGATCGTGAAACACGACGTTTTGGCTAATGTTTTCGTCATCTCTCAAGTAACTCAATAAAGCCTACGGTAGCAGTAGTAGCATGTTACTGTAGGTAGATTCATCATTCCGTCTATCATTGACATCCTTTCATTATTCATCTCATCAACATTTTATCTTACATATCTTCCCTCATCAAAACTTGATAATTAATATTACTCGAAACTGGCTTTGGCACTGGTAAAATACCCAAAGTTATTGCCATCAAAACAAACAAAAAAAACTCAAAGTTACCTGAGTAAGGTATCCCGTGAGCTCCAGTCACTGGTCCGCAGATGTGTGCGTGCGACGTGCGAGGCCACACACATACACGCGCAAGCGGCCAACGCGCGCCTCCACCCCACACTCCTGCATCTACCCCAAAGGATCTGCACTCCAAGCGAAATGAGCACCACGAACCCAACGCTGAAAATTAAAGAGATTTCCATATGTACTAATATTAAAGGGGAAACCAATACTAAAATAGAATATGTAATAATTTTAGGTAAATGTTGGCAAATTCTAGAGTAGATGATGTAGGTAAATGAAGGCCACACGGACTGGAAGGCGTAGTGTTGGACGGCCCTCTACGAGGATGTTGGACAATTTTGTATGGTCTTTGTTATTTGCAAGCAGTTTAGGATTGTTCCAGCTGGAAATATCTGAGGAAGGGCTTTGTTCAGGTATGAACGCTTTCGGCCTGATGATAATAATGTTGAAATGATTTATCTTTACTCTGACAATTTATAAATGTACATGGGTCATCACCTAGGCATATACAGCACACGTTCAGCCAAAACGAAACCAACAGTGACGAACATGTTGGATGCGGGCAAGAAGGGTAGTGCAAGCAGTAACAACCCTACCACCATGGCTGTGTACCGTTGTAACTGAAATTAAAAAATAATCATGTGACATTGAGGTCTTATAAATATCGTATTGGATCATTAGATATTAACTCTAGTCCCACTTTACTTAGCTATGAATTGGTATTCAAATTCCATGATAAAGTAGGTAATATAAAAATTGTAAAACTTCTTTTTGAGTTTCGAGAAGATCAACTTGAAACTTGAGGAACCTTCGAGAAAAAGTACATACATATCCACAATACAGTTTCTCAGTTCTATTTCTTCAAAAATACAAGATCCTTACCTCCAGGTCACTCCAGCATCGGTATAATAAAGCCACCATAGCGATCAGCGCGGCGCATGTCAGCAAGTTCCTCGCATCAGCGGCGTTGGTGATAAGCGGGACTGATCCCATCTGCCAGTCGTGGCTCAACGACCACGGGCAGATCATCAGCCACCAATTCAGGGCCGCGAGATACCAGAACGTCATCAACCTTGTATTATTAAAACAAGTTAGAAGGTTTAAGCCAACCACGATAAAATTGCAACCAACAAATATTGAAATTTAAATATTTTTGTTATTCAGTAATACAAAACTTACAAAGCAAAACGGATTTAATAAGCGTATTGAATAATTTATGTATGTAGGTACTATAATTAAAGATATATAGTAGGTACTATAGTAAAGTTAGAATAGAATGAATCTATTTTCGTTCGTCCAAAAAAAAGTTTGACTTAAGTGACTCCAATATATATCGGGGTAAAAATAAGATTTAGATCAAATTGTCTAAAAGAAAAAAAACATCAAATCTGTTGAGTTTGAAAATTATGCATAGACGTAGGACCTGTAATTAGGCCTTTCTCCAGGATTCAGACAGTCATTAAGGGCGTACACTAAGCTATGGTTGATAAAGTACCTTATAAGAAAAGATGGATGGAAAGCAGCCGGGTTGTCTTGCGGTGAGAACGTTGGCAGTGATCCTTGTAGCAATGCTAACCTGACCCCAGCAAGTACAAACAAAGCAAGCAGAGACTTGACCACTCGGCCACACAGACCGTCGCTTTTCCACCGCCACTTGACGGCTTGTGATAGCCTGTAATTTGTTAATAGGAAACGGTTTTAGTAATGTTAACAGAAAAAAAATAGCTACACACATCGATCACAGATGTATGTGTCTTTTAGTGGGTTTAAAAACGCGTATTTAGTTTTCACAAATGCGAGATCTGTTGAGATCTCATTTCCTCCTTAACATTTTTGGCTCAAAACGATCAACCGACCGTGTCGTTCTTGTTATTAAAATCTCACAGTCGATACAATTGTCATGTTTTGATTAGAGTTAATTGCATGTCACTGAAGCGCACTAGAATCTTTCAGTGTTTCTTTTTTTTGTTGCAAGAAAATCGTCCGCTTACGCCCATTGGTTAGTGCATGTAACTCGTCTAACCCAATACCAATAGTCTTATGACCTAATGTAAACTTTTCCTTAAAAATTACTAAGTTATCGTGTTTCCCTTCTCTGGACACATGCATGGACCAATGAGCTAAAATAACACATGGAATAGGTATACTAATGGTTACCTTGTAGGGTTCCAGCTTTTATAGAGGTCGAGTGTAACATTGAATATAAGCGCCATCAGCCCAGTCTCCTTTGCTAGCATACTCAGCGCCGCCAGAAAAGCGCTGCGCCATACACACTGCCTTCCAGGAGACCTGAAATCAACAGCAGACAATATAATAAAAGCAAATACAGGTGGTAAATCTACGTGTGAGATCGTCTGAGTTGGTACCACCCTCCTTTCTATTTCTGCCGTGAAGCAGTTTGCTGTGTTTCGGTTCAAAGGATTGTAATTGCCAGTGTAATTAAGAAATGCTTTTGGTTTTTATGACATCAGGGGCATCGTCTTGTTAATAGTATCACTTTTCATCAGGTCAACTGTTTGTTTGTTTGCCCATGAAGTTGTATCAAACCTAACTACTTAAAATCCATTAACATTTGCGAAAAATAGACGAATCTAAAACCATGTCATTCATCAAAATCGGTTCAATCATTTAGTAGTTACGAGGGGAAATTGGGACGTACGTACAAGCATTCAGGTCAAATACAGTTCTCCGTTTTAGCTTTGGATTCAGTCTGGTAATTATTACGAAATGAAAAGATGTGTTTAAGGATAAACTAATCATTTAGTGTATCTTCCTGAAAGTAAATGTTGATAGGAAGGGAGGCACGTATTTACCAAGTTGGGGCCTACACAAGCATTGTTCGACGCCATTTGCCCCGAGCACATGAGTCGAGTTAGCAACTTCAACTTAGTTACGTTACAACTTCGTTACTTGTACTTCGACTAGTTTCAGGGTCTGCGTCTCAGTATAGAGATAGAATTTTGTTTTTTAGCTCTTGATATTTTCTGCTACGTAAAAGGGTTACGAAACCTATTTTTTTGCAACTAGACGCTTTTTTACATTGAATTTGAGGGATCAAAAGTAAAGCGCAATTGCAAAATAAATTTAGCAAATTTTGATAGCTTATAAAAATGAAATAATTGAATGATAAATGTCAGCTCCAAAATAAGGCAAAACCTTGAGTCAAGTTAAAGAGATAATCAAGTCAGATTATATATCTTAGCCTGATAGAGGTTAAACACCAAGTGACGTAGTCCGGGATTTACGAATGGGTTAGTGCCCATACTTGTTTCGTTAATACAATTTGTTATACGTACAAATAAATTTAATATATCCAGACTGGATGGAAGCTAAATAATGAGGATTATGTGTCATATCTGATTAATAAAAATTATTCTTGAGGTCTGCCAAAAATGGGTTTTATACTCGAATAAGCATTTACTAATCCATAAATAAAACGTAAACGTACGTTTTCGTAAAGTGCAATCAAATCGCGAATAAGCTTATTTCTATATCAGAAAGGTTCTCAACTCACCCATGGTACAGTAGAACAGATGAAAGAAAGAATACGCAAGCCAGGACATCAGCTCTGCCAACCACACCAGCGACCTGGTGACAAAGATATTAAAGACTCGTTAATTTTAATGCTATTAATTCAATTAAATATCATATTTAATTACTATTCTTCAAATAGTCAACTAAATGAAAGCAAAGTAGTATCATTAAATTTTCTCTTTCCCAGATTAGTTTCAGAAGATGAAGTATTTAGATTATTTGGTAGTTTCTGCTGTAGGTTATTTTTTTGTTATAATAGCCTAATGTCAACTGCTCATATTTTTTTTTTACAAAATATGAATTTCCCCACGCAGGGACGTTAATTCTTGAGAAGTTTTCTTCATCTGCTCCACTTCTCCATAATGCATTGCGACCAGCATAAATTACATAGCAACTTTAGGAAAGTTTGTAATCGCTTAGCAAACATCTAATAATAAATTATATTATACATATTGAGTATTGATATTTATTAATATTGAATCGTTCCGGTTTCCGCCAATGTTCTTTATCATTCGTTCCACTTCATCAAATAGTTCTTTCCTGGAGCAATTGCACAAGTTATTGGTAATAAAAAGAATACCCAAATTGCTAGAGGTGTGTTTATAATATTCAAAGAGTTCTCTCAATTTCTCCAGGATTTCATCAGATCCTGGCTTGGTGACAATGGGCTAACCTCAGGAGTATAATCTTTTGAATAGAAAATAAATGTTAAAAATTGGTCTAAAATTGAAGGAGATATCGGTGAACATACATAAAAACATATACAATCGGAAATATAATCTCCTCTTAAAAAGGTACAGACGCTTGCAACACAGAAACAGGTACAGACGCTTGCAACACAGAAACCACAAAACCCTCTTAGAAACTTTTAACACCTTTCTAAACTTTGAACTAGTTGCTTGGAAACCTCGCTTGGGATTTTATCCCATATCCTGGGCTTAACTCATTATTATATCTACGCAACGGAAACTGTTTACCATCAGGCATACCGTATTCTAGTTTACCACCACAGCAAATTGCAACGATTTTTTTAAAATCTTAGATTGTAATAAAGTTGATGTGGTAAGTACCGTTTTAGCTGACCCTTTCCCATAAATCCACAATGTTAACCGACTCCAAATTTTGACAAAAATAGCTTACAATGGGACGAATTCAACAAAAAACATTGACCCGAATCCTGAAATAAAACTAAATTACCACTGTCGTATCTTTTTACGACTATTACAAAATAGCAAACCAAATATTCAGTTATTGGAAACAAAAACAACAATAACTGAAGGTCGTCTCATAAAAAGTTATTTCACGGAAGGTGAACGAAGCTCTCATATCTTAGCACCTTTAATGCTCCGGTGGTTCCATTTCACGAAGACACGCGGGTAGTCATGTCATGCAAGAACAGTCTTTGAAATTATGGTTCCTACACAAAACTTCAAAATTACAATTATTCCAACAATTACTATTAATACAAAACATAAACTATTATAAATTATTATTTAAAGGCCTCTGTGGTGCAGTGGTATATATTAGCTGACGTGATGTGGTTATTACTATTCCGAAAAGAAATCTTTAACCAAACCAAAGAAACGTAAACTAATCGAGGATAAATAAAGATCACGAATGAATTATTGTTAATGAGTTTTCGATTATATTCATCAGTATTCTTGGTCACATAAGATTTTTTTACGAGAGCAAATTATCGTACTAGAGCTTCGATACGTGGGTTTTTTGAATGTAATAATTTACCTACAAACTTCATTGTTAGAAAAATACCGATCAAAAGAAACATAAGGTTGTCTCTTTGATCTTATATGCTTATTTTACCCTTCAATCGATTCCAGCGAAACTCTGCAAATTTCTACTATGGTTAGTTCCACCTGGAAAATTAGGATAGTTTTGCACCCGATAGGCGGCGCTGTTATCTCGATCTACGAGCATACTTAATGTATGTGTATTTAAGTTTGTATGGAGCGAAGTCATGTTGATAGTATACTACAGATTAAGGTAGCCTCGTCTGTCAACCGCAAAGTTTTTTAAAAATAAAATTGTTCAAGCTTGTTTCAGAAGTTGGAAAAAGTTATCATTCGCCTTCATGAAGCGACACAAGTGTTGCCAAACACGACGGCACAACGCTAAATACGCCGGAGCGTTTAATCTATGCGAGCATTAGCACAGTATCAGGCAATTATAGGGGTCCTTACAGCGTTAGGATTTCGTTTATTCCTCCTAAACGAGGGGTCCATCTTAAACGGCCATTACGTCTTTTAGGACAGCAATCGAAGCATTAAAACATCTTTAAGTACCATTAAACCGATATTTTGTACAGAAATAAATGTATTTTTTTAATTTAGTTATGTTTATTAACATGCAGAATTTGTAGTTTTTCATAGTTAAAGTTTCTAATTTAATGAAAATATTTAATGACAATGTTCATTAAGAATAAAGTAGAAGGGACGATTTAAATGTAGTTCGTGGAAAATATGCTAGATGGCGCTATTAGTGTTAAATTGATGTGTTTTGCTGAAAAGTGATAAAACTTTCCTTAAACATAAAAATTGGATTGAAATTAAAATTTGATTAATATACTGGGTTGGTATGAGCTAGAATATTGTAATATTGTTAAAATTGGCATTTTTTTTTCTGTTACGTCAACGTCGATTGCGATAAATTGCTGAAAGCAATGTATACTAAATACAATAAACGTTGTCGGGTCCAAAGGGAAGTTTTATATTTTTATAACGAATAAAGTCAAATAGTACTAGATCAATTTAAAAAAGTCTATAAAATATAAAAATTCAACAATGTGTAGCCGAGATGGGCTGCTAGTTTCTAATGAAGACGACGGTTTCTAATGATTACGGGAAAAAGACCGTCTGCATGTTCGAATAGAGCACGGTCTTTTTATCTGTGACCCAAAATTAGTTAACCCACCCACCATGCTGCTGACCCACCACGGCTATGTCCGGGTAACACCCAAACAAAGCCAAGGTGGGTCAGCTAGTAAATCATACCATTGAAACTCAATCAGTAGGTATAGTCAGTTTTCCGACGAATTTCTGCTCGCAAATAATTCACCTCCATGATTGTACTAATTAATTTTGACGATGAAAACGTACACGCCGGTATGATTCTCAATAATTCTCATCATAGAATAAGTAGCAACGGAGGGAAATCTATAATTATATTATTTTGAAATAACTCACATGTTTAAGTTTTTCCTTTATCCCATATATATATGTCAATAGTTGCAGTTTTTCTATCTCCAAAAGAAAGTTCGATTAAAGCTGTGTGAGTTTTGACAGGCGTGTAGGTGTGTATTACCTCGACTTTGCTCATAATAGTTGGTCACAAACATATCAGAACCTTCTTCGTGAAATGGAATATTACATTGCAAAATTGCTCCTTCAAAACACTCATCCAATATTGAATCGATATTTTGAACTATGAATTAGCGACTTCACTCAACTCCAATAAACGGGTAATATGAAAAATAAAGTTTCAGGTTTGAATCAGGATTCCTTCTTTTCTACTATTAATGAAATATACTATCTATATATACTATAGCTAGAATGTGCTTGATAATATGACATTATTTCTGATGTAACCGTAAATTATTTTCACATAATACCGTGACAATTGCTTGTGCTTAATTAAAAACATAAAATGATATAAACTCACGCCGTTATTAATCCCTCGACAGGGGTAGGCAGAGGTGTTAAACACCGCATTTCGCATGTTTATGTCGAGTCCCAGTGTGACAGGTTGCGAATCTGTTGCCACTATCCGGGCACAATGAGAAACATAGCAGCTATAATGTACGGCAACCTGAGACTGGAACCCTCGACCTGTCGGGTCGGGTCGGTCGGTTAACCAAGGCACGTAATAAACTGAGCTAACACGTCCTCAATTAAAAGGGTTTTTCGTTAAAATTGAGAACAATTTAAAATATCTATGCATAGTTAAAAATACTTCCCGTGGCTTACAGAAATTTGACTTGTACGGAGCTGGTTTTAATTAAACATTGTAATAAAAATTGTTAAAAACTAAAATACGACTACTGAAAAATTGTGCTCTCAAAAGTATGAAACAAGAAAATATTATATTCTGAAATTAGTACAAACTTTTCAAAACAGCTATGGTAATAAGCCAACTTTATTAATGTTTTTGGTAGGTTTGGGGAGAAAATATGTTTGCTAATAAATAAACATAACATAAAAATAACATAAACTCACACCGTAATCCCTCGAGGGGTTATAAAAATTATATTTTTATATTTTTTAAATGAAAGCCCTATACAGAATGTGTGTGTGTGTGTGTGTGTGTCTAATGTGTAGATGTATTAAGCCCTTTCATTTCATACAAAACACGCCATCATTTGACAAAAACTAAACAAGACTTTTTATGTCACAACCACCATATTTTTTCCACTACCCTATGTCACCCAAACCATAAATAGAAATCGATTAACACCTCATTCATCAACATCGGTTCATTCGCTTAGGAGCTACGATGGAATACACAGAATATTACCCTTCCTTTCGGCTCTCATACATTTGTGAAAATTTACCTAACTGTATTCATCAACTCATCAACTCAATCTTCCATGTTCTTCACTGTGCCCGGCTAGTGGCGATAGATTCGCAACCAGTCACACGGGAACATTAACATGCGAAATGCGAGGGGGTTGGCACCAATGCCAATGAACGTTGGACTATAATCTACAAGGGTTCCAAAAATATGTAATTACCTATGCTACACTTATATACTTACTTTTTTATATACTTGAGCTACTTTAAAGAAAATAGTATATCAATATTTAATGCTGACAAACTCAATTGGGATAGCACAAATATTTATACGAATGTCCCGCCTTACTTTAAAAATATAAGTTTGATAATTATTTTGTAAAAATACGTTAACAACTTTTTACTCATACTATGTAAAATTAAGGTCTACTTCGAAAAATTTCTTTAACAAGATTGAGAAAAACATTACCTCGCGGAAGAAATTGAAGAATACTTTAAAGAACTAAGGGCTTGTTTACAGGAGCTATCCAAAAGTATGATTCAGACAAGCACAAGTTCAGGAGTACTTCACCATTGTGCAACAATGTGCAACAGGTGTTTCGTTTCAATTAGAGGCCTACTTGATAATAATTTTATTTTAACATTAATAAACCACGAGTCAGTGTGTTCGTATACGCAAATTTCTGAAACTTCATTGGTCTATAACTAAAACTGATCAGTTTTTAGGGTTCCTTCCAGAGAGTAAAAATGGAACCTTATTACTAAGTCTCTGCGCAACCATAATAGCTGGACTCTTGAAATTTAGAGGAAATGTTTATTTCTATCGCCGCTATAACAACAAGAACTTAAAATATAAAAAATCATGTAAAAACAGAAATATGGTTTTCCCGACATTTTTGCTTGTTTTTGTTTAATTTACTAAGTTATCTAAAAAGTTAATCTTATTTGACCTTGTTCGAGCCCGACTCACACCTGACCGATTTTTTAATAAGTATGTGGCTTATGTAGTGCAATATCTATTTGGTAAAAGTAAAATTGTTCTCCTAATTAGTTGTCGAAAATATTTTCGTAGACATCCTTCATTCAAACTTTCTCTTTAAAATATTAGTAAACATAACTGTAAAACATAACAGAAACAAATATACGCGATATTGATTGGATTCTCTGTTTCTAGAACATAGCTTCAAACGCCTTACTGGGAACAACTTTTTAAATTTAAACCTCTGCAGAGACAACCCCGCAATCAACGGTAAAATGAGAAAAGTTTCAAGATTATTGCTTCCCAATGCCTTCCAATAATCCACCGCTAGAACTGCTTTATAACAATTTTCAATTACATTTTACTTGTGGCTTGTAGGACGTTATGCTTACGGACAAGAAATAAAACATTTAAAAGAAAAAAATATTGTTAGGAGTCGAATAAATCTTGACAATGTCTCGCGAACAATGTTTAACGCCGAAATAAAGTAAAGAAATCAACATAAAATCGGTTTCCACTTCGGACACAAATTAAACCGAAAACCAAAATACTGGACTAGAACCAATAAATCATGTTTAACTAAAACTCAACACCACAAAACTATCGAAAACTTAATTAATTCAGTGTCGAAATCAATTATTTAACGCCGGCGGAACGAGGGCCATTAATCTGGTGCGATTATCTAGAGGGGAGCCTTCACAAGACTTTACCCCGAATTTGTGCAGGCAACGAATTAAAGTTTAAACAAGAGTTAAAACCGCTGCTATCTACATTTACCCAGAGCCGAGCAACGTGTGTTGGAAGTGCTTGTGACGTCACATGCTGCAAAATTCACACGGAAATACTAACGTTATTTCTCCAACTTGCCGTTCCATCAAGAACTTGACTGTTGGATGTTTGGTACTGAGTTGAACTGGTCGACGAACAATAATATTTTGGGGAATTGTCGACCCGTGCAATCATGGAATGTCGCCAAATGCAAGTTGTATAGGAAAGCCAATATCTATCAACGGAGTTCTTTGTGACACAAAAGCAATTAAAGGTATATTTTGTATTAAATACAATTCATCACTCAACTTTGAAGGGTTTAACTCAATTTATGAAAATGAACTCCAGTTTCTACTGACAAAACGCAATAATTTACACATAAAGTTTTAATGAACAAATTAATCTGTTTACAGGCTTGTTTATACCGACGAGCTAAGCTAAAAACTTTGAAAATTCACAAAGATAAAACCGCCGATGAATTATTTATCCAGTAAGCTTTACTGGGTTTTATAACGAGCCAAAGTAATGTGCGGGTTGGTCGTAAAACTTTTCATGGAGGTCTGTACAGACACGCTTATTACGGCCCGGTGTCTTTTTAATATTCTACTCGCTTCCAGAAAAATCGATGGACATCTATCGATTCTATAACAGAAAGGTTTAAAAGGAAAGTTATGTCACGTCCTTACCTAAGAGAAATACGTCTGCCGCTACAGTAAGCCTATTCACAAAAGTACATATTTTGGTTGGAGTTAATTCAATTTTTTTTCTCTCTTTCAAGTTTGTTTTGATAAAAGCTTTATTTTGTTACCTTAAAAAAATAAGACGCCCCGTCAATAGTAACTTAGTTACAGTAAAAAGCTTGAGATTTTTGTAAAACTCGTAAAAGGAAGCCAACTTTGTTTTGTGATAAATATTTGATTCAATTACTTGCGCAATGCTCAAAAATCTGGAGGAATATTTTACGAGACAGCTTTTGTATTTTAGGGGCTCGAAAGAATTTCATCTTCAAAAAGAAATTGTATTTTAAAATTAATTAATTACATGTAAATTTACTTAATGTATTAAGTAAAGTATCTTTATCACTGTAGTAGATTCTGTATCAACAAATGAAGTGTACTCTTCACCATAAGAGGGGTCTATTGCACCTTATAGGTATATCACGTGGTGGCTTAAACCATGCGGTTTATCATTACAGGTAATACAAATAGAAGAATATTAAGGTAGAAAAAAGGCGAAAAATTAAGGATTTTTAGACGCGATAATACCTAGTCATTTCTCAAATACTAATCAGGTAAAGTGGAATAATATGCTTCTTATCTTAGAAGGAAAGTAAAAGATGCTGTAATAAGGATAAACTTTATCTTACCAGACATTTTTAAACATATTTGTTATTTTTTTAATCATTTAATAAGTGAGTTTTTTATTAACCTTTAAGTTCATGTGTCATTTAATAGTTAAATTAATTTTAAAACTTGTTTTTAGAAGCATAAAAGAGTCAGTACCAAATTAGCGCAGTCTTGTATTGGGCGTTTTGTAGACTTTGGATTTTATTCGGGTAACTCGCAGCACACTAACGTACTGATCTCGTAAATTATGGCGAATTTCTAGGGAATGCCCTAGAATGTTTTTAGACAAGCAATAAAGTCGCCAGTACTCCTTGTAGAGATAGGAGATACGATGATCTGAACATACCTACTTACCATCCGCCTGAATTTGGATGCAACGTCATGGGCAAAGAAACATATGGTTCGCCTAATGAAAAGTAATACCGTCGCCTATAACACGACAATGCCTTGATGTCATAGAACAGAAAGAGCGCCGCCAATGCGTTGCCCATGTAGATGTAGAGGATGCCATGCCTCTCATGCTGCGTCTGTGTATGTTCCTTCCCCTTAGTTTGATTAAAATCGAAGGAAAAAAGGAATTTGATAGAGTGAAATCACGTCATTGAACGTCAAGCAAGAAAGCGAGTAAGAACAATAAACGTCGAGTTTCCCTAATTGTAGCTTCCGTCCCGAGTTTGCGAGTAACAATGAAGTCTCTAACCGTGTTTAGTGAAATTTTGCTGGCGGACGACTTTGCTTGATGCAAATTTAAATTTTCCCGCGTGTTTCATAAGAGTAGAGCGATTCTCGTATTCGGAACTAAAAGACTTGATTACTAGATCTAAATAGAACTAGTAATCACTATCTTGTTGATAGAATTAGAGCAAAGAAAAAAAGGAAAGAATAGTTCTCACCTGTGTATTAATTAGTTGCAAAAGCTAAATGATGTGACCCGTCGATTCATATAAAAAAACATTACTATTAAAATGGTCGTGGTTCATTTCGAACAATTGTTACTTATCATATCTAACATAAAAGTTTGTATTTAAAACAATCGTCTTGTGTAAAGTGACCATTAAAATCGACAAGCAAAAGGCAAAGCAAGGTAAAGGAGACCCATAGTAGGGATTACATAAACAACTAATTAATTTTGTATTATAATGAATTATAAAAAATCCCCCACTTTCAAATTAAACTATTAATTCTTACACCAAGCAACAAGCTGCTAAGTGGGAAAATTGAAAACTAATATTGTTTGTTTGTTCTTAAACTAATACAACATGGCTGTATAGTATAAGTCTCTCGAAGCTGATTTACATAGGCGTCGCATACAACCCAGTAGTATAGACCAATGGCGTATATAAGGGTTCAGGCTTTAACCCCTCCATTACTGTTTGTAATATTTTACTATAAAAAGAAACTTTATGATTTAAATTTTGACAGTATTTTTGAGTACGGAATCTTCTTCATTCAATAATAATAATAACCACATCACGGCACACACATTGACTCAGCCCCGCACTAAGATAATTTTGTATCGCAGGCACTAAGCAACGATATGGTATGGTAAACTTCGCTGATAAGAAACAACCAAGACCACCAACATCAACCAGACCAAGACCGGTAAGCGAAACAATGCGTCTTGCAAAAAAACTAATAGTTCCGCCCCCACCGGGTTTCGAACCCGGAGCCTCTAGCTTAGCAGTCAGCTGTTTACACCACTGCGCCCCCGAGGTCGTCAAAGCAAATAAATAAGTCTCTTTGGAAATTCGCCGATCAGAGTCTATAAATATAGAAACTTTTCTACCAACCCCCAATCCCTTATGTAGAAGTGATAGCTAAGCTAAGCCCCTGCTATAGGTTTATAGCCGACAGCCCTGTCTTTCATTGAACTGTTATATAAGAGCATAAAGTCAATTTATCATTCAGTTAACTTTTAAAGTTTACTAAACCTAAACCTTTACTTATAGAGCTGAAGGTTTACACATATCAAAGATTTCGTCTTTTAAACATGTTAACACTAAATTAAATAATGCTTTCGGAATCTGAGAGTTGATAAACACAACCTTTTAACCAGTCAATTCCATGGATTGTTCCCTATTCGGGGTCAGCCCTCCTGACGCTATCACGCCAGTCTAGGCGATTCTGTTTCATTTCTGGCGTAAGTAAAAAAACGGGACCTGTCACGATACGCTAAAACATCAAATATTAAAAACATACAAAAATTAAAGGGAACTCTCAAACAAGAAACGTGATTTGGTAGATTTTTTTTTTGTTCGTGTTTCTTTATCGAAATTATTAAAAAAAAACACATGTGCGAGTCCAAATTACACTTGACCGGTTTTTTTAAATACTCATTGTCAAAAAAATATTCTTATACTATGCTTTGTGTTATTTGCAAGACGCATTGTTTCGCTTACCGGTCTTGGAATGTATTGTTGTCTATGTAGTTTATAACATATCGTTGCTTAGTTCCTGTGACACAAGTTCTTACGATACTTACTGCAGGGCTGAGTCAATATGTGTATTTATTATACTTTATTTATTAATATATTTTATTATTATTAATTATATAATATATTCTATGACTCTTCGAATCAAAACAATGTAAGTTAAAAAAAAAATCGTTAACAAAATCTGTTCCCAGTAAAATGTATTTCCAAAAACGTTACATTTTGTTGGGTAAATAGGATTGTAAGTTATCTAAGGTTGTAAATGTTTGAGGCTGTGTTTTGATTTGGAAGGGCCTTCGATAAAGGGCTCGGTAAGCCCTACCCGGACGGAAGCTTGAAACCCGAAAATTCTCGCCATTGACATTTTTTTTCAGGTAGGAAAGTTATCGTTGTAAATAAAGTGGTGAAAATGTGGGTATTTTTATTAAGGCAGATATTGAAATTTTTTGGCTGGCTTAAATATCGATGGTAAAACTAGTAATGGGTAAATGAAACCAGTTTGAGAGGTGCTAAGTTTACCTCCAAAACTGGTTTATACTACAAAAAACTATGAGTAGGTAACTAAACTTTATTAATCTAATTTAGGTTTATAAGATTACGTGTTTAAGATACTGGCTTCATCCCAACTTGATGGCAATCTCATTTCCGACGAACTCCGAAGTTACCCGATCCCGTTCAAAGCCTGGGTTCGATTATCTTTACGGTTATTAAATACGAAGGTCAGAAATAAGCTCCCAGCAGCGGGAGATGAAAACTTTACAGAAGAAAATGCGTGCGATCGCCTGTAAACTTACAATGCCTTCACCTTGATAATTTTGTAAAAGAATACCAGGAAATCGAAGTACTGGAATATCGTTGTCTTGTTATGTATTGTTGTTTTTCATACATTTTGCTGTAATACAAAAATACAGCGCACAAACATTTAAACTTAACAATGCAAGTGAAACAAATTCTGGTATTGCAGGTGTTGCTTCACCTAGTGCATTCGCCTGTAGTTTATATCGTTTTAAATTCAAATTGTTCAAATGTTTTCTTTAATAAACTTAAAATAAGTGGTTTTTATCTACCACCGGTTCGGAATGCTATCGACGGGGAAAAAGCCGGCAAGAAACCATCGTAGTAGCTTATTCAAAAATTTACAATAGTTTTTCATTACATGTTGGAACATTTCAGTTTTCAAATTATTCGATTTTGAGTATTACATTACTATGCCTATCTGAATTGAAAAGCATTAGCCTGCAATGTTAAAAGTTTTACGTTATAAATTGTATTAAAATATTAATTCCCTTCCTCATGTTACCACTTTGTGGAATCAGCTGTCGAAAGCGGTGTTCCGGATACATGTAAAATAGGGGCCTCCAAAAAAGGGCCTACTGTTTATTAAAAGGTCGGAAACGCATCTACTGACATCTTTTACCTGTACCACTTAACATCAGGAGAGCCACCTGCCGGTTTGACTCTTTTGGAAAAAAAGCAAATGCTCCACGTGTGGGAACACCTTAATATTCCAAATTATTCTTTCCACGTGTGTATGTGACAGTTAAAATTTTTGAATTGATTTGAATACAGTCACAACATTTGTTTTTTGAATGCGTATAACTTAAAATTAATTCAGAACTAAGACCTTATATGCACTGGCGATTCAATATGTATGAAGATTAGCCTCGGGTGCCGCCGACCTATTGCGTATAGCTTCATCAAAACTTATAAAAAGTAACAGTTGCTGTGTGACAGACTATAGTCAACTGTGCATATAGGCTATTAAGTGAATAACACTTTATAATAACTTTCGGCAGTCTATTATTTTACTTAATTAAAAAGTAAAATATTGGATCTACAGAATACCGACAAGGTTTTATTCTGGTCCCACGTTTGATGTTGAAACGTCTTCGTGATTCATCGACACACCCATTAGAACGTAGGTATCGTGAACATCTAATGAAACGCTGTTCCAGTCGGTAAAGTTTTCATGCCGCATTAAGTGTTAATGCTAAGAACATGTGAATATTGCGTTCGCGTAGAACCCAGAGCAACTTTATAGTTAAAATCAAAATTCTTATATCAGAATAATTTCCTTTTTTTTTTGGAAAATACACATAATTTGATCAAGAAATCTATCAGAGTACAGTATCATTAAAATAGATAGTTATTTAGAAATAAATGAGAAAGTCATTCGAAACATTCGATGATTAACAAGGAAGCAAAGACCATAATCATGTTGAAAAGGAATCACAAAATGTTTATATCTTGTATCGGGGTTTATTCTTCAAATAGAGCCTGCTCGGTCATTATTTCATGAAACTTTATGATAATGATGTTCCCATGAATACTATTTCCCATGTTTATGGAACATTATTATCATTACCATTTAAAAAATATAAGAGCATAACATAGTTAATAGAGATTAGAACAATGACAATCGTAGATTCAATTATTTAACACATTCAACATCTGTAAGTACATTATTTTTTTATCCTTTCTCCCGATCTCAGTCATGTCATCTGAAGTCACATCGGAACTATTGAAGACTATAATTCGAACTTAAATAAAATTAATTGAAACTTGAACTAATAGTCCGGTCAAATTAGACCAAAAAATAAGAGTAAAGATACATAAATTTACAACAAGCTGAAAATCAGAAAAATTGTTTGTAAATATAATAAAAAAGAAAATTTGAAAGTTCCCCACCAATCCGGTTTGTGGAAAAATTTTAACTCAAGGTCAAAGGTCAAAAAAATGAGTTTTTCGCGATTTTCAGCAAAACGGTAAGTTTTATCATAAAAATACTTCAGACAAAAATTGTAGATCATAAAATTATCTACAAAAAAGGTATCAATACTTTTTTTCCTACGAGCTACCGTTTCTGAGTTATTACGATCCAAAAAGTTGTAATGGTCATAATATGCATGAGTACGCCACGTACATACATCTCTAGAGTTTGAATATATGTTATATTATTTATGTATCGGTCATTGTAACTTAAATTTAAAATATAAAATATAAATAAGTTATAACTATAAGAATATCAGGTAAAATGAAACCCAGTCCCTTTATTCATACACCAGTGTAACCTCGAGACAACATCTGTCCCCTCTTCAATTGTGTGCGTGGCTAGGGTCTTATACCTGCTATATTATATGAAATACCGTTAGTCTTGAGCTCTACTCTGTAGTAAAAACACGTGTTTATTCTAACCTATATTCTAACCTATATCGTGCTGTTTTGAGTTTTAATAACAAAAATGTCAGAGTATTGTTTTATTTGTGCTAAACTTTTAACTGAAAGTGAGGTTGTTACTGTTGAACGTGGTATGAAGACATTAATTAATGCAAGTATCGAAAGAGCAGATGAGTTTTCGGAATATCTTAAAAATCAGAAATCTGTGACAATTCATGAGAATTGTCGTAAAAATTATACTAGAAAGTCTTCTATTGCTGCAGCTAATAAAAGACAACGTGAAGAACAAGAAGCCAGTACATCCACATCAAGTCCTCCTCGTACTAGATCACGTAATAGTGAATCAGCTTTTTGTTTTAAAAAACTATGCTTCTTTTGTGGCCAGGAATTGAATGAAGAGTATGAGAGAAGAAGATCTTTAAATTCTCGCCGTCGAATTAGCCAAGTAAGTACACTTCAATTTAAAGATTCAATTCTGAAAACAGCTCGGACTCGTGACGATGCTACAGCAAAAGCCGTTATTGCTAGAATCGAATTTGAATATGATATGAAAAGGTAAATATAGATATTAACAACACTAATGCGACATACATCATTGACGGAGGATATTTACTACATCGCGTTATCTGGGATAGCGAAGAAACATTCAGCGTAATTTTAGATAAATACGTTCAGTATGTACGCCGACATTTTGGTTCCAGAGTTACTGTCGTATTTGATGGCTACAATGATTACACTAAAAATATTAAAGCTGCAGAACAACGTCGTCGAACTTTAGCAACATCTACATCTTCTGATATTTTATTTGATGAATTCATGATAGTACCAACCAGTCAACAGAAATTTCTTACAAATACTCATAACAAGTCTCGGTTCATTTCAATGTTGAAAGAAAAGTTTACTGCTGAAAACATATTGGTAAAACAAGCTAATAATGATGCTGATGTGCTGATTATTGAAACAGCAATAGAGCAATTCAATGTGACAAATATAACTGTTGTTGTTGGTGAAGATGTAGACTTACTCGTATTACTCACTGCTCGAACTCCAACCCTAAAAACTATTTTCTTCTTAAAACCAGGAAAAGCTCAAAATCAATCGGAAATATATTCTTCAAAAAGTTTATCTGCTTTTGGAAAAAGTCAAAATCATGTACTATTTTTACACGCAATAACTGGTTGTGATACGACATCTGCATTTTATAGGAGAGGTAAAACAACAGTTTTCAAAATGTTTGAAAAACAAGATTTAGCTCCCTGTGCTCAAGTTTTTAAGAACAGTAATTCAACTCAGCAAGAAATCATCACCAACGGCATTCGCTTTCTTCTTTCTATGTATGGAGCTCCTAAAAAAACTACCTGCTTAGATAAGTATCGATATGCATGTTTTGTCAAAAATACTAAAAATAAAAAACAAGTTCAATTAGCTTGTCTTCCTCCAACCTCAGATGCTGCTCATCAACATCTTTTTCGGGTATATTATCAAGTTCAAGTGTGGCAGGGTAATCAGCTAGACCCTACAAACTGGGGTTGGAAGTTGGTTAACAATACATTAGAACCAGTTCAAACTTTACTTCCACCTGCGCCGGAGAAACTGCTGAACACAATATTTTGCAACTGCAAAAAAGGATGCAGTGCTAGATGTGGTTGCAAAAAAGTTGGACTATTTTGTTCTCTAGCATGTACAAATTGTCAAGGCCGGTCGTGTTCTAATGTTGAATCACCAACAGTGGAAGATTCGTTTGATTCTAACGAAATGACATGCGATACGTCGCTCTTTACGCAATTTACTTGTTCTCAAAATGAAGATGAAGAAGAGGAGGAAGAAGAAGAAGAACAAGAAGAAGAACAAGAACCACAAGAAGAACAAGAAGAAGAATTTGAATCAGACGGATAAGCTTCATTACTTTTTTTTAATTGACATCGCTTTTATCTATTACAATCTTTGCTAATTTCCGTTATTTTGCTAATTTCCGTTATTTTGCAATAGTTACAAATTAAACAGGATCATAATTGACTCGTGGAATAGGCCTACTGGGGAAACCACGTTAAAAAAAACGCGCTAAGTACACTACCTCATAGGTGGCGTGGAAACGTGTGCATATTATGACCATTACAACTTTTTGGATCGTAATAACTCAGAAACGGTAGCTCGTAGGAAAAAAAGTATTGATACCTTTTTTGTAGATAATTTTATGATCTACAATTTTTGTCTGAAGTATTTTTATGATAAAACTTACCGTTTTGCTGAAAATCGCGAAAAACTCATTTTTTTGACCTTTGACCTTGAGTTAAAATTTTTCCACAAACCGGATTGGTGGGGAACTTTCAAATTTTCTTTTTTATTATATTTACAAACAATTTTTCTGATTTTCAGCTTGTTGTAAATTTATGTATCACCAAATGTCTAGATTGACCGGACTATAAATAAAATCGAAGTAATTCTAATTGTAGATAAAAGAAAAAAAATAGAAAAATTCCAATTGTCATGTCTTCACAAAAAAATCTTTGACGGACAAATTACTTTTTCAGAAAACAAAGGCGATGTAAAAATTAATTCTCTCAACAGAAACGTTGAATTTCACTCACTGAGAACGGGTTCAAATACAATTTCTTTTCAAGTACACAAAGAAATTCTATAGAAAGAATCACCATTGTCCCTAGGTCAACACAGTCTGGAAATCTAGATCTTAGGCTGTATGCAAAGCACTAAGAGCTAAGTAACGGGGTTCTATTCTTGTTTGAGCTCAAATAAAATACAAAAAACAAAAAGTTCAGCGCCAGCGGCTTTTGTGACCTCACAAATAGAAAACCTTAAATTAAATTTGAAACGCACGTTTCTGTTACGTGAAATGAGGTTTTTGTCAAGTAAATTGGTACTGAAATTGTATAAGAATTTGTTACATTTATTTCACATGCCGTCTTTGTAAGTTAACCTATGTTTTGGATGGTTTACCTTCTCATTAATGATTATTTTAAAAGAAATTTTATTTTTCAAAAAAGATTTTCATGTATTGACATTGACAAAAATTATTCATCTTTCATCATCAAAATGTAATCAATGTAGTAGTGAAAAAGGCACTGTATTAAATAAAACTAAAAAAACAGTATCTTGGGGATTTGCGATGTCCTGTATTGCTGTTCTTCATCTGTATTTAATGTACAATAGCACTTGTTGCATTCAGTTGCAGAGCTTTATTGCTCGAGTACTGCAGTTGTTAACGATCCCTTACAACTTGCTTACCACCCTATTTTGTGAGCACTAGAGTTCAAACTCGCTTACCACAGCTGCTTAGGGAGTGGATTAAAATTTTCGATTTTTATGAAGATTACGCTGTTTATTATTTTCAAGTGGATCCACAGCCCGCTAGAGAGCCTGTATTTTGTACCTTGTCTTTTGTACTCGAACAAAAGTATTGTTGCTCCAACCAAAACAGACGCAAGTTTTTTTTAATACGGCTGCTAGTTTACGTGAATGACGTTCAGTTGGATTCAGTATCGGAAAGTTTTGAATAAAATTCAGTGATTCTTTTCATATTTTTGACAATGCAATATTGCTTTAGGTTACGGTTTTTATACGTTTGCAGCGTTACTTGTGTATGTATGGGTTATGTAGGTATCTTTATTAGAAGTTGTAATAAGTGGGTGAAATTTTTGAATGTGTTTCCATAATAAACTTTAAAACCATTATAATTCTTACGGAGTAATAGTATATAATGTAACGGATAAAGTAGTATAAAACGGAGTGATCCGTTCATTATATAACATTTTATAAAGTTTAGTCTTGCCTTGAACCAGATTCCAGCGAATATTTTTGAGCACTCCAGTCTTTTTGAAGTTTATTGAAGAGAAAGAATTTCACGTGAATAACCAATCAAACGCTACCCAACATTTGATTGGTTTGGTGGTTATATTGAATTTTCCGTGGGTATTTGTGTTTTTTAATTTTATTTTTTTATTACTCTTTCTATCCTACTTTAAAGAACTCTTTAAGCACTCAAATCTAAATAGGACAATAATCATATTTGACAAGTTTAATATATATCTATGATCGAATGAAATAAATATCAAACTTTTTTCCCAATAAGTATTACTTCTTTGTTTTGTCCTATATATCTTTTATTTATAGCCAACGATTCTTTTATATTTCTCGGAAATTACTTGAACTTTTTTTCATTTCAGTGTAATTTTTATTTTAAGCCAGACATTTCCTTTTTATTAAAGTTCTATTTTCGCAACAAAAAGAAGTCAAGCTTCATCTACTTTTAAACAAAAATTGATTAAAATTTTATCACTTTTTAACATGAAATTGAAGCAATTACACAAACAAACAAAGCTATTTTTGTATTCATAACGAGAATATTAATTAATAGCTACTTCTACAAATAGAAAAATAGATTTTTCTAGGGCTTTCTCTTTCTCTTAAAAGATTTATTTTAGAATATTAAATTACTCGTGTACTTGGTTGTAACCAATTATTTGAATAATATACTAGGGGTGCATTTTAGAAAATTTTCAAACCCCAAAAGGCAACAGTTTTTGCATTGTAAATTATACGAGAGATTCAGAGTTAAGAAGAAAAACAGAATATATGATAAAGTTCTTTTGACAAAATGCTTTCTGCTATTATATGACTGAAAAATGTAAAGCAACAGTTATTTTTATAATAATTTAAAAGAAGGTTTAAAAATAGGCGAATTCTAGTAAGATATGGTCCCTACAGTCCAATTAACATTAAATAAGATGAAAGGATAACCATCGAAAAAAACAGGTTTTCATTGTTTCCTGAGGCTCTATTTAATTAAACATTATAGCTAGTTGAACTAGATTCTGATTATTAATTTTTTAGGTGGATTTGTTTTTGTTAAGAATACATATTTACATATCTCTTGTGCACAGCGGTCATCGATGACCTTCTCGATTCCTTTAATTTAAAAGCTTTTTTGTAATGATTCCTATACGTAATACGTCCTACAAAGAACTTCCCAGCATTTCAAAATCCATTACCAAGAACAATAAAATCATACGAGAGTGAAAACAAACGTTTCAAGAAAGTAAAATGCCTGATTAACTTTGGGCAATTTTATACCTTATTGCCTTCACTAAGCGAGGAATAATAAAGACGGTATCAAACGTTCCGTTTCTCAGTAGAAGGCATTTGTGACAAATGAATTTGCACTCTAAATTTTAACACGGAAGGGTGCTTACAGAGTTAATGCCTCAGTAAATTGTTGAAATAGTTGGCATTTGGTGGTTTCAGAGCTATTCGTTACCAATTTAAGTTGGTCCTGAGGTGGGACTGACGACTTGGCGAAGTTATATTACATTATTACTACAGTCGTTTCATCTCACGAAGACGGTTTCACTAAGGTTGTTGTTTGTTCCGTCAGGCATGCACAACCGTATTGTCTCAGTGTGCGTAACCTCTAGTTCGCTGAGTAAAGTAGATACACCCACTACAGCCCTATGCATGTATACATCTAATCATACTTATACCCGAGCGGTCTTCGTGATATGAAATGACAGTACTTAGTTCTAATAAATTTTAGAAATAGCTCATTCAGTAGGCGAGGTCTCCTACGCTTTTTAGCTTAATTCTGACTGCGGCGGAGCACAAAGGAGGGTTATGATTGCGTCTATAAAGTTATTAGATAAGGTAAAACTTTCATGTGGAATTATGATTAAGTAAGATTTCAATTTCCAATCTTATACCTGAAAATGATTGAAAATGGTTTAGGGTGCTGTTAAGAATTCTAAAGTATATTATTATATTATAATAATGTTTTTGTTACTCTACAAAACATGCCCTAACTATTTTTTTTGTAAATAAACGTGACCAATACGTTCTCTTCACTGACGCTTATATCTTATTTCTAATCTAACGTATGCTGCAAATGAAATGTGTAACAAAAATCAGAACTATTTATTTATTAATACAATCCAATTAAAATATTTATTTATACAACACACATAGGTACTTTTAAGACGTGATCACTACCACATCTTAATTATGGTGTGCTTGCTTTCACCTGCGGCTTCGCTTGCATTAAAGTTGATATAACATTGATACACTTTTTACCCAATCTAAACAAAACATTTTTTTCTGGAAATAAAATAAATGACAACCCTTTTTTTGGATCTTACGTTTTAAAAACAACACCTGTTAAAAAAATTCGAGGGTTTAGGCTAGGCGTTGATGAGTCAGTGAGTGAAACTTTCTTTATACAGATATTATTATCATCAGATAGGTTTAAGTACTTAATATAATTATTACATCAACTTTAGCTGGTTATTATTAAAGTAATAATTAAACTTTAAGATGACAAAGATTGATTACTTACAAAATAAATGTCACGTCACAGATAATTGAAAATACTATCCTTATTAAAAGTATAAACATTTCCACTTTCCTTGAGAACGTCGATTTTAATTTAATTAAGAAGTTCACAATATAATTCAGTGAAGCTGATGAAAGGTTCGTCGCTTATTATTAAACAAAATAAGGCCTCAGAGCTCGCCCTCTAATTTTACGAAAGCCTCATTCCTAAGCAACGCTAATATCCCTCACAATTTAAAAACGATCTCTTCGGGATTGGAATTGTATTGTTACTTCGTATAAATTGTTGCGAGGCTTTACTTTATTGGGTACTTTAAGTATAATTGTGATTGAAAAGTAAATTTTATCATAACATTCATTACGCTATACCTTCCATAATGTATTGGATTCAGCGTAGTTTTGTGAAAACGAATTGAACAGAAAGATTGTATTTGAATCTGTATTTAATTAATCATAATTTTGAAATTTAGTACTGATATGTGTAGTCAATCGTGATGTTAAGTTATGACATTGTAGCTTAGTTGTCAATTAGCATGAAGCGAAACTAATAGAATATCGATTTGGCCGTTGCATTGATTACGATAAGCCAATGTATGTAGTAACTGAATACAAAAGAAATAGGTAACTCGTATATGACAATTACTCGTACTTTGGGGGCACAACCGCCACTCTGTTCCACCATTGCAACTCCTGTTTACCAGGATCAACAGTGGCGTGCTTTGATCGAATAAACAACGAATAATGCAACTGTGCAATGACGCACGGGCTGTGGCCCGGACATCCTAACGGCTGTCGCGGGACCCGCAACCAACTTAATCAGAAGAAATAGGAGGTAATAAGAAAGCGGTTTCAGCAATGACAATGATACCTACTTATTGTATCACAGTAAAGTCAATTTCAATCCCATTCCTCCCTAAGGCAAAGAACAGTATATTCTTGAATCTCAAGCAAATTTTCCAACTAAATTAAGGTCGACGTTATTTATAATAGGTTTGAGGATGGCTGAGCGTGTTTTGACAACGCGTATGTGACTCGACAACGCTCGCATTACATACGTCAAGTTTTATGAGCTACTGTTGAATGAGGTAAGGGTTGAAATTACACTTTAGAAATTTGTCCATTAATTTTATGAGTGATGTTTAAATTTTGATGCGATGACGAAAGAGTACGAACGCAATATAAAATCATAATTGTTATTTTTAATTAAACAAGCGACCCATTTGTCATGTGCTAATTTTATTATAAACTAATGATACTTAAAAAATTCATCTGAAACACTTCACATCACTTGATTCATTTACATTTAAATTTGAGTTTGGTTTGTTTTGTTTTTGAAGAGTAAATTTGTCTGCTTAAAGAGATTTTAATATGCATCCCATGAGCGTGTCAAATAAGGGATGAAAATGTATGGAGCTCGCTAGGGTGAAGCCGTTGCAGGTCAGTTAGTTATACATAGAAACTAGGACACACCTGTTATGTGCAGGTATATCAACATTATATATAGGTACGTGGGAATGTATAGTCCCTAAGATATCTACTGTAATGTCCTTAATTTAAAATACATAACATCATTGATCGAAGGAGTACCTACTAGTTTTCTCGATACAAAATTTATAGCGTCGAAAAATTCTTCATATTATTTATTGTTAAAAAAGTATTATAAGTCTATTTAAATATTACATATTTTGATTTTGACTTTGAACCAAACATCGTAATTTTTCTTAATTGTTTGAAGTTCCATTAGTTAATAATCTATTCTTTAAAAATAGAGGAAAACTCAAAATAACTAAAGTAGAATGATAATCTTAAGTTGGAGATGAGTATTGTAAGCTTAAATGAATTAAAGCCCTCCTTCCACTGATAACTTCAGAACAATACCATAAGGAATATTTCGTTTTAAACTCCCCTCTCAGGATAGGTAGTTGAAAACGCGAAGATGGATATTTTATGTTAAATTGTCAAAGTTCCCCAATAAAAGTTGCCTAGTACAGTCATATTACCTCACGAAGGCTTTTCGACTGAGGTTGTCGTTAACTTCGCGGGGCGGGTACATGCAAGTTATAACTGTGTGCGTACCTCGAGTTCACTCAGTAAAGACGATATGCACACTTAAACATTGTGCATATACACGTCTAAACACAACTATAGTCGAACCGTCTTTGTGAGATGGATTGACTACATCATGGGACAAGTCTCGCCTGGCCTGAGTTGAGATTTACATGGCCCTTACTTTTAATATTCTCTGTAATTTTATAAAATTATAAGCCACTTGATGTGTTAAGTAAAACAGGGGAGGTTTTGGTGGGAAGTTTAAATGGAGACAAAGTTTACGGGATTTTTATCTATTGTCGGTTTCATTTTAAAGAAACTTGAAGGGTTTTAATGTTAATGAATTACTTAGAAATTTAATAAATTTCTATTTAATTATGAATATGAAATAAGTTAATTTTACTGAAAATTTCATAACTGTACTTAGAAAAAACGATATTTTGTGATTCTTCTAGCCTAATGAATATCGCAGCCAATAAGTATTTTGTTGTATTCTTACAAGTACAATTAATAAAGCCACCACATCTAGTGGAGGAAGTAGAAGCAAAATAGGTTATTTATTTAGTGTTGCAAGCAATTTAACGCTTTGGTATCGGAAATTGATGGTAAAATAAGAAATATTCTACATTAGCTTTTAGAATATATTATCAAAGTAAGTTAATTAAGCACATTATGAAGTTTCCTTTAAGACTTCATAAAAAGAATAACTAAGATAAATTTTGTTTGAACGTGTACTTTATCTTTCTGTTTATTTAGCAAGTCATTTTCTAATATTACATCTCGTCTGAGAAAACCGAGTTTTTTCGCTGGTAATAAAACTGAAACCTGAGCTTCTTAATCCACTGTCTTGCAGTATTCGGGTCACGAAAACACAATTAGATACAAACCCTATCCCCTCCGAAAAATCTTAAAACAAGCCTATTTCAACCTTCAGGCTCATACAATAAGAATTTTTCGAAGGAACATGTTAAACTAAACAGAGATCAGACATCTAATTCACCCTCGGTAAAGATGAAAGGAATCGCTAAATGGCTGAACCGTTCTATTGTTTGTCACCTACAAATCTGGGGATTCAAAGATAGCCTACGAATTAAATTAAATTAACCCTTATGTCAGAGTTATAGGAGCTATGATACCGGTCATATTTTAACGGATGAAGTGTTGGTTCCGAAGGCATAAAGCCCATAGGATGATCGCATTGTTGAACAGAAATCTGTGGGACACATGAAAAGACAAAGGCAGTGAAAATTTGAGAGGTTAATAAAGGAATTCTTATTTCACTGTCCATTGTACCTTAAAGGGCTTTTTGTTTTACGTAATGTCATAAGGGTCGGTTAAATTGTGGAGTAGATTGTGCTGAAAACTTGCGCCGTCTCAAATACTATGGAACGGGCCCTTTTAGTAATTTTGAATGTGAAATCCGGTTTATGAATTTGAAGCTAATGGATGTTGAACCAATATCTCTTGGTTAGATTTCAGTCAGTATTAACACGAGGCTGTCGGATCTGTTCTACTAACTAGTGGTATTACGATACTCTCGGTTTCTGTATAGAACTGCCAACGTCCTATTCTAATGACTCATAATCATGGATGGTTGGTAACAGTTAAAAAACAATGTAAAACATGTTTAGACGATAACGAACCTTTGTTCTTTAACAAAAAGGTTTTAGCCAGTATACAGATAGTTGCATCCGGCAGTTCGTTACCTCCGTCCGTCCGTTCGTTCGTTTGGGTATTTTTTTCCTGTGTCACTACTAACTGCTATGGAAGTGACATGGGAGAATTCGCCATGAGTTCCTGCAAGTGTTCTTGATTTGTACCTATTCTTGGTCTTGTTTTTTGTTACTGGCGATTTAAGACATCTAGTCATCGTCGTGTTGATAGGCGGACTTTCCATCAGGTGTACCTTCATCTGATTTATCCATGACGTTCAATGAAAAACTTCCTTTGGACGTAGGTAAACTATTAATTTTCGATTTCATATTCTATTTTATCATATTTGTGTAATAATTTCATTATATGTATTTGACGAACTCTGTGGCTTAGTGGTGGTAACAGCTGACTGCTAAGCTAGAGGTTCTATGTTTGAATCTAGGGGGTGCGGAACTTTGTGTTATATTTTGCAAGACGCATTGTTTCGCTTACCGGTATTGGATATGGTACACTTATCTTTTTACTTATTACCATATCGTTGCTTAGTTCCTGTGACACAAGTTCTTACGACTTACTGTATGGCTGACTTAATGTGCATGTCGTGATGATTTTTATTTATTTGTCTATCTGAAATTCAATACGAAGTGATAAATAATTATAAGATTATTAATTTAAAATGATATCCATATACTAAATTATTATTATAAGATTATCTTTAAACATCCTTGATAAAAATGTGTAGTCTGGTTAAACTTTATTTTAATAAATCTTAAAATGTTTAAAATACAGCCATTATTACAGCAAGTTTTGAACGAAAAGTAAGCTTAAATACAAAGCAGTGGCTGGTAGCAAAATACTTTTTAACGCGCGATTCCCTCTTATCCTCCTAAATACACTTTACCCTATTAAAGCTTATTTACAGATCATCATTAACGCCTATCTGAAGATTGCCTCTTTGAAGACAATGTAAATTACTATTCAATCAGATCTTTTTCAGGGATAAATAAATTTGTGAAAAATCTGAAATAAGTACAAACATTGGATATTTTCAAATATCGTAACAAAAATGTATTTGAACATGATTTTCTTGTGACAATTTATTTTGAATAACTTTAAATTCATCATCAGTTATTTAATAACGTTTTAATTTCAACCTTTGTAACACACACATATTTAAAATTCCTTAGTCGCCTTTACCAAAATTTTAATGATTTATCAAAACTGTTGCGTATTAATTTCCGAAATGCTCGTGCTCCATTATTACTAAAAACTATGAATAGTAATTTTATTAATTTTATCAATATAGTATTTAAAAACGGTCAAGTGCGAGTCCGATTCAGGCACCGAGGGTTTCGTTGGCATGTAAATAGTTCGTTCATCACGAGAATCGGATCTCGAAGATTTGTCAGTTTTTTTTTTGTTTTGTACAAATTTACGGGTTTCGGCTTTTCCCTTTACTTAAGTTTTATCTATGACAGACCTTCTTGACAAATTTCATGATTCTAGTTCAACGGACAGTACCCTATAGGTTTTTATTGCCTTGAGAATATCAAAATATGCAGCAAAAACGTAGCATAAACGGCCGTTTCTTTTGATTTTCTTGACTTGGTTCGATTTTTAACTGCTCCAAGAGATTGCATACTTAAATATTCAATATTAATTACAGCTTGATATCTCTACGCGTTCTTGAGAAAAAGGGACTTACAGACGCACAGACAGACAAATAAGTGATCCTATAAGGGTTCCGTTTTTTATTCGAGCGTACGGAACCTAAAAACGTTAAACTTTTCCGGTAGTTTATTAAGAAATCTTCTTTGAAATTTTACTAGAAAACATACAAGTTCTTCATTTAAACAATTCATCTAGATTTCGGTTGAAAATAGAATGTCATCGGAACGGAACTCGAAATAGTTGGTAAGTTGATAAATGTGGAGAACGTGCTCCCGGAACAACTTCCAAAAACTAAAAGGAGACGTTACTTGATACTTATTTTTCTTTGCTAACTTAAAGTACTGTAGCTATCTATCTACAGTCGTGTTAACATCGCGAGACTTTTGTTACGAGTTGCCTTGTTAACTTGTACCTTGAAAAATTTGGGAACGTACCGTGCTTATGTTAATTGCCTAACGAATAGCAGTCATGCTTTGAGGTGTTCGAGCAGCTTTAATTCAATAAAATTACGTAGCATACATCGAATCATGTGGACAATAAAAATTCTAATAGTACTAGTTTATCTTAGTTGAGGAGTTAGTAAGATAATGTAAGGAAAAAATACAATAAACAAACCATGTCGCTGTAAAATTGATTAAATTGTAGTGTTCTTTTTTTAGGAGAAAATTATATTTGTTTGAAATCCGAGTCATTCGGTTAAAAACTAGATTCCTCAAGTGTATGTAGTATAAAGTAATGTTAGTTTACGTATGTAGACCATGACCTCGACTGTTTTAAACAAAAATAAATCTTATTTCCTTCTGATACTGAGCAATATAAGAAAAAGTCTGCTAGACATATTTCCTGTATAACATGTAACTTCAAAAAAGTTTTCTTCCGTTGATACTTTTTTGAATAGCAAGAAGGTAGGTTTCTATAAAATTAACTAATTACTTAAAAGTTCCTATTCCTTGTTCATCTATTAGTTCATATAAGCTTCATACATATATATGTACGTGTACAAACCGTGAAGTTTGTTAGTTCGTTACAAGAGGAACTGAAAGTTTGTTACTACCGGGTTCAACCGGGGCGGATAAAACTTCCACTTGTTTAGGATATACTCGTAATAAAAGACTTGAAAGCAAAACTGTATATAGCTACTTTTTCATGACTATTATGAATCAGAAAGACATGACATGACATTAGGTCATTATTAGACGGTTAGGAAAATTGTGGATTAGTGCTAATTTTATAGTTATCACAGGATGATGGCGTAAAACGGATTACTTCGAAAAAAAAGTTGAACACAAACTAGATTTACCTGGTAAATTTAAGGGATTCTGCGAAAAATCATATTGGCTAGAATTTTTTACATAATCCGATTTTCGCAATCATCCTGCTACATAAACGTATATAAGAGTAAAATCTGTGCGAAAAAAAATATGGAAATACTCGTAAAAACGATTTTTCGCGTAGGCTTTTCTAGTCAACTTCAAAAGAGAGTAATTTAAATTATGACTCAATCAAAATGCTGATACCATTAGCAAATAAAAAAGTTATTACAACTTTAAACCAACGGCCATATAATTGTCCACGAATGTTCATAAAATAAATAAAAACCTATTTGATATTTCTCATAAACCTTAGGTATTTAATATTCGTAGCTAGCCGAAAAAGTTCTCCAGAATTATATTTTTCTTTTTCTGCCACGTAGCTTTTATTCAGACCTCGAAATATAAGGATGCTACTACGTATGATTGCGTCAAAAAAAAAGTCCACTTTAGAACAAAATCTTTATCCGCAGAATCCTACAAAGCCACTCTGCAGACATTATCCACGGTACAGTCGTTAGAGGTTTTTACTTGGAGTACAGTTCGATGTCTCGTCAAGTTTAGCGCTTTCCAGCGATTGTTTGAATATTCATCGGTGCCTCGTCTTTCCACTTTAAGGTTAAATTAAACGGGACCGCCCGTGTGCTACTGTGGGGCGTTTCTGAATTATTCAACGTGGATCACTTCTGCGTGTGAATGTGTTCGGATTAAAACCACTCTCCACAACTGCAGTAATGAATTCATTATTTTGTCTAGTTGCTATTGAAATGGCTTAGCGTAATTGTTAAAACGAACTGCGATGAAAATGCTCGTCTTCGGGTTCAAACATGAAGAAAGTACTGTGTATTAAGGATTGAATAAATATTTTTAGGACGGTTTCAGACTGGTGGTAGATCTACGTGCGAGATCATTTGGGTTGGTACCACCCTCCTTCCTATTTCTGTCGTAAAATAGTTCTCTGTGTTTCGATTCGATGGATTGGAGAGCCAGTGTAATTACCAGCACGAGATTTATAACATCTTTACCTCGACATGGTCATTGGCGGTACTTTTGGCGTTTCAGACATGTCTCTGATGTCGTCGTGTAAATAGGCAACGATATCACATTCCATCAAGTGTCCACCCGTCTTTTTTTTGCCCATAATATTATATAAAACCTATTTATAAGCTAAATTTAATAACGTCTTATAATTTAAAATATAGCAAATTATTACTTTTTATGGAGTACAGTGTTTTGCCAAGCAGCTTTTTCTTTATAACGGATATTAAAAGTTAAGTTTATCTCAACAAATTATATGATATAAGATAAGTATGCGTTTTATCGAAGCTAGTTCTTTAGAAGTGGTTCTATTTATGGATCTTAGTGCTTCAGTTCATTGGCTAGGAAGATGCTGACGACCTTATTTAATCTAGAACATTTATTAAATTAAGGTTATATCATAACAGCTTGTCGAAAATACTTCAACTCACATAAAATGGTCCTTTAGTGAACGTTTTTGCTTTTAAAAGTATTGATTCAATTTTTTTAGTCTTTAAACAAGCCAACAAGAAGTTGTACAAACTTCTTTAAGATCAACAAAAAGTTAAAGTAATTGCTAAAACCTGTTCTAAATACTAACAATCTGTGGATGCATGAAAAAATATAACAGGGACTTTGCAATTATTTTTAATCGTTGATTAAAACATTCAAATATTATTTTCTGTAAATTAAAGTGAATTAACAACGCGTTCAACTTTTAGCATGCCCCGTAGTAATTGGCCTTAAAGTAAATTAATCCGATATCATCTCTGACGAAGGCATTTGATTTATATTCCTTATCTTAGATTTCGATTTAGGACAATTTAATGGTTTATTCATGTCACATGAACTGTATTTATGGCCCTTCTGAAATCTATGAATTCGTATGAAGGGTAATTTTATAGGGTTATATACGAAATTGTCGGCATAGTTTATGGCTAGGGTACATTAAGCTAAAACTCAATATGAGTTACTCTCGTTAAATATTAGCTGTACGAATGTTTCTTTTAAACAAATAAAAATGATTTTAAATAAAATTAACACTTAAAAGTCATAAATAACAAGAATTTTATGCTATTATTACGAATTATTACAAAATATCATTTTGATTGAGTCAGACTTTGTAAACTCTAGTCAAATACAATTATATTAATTGTCTCAGTATAAATATTAACAATGAATTCTTTACAGGTGGCAAGCGATGCGATCATGCTGTTTTCTGAATTATAAATAGCTTTTTACCTTATAAGTCAATAAACATAATTACTGAGACTTCTTAACGCCAAAAGTGTAAGACAAAGCATTATTGTTCGACGAATAACGCCAGATAGAGTTTTCGGTGGAAAATGGGTTCCCACGGATTTCCGAGTAAGAAGTAATGAACCTTGTTCTTTTGTATTAGATGTGAGATTGGATTCCCCTCCTTGCGTAAATACCAGCCTTCCCTAATTGCTATTCCTTTTGTATGATATTCGTACTTTGTCTTTCGTTAATGTGATTGAGTTTTTAGGAAGTCCAAGAATTAAGTGAAAGTCGAGTTTATTTCTACTCTCCCGGGATTTCCTGGATATCTCCTTCGACGTTGCGAATGAAGACTACGGAGAAGTAAATAATGATATTTATTTAATGTACTTCTCAAACTCCTGAAGTCTTATTTACGTTTCTACTCTTACATAATGTAATATGAATCAGAATAATTTCTAATGAGATGTCTTCAGTAGGTATAATGTAACTATGAATTTGATATACTTATTTGTATGTAAAGAGAAACATACAAGACCCGAGAGCAAATACTCGTCTTCATCAAACAAATATTTGGGACAAACTGGGTAGAAGGGTCACTGCTAGCTATCACATCGTCAAATTAATTAATATTCAAATATGTTACCGAACATTTTACTATGTTTTTGGACGGTCTTTTTATTTATAGGATCCTTTATCTCATGATAATGTTTTTAAAACTTCTCTAGCTAGGCTACCTTTACTGGGCTGCAAAAATTTCGCTATCAAAAAGTGTGATGTTTTCTTAAATGCATAACATTGACTGTGTGAAACTGTAGTACATTGTACATAACATTGACTGTGTGAAACTGTAGTGCATTGTAGATGACTGGCAGACACATAAAATCAAATAAATACCAATTTTTATTTGATTTCAAAGAAATACTGAGAAAAAATACATCTAAATGACAACAAAAACAAACAGCGCAGTATGAATTTCATCATAGTTATTGTTTTTTCTTTACTAACGTATCCCCTTACTTTAACGGCTATTGTAAGGTAATAGTATGTTTTTAATTGGTCGCGTTTGTAAACTATGAGAGCGTTCGGTTTTATAAATATTTTATACAAAAAAACAAACAGCCACTGTGCCACAATCACGCTACGCATAGGAAGGGCTAGGAATGTTGGAACCGTTTATAATTGTTTCCCTATTTGTTTTGCAGCCTAAGTAGCTCCTGACACGTAAGAGGTTAAGCAAGCCCTCACAGCAAACTGGATCAAAGTACAGATGTTCCATCTCATGAAGAACTTTCAACTTAGGTTGTGTGAGTTTCGACAGGCGTGTACATGCACATTGGATATGTGTGCGTGACTTCGAGTTTGGTCAGTAGAGAGGTTACACACTAGAATGGCGCGCATATACACGTGAAATCACAACCATAGCCTTAAGACCTTCGTGACATGGTATATCTTTACCTACCCAATGTTTGGCCATGACAGGGTGTTTGCCCAAACAGGAGTATTTTGCCCGGAGCGTTACCCTTCCCAGAATAGTTTTACCCTCGTCGTTTTAAATGTGTCGTCAGGTGTCGAATAGTTGACTGGTTTTAATTAAATTCACTTACAGACTTAATTACCGGTAGCATTGATTGTTATTGCAGGTTACGATATGACTAGCCAGTTAAATGAGAAAAATCTACGGTTTGAAGGAAGGAGTTCAGTAGAGGTGTTGTTGCTATCAGTCAATTTAATTTCTGATACTTGGACAATGAATTAGAAATTAATGAAGATAACAATACATGAGAATAACATATTTAATTGTTTTAACAGTTATTCAAAATTATTTTTGGTCATTTGTATCCTCAAAGTGTCATTTGCGTTTTCTCCATTAGACACCTATAGCAAATATAACACTAGCTCTTATACTAAGATTGTAAATTAATAAGTTTAATAAATTATTTAATATAATTTAACAGAAAATAGTGCTCAAAAAATTTAGCTTTCGGTTGAAAATTGTCCGGTTGCACTATTTACAACAAAGTAAAATATCCTACTCGTATTATTATAAGTAAATACCTACTCGTTAACAAGGTTATCGATTTTCAATAAAACTTTACTGAATTTTATTTTCTTACGATTTGCAGATCCTACAGCAAACATTCGGAAAATTTTATGATTCTTGACATTAAAAATTCCGGAATTTTTATACATTCCGTGTATAAAGACATCAATAGCTAACATTAGATACTAAAAAGGTAGTACCTGTTCAGATAATTTGGCCTAAAATGAGAGGAGAATTTTCCAGCGATTTATTTGGAACAAAGCGCGGCCGGGGGCGGCGACATAACGTGTTATCAGGCGTAATTTATCGGCAAAGGAACCAAGTATAACTCGTTAACACAATTTACCTGTCCCCCATATTTCACCAGACCTTGGTTTTACTACATTTTACTCCGCAAATTAATGTTCGACCGCTTAAATGTCGCTTTCACTACGTATTTGCTTGTTTCACTCTTTTTTGGGGGAAATTGGCTCTTAAGTAAAGATACAATATTCAGAAACTAGCGACCAGCCCCGGCTTCACACGGATATTATGCTTGTATTATATACATACCTACCTCTTGAACTTGAACCATGATATCTAAAAGTAAGTAGGTAAAAAATTTATTCACTAAAATTTTAACACAATATTTCTTTATTAAATAATTACATAAATAAAATAAACGGTATTATTTAAACACAAGAAACTAAAATATTATACTACATCCAAAAAAGGCATGCAAGTCAGCAAGTCCAGCAAGGAGAACTGGTGCTGGTCATCCATTGCACCCCGTACTATTTATTTTAAAAAAACCGCACCAAAATCCGTTGCGTAGTTTTAAAGATCTAAGCAGGACAGACAGCGGGAAGCGTCTTTGTTTTATACTATGGAGTGTAGTTGTGTGATACCGAAGAAATATGAATTTCTACTTAACAGACGAAATACATGCAGAGACGATTTGATAGAAACTTCATAACATAATACTTCAAAACTTAGCTTCATTGTTTTGTTAGTAGGAAATTTATTAAAGTATTAAAATGTTTGTAAAGAAAATACAACGCTTAAATAAGTTTATAATAATTTTGTTTGTTCTCGATGTAAAGTTGATCAATGGTTTTGATTTTTACAATAGTATTGAATACAATAGAATCCTTGTTTACATACAATCGTAAAACGCATTTTTCTGTTTAATCGGATTTCCCTGAATATTTGTAACACTCAATTTTTTTTAACTAAGATATGATAAAAAATTTGTGTCATAGAAAATACATACATAGTTTTATTAGAATATTATAATAAATTTATCAAAAATACAATCCAAAAGTTTTAATCTAGAATTACAAGCCCTGTTATCGATTTTAAAAGTCACAAACTGTTTCGATATATCACTACCCGAATCCGAATAAATTTATTCTTCGGAATATGTTCGGAGCCCATTTAAAAAACGGTTTTAGTTATGGAAGGACGGGGTATCCTGGCGTAGGTTATATTTATACACGTAAAAAGAGACCTCAACCTCAAGCTTTATATGTAAAAATATTTTTACCCAAAAATAATTTAAAAAAAGTTAGAAAAGTTTCTAAATTCGAAAATAGAACTTAATTAAAAACTTTTTTCATGAAACAATTACAGAGGGTCCTTTACCCGCACCTTTGGACTTTGACCCTCGTCTCCATGAGCTCGTGTTGGTTTAGCTATGTACCCAAGGGCTATAGGGCTATAGGGTTTGTCCAAACAACCAACTTCACTGTTTACTCCGAAGGGCCTTAGCGTAATCCTTACGTAAAACTGAAGTGAAATTTGTAAATAATTTACACACGAAAGTTTTACTTGTTAAACTTGTCGGCCCATTTCGGATTCGGGTCCGATCGGTGAGCTTTGTATGAAGTTAGTTAAACAATATGCTAATATTTATTATTATTAAGTAATTCAATTGAAAATAAGCATACATGGTTTTAATATGCTTCGAAAATTCTTTTATAATGCATACTACAAAGGAGTGGCTTTCTTTGCCTGCCGATGTATTGCCCTGAAAAAAGACATTGGGCTCTTTTAGGCAAGAGTGAATAGGCTTCTCCTGGGTAGGCATGCTCCTTAGACTTCACCACCGCTTAACATCAAGTGAGATTTGAGGTCAAATGTTTGCCTAGTTTTAAATAAAAAATAATCGAAAAAATAGCAAAAGTAGCTAACGAGTAATTGGCTTACAGGTTGTAAAAAGTGTCAACGTTAGAAAAAATAAGCTCTAGTATTTTTGAAATCTCCCAAACCTCCAAGTGGTTCTGACTACACGTATTATACAACTGAGTAGCCATATTTTTCAAGATTAACCTACGACGCTATCTCGTATGCTACGAAAGCTACGCCGTAGTTCATGGCCCGTCGTAGTTTTGTATTTACTACGGGTTATTTCTCATGGTAATGTTCTCGCTACAAACGACTTAATTCATGAATTTCATAAATTTAATTGACTTGAAGGCAACAGAAAACGTGTATTTTTTCGCGATTGAAATATGAATCAATTAAACAGACTCATTACGAAAATCCGCGACCTTGATTGCTCTCGTATTTCCATTTCATATTCAAACAGCATGTAATTAAAATACTGTTACACAAACACGGCTGTGATTGGTTGGTTCTGTCGTGTCGGTGTAGTCCCCGAGCTCTGCACCAATCACGCGAGGGGACGTTCAAACATGTAACGGTTTTTGCATCACTAATTTTATTGTCAGCGACTGGCGCGGTAATTAAAATTAAATTTGTAATTAGCAAAGCCAACAGACAATTTCCATATTGTCCTAGCAAGCCGTAACACAAATATGTGATAAATTAATTAGCTTTTAATTAATCAAAACGCCCGTTACTTTATTTGGAATTTCAATTGATATTACATGAGGTTAACTTGTATGAAATGTTTTGTCTATGCTTGCCCTTTAAGACTTTTATATTACCTTTCAATAATTTTAATTCCTAAATTTTCCGACCGTTATTTTATATAGCTAAAGTTGCATTCGAGCATACCTCACTTAAAAGTAACTACTAACCGTATTGTGAACAAAAACTTTAGCATTACCCATTCCAAGACTTATCACTAGGACTTTGTATTATTTCCTGGGAATTCACTATAATATTTCACTTGGCAATTTGCGGTTTCTGAACCAAGCCAAGATGCATTACTCCGGCGTAACGCTGCAGCGTGCAGGCTCTTTATCTCGAAGCCAACCACCACATTTCTACATTAACGTGAAACTTCACCTATTAACATTTGAAGAATTAAGAATATGGCAATGATCCACGAAAAAAAAAACTTTACGCCGGTTAAAATTTTTAATTTTAATTTAAGAACGTGTCAACTTGTGCTCTACTTAATTTTTCAATCTGAAAACTGGATGTATACCTCTTTGCAATCGGCCTGTTCATATTGTTGATAAAAATAGTAACTACAAACAAGTTCGGATCGTTTTTTTTCTCTTAACATAGGCCAAAAATATTTTCAGAGATTTTTTTTGTTTGTAAACTAAACAATTTATAGATATTTTTTAAAGCTATGCTTCTAATGACGCGCTGTGAGAGTCACAATACGCGGCAAATCACGAAACGTAAACGTAATGTATATTGATGAGTATATTAAATCGTAAGTTATGTATGTACGACATGACTTATTAGCAATGCTCTGATGAATTATTTTTGATAAATGAATTGTTTTAATTTCTGTGTTCTATTCATGAGTTTGTTAATAGTTTTACATTTCTCACACTTAGCTTTTTCTTTCGCCCCAGACACAGGTTTTCCTCGTTTGAGTATAGTTTTTTTGACTTCTAGATTTTAAGTGTTTTGTTAATGTTAAGCCCTAAGAAAGACAATCAATTAATATCATTATAAATAACATATAGGTTATGAACATATCTTGAGTCCAGCCAAGTTTAGAGAGGCACATACATTTTTATTACTATTTGTCGAACCGAAACATAGTTTTTCTCTGCAGTGCAATTCAATTTTTTTCCAATTTTGAGATGAAACGATACGTCTATATTTCTCATTTTCTTCTTCATATTAACATCCTTCGCTAAAATGCAATTTCCAACAATAACCAGGGTTTTTCAGATGCTTCTTGCATCTCGTGACACAGTGATCGATCTTTGAAAAACACCGGCTCCGCTTCAATTCCCGGAGTAAGTTTTGTTCCGTCATCAATCTCTTAGTAATTTACTATTGGTAAGATTTTAGTCTTACAAGCTTAAAATTACCGATGGTTTTTAAATGTTATAAATATTTGGCGTGCTTGAAAAAAGCTAATTTTGTCCAACTGCAGATTTTCGCTCGACTCTACATAAACATGCGAAATGCGGTGTTTAACACCTCTGCCATCTGAGCGATTACGGCGTGAGTTTGTGTTTTCACATGCCTGAGCTGGGATTCGGAAGGAATAAACTTAAACTTTATTGGATATATTGACATATATGTAAGCAACAGGACAACTTCAAGAGTTTTTTTATAAAGACGAAGCTAAAAACAATTTAAACGTTAGGAATGAGCGGAAAAACAGAAAAAAACTACTTTATCTCGCTCTAATACGGGAGAATTAAAATCAAATGGGGATGAAATGGAGCGGGACAGCCATCTGGAGTGGTTAGTTTAATTGTGAGTAGTTATTCCGATCTGCGAGCGATTTGTTATTCCAGACTCCCGGTTTTTGTAGACAAGATAAATGGACCCGTAGGGTTTGTCTCCTCATCTGGATATCTCTAGAATGTTCAAACAGTTTAAGTGCTAGACTGAAATTTATTATTCAAATGTATAATTTAACATTTTAACATGTTTTGTATATGATACCATCTGCATGACCAATGACAATTCTTTAGGAGATGGTTTGTAATGATAATCTTCATTCAGGAATAATAGTGGTCATAAACAATTAACATAAGTAAACATATAAAACTGAAATTAATTATAAGTAAATAAATGCATTTTCATAAATCAAGGAGCTTACAGTTTTAATTTAACAACAAAAGTAAAAGATGAAAAAAATAAGAGTAAATACATGTGCCTGATTGAGAAAAATACTGTATTCAACCTTAGTAAAACGTGACCCTTATTAGTAGTATTTAAACAAATACTTATTTATAAACCAGGTGATAATATTTTTTTTTTTACGAAAATTCATTTTAATATATTTCAAATAAAATTAAAAAACCGGAATATAATAAAAAGACAACACAGTAGTTCATTTTAAAACAATTTGTAATTTTTCAGTTTCGTCGTAAGACTTTAATATATGTTTTTTTTTAAAGTGTGCTTAGTTATATTATAACTAAGCTAAGAGGATAAATGTTCGTTAAAATGCTGAAAGAGTTAATTAAACTATTTTTCAACTTTAAGTTATGACTTTATAACAAGTAATTTTGCCCAAAAACTCTCATCTGAAAATGAATACAGCGCTGTTTTGTATTCCAAATTTAATTGCTTCATTTCAAAAGTAATTAGTAATATTAAAATAATCATTTAAAAACCTATATAAATACACAAACCTATATTACAAATAAAACCGTTTCTAAAACTGGGTAGGTTATTAGACAAGAGAAATTCCTTTCAAATAGATCCTTATAAACCATGCCTGAACCGGAACTGAGGAAATGAGAGTTGTTCTTCTTAATTCAGAACTTGAGCTGCCTTTGCCTCAAAACTGAAGCCAATTTGGAGCACATTTGGATAACTCGGCTGAATTGGCTTGCTTAAAGTTTGAAGTGGCTTTCAGAATACAATATTCATATTTTCAAATTCATTTTAAAATTGTGTTGTATAAAAATTCTTTTCTCACAGCATTCAAGTTCCATTCCCATTTTGAGAAAACTAGAATTTTCTATTAGATGATTTGATTAGACCCGGAATATCTTACAGCGCTTCTATCTCATCGTATTATGAAAGAATCCTGATACCTAAGAATCTATTTTCATACATTCATGAAAATTTAATTTCCTAAAGTATAGGTAAAATCGAAAAGCTTTGAAGATGTACTGGAATAGAAGGTTTCCCAGAAACATTTTAAGTCTTTGACCTCTTAGGGAGGTAAAGAGGTAAAGCAAGGATTTCAGAGCACTAGGAAACCTTTGCTCTCGACCCAAAAGCAACCAAGCGCTTACAAAATTCAACATTCAAATGCAACTCCATGTAGGAAGCGCTTAATGCTTTCAGATTTGAATCCGCAGTCTCCGAAATACTGACGCTTTACATGTGACATTTTCTTTATTAAATGTGTCATTTTCTTTGTTCAGTTAAAAAAGAGTTAAATTAAAATAAAACAGCCTTACAAAACTATGGAGTTTAATTATAAGCTTTTAAACTATAAATATAATCTGAATCGGAATGAAATATAAGGGCCTTCAAAAAAAGGGCTTACTCCTTTTTAAAAGGAAGGCAACGCATCTGTCAGCAGATTCGTCCATGGGCGTCATGGGCGTCGGTATCACTTGCCATCAAGTGAGCCACCTGCCCGTTTGCCCTCTTTTGAAAAATAAACAAATAAATGTAATTAATAATATTAATTTATTTCTATGCTCAGTCGTGTCTGAAATAAAGCACTTTTCGTATAAATGTCAATGAAAACCATACTTGCAAAATGCAGGAAAGCAATATTTTATTTACGCTTTAAATTTTCAATACAACGCTCTAAAGTTTGTAGTTATAAATGTCAATATCGCGGTAACTATACGTGTTCTGAATTTAGCTTGTTACATTCCCTCTCGCCATTGTTGTTTCCTTTGTTTTGTAGTATTCTCATCTCTTATAGAATGAAATTGCTAAAAATAAATCTGCGTTATTTTTTTATATGTATGTTTTTGTAGTTTAATTCAGTAAGGCCCTATGTACATGAGGCGACACAAAATTCCGATACCGGATGAGTCTTTGTCTTACCCGGCCGGCAGCGCACGAATGATGTGGGCGAATCTTGCCTGTGTAAGAACTGAAACTTAAAAATGTTTTTTTTTTGTCGTACAGACTAAAATCGTCCGGTATTGGAGATTTGCCTCGACTTGAGTCATTACTTGACTTTAGTCGATGTCATTATCACTTAGTCCCTAAGTGTCCCTCAGTCCCCAAGTAATAATTAATTACAATGAGACCGGAGCCTGGGGCTACCTACTTATTATTTTAAAATTAACATAACTACTTGCAGTACCTTCTGCTATTAAAACTATTTCTTTCTCATGCCCATACTTGGTTTTAGTTTTGGTATATCATAGTTGATTAAAAATTAAAAAAAAAATATCTAAATATTCTTACTTACACCGTAAATGTTCTATCAAATCTACTCATTCGTATTTTTTTTTATTAAAGCATTCGTTGCCATTCATTAGCTAGTATTTTTATTAGAAAAAAAAAAAACTAAAGAAAATAAAAAATTAATGTTAAGCGTTCTCATATGCTGAAATCTCATTTAAAGTTCAAAAATTATGAAGTAATATTTTTCAATAGTCTCATATTGAAGTCGTTTAGATGTCTTTACAAGATAGATAGAACTGTGTTTTCAAATAAATCTTATCACTGTTTGACTTTGAAAACTACAGATTTTTCTGAGGGTTTATAATTATTTTATTAAGCTATAATTTCATGTACAGATTTCCTTCACATTAATCATACCTTAGATAAAGTGAAAGAGGTATTACAAGCACATTGACTCATAAACATGTCCATACATAATTATCGATAAAAAATCAAGCATATTATACCTTATTTAAAATGGAACAAGGAATAAAACGTAAGTTTCTCAACTTCCATACGCCGCGTGAATAATTTAACTTGAATTGCTGTTGAGCGAACTCAACTTTCACGTATGCTAGCAAAGTTAAAAAGAGGACTTTCAGTTAAAATAAGTTAAACTTTAAAATTTTATACATAATAAATACTCCTAAATCTTTTTACGTTAATTTTTTTTACTGTTCGTGCATTTATTATTCTGGGTCTTATTTTTATGTTGTGCTGTGTATATGTAAAACAGTGACCACAATTTTAACAATCACATCTGCTAATTACTAGGTAAGCGAGAAAGACCAGACTTGACACAGTCTCTTGGGAACACAATACTTGACTACTTTCTCTGAGGTCGAGAATAAAAGGCATTTTTAAGGCAAGCATACTTCTCTTTTGGTCACAACATTAAATGCTCAGATGATCAGATGATTTTCTCGCTATTTAATTAGATAACATCACATTTCGAAAACTCATTTATAACGTGTAGGTACTGCAAAAGGGTGGAATTCTTTGACTGCCGATGTATTTCCTGACAAATATAACCTGAAGCTCTAAAGCAAGAGTGAATAGGCTTCTTCTGGGCATGTTTTACCTTAGACATCATCGCTGTTTAACATCAGGCAGGATTGGGGTCAAATGCTAGACTAGTTCTGAAAAAAAACTCATATCGAATGCTCTGATATTTACAAAACAACACAGTAGGTATGATTAATTTTTTTCTGTTCCTGCGAGGCTATTTAAAAATGAAATTTGCCCAATGTCCATCCTAAAAGTCTATTCTAAATATTGATGAAAGAATTTTGAAAATCAGAAAAAGTATTTTCTGTAGAAACTAGTATTTGTCAATTATCATAAATCTATTTACAAAAGTATGTATGCGAGTTTTTTTAAATAAAGCCATCTAGCCAATGTCCATTGTCCACCCTGGAAGTAATCTAAAATTTATGAAAGATTTGTCAAAATTTGATGACAAATTTCTAAAGTTACCTCACTGAAAGTTATTTGCTGTCTTAATGTAATATTTATCTTCCAATGGCGTTTAAATTATAAACTTGAAATTAGTAACCACAATCGAAACAAGACTGCAGTACTAAAATCAAAGGACAATACAATTTTACAACTACCGAATAATTAACTTATTTTCTATCGTTACTTAGCCGGAAATAACTCACTTTGGAACCCGCTTAGTAACATAGCACACTAATAAAATTAATTCCCAACTTTCGGGGACTCTCTTGAGTTAAACTTAAGCTCATTCTCATGCCGAATCAATATTCTCACATAAACTTCTAAGGCCTCAAATCTTTGCCTTCGTTGAGTAATTCAGTCGCCTTTGATGTTTGAAGTCCGTTTTTAGTTATTCAAGTATTTTTTTTCCCGATTTTTTGCCCGAAAGGTTAAGTGCCTTTTTTCACAACTTCGATACTTTTATTACGTGTAAAATTGGTATAAATTAAACTTTATTTTCGTAGAAATGGTGAAATATATTTTTAGGACTCCGTAAAAAAAAAAAAATCACTCGTGTGTCTGTCTTCGACAGTCTAAGCCAGCTGAATCTATTCAACCCATCAAGTTTTTTTAAAAGAAACACTTTGGTTCGTTGGTAGGAATAGAGCATTCAAAATAAAGAATGTGTAGATGTACATTTAATTTAAATGGGAAGATGCTATTTCTTGCTCTAAATACACATTATAATCCTTACCTTACCTTTTATACTTACATCTCGTCAACCAAGGACTACCTAATTGGTTTACTGGAATTTGCTTAACTAGTGTTATATGGCTCAATTTGTAATATACGTCAACTTAACTCTCGTGCTCGGCATCTAACACAAATGAAATCACTATGTTGGCATCGGATGAATATAGTGTTATTGCCTAAGATTTTCGCTCCTATTTAACAAAAAACAATGATTAATTCTCTTTGAATAGGTACACAGAATGCAGGAGTTCATTCGAGTTATTACTGCATTGCATATTCGTAGACAACATCGAATTGTACTTAGTAATCCAGCAGATTAGCAGACTGTTAGTAACATCAGCTCAAATCAGGCTTTGCCGGCAATCCGAAATCCTAATCCGTAACAGCACTACCATAGTATGAACACATAAAGGCCCGTAGTACACCTATCAACTCGGAAACAGATCAACACCGCATCAACTCCAGCCGTTTGGTATTCTCTCTATGAAATTCCATGCAACGATCACTTCAGCATCGTCGCTATCGTGTTACCTCGGGTCGACGGCGAAGCAAAAGATGAGACGTTGCCGTTCCGTTTCTGAGTCGATGAGTGTACTACAACCTTAATCCGTAGCAATCTCATAGTCCGTACACATTAATGCCACGGGAAATGACGTTAGACTAAAATCAGGCTAAACTAATGTGACGTAATCAGTGACACATGAACGTAAACGGCATTGGCTTAGCGGCCATCTTAGCTTAGTCGCTCAATGACACTTGACGTTGTCGGTAAAAGCCCTTGGAGTTTCCAATCCATTTTAAAACAAGGCGCGACACTCTGTCACACTTCAAAGCTAGGTTTAGACTACGACATAACTTGCGATATAAGTGTCGGACACAAACTTTACTTTTCACGCTGAGACAGATTTTTAGTTTCTATTGATGCGACTAATGCGACAACAATGGTCTCACAGTAAATTTCGCAATTAGAGACACTCGTGCTCATACAAAAACACTCAGTATATAAATTAAGCGTCCAGTGTATAGTGTCCTCGACTATTGCTTTTAAATAAAAATACATTTGAGAGAGAGAATGACTACCAACATTAAATTACACACACACACACATTAAAGTACATTTAAATTAATACCAGCTATTAAACAAGCATAATTTTTCTGATACCTAATGATCAACATTTGACACAATCCAAAATCTATACGTATCCAAGTTAGTGTATATGTAGGATAGTAGGATAATCTTAATAACGAATCGTCGGATTTTGAATATACACCTATACATTTAGAAAATACTTTTTGGCCAGTAGGTTGGTAGACATTAGCCACATTTGGTGTTAGAAAATAAAAGATATCTTAGCGAGCGAAGTCGGAGACAAACTGTTAGAAATAAACTTTTCACACCACGAACCGGCAGCCTTACGCTCTTGACTGAAACATAATATTAGTGTAGGTGGTTTATTCTTAGTTATAGTAAGTTTTAGTAGGCTATTTTTTCTAATCGTATTAATTTAAACAGAACCAGAATGTTCTAAAACTGCTGCTTACTGCAATTTCTAAAACCTTACTATTTCGCGGTCGGCTTCGTAATTTAGGTCAAGTACACACTGGGCATGAAAATGTGGATCAATGTAAGTAATGTCCTCTATACCTACTTCTGAACAAGCGAGATATATTTCGTGTGTGCTAGCTTAGAACTAGGTTGAGTAGCTTTGTTTCGTTTGAAATATACTTTTTAAAACGTCTACAAAGGGTTACGGTTCCCTTTTGTTCTTCTTATTAATGGAAGTTTTAGTGTATCATACAACTATGCTGCGGAAGGTGATATTCTTTTATTTTTCAGTCAAAAGTATCCTCATTATTGTTTTAATATTACTTCAACATAATAAACATTCAACTCACGCCGTAATTAATCTTTCGAGAGATAGGCAGAACTGTCCCAGTGTGACAGGTTGCGAATCTGTCGTCACTATCCGGGCACAGTGAGGAACATGGCACATATGTTCAATGTACGGAAATCCGAGACTCGAACCCTCGATCCGTTGGGTCAGGTCGGTCGGTTAACAAACTAGCAAACTGAGCTGACACGTCCCTAAATATATTAATTCCATTTATTACAGATATCTAACGATAAGTAAAGAAACTTACTTAACTCTATTTGTGAAGGTTCGCTGAAAAATTCGACGAATTTAATTTATTAGTTACCTCTTTGCACCTGAGTAGTATGAATATTTAAATTTACGTTTTAAGCTTACACCTAGTAGCAATAAGTTGGACTGATGTTCATTATAACTAAGCTTGTATGTTTGTTTGTTTATGTACACACGGCCATGACTAAACGTAACCTGTTTGCACTTTGTATCGTTCTTAAGTTGTACAGTATAAGGCTTGATATTTCACTTGATATGTGAAGTTTTATGTGTGCTGTATATTTACATATATTAGTTGTACCCTCTGCCCTATAAACCGCTGTTTCAAAATGTACTTTCAACGTAAATTTGATATTTTAAATTATTCATTGTCCGTTGTAGTTTAAACTGAAAAGGTTACTTAATCCGTCTTGTTAGCGAAGATGAAACGATTACTGGAGCAATTATTCACTAATTGATTTATTCTCTGATTGTCCCAATCAATTAAATACGATCGGCTGTTCATTTTCAATTCAATGACAAATCTTAGTATTACTTCTGAGTAGATTATCATCATCTACTTATCAAATTATCACCTTTTTTTAAACAACAAATTTTTTCTATGTGTGTGTATCAAAACTGGATAAATATGGAATTAAGTAAAGTCTGAAGAACACTGCTAGTTAATGTTATACAATGGCAACACTAATCTATGATATGCCAGATGCTTAGAAAAAGTGGCGATTTTTTTGTCAAATTTCAACACAATAGTGACTTGTGTTGAAATTCGCCTGTTTTCCCAATTAAATAATGTTCAGGGGTAACAGTTGGCATTCACACTGGACTTGGCGTTTCCAAGCGCTTAAGCCAACCAACGTGAGTGCCTTGTGGAACCTTCGCAAACAGAAGTAAGATTTTGTGTAGTTGACAACCTAGCTGTTTTAGCTTGAAATAGCTCTAGAAATTCCTATTCTACTGTTTGTGGAACAAACGTCAGATAACAGACGGCTTTCCTGGTTGTTACAATTGAACTGAGAACTGAGGCGCTTCAAACTCGAAACGACTTAATACGCTTCGTTTTAGTCATTCCATTTCACAAAGATCGTTTGACAATTTTTTTTTGTTAACATGCACATCATTTCAGTGTGCTTACCTCGAATTCACTCACAGGACGATAGACACACACTGTTTTTCGGGGCACACCCGCCACTCTGTCCCACCACTGCAACTCCTGTTTATCAGGATCAACAGCGGCATCCTTTGATCGAATAATCAACGAATAATACACGTACAGACTGTGCCCGGGCACCCTACCGGCTCTCGTGGGACCCGTAACGAACTTAATCAGAAGAAATAGGTAGTAAGAAACCTATTTACTACAGATTTTCTCGAATAATGTTTATGTGTTATGTGTGTGTTGAGTGAATTCACGAAAGTGGCTACACTTATCATTAGCTATTATAATTATTAGATTTTAGAATTTATTATTTTGTGTTTTAAAGTTGTGATGGAGGTTTCAATTTATAAAATACATTTGCTTTATTCAGATTTCAACGTAATCAAAACAATTGGAACAATTAATTAAAAAATTGCAAACTTAAAATTAATATAATATTTTATTTGTAGCGTTGTATAAAGTGATTTCATGAACTATTATTTAATTTAATTATTAATGTAGTTAATTGTTTACTGCTCTATCGATTTGATAATGTAATTGTTTAAATAAATAATAAAATTAAATAAATGTACACGTTTAATGTAACCCGTAGCTGGTCTTACTCAGGTGGAACGACTGGACTATAATGCGTCTTTCGTTAAAGCTTTCCTTAGGTTTCCTACGGAATTCATAAAATAAACAGACCTGAAGCAAAGTATCAACAGCTAGATCAATATTTAATATTTTAAATTCATAGGATAATTACCCTCGGCCACGTTTTCTGTTTTGAAAGGACTGTATAATTACAGCTTTTGGTTGTGTGGAAATAGATATGGTGGCCTACTCGTGGCGTTTTATGGTTGTGGCGTAGATTTTATAGAAGTTAGTGGCAAACAAGCATCCAGCCTGTCTTATTTTTGTGACTAGTTGGGTAACCATAGACTATAGAATCTTCTATTATTTCCCGTGGATCAGCTTTGCAAATCAGTAGTCAATATATATTTTTATAAGAATTTTTAATCAGATAAATACAATTCTTTATTTCTTTATTTGGAGATAAAACAGTGGACAGATTGCAAATAATAATACGAAAAAATAGAAAACATATCACACATTTCTTATACTGTTTTATAAGAAATATAGAGAAAAGAATATAAGAAAATACCTAGATATTTTTACAAACAGAATTTCAAATTCGCGGATACATTTATGTTCTACAAACCTCGATAATATATATTTCTTTTGCAATTCCATCTTATCTGCTAGGTACGTATATTAAGTTTTAAACTGAACATGCAACATTCTAAACACAATGTCGTGATATTGTAGAATGTTAATAAGGAGGCATGTTGGAAATATTATCTCATATCCAACAGTTACGACTCACACCCGTTGTCAACAATAAAAGTGACAGATAAAAATGACATGTAACTGGAATATGTATCAACATAAACTGAAAGTTTCTGGTTCAACATCCAAAATATAGTTTTTTTTTTGTTATTCAGTTATTAAATGAAATACCGTAAAAAGAGTAAGCTAATATTTAAGATTAATTGTTGCTTCACTCATTGAATGTTTTATTGTAAGTATAAATAACTAAGTAGACTAGGTGTAGGTAGGTGTTTTGAATAAATCTGTCGTAATTTATGTAAATATATACCCATATAGTGTAAGAGTGTGAATAAAAATGCAAACACAGAGATTACTAAGGATTTAATCTTGAACAAACAAAGTCACATCCGAGTACATGGGAGAAAGACCCTCCAAGAAGGAATAATTTGCCATTAATACAGACTTAATATTTAATAAGCATTTACAAAGAACAAGTTGCAAAGTATTATGAAATACCTATTTCACTAATAGGACTTTTATGTCGTTGCGTTTATAAAGCTCTTATATACAGTAGGTCCTGTTAAGTTATTATAGGCCAATAATATGCGGAAAACTAAATTAGATAGTAGTTTTTTTAATGGCATTGCCATCATCATGGCAATAACTTTGAGTATTTTGCTAGTGTCAAGTAATATTTATTATCAAGTTTTGATGAGGGCTGAAATGATGATGAGATAAATAATGAAATGATGAAAATTATAGATGCGATTATGAATCTACATAAAGTATCATGATAGTACTGTTACTGTAGGTTTTATTGAGAACTTGAGAGATAGTGAAAAGCGGAGCCAAATCTTCGAATTTCACATCCTCCTCACTTGTACAGCATTACTGATTTTCTCTGGTTATAACACTAGCATGTTAAATATTAAATTCTGCTAAGATACACAAAAAGATGATTAAATAAATATATAATCGCCAATTCCCGTTACCGCCAAGTAACTGCGTGTTATTTCTTTCCTCCTATAACTATGGATCAAATAGTAGTATTGACACTATCCATCCACAATACTGTCATTTATTGACACTATCCATCCACAATACTGTCATTTATTGACACTATCCATCCACAATACTGTCATTTATTGACACTATCCATCCACAATACTGTCATTTATTGACACTATCCATCCACAATACTGTCATTTATTGACACTATCCATCCACAATACTGTCATTTATTGACACTATCCATCCACAATACTGTCATTTATTGACACTATCCATCCACAATACTGTCATTTATTGACACTATCCATCCACAATACTGTCATTTATTGACACTATCCATCCACAATACTGTCATTTATTGACACTATCCATCCACAATACTGTCATTTATTGACACTATCCATCCACAATACTGTCATTTATTGACACTATCCATCCACAATACTGTCATTTATTTGATACCAAAAATCTGAACATTAGCAATCAAAATACGGAATAAAGTACGTAGTACGAGCTGTCCTAACGTAGCTCGCCTTAAATCTAAATGTTTTATTCCAAAAACACCTCCAATTTATTTCTAAAGCTTTCCGAGTCGCCTTTGACATCGGCATGTCGGGTGCTATTAGCAAAATTGATTTCAATCCGGTTTTGCGTGTTCCGGGTGGTAACATGTTTAAATTATTGAATAGACATAGAGGACAGAGAAACTTCAAAAGCCTACAAAGGATGAATTGTTGGAATCGGGTACTTACATCTATTAATCTTGGATTGCAAAATAATTGTAAACGTTTTCTCCCTTTGACGAGTAATAGTTAATTTTATTCTAGTTTTATGATTGAGAGACCAACTAATTTCAGCCTACTAGATTGATACACGCTGGAGAAATGATTACTAGTTAGCCATAAAGAAATACGAACAAATATGAAAAAGAGATAAATCACTTCGTTGTTCATTTTGATATTTATAATCTAGAAAAATCTCAATGTAGGTTCTTCTTTATATAAAACTTGAAAAACTGATATTTTCTATGTTGAAATACATAACTTTTACTGACCAGTAATGACATGTCAGATCTTTCCACCGACTGTATGCACACCATTAATTTACTGAATACACATCAAGTCCATTTCTCACACTAATAGCCTAACATGAAAAGGATGCATACTTCCGAACATGTGACCCTTCAGAGCATGCTTGCAGTGATGCGGTCACGTTCCATGAAGGAAATTGCAGTGTCTGTTCTAACATTTACAATCAATCTTATGCACTTCGTGATATAGTCTAAAATTAATCGAAATCATCTCTATATCTCTAGAATATTCAGATATATTTTGTCAACTGTCTGGTCAGTTTAAAATACTCATGTCTTTTAATTCTTTTTTTTAGTAGCAAATCTTCTGCAAAAAGTATAGATTGATATCATTAAACTGTAAAAATTTAAGGGTAAAAAAACTCTTTCAAATATGGATGGGATGTATATATTAATTGAAACGAAACTCAACTCGTTTAATTTGCAGTTTAAAAATTATAGGCACAAAAAAATATATTATCTGTATGTATCCGAGGCTGCAATTTTTAAAACAAACAAGACTATATGTATACAAATTGTATCTATCATTATTATAAAAATCTCTAAAGATTCCGTATAATTAAACAAATTATTCAAATACTAATCCCAAAATAATTGACAAATGAAATCGTCGGTGCTTGTTAATTCCACGAACATAAAATAAAATTGTAATTTTCAGGAAAGAATTTCAAATAATATTTTATTCGAGAACAAAGAAATGCAGTAATGTTTAAATTAATCCACGGGACTTTAAAATCATTTGTAAAGACTAAGTTTGACATACCAGCATCTGAAAAATGAAGTTTCATATCCAGTATTTGCAGATACAAATTAAAAGGTTCCTTTACATAAGCAGACAAGGCACAAATTCGACTAAACAATGCCATAAAATAACTATGAAGAATTACACTCCACTCATATATTAATTTAACTGAAGACGCCGGGAAATGTAATGTAATGTCAGAAGAAAAATAAATGTCACTTTTGTCGGAAGGGAAGGAGTCAGCTCTTTGCATTTATTACTGTCTCAAAGCATAAACAAAGTGCATTGAATAAAACATGGCCCCGATGGCATCAGTAGAGAGGTGACACGCTCGAGGGAAATTCATGTCAAATAAACGACTTTCAAGCTTGTCATGATTTACTAAAAACCCTTCCGTTTTTCCATGTAAGTAAGATAGGTAGATTTTTCTCTAGCATTGTCCCTGTCTTTGAGTGCTACATTGACAGTTTTAATGTTAGGTCGAAGAAAGGGATTTCAGTGTTGGCGGTGTGGGAGATCTCCCTATTTTTCGGGAAGCACTCGCCGAATAATGGAGACTCCGAGACGTCTTGCTACTGACATGACATTGAATGTTATAGGGAAAATATGTTGATTTAACGGCGTCAAAGATTGTTTATTCCTAGTTTGTCAGCAATCGCTTGTAGTGATCTCCTGCTGGTGGTGGAATAACAAAATGTTTTAGTACGTGATTATATTAGGGTTTTAGAGGAAATGTTTTGTCGGTATTTTCTTTTGTGATACAAATAAATTTAGATATTTTATTTCTCCACCTCTATATCAGTTCACCTCCAGACAGGGTCACAGCATTATTAGCTTTACTACTATGAAGACATTACATAATTCATGAAGTGCTGTTTACTAAGAATTCATCTAACGAGATTTCTAGTTCTATAAACTTAAGATACATATATTATTCATTATATCTACTTAAATATATTGCTTCCAAGGTTAATGTAAAAGGTTACAGTTATCAAAGTATTAAAAAGTTTAAACTCACCGCTTCTGTATGCACGGGGTGAACCGCAAACAGCAAGGCAGCTAGCGCCGCGAACGGGCGGTGGAGGCGAGCGACGCGTGCTGCGGTACGTGCAACCAGCACGCAGCACGCCGCGTGCAGCAGCACGTTGCACGCATGCCACCACCACGGCGACAAACCGCACAGCTTGTGGTTCAGTCTGCAACAAACATGAGACGTTTTGGTACTGACGGTTGACGTACATAGCCTAAGAGTGTACATATCTTTTTATAAACTTTTTTTTAGCCTTTGCCCCTTTAAATGAATCGTCTCAACGCACGCTTGATCGTGGTAGTAGTTTGACCACTTGCCATCAGGCGGGATGTACTATTGTTCGCTGAATTAGTTTAAATATAAAAACAAAGTATATAGGCCCTAAATAAATTTAAAATAATTAAACGACCGTCGACGATGATTGATGCAAAATTATTCCGTTAATTAATTGCGAAGAGCGTCTAAGCCTTGAAGGACCTAGTTATTTCGGTCGTCACTTCAAAACAATTTTTAAATTTATCCTCATTTTATATCCACTTCCAACCGCAAAATACTTCAGCCTGTAATGAGACCACCTACAGAGCATCAAAGAAGAATAAAATAATGTCGGCTCTACGGGAGTCAAATTAATGGCAATACATAATTTACTTTTCATTCCATCATAACAGTATTGAAACTCGAGAATCAGCACGACGTTATTTCGGCTTCGAGTCGAGATTAAAAAGATTCAATAATAAGAGAAGGAATAATCCTCAGATATGTATGTGTGTTTGTGTGTGTGATTTCTTTGGTATTTATGAAGCGACGGTCTCTGAAAGAGGTAAGATGTCTCATTGCGGAGATTCCTTGCATATTCCGTGTCGTGGAAATATAAAGCGGACACATGCGCCTTGCTAGCATCACTAACAGAGTGCGGAGGCGATTCATGCATGCCGCCGCAGTCATAACACATACTGACCAGCGGCCTGCATCCAAGCCATATGACTATACTTTTAATATGAAAATTCAACTCAAACAAACACGTTGTTCATATTTCAATTCCTAATGTAACTGTTTTTGGCTAAAATTAGATTTAATAAAATAAATTTGTTCTCATTACTACATAGTATTATTTAATATTTAATAAATTTTGTAGATAAAGCATAAAATACTTAATACTTGATTAAAGTTATTTCAGAAACTAATTAATCTTACATCAAATCCGTTGTACAACTACGAGTATAGCTCGGAATAGGCCGCTCATCTTGATTCAAGGATTCTCCGTGGCTAGATTCCGACGTTTTGCGTCTGAAACGCCGTTGTGGAAGGCAAATGTGCCTTTATTGTGAGACGTGGGAAAATGAGGGGTGCCTCAGGGAAGCGTTTTGTACACCCAGTTGCTGCAAGATCATTATACCGAAATATCTCTGACTTACCCATCTCAAGTTTCACTTTGAGTATTCAGATTTTAAAGTGTTCTACGCAAGCGAATAGGCTGGTTTCCTAAATGTTTAACATATCTAAATCAAGTTAAACTAAGTTAATTGTAATTTCTCTTTATATACTTGTAATTCTGCTACAGCCTATCAACTATAACGTATTGTTCGAATAACTTTCCCTAAGTTGAATGTAATGCGAGACGAGAGAAAAAGTGTCTGAAATATTTCTCAACTTTTATCATAGTTTTAGTTTATTTAGTTATTAAATGATTCTTATATTGTAGTGTAGTTGTTGTTTAGCAGTAACATTGGATTACTGACTGCTACGTAGTGGCTGATCAAGTACATTATGTTGTGTATAAATACTTATGTTTAATTAATTAATGGGGAGACGATTTGATGCTTTTAAATACAATACACAACTTAAGTGTATTATGATTTTTATTTAAATCCTTCACCACTACCCCTTTACCACAATATTTATGAGAACAATTTTTTAATTATTATCTACAAAAAAGCAATTGTACAAAAAAAAAATATCTGTGTCGATTTGTTTTTAAAATCTTGTTAGTTTTCGGGTTTAACAGCTTATCCTTACGCTAACGCACAAGTGCAAAGATATGCTTTATAGGGTTGTAAAACTATCTCAAGTGGGAAAAGAAAGCTCAAAGTTAATCGCTTGGCAATGAGCTGGTAACTAATCGTGTAGTTAAAACACTAAAATCTGATTTATGAGTAGTAAAATGAGTTTATCGAAGTGAAAGCTGCTCGGTTGCCAACCTCCATGTTTGGCGTTCAATCTAGAAGCATCGCGCCAAAGCCACCTTACACGCTCGTGTACAGTTAGTTGTCATAATTAAATCGAACGTTTTGATTTGGGAAAAATTGAATCAATTTACACATTCGCATGGTATAGATCCTCTTACATTATTTTATTTTATTAATACTTTTTCATTTATTCACTCTAACATTTTATTAGCATTTTAGTGTAATTTAAGTCTTATTATTACTGTAGTTGGGATCTCCCGTGTAATAATAATAGTAATAAATAAAAAGAAATAATTAAAGTGGCGGCAACGCGTGCGTGCATCTAGCATTGCAAGCATTTATAGGTTACGGTGATCGCTCACCATCAGGCGGGCCGTATGCTTGTTTGCCACCTTAGTGGTGGTACAAATTGCCTGTTAATCTGATCTGATCTGATCTGATCATTGATGCTTTCTACTGAGCAGATCGTATGTTTGTTTGCTATCATCAATGGTAAAAGAAGTTTAACCTTATACAAGGGCGCATTTTGGTTAATGTAATAAGGAAGATAATTAAAGGTTCATTATGTCTATTTGTTTTAATAACTCAAAGACAAATCTTTTTAAAAACTTTGAAATTTAAAAAATACTAAAACTAAAATAAATGTTAAAACTATCATCAGTTCAATATATCAGGTATCCAGAGGAAATCCCAGCAAAAAACCCTCGTAGTTGCTATTTTCAAAGTTTATTTCAATAATTTGTAAAACAGTCATTTATTTATAAAATAAAGTAGGACAAGATTTTGAAGTTGCATTAAACCTATCAAATTAGGTGCCATTAAAATTCCATCATAAAATAAATGTAATTAAAATTTATATTATAAATATGTCTACTAGGTACATAAAATGCAAAGGGTGCAATGTTACAAAAAAGCGATTGTTAAAAGAATAAATTGAACAGAAATTGTGTAACCGTTCAAACACAAACCGTTCCCGATCAGGAGGAGAAATATTGATTAAATAAATGTGACTACAAATATTTTGAGAATTAATTCTATGTATTTTTCTAGACCTTTTACATCTCAGTTTACTGTCCAGCTCAATAACATAGCAAAGGCTTAGTTGAAGATATATAGAGCCGTCGGCGGCCAAACCTAGAGAGTGGTTCCACTGATAAACCGTAGCTACTGCAATCTTGCTTGCTTACTTAAACAGCAATTAAAGTTTCGACTAAAATTGTTTGCATAGGTATCTTAACTATTAACAAATAAATAGTTTAAAAAATACGAAATATCTTGGAAAGTTTCACATAATTTTCCTTTGCCCAAAATATACATAACATACAGAGATATTCACACATAGATGAGATTATATAACCCATGCGACCGGTTTATAATCCCAGAGCAAATGTTCGTGTTCATCACACAAATATCTGTCTAACCAGGATTAGAATCAGAGCGCTTTGCCTTGTAGGAAATGTCACTACTAACTATACTAATAGCTTTCATGATACCCTGATACATAACCAGAAAAAACAATTTTTTCTTCATTGATAACCATACCTGTTATTATTATTTTAGTATTTGACCATCTCTGTGGCGCAGTGGTTTAAACAGCCGACACCAGAGGTTCCAGATTTTGGCTTACCGGTCTTGGATGTAGTATTCTTATCTATGTAGTTTATACTATATCTTTTCTTAGTTTCTGTGACATAAGATATTACAATATTTACTGCAAGGCTTAGTCAAGTTTGGTTTATTATTAAATTATAGTCCATTCCAGGTGTCTAATTCCAAAAGATATAGCAGCTCATTGTTCAATACGCGCAGCCAGAGGTGATCAACACAAAAAAAATACAATTTATACATGTTTCCATTCTACGTCAACTGTTGCTATAAAAATGTTCCAACAGATTGGTTTCGAACACAGTTGACATTTTATTTACCCTGACATTAAGTTATTTTAAGTTACGCAGATAAGTTAAATTGAATCTCATTACTTGGTGACAGAGTCGTTATTACTTTGATCGGTTCTTGTCCCGAACATAATTACGAAGGATCTTCAAGCGCTGTCTTCAAAGAAATACATACATACCTACTTAATAAAATGAATGTTTGTGATATTCACTTTCGACTTTCTTTTGTAGAATGGGAGAAGACGATACTCATTTAAAAAGTCTTCTGAAAAGGGGGAAAATATGTTTTACAGACACCTTACGAAAAATCCAAGTCGTACCAAATTTTTTCCATCCGATTTTTAACAAAATAATAACAGTACTTGGATTATATGAAAATGCCGATGATGAAGCAAACAGTTATTAATTAAGCAAGTCCAGCGTGTGTGCATGCCCTTTTACTTTTAATTAAATCATTTCGTTCACAAAATATAAAACACTGCTAAAAACTGATATTTCATTCGTTTTTTTCCAATTTACAAAGAAATTTTTGCACTTTTTGATCGAGAGTTCGCTTGTGAAATAACGTAATGAACCGTTCCGTGAAACAATTTGGGAAACGTCTCATGTCCAAAGCATTCCTGCGCTTCCAGACTTGAAGGCAAATATTCAGAGCATTCCGCAACTACCCAAAACAGACACAGGGAGCCACTCGAGCCACCCCGCTTCGCTCGCGTCGACAACATGTAACGTGTCTCCATTTGCAAGCTACAAACTACATCCAACAAACTTCCAAGCTCAATTATTACGATTGTTTTAGCATACGAAATTAAGCTGTTTAACAGGCTTTTAATTTTTTTTCTTTCAATTTGCTTTTTTGGCCAAAAGGACTTACATAGATCCATGTATACATCTTACGACAAAAGGTAATAATCTCAAAGCTTGCTATATAATCTATTTTCGAAGTCAAAATGAAAAGTTATTACTTTATCAGTTTCATCAAAAGATATTTGGATAAAACAGTTTTCTAGCAATTAACTCACCAGACTATAGAGTATATTATCTAAAACAATAACTTAATATTGCAAACTAAAATCAGATTACTAGTACCTAAATACAATTTGTACTAACAATTTGATTATAATAATATTACAAAGCGAATTGGATTTGTTATTTTAATCCAACGAAATTCAAGTATCACGTCACTTAATTCTCATCCGAATCCAATATCCAGTTCCCTTTGGAAACCTTCACGATACATTTCACCCTTGTCTTAATATACGCAGGGCTGGTAAACCTTTGGCGACGTGCGTCGGGGAAGATAACTGACGTCTAACGATCCAGAGGTTGACACCCCTGACAGCCCTGACAAGCGTGTTTGTAAACACACAAGTGAAATTACAAGGAACTGACATGTGACGTACAAAGATAAGAATTCCAAAATTACATTTAAAATGTTTTATATAAGGTAACGCATTTACATGGAATGTTTACTCGGATTGTCAGTGTCATGTTTTGTCAGACATTCCAAAGTTACTGTCAAAGATATCAGAATATGTTTTCTTCTTCGAAATATTCTTACAAAAGCTATCCATATTGTTTATGAAAATTGTTAATTTTATTGTGCGCTATTATACTAGACATGATTGATTTTAATGATATGATTTAATTTATTAGTTGTTGTATCCACATTATCAGAACGAGATATAAAATAAGATTTTACGGCTTTGCTACTTGTCTGTTTTAGGTATCTTCATAACAAGAATATCGAAATTGCTAGTTTCATACAAACTGTAATCCTGTCAGTAAATGAAGGAATTCGTTTTCAAGTTTATAGGTTATTTCATATACCATACTATAAGTTACAAGCACAAAAATAGTGTGACTTTCGAAAAAAAGTCATATTTAATGTATTTTTTGACAACTACTACAAATTAATTGTAGATTTCTTACTACCTCCTATTTCTTCTGATTAAGTTCGTTGCGGGTCCCAAGACAGCCGGTAAGGTCCGGGCCAAGCCTGTGCGTCATTGCACAGCTGCATTATTCGTTGATTATTCGATCAAAGGACGCCACTGTTGATCCTGGTGAACAGGAGTTGCAGGACAGAGTGGTGGGTGTGAGGTCTTAGGAGTTTACAAAAACCCATAGCACAAACTAAGGCACAGGTATGAGAAAAACGCACTAAGTAACACTTATATTAAAATAATTAAACAAGATTAACCAATTTTTACCAATAATGGTAAGTTTATCGTGTTTGAAAAACTACTTCAGCTAATTTAATCGACTTTAGATACCTTTTCTTTTTAAACTAAAAATAACATTTACTCGAAAAAAAATAGTAGACATTGTAATCTAGTAAAATATATATTAAAATTCAACTTACGAAAAAAAAATTAAAATAAATAAATTACTCGTGTCATATTTTGGTTACATCTTATCAAGAAAAGCAAGAGAAAGAATTAAAAAATACAGACTGTTCCTGAAAATGCTATAAATATTTATGTTCATTGAATTCATGTTATGGTGTTACATTTTATGACAAAACAAGCGGCCCGCCCCGGCTTCGCATGGTTATAGGTGAGGACGTGGTAGCTCAATTTGTTACGTGCCTTGGATAACCCACCGACTCGACCCGACAGGTTGATCGTTCGAGTCTCAGGTTGCCGTAAGTAGCTGCCATGTTTCTCAATGTGCCCGAACAGTGGCGACAGATTCGCAACCTGTCACCCTGGGATTCAAATAAACATGCGAAAAGCGGTGCGTAGCAAGCACCTCTGCCAACCCCTATCGAGGGACTACGGCGTGAGGTGATGTAGGATTCTAATGGTGAAAGAATTTTCGAAATCGGTCCAGTAGTTTCGGACCAAACAAACAATCAAATTTCTTTTAAAATTATTGTGATCTTGATAAAAATGTTTTATTATATGTAGGTAAACCAAAGACGTAATAAAATAGAGTTGATATTAAAAATGATCATATTTCCATAAGTTTTTATTTATTACATTTATATTAATGTAACGTAACAAAATATACTTACATAAGATATCTAAAAGTAACTTAATCTAAAAATCACAAAAATAGAGCTAGACTTAAGAAAATCATTACTACTTAAAAAATGTTAACTCTATGTTTATGAATGAATATGATTAATGATGATCTCGTAACAAATAATCGAAAAACATTTGATAACAGTTACGTTTGCATGTCCATTTGACATATTTTGTTTTTGAACTGATTCTTTTTAGCTACACTGATTTATCCTCCGAATTTTTCCAAAAAATTTTTCAAATCTTTTATTTAGGGTTAACAATTTTATCCTAGCTCTTATTTTATAATATTTAGGAAACTGATTTTGTCTCATAAGTTACGCACAACTTTTTTACTTTTGAACATGTTAAAAATAAAAAGCAATAATATAATAGGATGTATCTTATCACCAAGTGGAATGTATCGCAGTTTTAGTTGAAAAAAAAAAAAACAAAAAGTTCTTCGAAGGAGGTCGAAGTTACATTGTACTAGTATAATATAACTTTTTAAAATTCCTTCGAGGCAACAGTTTACCAAGTGGTGGCAGCATTCTTGTACACTCGACCATCTCGGCCAGAGACTAAATAAAAGCAAAATCTCTCGTCTAGCGTTACTGCATCGTTTTTAACTTTAACTCTGAGAGCTCGAGCAAAGTGTAATACCGTGTTTCAGTTTTATAAAGAAAAACCTAGGGACGTTCTCACGTAGTGTTTTTACCGCCTCAGTATCGGGTACTAAACAAATATATTTTATGGCTCCTATCTTTTTTCTTAATCTAACCTTTTAAACTAATATTGACATTATGGTGCTGTTTATATGACAATAACTGTATTTCCACTAACGACGTGGTGGAATACAGTGAAACATGTTCTACGATAGTAAAAGAGTACAATAATTTTAACAATAAGTAACAAACAAATATAATTTAACAAAGTTATTAGGAAGTCCGGTTCCCCCTACAGTAAGTGGATCTTAATTGTTTTTCAATCAAATCTCCTACAGTATTTCGTTATAATGAAGATAATAAAGAGGTGACAACTTGAGAATGATTTAGATCCAAAACTTTACCGCTCCTGCAACATAATGGTACTTCGCCGGTGAATTCAAGTATTTGATTCATATTAGGATTATATCTTGAAAAACTTCTAGAAGTCTATTTTAATATTATAATAATCCTAATTTGGAAGGAACAGTCTGAAACAGTTTCCCAGGGCCCACGATCGAATCTTAGCAGGTAGGTATGTAATTAACAGGAATACTTGCTTCGAGCTTTGGTTAGTTCTGTAAATTTAAGGACATGGTTTATCTGTATGTGTAGTCGTTGCTTAGAACAAATAGCCAAATTGTGACTAAATAAATGTCTTTCAATCGTTCCATGTGTTATTTTTCAAGGCTTAAATAAAATAAATTGACTTTGTTAATTATATCTGTTAGATTTTTCTTTCTCCAATCAATAAACTCATGTAATTTTTTTTTTCCGGAGACGCCTTCTCTTTTTAGCAAAAAAAGGCTACATATGCACTGACGAGTGGGTTGCTTAGTGTCTAAAGTCTAGTGGCTTGCGTGTAGCGAAGTGAAACCAACGTTCTAGAACTTTCGCAACCGTTCTATGAAAACAAACAATGACAAACAAGTCTTACTTCACTGGTTGATTTACTTGCAAACGAATTACATAAGCTTCGAAACCGTAACAAAGAAACGGGAAGAGTAACATTAATAAAGTTCATTCCATTTCTTCCATTTAAATTCATTTCGTTTATATTGTGAGCAGTGAAATAAGGGGAAACGTCTTATTTCTGATTGCCGCTATGCATTAAAGGCATGTCATCTCGAAAGCGTCATTGCTTTGTGTTTGCGAAGAAAATTAAATAACTTTACTCAAGATTTGCAAGAATAGGTATGAAGCTGGTTATTTATTTTATATTTCAATAAATACGCTAAAATTTTGTTTGTAGCTTTTAAAAGGTGAAACATAATTTATGTTGAGAGCTAATCCTCTTTGCGAAGCTAAGCGTAGGACCCAAACAAAACAAACTAAATTGTTTATTATGCAAAACAATGTTTATTTCCAACGAAACGTGGGTCCATTAAAAAGAGAAACTCTTCTTTGGCCCAACCTTCATATTTTTGATGGGCATATTTAGTATATTTTGTATTTTGCCACAACATTGAACGCGATATGGCATCCCAAGGGGCCTATTATGGGGTTCTCCACAGCTCCTCTTTGTTACGAGCACAAAGAAATTCTGCCCTTGCTTTAGGAAAAATTAGCCATTATTTCCGTTTGATCTAAAAACGTTTTAAGGTAATTGATTATCTCTAAAGAAAATTTATGGTGTTTTTCTAACTAAAAGCGTGAATAATAGAAGCCTTGTGGGCATTGTAATAATGTTATGCTTTTGTTATAATTTTTTTTGTATAAAATTGCGTTTACGATTTTAGATTCGTAGAAAATATATCTTAAATATTTTCTTCAATACCCTTAACCATTCATTAATTAGTTAGCAAATAAGAACGATTACCTAAACCCTGCAAAAAAAGATTCGATTTACAAATCGGATTCTCTATTAATTGGACGAAACAAAGACGTTAAAGCCCAATTTTTCCCTAAAGCAATTAATTTTGTAAGAGTTGGGTCAATTCCAGAAAACTGGCGGTCTCGAGAGCTATCAGGGATCAGAATGCGATACCCTTGGACATTGCGGTAACGAATGGTTTGGGAATACGCCCCCCGTGCTCACAAATAAATTTTTATTGCCGCAATGCCTGTACCACTGGAATATGTACGCTTCCGTCGGTATCAATTTGTGGTGCTCGCATTTTGGCAAATATTCCTGTTTTTGTCTTATCAAGATTTAGTTCTTAAGTCTCGGGGAAAGATTGTGAGGAGTGTTTTTCTTTTCTGTCTTACGTAAGAATGAGTACAAGTAACATAGTCGAAGACAGATGTCGAACCTTTTCCTTTATAAACTTTGTTTTTTCACGTGAAGTTTTTTTTTCATTTTACAGCATGGGGCTCTTCGATAACTAGAAAGTTTTATAGTCCCCGAAAAATAAGTATAAGGTACATGTCATACCTGGTTACTGACTACAAAAAGGTACTACGACTTAAAATACAATACATGTTTGAATAGCATATATATTTTTTTTATTACAACATGCATGCATGTCATGAAATGTAGCAATAAGGCAACTTTGAAAGTATTTAATGTATGAGGTATGTACCACGGGCTTTGAAGTCCCGACTTAATAAGGAAGACTCTATACTGACTCTATAACTGATTTTAATGTTTCCTATTTCTTCATCTAAAAGAAAAGACTTTCAAATCATAAAACCTTCATACTTGACTATTTATCGCTATCAATATAATTTCTTTACAACAAACAAAATTGTTTTAACAAAAAAAATCACCAGTAAGTGTTATATGTATTTAGCAAATAATCAATCATTCTGAATTACTATCCACAAATCGAACATTAAAAACCGCAGCAAACGAAATTATGTCGTAATTGTGAACATGATAAATGGATATCTAAATTGTTTTTGCAGTGTGAACGCGGTTTATATATTTGGAATACGGAACGGCGGTATTAATATTTAATGAGTTGATGTTGGCTTAGCAAACTCCTATTGAAGTGCTGTTTAAACTTGGTAGTATATTACAGTCTCTTCTATACTATAGGATTGAAACAAAGATAATACAACAACTTGTAATTATACGCATAATACACTCGTATCAAATAGGGTTAAGCAAATCTATGTACTAACAGCGTAATTGTTATAGCAAAATATAATCCCCGAAAATTGGCAAAATATCTGACAGCTATGTTGAAAAAGTCAAAAATGCCTAACTCCCTCCAATTAGACGATTAGTAACGCTAGCAACACTGTTTAACCATTTTACGAGAATGATACCACTCAATTTAATCACAAGTTAATAATCTCAAGTTAATCACCAATATTTATAACTACTTAATCTTAGAAGCTAATCGACGGCTCTGGTAACTAGTATGGATTTTTTAATTCAACCCCAGAGAATAAAAGCGATAGAATGTATAAATATTGCTTCATGAAGTCATTTAGATTTCACATGGTTGTTTATATACCCAATTGAGCATATAATATTAATAATAATAACCACATCACGACACACACATCGACTCATATAAGTGGTAGATCTTAGTGTGATCTCTGGCTTAGTACTACCCTCCTTTATTTTTCTGTTGTGAAGGAGTTCGCTGTGTTTTGGTTCGAAGGATTCGAGAGCCATTGTAATAAACGGGACGAGAGGTATGCCATGTTACCTCTACATGAGCAACAAGGGTATCGTCGTGTCAATTGCTGGCGGTATCACTTTCCAAAAGGTGAACTGTCTGCTTGTTTACCCGTGATGTATAAACTATAATCTTTTGTTTTCTATACTCAGGCCTTAATCTTTAAAAAACATGAAAAAAACCTGAATAGAACCAGCTTTTTTAACGAATAGCGGAGGAAAGTTTTAGTAAAGTTTTTTCTGTACTTAAGACTCGGAAAATTAATTTAACTAGTTGGAAGTGAACGGAATGTAATTTTGAAGAGCTGCATCAACAGATAGGTCTTTTCATAGAATCACGACTTGCTTTCATTAATTAGCGTTTTGTAACTATAACTAACTAAACTATGTTAATGACTAAACATTTTCACAGTTTTTGCGTTTTAATAAGGATTTTTACGTTTTTCTATAAAATTTTAAGGAAAATGAAGAGGAGAGGATTCGAAATACTGCAAATATGGATACTATTGTATAAAATTGAATTTTTAAACATATTATCATTAACAATAACAAAGGTACCTAGGTAAATTATGGATGTATTACGATCATTAGATCCATTTAAGACACAAAACATTTTGAAATAAAACAACCGGTCAAGTGTGAGTCGGACTCACACATTGTGGGTTCCATACCACCTTGTAAGATTAAACATTATATACTTTTTAGATAATTTCATTTAAAAAAACAACAGCAAACCAAAAATGTCGATTAAGTCACGTTTCTTGTATGGGTGCCACGTTTAATTTTAATTTCTTTATGTGTTTAGTATTTGTTGTAGTAGCGGCAACAGAAATAGACATTCTCTGAAAATTTCAAGTTTCTAGCCGTTATGATTCTTGAGATACAGCCCGCTGACAGACGGACGGACAGCGAAGTCTTAGTAATAGAATCCCGTTTTTATTCTTTGGGTAAGAAACCCTAAAAATAACGTTATTTGAAGATTCTAAAAACGTAGTGTGATTATAGCACCTATTTTAAATTTCATTTTTTTTAATTCCTTGATCAGCCTACCAAAGTTCAACAGCAAATCTGTGACAACGTGCTCGTCAATTCAAAAAACATTTTAATAATAATTTATCAAAATGGAATTTGGAACCAGCCTCTAAAAGCCTTCAGCTCTTGTACAAATTCTTATCCATCAAGACCTGTAAGAACGATATAAATCTTTTTATCAGCCATAAAGCAGATAACAGCAACTTTTATCTGTTGCTTCATTTATATCAGCTATTGCATGAAAGGCCTTCAATAAAAGTTACGTTTCGTCTTTTGAAATGTTTATGGGACCCATTCTGTAGGTCCATGTCATTCGAACGTTTGGTTGTTAAAAATTATGTCCACTTTTAGTAAATTGACACTGCGGGAGTAGATTGCCGTTGTTAAATTTAATTACAGATATTCTATCTCACGAAGACTGTTCGACTAAGGTTGCATGCATGCATGTACATGTACATTCACTTCGTTCTAGTATGCGTGAGGTCTTTATTGAGCAGACTCGATTTACGCACACTGAAATATTGTGCATGTACACGCCTGGCAAAACCAACACAACCTTATTCGAACGGTCTTCGTGAATTGGAATAACAATACTAGATTCATGTTCTGAGGTTTTAGTCGGTCACATCAATGCTATTATAGAACTTTGCCTTTGTGGGGTCGTGTCTGGTTTGATGGTCTCTTACAACCATTTGAATTGCTTTGAAAACATTCGTTATGCATTACGAATGCTTTAAAAGCAATTCAATTAATTAGGTCATATACGCGTTAGTAAATAGACGAAACCACTGCCGGTGATATAAACAAACCAAATTATATTATTGTATAATTTAATTTTAACGAATAACGGTACATAGTTTATTGTTACAAACTTAAATTCAGTTCTGAAAACAAGGACATATTCAAAACCATTTCCCAAGAACATCGGAAGCACTAAATTGTGGTTTAAAAACCGCAGAGATGCTCACATAGCTTTCGTTTTGTGCTCTTGCAGAAAAGCATAGCGACAGTTTAGTATTCTTCATGTCGTAAATAGGCATTTTCCGGGCATTTCAAGGAGAAAGCTCCAACATCATAGGCCTCATCGTCACTTACCATTTGGTGAGATTTTGGTAAAAAATTATTTTATGTACATGTGAAAACATTAAGGACTGCAACGATGCAGTTAAATAAACCTTTTTTTTTATTTTTTTGTAACATATAATTTTACAATTACTGGTCACACACTCATACAACCCAAAAAAAACATATTTTAATCACCAGACATAAATACAGATGATTAGATACTGAATAGTTAGCTAAAAATATTTAAAACCCCAGACAGGACATATTTCGGGGCACACCCGCCACTCTGTCCCACCACTGCAACTCCTGTTTATCAGGATCAACAGTGGCGTCCTTTGATCGAATAATCAACGAATAATGCAGCTGTGCAGTGATGCACAGGCTGTGCCCGGACACCCTACCGGCTGTCTTGGGACCCGCAACGAACTTAATCAGAAGAAATAGGAGGTAGTAAGAGGTAGTCCAGACAGGACATATTTGCGTACATTGGTTTGTATATATCAAATTTCACTCCCCATTACTTTTGAATGGGGAAACAGACATCAACTAAACATAGCTAAAAACAAGCTCAATTAGCCCACATTTCAAAAAAAAAACCATCAAAATCGCTTCAATTGTTCGAGAGTCATGAAGCCACAGACAAATACAGACAGACCTGTCAAACTTACAAAACCCCTCTATTTTCGTCGGGTGTTAAAACAAGCGAAGGATGTAAAAATTAAGAATGCAGTGTTGTAATATAATTTTCAATTAGGGAGGGCATAATTTAGTCACCGTAGGTTTCTATGTTCATACAAACGCTGCTCATGAAATTTAATGAGAGGATCCAAAACCAACGGGCTTTAGGGGAATCCTGTTAAATTTTAATTTCACCTAAATATAAAGTCACCTAAACATCTATTTAGATAAAAATTCATTAATCGTTAAGGAAAGGCGGTGACTAATACAAGATTTATTTTTAAAGCTCCTAAAAATTCGGATTCGTCACTTGGAGAGCCTATCATATTGTATTTTGATATGAAAATCAATCACTTTTAAAATTCATTTTTATAAACGTAACTATTAAAACATGACAATTTTCAAAGATCAGTATCAAAAACAAAACCGAAGAATAAAAGTTAAATAGAGTTACAGTTTCTACCTGTTTAAATATAGTACATATCCAATTAATTGACCATGTCCATTAAAAGTCGTTAATTGTTAAAATATTTTTTTATCGGATGAGCAATTTTTAAATAGATATGTATACATAGCATATAAACGTTAACCTTTTTATAATATTAGTATAGATAAGAATTGAAAACGATTGCCAGACGTAAATATTTTATTATTGTTATTAACTTTTCAACCTTTACACTTGTCCGCCTTTATGGTAGAATTTTCTGTGACTAATTATAATCAGCATGACATCTGCATACTTAACGCAAAACAAATAAATGATTCATTACTATTAATCTCAACAAAAATTTAATCTTAAAGTAAAAAAACAAGTTGTATAAAAGTTTATACCAGTTTTGTTTTTATCTACCATTCACGAAATGCATAATGCGTAAAAAGTGCTGATCTGTACAGCGCTTTTGCAAATTAACGATAAACCTAACGGTTTTGGTCGGGATCAAATTTTTGAAAATGGGTTTTTAATGATATTTTAGGGCTACATTGTAACAAGGAATTTTTAAACAAAGAGCATTCTGGTAATCTATACAGCGGAATGAATGTTCATAAATTTAACATAATTACCTATTTAGATGATTATTTGATAAACGCTGGTGTTGCCGCAGATACCAATCTAAATGGTTTTAGTAGATAAACACTGGTTAGAATGCTAAATTACTTTTGCCTCTTGGTATAAACATTTGTTATTTCAGGTTAATTTTATCGCACTTGTTACAATTTTTTGTAAATGTCGCTATTAAAGCTTAAGTTGAATGATGACTTATGTAATCGAATATATTATTTTTCTTTGAATTTGAATTTACCTTTTTTATTTTTACATTACTCATCGTGTAATAAGATTGGAACCTTTGATTTATACCTTTATACCTTTGATTGGTAGTCGCAGGGCTCGGAGGCCAATCATCAATCTAAGATTGGAACTAATTTAAATTATTAATTCTATATTATGATTATAAGTATGAAGAATTATGTAGGTGTTTTTTCATACAAATGAGGTACTCGTAGCTATCAAGCGTAAGAAGCGTAAGATGTTATGGCTGTCTTAAGCAATTAGCAATAAGGTTTAAGCAATTAAACTCACTCGGTTGCAGGAAATAAAAGTCTAGTGTTGGTGTGCGGCGTTAACTAGACATTTTTCGCCTTAATTTTGACCAACACCCGAGTTCTCAAGCCGCCATAGAAAATGTTTACTACATTTTTAAACATTCTGCAAATGTTTGCTTTTCATTTAGAAAGCCAATTACCATACAATGTACTTGGCAGTATTGTTTCTAACAAGAAACCTTAACTGGTTTACGTTCATCAATTCTTAACGAGCAAAACAATAAAGGTAAAAACAGAAGCCTTCGGCAATGCTTTTAAACATTAACATTTATTTGTTTGAATCCAAACTTCGTCAAGGCCCTTCAAACTCTTTCAACAACCTTTTTTCTCCGCAAAGCTTCGAAACAAACGCGACAATTTCTTTCGAACCTTCACTTATTCTCCGTTTAAGGTAAGTACTCACAGGGGGTTAGGACGCGTTCACATTTAATACGGGGCTCATCGGATTAATCAGGGCCCAGGTTTAGCTCAAATAACATAAAATTAACATTAAGACCGGCTTCATTAATTATTTCCCTAAAATTTTCATGGTTCATTGGATGTGCTTAAATTACGTCCTTTGTTGTTCTCCCTTAATTTGTGGAGTTTCAAGAGATGTTTAATGAATGTCTGCGGCGACGATGTAAATTATTATTTTCAACATTTGCTTTTATATACTTGCATCACTTCTTGTTAACGTCATGCATAAATAATTAAGTTCACTCATTACTTATTTATTTACTCGCACACGGTAAAATTTCAGTTAAATACAATATCATTCTGTTTTAATGTTTATTTACGCATAATATTTTGTTGTTGTTTTAAATTAATGAGAAAATTATAATTATCATTGTTTTAACCGTTTTAATTTTATCTTTCCATTCCTCTTTCAATAACTTTGTAGTCATTTGGCAAAACTTTAGTGTACTCACAGCATGCGATGCTTTTAATCTGTTAAGCTCGAAAGTTTGAAAATTAGAAAATTAGGCCATTAAAACTTAGATTTTATACTCTTTTTAGTTTATCTGTTTGTGAGTAAATTGACCATAAATCAACTGTGTACTAAAGAAGAATATTTAAGCAATTGAAATTTGTTGTTTAATTAATCAAAATCAATATGAAATAGACCTATTGTAATTAAATTTCTATTAATAAATAGTTAATACCAGAATGAAATAAAATACCAAATAAGGTTTTCACTTATCCTATAAAATAAAGGGTTAATTTTTAACAATATATAACTGAATGATATAGGTACTTAGCGGAGTCCCCATCGAAAATACATTTTCCTGTCAAAAGTTCTTCTTTGAAATAAATCTTAATCCCCATTAGTTCTGGTAGCTGGTGAAAAATTTTAAGAGCGCCTGACCCAAAGGCTTAGCCCTGTGACGACTGGGACACGACCTTTGAACAAGCGGCTTTTGATCTCGCAAATGATAAAAAAACTTTTTAACAAAAATCTACTAAATTGTGTATTATCCAAATCACGTTAGTGAAATTAAAATGATACTACGCTTCAGGTATCCTTTTGCCAACAAACAAATTAAATCAATTCATAAACAAAGCAGTTTTTCCTGAACGTTGGTGAAAATATTAAGTCGATCGAGTCTGTCCCTTTTATATCGGCCTAAAATATTTATTCATATCACAATCTTTTGAGTTTTCTTTCTGACATTTAACATACAGTGATTCGATAATTTTATTTATTTTATTTTATTAGGTATATACTTACTACAGTTCTCCACTGATTACCTATCTGATACCTATATCATAGAAAACATTTTGCAATACAGCAAATAGCAGACTAAAATTTATCATTACGTAAACTTGATTATTGTTAATAAGAATAACCTAAATCAACTTTTTGTTCAGAATTACAGTTAAGGCTTAGCATTCCTTCTACAGCATTTTTTTTTCAATATAAACAGTGGACGATCCTCTGACCGTTGCCTAACAAAAAATTCATGACCGCTCGACCGACCCGCCCACGATCTAGGGCGTCTACTCCGAAACAACGAAAAACGAAGTATCTGTCGAATGTTCGTGTGTATCCCACTACGAAAGGTTTTCGGTCGAGTCAGTCTGGCTCGCAGATTCATTAAATCCGATTGATCTTTGACATTTATTGCATCAAAAACTTTACTCTAAAGACATCGATACATTGATTTCAAAAGCAGTGTTATCGTTGATTTTATCGTCGGTCGGTTTATCGGTCGGTCCGAAGTTTCGGTGACGGCATTTTCAAAGTAGGGCCTCAGGCTCGGGGCGAATTATATTTAAATTTGCAACGCACGGAGTTTTAAGCCAATTTTATGTTTTGTTTCATGAGCTAAAAACAGATTCAGAACTTATTTAATACGTTTTAATGTTTATTTTACAACCCAATTTAGATTATATTGCTATGGCCGGCGGTTGCGGGTTATTTGATTTTTAATTTACTTATGTTTTTTAATGTTTGTTCTGGAGCCTCGTACTCATACTGGTGTAGACTAATCGTTTGAAAACCTTGAAGCTAGCTAGCTGTTTAAGCAAAAACAGTGAGGAGGTGATGTGTCAAATTTCAATGTTTTATTTATAATTTTATCCCTTAATTTTAAATCTAACTATGGAACCCAGACACGTGGCCCGCTATAAATGCGGTTGGCTTATTTCATATATTTTTTTAAATGTAGTTCTTAAACCATATTATTTACAGTTCATCGTTCATATATTTGTCTGCCATGGAACAAGCGGAACATAACCCCGTAGTTGACTTTTACTATATGCCCCGGGCTATAGTTTGTTTATTATCTTAGTTTTTTAGTTTTGCGGTCATCTGAGTCACTTAACTCTAAAAGAAGAAGTAAATCATTATGCGTACATAAGCTTTAAGAGGTCCTCTAAAAGTTTACGTACGCTATTACTAAACTATAATTACTAGTAACGTGATCCAAGACAGTGAGAATATTCCGAGCAGTAAAATAATATTATCGCACTTTCATAAAAGGTCTGGTGAGACTTTATTTTTCCTAATTAATACCTTTAAATAAATGTAAATTGAACGCTTGTATGTAAAACTCCTTTCGTGTATAAATTATAGATAATTTTATATACATGCTGTGCCTACCTGTAATGTAAGATTGTTGAAATGTGTATTTTAAATGTTGTATTAGTTGTAGCTACGCTGATGTGTAATCTTAGTTAGTAAGACTGAATAAATGACTGAAGAAAATAAAATTATGCATGAGTTTACGCTATGATTTTTCTAGTTTTATAGCATTATAACTATATTAAATGTTAACTTGTTCGTGATTTATTTAAGTAATTTTATACATTTTATTTGTTCGATAGCTTTGAATCGATACTAGAATGTTCAAAATAAAGGATGAAAAATCAAATAAGGTCTGAGTGCGCCGTGATTGAATTTTAAAACAAAATGAATGATAAATTGAGTTGACTGAACCGTGATTGACAGCAGACAGATTGATCGAAATACCTATTACAAAGTTTTAAATTTCACTATTTTAGACATGAAAATACTTTTTTTTGTTCGTTACATATTATGAAAGTACATAAGATTTTTAAAGGTTTGCTCCTACAGTACACTTTCGCCGTGAAATTATAGCAGTAAAACCTATAAAGTACCTAATGTTAATTTATATACAGTAATATAAATATATACTGATAATATACATCTATTTCAATAAAAGTTTGTATGATGATAACTGAATAATTTTATAATTTATATAAGAAATATTAAGAAAATTTCAATAGAAATCAATTATTTAAACATGTTCAATGTTTAACATTGGTATTACAGTTTTTATTTGTTTTATTGACATGGTAAATCCTGAAGTAGGTAAATATTTAAATTAACTTGAAACAGAATGAGACAAATAAATCTTACCTCAATAAATTTGATTAATATTTAATATACCAACGTACACAAATAAATTTACGACCTCGGTGGCGCAGTGGTGTAAATAGACTTCTATATAAGCTATACTAGAGGTTCTGGGTTCCCTGCGGGGGCGGGACTTAGTGTTATTTGTAAGACGCATTGTTTCGCTTACCGGTCTTTGATGTTGTATTCTTATCTATGTAGTATATACCATATCGTTGCTTAGTTCCTGTGACACAAGTTCTTACGATACTTACTGCAGGGCTGAGACAATGAGTATGTCGTGATGTGGTTATTATTATTATTAATAACATATTTCTAGATGCGCATATTTTAGTAAATTTATCTTCAGTTCTTTTACAGCAAAATCTTAAACCGTAACAAACAAAATCTGGTCAACAAATTCGGACTTGTTCACCAAACGCAACAAAACTATGTGGATGGCACAAATTAATTACGTCACAAACTAGCTTATGAAATAAAATGTCGATGTTCATACACGAATGTTTTTTTTGTGATGTAACTACGAATCTATGGTTTCCAGATTTTTCCCTAAACTTGTTCTACAAATTATTTCCCATTGGATGTACTCTACAGGTTTAGATAGACACACAGACGCACAACGAATTCTAAAAGGGGTTTATTGTTTGTTATTTCAGTACCTTAAGCAAATCGCACGCGTGGAATGAGCGAGCTAGCCCGCGTTCCATGGCTAGCTTAGCAAACAATTTCAATAATCTCTTTATAATGAAATGTTTTGAATTTTACGCATACAGCCCGCCGCGGCAGCGCTGCGAACGCTTAGCTTTACCGCTTACGGAATAAATTCGATAATTTCAACGATTAAAATTTGAATTCTGAAGAAATTAAAATTCTGAAGAACCTTGTTAAAATTAATTTATTGTAAAAAAAGTGATTCGATATGTATTGTATTTTATGTTGGCAGAGGTGTTGCACACCGCATTTCGCATGTTTATGTTGAGCCCCAGTGTGACAGGTTGCGAATATGCCGCCACTATCCGGGCACAGTGAGCAACACGATAGTTACTAGTTACGGCTACCCGAGACTCGAACTCATAAGTTCGGTTCGTTCAAAAGTAATTTAATACCGTACATTTATAGGTACTACACACCTGGTATTAACATTATATGTTGACAATACATATGTTGAATATACAACGTTAAACGTAAATATTTATATATGTAATAATAAAAACAAGTTTTTATTTTTATTTTATTACGTCAACACTTGGCTTTCCAACCGGGATTTTTATTTCCATGCATTAATGCAAAAAAAAAAACAATTAAACTGAATTATTCCACACAAATGGTTTTACTATGCGGATTCAGTAATTTGGTACACGTATTTCAATCAACGATCTAATTTGAAAGGTTCACCAGAAAAACAAATATTTTGATTTCATTCTTTGCATTCGTTTACTGAGTTTTTAATTTTGGTAACAGCGTTGTTGAACGAAATATAATTTCAAAAATATAGCTTGGTGAGTTAATTAAAAATACTCCATGTTGAGTTGCTACGTCATTTGATGGACTGCTTCTGAGGTGAGGGGTGCTCTGAAAGTACGGGGAGAAGGGGGGAGGGGAACAGGGAGGTGATTAATTCGTTTAATTAAGAGCATCGTCGATTGTACTCACATATTACCGGATTAAAAATCTACATATTTCTTAATTAGAGGTTCGGAGATTTATTTTGTAAATATATGTATGTATATATGTGTGTATGTGTTTGTATTTATAAATATGTTGATTTAAGGTTTTTCTCACGAGGATTTTGAATATCACTTGTTTAAACAAATTCAATAGACAGAGTGATGTGATGTCTTCAGAATACAAATTTGAAGCTAAAGGTAGAAACGTAACAAACTGTGCGGTAGCGCAGTGGTATAAAAAGCCGACTAGAGACGCTAGAGGTTCCGGGTTCGAGTCCCAGCGGGGGCGGGACTTTGTGTTATTTGCAAGACGCATTGTTTCGCTTACCGGTCTTGGATGTTGTATTCTTATTTATTTAGTATATACCATATCGTTGCTTAGCACCTGCAATACAAGTTCTTACGATACTTAAGGCAGGGCTGAGTCAATGTGTGTGTCGTGACGTGGTTATTTATTTATTTATCATGAGCAAAAAGTTCACCTGATGAAAAATGATACCGTCAGCTATTTACCAATGATGCCTCTGCGATCTATGAATATTTTATCTTTTAGTAAGTATGATATTTAATGCCGCTTTCTTACTATCTCTTACTTTTCCTGATTAAGTTCGTTGCGGGTCCCGCGACAGCCAGTAGGGTGTCCGGGCACAGCCTGTGCGTTAGTACATAGCTGCATTATTCGTTGATTATTCGATCAAAGGACGCCACTGGTGATCCTGGTTAACAAGAGTTGCAGTGGTGGGACAGAGTGGCGGGTGTGCACCGAAAAATTGAAGGCCGTTGACTATTGAAAAATTGAAGGCCGTTGACTATTGATCAGGCAAGCTGTTTGTTTTAATTCAGATTCTTCTAACACTTATTTACTCTAAAAAAACAGACGGATTCTTGGAATTGAACCCATAAAAAAACATGTAAGTATTTTTTTTTTTTCGGGGCACACCCGCCACTCTGTCCCACCACTGCAACTCCTGTTTATCAGGATCAACAGTGGCGTCCTTTGATCGAATAATCAACGAATAATGCAGCTGTGCAGTGATGCACAGGCTGTGCCCGGACACCCTACCGGCTGTCTTGGGACCCGCAACGAACTTAATCAGAAGAAATAGGAGGTAGTAAGAAAGCGGTTTCAGACTTCCCTCCCAGCAAAGCGGAGACAGCAATTGAAATGGCCCAGAGGCCCAAAAATCTAAAGGGGAGACAGTCAGGAGACGCCTGACCGTCTAAACACCACGGTATGCCACTAACTAACAGGGGATAAATTAGATACTAACCTAAATCTTACACCAGTAATATTGGTGACAAAACTTTTTAAAGGCACGGAAGTTTCCCTTCGTTTTCACAAGATCTAGGTAATAAATAGGACTACACGCAGATACTTCAATCGAATTCAACATGATTAACCGTTCGTCATTCGTCAACTTATATACATGTAAGTATATTACTTTAATAATTTTTTAAACCAGCTAAGAATATTCATCATATCCAGGATTCGTATTCCATAATAATGCTACATATCTAGTTAACGAACCACCAAGTCATTGCACCTGTAAGGGGTTGGTGCTTGCATAATTACCGCGTGTCGCCGTAATTATGAACCTAAAAATAGAATAAACTAGTTCCTAGACAACTACTGCAAATGATACAATTAATATTTACGAACCATATCAAAATAGGTCCAGTTCAACATTGAAACAAAGCGATCAAAATCTTTACCCTCCTTTATGCTTCGCCGCAGTCGAGTAACAACGAGGGCGAAAATTAAAGTTTTTTTATTATTATTGGATCAAAAACTAGAGACTTTTTAAAATTTAGTATGCTATCAATACTTTTATGAAGTTCAATTTAAAAAAAAGTTTGAATACATTTTCCTGATTAATGGAAGAACACGAGAAGGTAATGAGCTTCACAGACCATGGAGGCGTTGCCTGTTTCGGTTAAGTTTAGGACACACTTTGTTGTGTGCGATAGAGTTACACGAACAAATTTCGCTTTTCCTAAAGAGTGCTCTACACTCGCCCGCGAGTCTTGCCATGATTTCACGACACGAAACTGCCAGAATAGTTCGCGTTCGCTACCTGTAAACTAACTAACTAACTGTACGAACCCTTTGTCGCGGGATAAAAAACCGACAGCGATCGAAAGCGCAAACATAGCGTATCGCGGATTCGCGGGCGTTCGCGACGCGAATGTAGACGAACGAATTTTGACGCTACAAAGTATTGGGCATTTTCTAGGCAAGTATTTAACGTCAACCATATCGTCACTTACCCTTACAGTTTGGGGACAAATGCTTCGTTAATAAAAGTTTTATCTTATTCCTCGTTTTAGAACTATTCATTTTAAATAGAAATAGAGTAATGAAATACCACTTTGAGTACGTCTCTAAACAGAGAACTTGAAACTTGTCCAAACTGAATGGAACTTTCTATAACCTTTATTAAAACTAACTCAAGTTCGCTTTGAACTTCAATAACAAAGAACGTTCATAATGTCTCATAATTGAATCTAGTTCTTAAAGAAACTTTAAGTAATTTCGTTTTCTATTTAATCTGACTTCTAATTTACCTATTATAGTTTTATTGCGAATATTCAATATTGATAAGTAATTGTAAGGAACATTTAAGTTTGTTGGCAAAACAAGTTTTTTCATCTGGATCAATGTGTCTGCGTTCAAAGACTTGAAGAAAACAAAAAGGAAAAAGATAAGATTTGGTTAGCTAAGATATCTATGTTAAGATAACGAATATAAAAACAATACCTGGACAACTTTGTTTTCTTTTTAATAAGTTCATATTGGACTCGATTATTGATCAGCAAAATATGTTAATTTAATTTGTGGTGCCATGGTAGTACCGAGAAATAACGTGTTTTAAAGCAATTCAGACCTAGTAGTTATGCCACTCGAAATAAAATAAAAGATGTCTATCTACGTTTCGTTTTGAGCAGCGTCCAAACTGTGCCTATCTGCTTTGATTTGTTCAAGCTATTACTTTACTGCAGGCGTGCCACATGGAGGCTGTCTCTTTCTTTTTTTCTTTGTTATGACAGGGACACAAGCATCTCGTCCCGTGAGCTAAGTCGCATTTATTTAGCGTGATAGTTGCGTTTGCCGTGGTGTATTGCTTGTATATCGGTAGAGTCAACTGAGTGACAGGAGGCAATTTGTCACAGAGACGTCAGGTTGAAACGTGTCGTTTTCCATGGCCGCAGAGATTGAAGCGAAATGACGCAATCGGCAATCTCTCATCGTCACATTTCAAGCATGACTCGTTAGCTTTACTCTACGAATCTGTCTAAAGCGTATAGCTTTTACATTATTTAGACCTTATTCCCTTAGTTAATATGATAAGAACAGATGCCTTAAGGAAGACACGGGGTGGACAAATGCACAATATTTTTGGGTGTTGGCAACAAAAAGAACAGGCCAAAATTAATGTTCACTAATACCTAAACATGGTAGGTGTGTTTTGTATGCTAACCATCGATCTCTTAAAAGTCGATAATGCTAGCACTAATGTTATGAATAAATATAATTCACTTTTCACAATTCTGTGTATAGATAATGTGGTATTGGCTCTGACCATATTAAATGGATTCAGTGATTTGTGAATACCCTTCGCTGCCTCGATTCCTTTGATATCCACAATGCGAGAAGTCATAGGTCGTTACAATAACTCTATCTCGCGAAGACAGTTCGGGTTTGGTTGTGGTTTGACTTGTATATGCACATCTTTCTGGTGTGTGTAACCTCTATACAGAGCAAACTCGACGGTACGCACTATGAATCGATCTACATGTACACGCCTGACAAATCCAACACTACCTTAGTCAAACGTTCTTCGTCAGAATGAATAACTATACTAATATGGATTTTAGAGCGTAACCAATAAGATGACCGTATTTCTACATGCCTCTGTCATGCAGTTGTGTTAGAGCTAACTGCTACACAACAGATCCTGGGTTCGAATCCCGGCGGTAGCCGGAACTTTGTGTTATTTGCAAGACGCATTGTTTACCGGTCTTACATGTTGTATTCTTACCTATATAGTTTATACCACGTTGTTGCTTAGTTCCTGTGATATAAGATCCTACATGTTATTGCAGGGCTGAGTTAATGTGTGTGTCGTGAAGTGGTTATTATTATACTTGGTAGAAGTTTTTAGGAAAGGCACTGTGTTAGTTACGCCTGTGTTGTTGCAAACGTTTAAAGCTGATATAACTGCTATCCATTAGAAGAGTCGAAAGAATTTGGGTACATTTATTTATAGGTTCAGTTCCGTCTATTTGTCAGCGTGCTGTATCATGAATATAACAGGTAGATTTAAAAAAATTACGGAGTATATTGGTGCTAAAAACACAATACAAAATTTAAATTAATAAAAATTAAAGGTACGGGAAAATTTAAATTAATTAGCGACACCAAATCGCAGGTAGAAACAAGTACTCCACGCAAGTACTAAATTTATAAACTCCAAGGTACTTAACTTGGTCTTGAATTAAAATTTCTCTGTATGAACTCACATTAAATTTAACCGTAACACTTAATTAGGTTGTAGTTAGCGCCGAAGCCGCGGTTTCGTTTATGTTAACATAGCTTGAATCCAGTAAACACTTCCAGCTAGAACGTATATTACCCGTGCTGGAAATTTAATCTCGAAAATCTAAGTTCCATTCAACTGAATTTAAAGAGGTTATTTACAGAGGAGCACTTTAAAAGATTACTGCGTTTAACTCTTATGTACAGACGGTCACAAATTAAGCTTCACATAACATGTTGCAAATTCATTCCTTATGCTGTACAACTTAAGAATTGTACAAAGTCCACACAAGTAACACACAGGTTGTAGGTTGTTCCATGGCCGTGTGTACCCTCGGCCACAGATCGAGCTACCTATACACATGTGCAATATTAAACCTTATGCTGTTTAATTTTAGAACGGTGAAATGTTCAAACACCATAGATCGGTGTGTAGCTAACGTACACGGGTGTGAGTCGGTTTCCGAGCTTTTGAGTGTGTATGTGTTTATGGTACTAAGATCTACTTTTAACACCTGAATAGTTAAATTCTCACGTTGATCCTTGTGCCACTTCAAACACAATTTTCTAACCCTTTAAACTAGAGAAAAGATTCTAGAAATCGATGATATGAAAAAAATGTGTTAAGTGGTAAATAACAAAGCTTATTCCGTCGACTAATTAGTGGTTTTATTTATAACCCCGGTTCCTGGTTAAGATTTACGTGATTAATTATTCTACAAGTTCAATATTCTAAAATATTCAGCGGAAGAAGTGAAAATAGCATCAACTTACACCGTAATTAATCCCTCGAGTGGGGTAGGCAGAGATGTTAAACACCGCATTTCGCATGTTTATGTTGTCCCAGTGTGACAGGTTGCGAATCTGTCGCCACTATCCGGACACAATGAAGAACACGACAGCTACAATTTACGGCAATCTGAGACTCGAACCCTCGACCTGTGGTTAACCGAGGCACGTAAAAAACTTAGCTACCACGTCCTCCAAAAAAATGAATCAGCAAAATAGCTTGTTAGCTTAATGAAAATGTTTGATGATGACAACGCTTTTTGTACAAGCTATACATACAAACATAGTTTAATGATTGGTCTCTGCTGTACCTTGTCTACCAATAATTAATCAATACATACAATATTCCAGACGTCCACAAACTCAAATATCAAATTATAGCACGGGAACGTCTCCCCTTTTAACATTACTCACAAAAAAAACTCTACTTAATAAAGTAAAAATAAAAACACCGACTCAAAAGAAAACAAGCGTAAATTCCTCCATTATTTAGCACATTAAGCAGCGGGATATTTTTCAAAAAAAAAGAGATCCTCTTAAGCAGTGAAAACCCCTGAAAATTCCGGAGTAAAAATCCACCCTCGACCCGAAGTCGTGTTTACAAACAAAAAGCCCCGGGAAAAAAATGGAGGAAGTGAAAAATTATTCGCAATACGGAGCCCAGATCATATTTTATACGGAATAATTGCTTTAGAAATATTCTGCTCAATGTGGAAAGCCTCATCCGTTTTTTAATGTCCAAGCAGAAGTAAATAATGGAGTTAACATTCCAAGCTACATATTTTTTGTCAAACTTTAGTAAAAAAACCCTAATTAAAAAAATCAAACTTGGTTTTGGTGAAGAAGTTTTTTTTATTTAATTTAAACACATAATCGTTGCTAAGTGCCTGCGATACAAGATTATCTTAGTGCAGGGCTCTGTCAATCTGCGTGTCCTGATGTGATTATTATTATTTTGACAAAATATATAGCTTAGAATCAAACCTATATACATATATATATATAGTGTTATCTTACAGTGTTGATCTTCTTTCATTTCTTTACTAATATTAAAGAGGTCAAGTTCTTATATAGTTTTCTTAGAAATTTTTCAACTTTATTCAGAATCGATATTTTGTTTAAAACTTTCCATACAAAACTGATACGCGATTACAGTTATTTAGAAAAGGTACTTATTATCAGGTAAATATTTTATTATAGTATTACCTTTATTCTATTCTGTAAAACCTTTTTGGATTACCATCCGATTGGAGAGGATTACAGTGTCAGATAAATGTTCATATTTGGGAATGTAAACGTAATTTGAAAGGGTTAAGTTGTAGTTTTGGTTAAGATACATTATAAAGTACTTTCAGTAATGCCTTTATATTGAATTAGCTGTGGAAACACCTTGTTTGCTTTCAATTTATATCTATGTTATGAGTTTTTTTTTAGTTTTAGACTAAAGTTGCAAAAAAGGACCTACGCTAAAATAAGATATTAAGCATGAAGAAGATTGCAACACAATATTTAAAACGCCTCCGTTGCTGACTCTGAACTGTAACAACCAATTATTCTTTTATAAGGTGTCCTTAATAATTTAAAGTTTTTTTGGAAACTTACATATGAGAAACAAATGAGAATATTTATTTTTAATTTTTATTGAAAACTTTTCTTTTAAACTGTTGACATAATTTTTACCTTCATAATAATAACCACATCATGACGTACTCATTGACTTAGCACTGAACTAAGGCGATCTTAATCGTAGGTACTAAGCAACGATATGGTATAAATTACATAGATAAGAATAAAATATTACACATCCAAGACCGAAAAACGAAACAATGTATCTTGCAAAAATCTGAATTTTTTTCCCCTACCGGGATTCGATACTGGAACCTAATGCCAACAGCTAACTGTTATACCCCCAAAGATGCCGTCTTGTTGTAGTACTCATAATACTAATAACCTACTTCGTAGAAATAAAGTTACATAAATATTTTTTTTATTTTTACACTTCTTTTATTTCATTACATGAAACACGAAACGCCATTAACGTACATAAATCATAATGACGCTTTACCAAAACCTTATCTAGCTGCACCGTATTTGCAATTCTCTTGAAATTTCAAACTGACAGTCCCGAAAGTTTTGTTGTAGTTTCACGCTTCCAAAGAGGTTGCATGTGTATTTTTATAGACAGGCCATAGTGGCTAACATTAGCTTTATATTTTTAGTTTTAGATTAACAAACAATGAATTTTTTTGACATGTTATACTTGAAACTTAACACACAGACACAGAACAGAACTCGTGTTATAGGTTTATTCCTAGTTTGGGGTCCATTGGTAATCTTTGTAATATTTTTTTTTTTGGTAATAAAGAATTATTATTATTATTATCGTCTCGAAAAAGGGCTTGAAAGATTGAATTATTTATAATTGTCTTTTTGGCTTTGTGTGCTTGTCTATTTGTTTTTAGGTAGAAACCTAACACGAGTATGACAACACTAAAAACATTCAATGCAAATTAATATAAATACAATATTAATGGTTTGTCTCAAATGCAAAGCAATTGAAGAGTTTAGGAGGAATGTTGGTAGATTCGTAACTGACAATAAAAAAAAACACATTAAGGAATACTTAAAAGACTATTAAAAGTCTGTTTGTAACAAACAATGTTTCTTTCACAAATAAAGGTACAATCTACAATTTAAAGCCAATAACAACGTCTAGCCGGCGATTTGGGGAAGCTTCATTATATTAACAATTTCAGAACGTTATGAAGAAATATTTTTGGAATAATATAAATTAAGACGACAATGTAATTTCAAAGCAGCTACGGAGGTTTCTTGCCTGACTCTTTTCCGTGACTGCTGTGACTGTTACATTCTTTAAAAAATAGTGGGTAATAGAAGTTTAAAAATGAAAATTCAAAAGTATATTTAATTAAAACTTGATTTTAAGTCTATTTACATAAAAAATTGATTCATTCTACGATTCCGCATTGGCACCACTACTTCTTCATTTCTATGACTGCAGTAGATATTCACACCTAGTGGAATATAGAGTGTATATCAAATCGCTGTAATAATCCTTCATCACGCAAACCCTGTTTTCATTTACTGGTAATTTCCGGAACGTACGTACTATTTGATTCCGGCATAAATTTATAATTTCCGCCTACCATTGTCGTGTGTAGGATTGTAATACACTTCCTATTGTTTAAGCTTAATTAAGCGATGCTCGGCCATCACACAAGAACAAATACATATCTTAATTAAAAATTTCTCATCAGTAGTAATCAAGTGCTGGTATTCATTAATACTACATCGGAAAGTAATACATCGTGTTTAATTTAAAAATATACCAACTTAAATTACATACCTAAGTTGATTTTAAATATGGAACCGTTTCAACAGGAAAATATACATCTATAAAAATTAAAATAATTTGGTTAACAAGATCAGATTTATTGTCTACAGTCAGATGGAAATAATTGCCATCAGACATTTTTAAGCTAAGTTTATTGTAAAATACGTGTTAGTCATTGAATTAAACTATTTATATTTTATGAAAACCAGTCGATTCTTCGATTTATAATTTTTTTAGAAGTTACAGAATTCATAAAATCAAATGTGTTAAAATGAAACCGGTTGTGATAACTAATGGAATACTTTTTTCATCTCAGCCTTCTGATTTTTCATGCCGTAATTATATATTCGATATTTGAAAAGATGCAGACTACGCCATCCATCACCCCCACTTTTATATTACGTGAGGATAAAGTCATTGCTGAACCTACCAGCCTTAAACTCTGTCTTTTTCCCTCTTATCATTAGGTTTGTTTGCTGAAATGAGACAGCCTACTTTGCCTTTAGAATCAAAGTTCAGGGATCTTTTAATTTAGCCTAAAGTATTTTTGAGACACTCCGTACCTCGTTTATCATATCAAGCCGGTTACATTGTCTTGCACAGATCTCTTTGACCTACTTCCAAAAGTTTTTGCTCCGACACGAAAGGGTAAGTTTTTACACGATTTGTTGGATGTAGGGTGTTTGGGAGGGTTAGGATTCAACTTGATGAAGATGTTAGTTTCGCTTGTCGTGGTTTGAGTTCTGTAGTTACTTGATAGTTTTAACTTTAGTTAACTTTGCGAAAATGCTTTCCTTAATATACGTAGAGAAATTACAAAGAATATCAAAAGTGATGTATAAAAGCGTTTTAGATAAGAAAATTACACAAATCAATATTCCAAAAGAAATTCTTTTATTATGAGGATAATATCTCGAAGAATGTTTGAAAAAATATGCTGAAAAGAATGACGCATCGAAAACCGAGGATGTAGAACAGTCATGTGAACAAACAATCGGAACACGCCTTTCAATATGTCTGAATATCGCGAATTTATGATCCTCGTATTGGTTTTCGTATCTCTTTTTACTATAATGTCTAATATCAAAGGGGAACTGAGTGGCAACCCTAGCAATTCCATAAAGAATTGAGTTAGGCAAATTTGAACACTTTCCCTTCTCAATAAAGCCCTCCATTGAAGGTAAAAGTGCTTAGATTGCGAGTAACAATATTTTGGTTTTTTGTATTATAGTTTCTGCTCGGATGAAAGGCGAAATGAGGCGTGTGATATGTAGATTCAGATATTTTCTGTTGTAATAGATACTTCGGACAAGGTATGTTGGCAACCCTGAGCCCGCTTTGTAGTTGAGATCAATTTGTTATCTTTTTGCCGCGCCAGTGTATTTAGGCAAGCCGCCGACCTATGTCCGAAGTTTTTGCTGACCCTCAGAAGTTTGAGCCCCGCGTTATGTCGAAACAATTTATTTTCCCAATTTCCTTCGACTATTAATTTATTTTTATCTTTTCAACGAGCACGGCTATTGTCAAACGATATCAAACAGGGATTAGTGGGGAATATTTTTCACGAGTCACGAGTACCTTTGACGACGGAGTACTTGCGTAACAAAGATTTTGCTTACCTTCTCATGCCTTTAGGAAAGAAGCCTTCTCTCTTGGATGTTTCGGGTATTACAAACGTGCCCTTATCCCGGGCATCTCATTTAAAATTACCCCACATCTTTGTGCAGCTTCCCGACGTTTACCTTTGCTTACAACTCCGGAAAAAGATCAGTCAAGAGATAACATACAAATCACTAAAAGACGGTTCGAAGAAAATCTTGGTATTTGATTAGAGGGATAGCTCGGAGCTTTTTAAAGGGGATGTTATGTAAGATAAATCCGAGAGCGAAACTAAATAGGAGCATAAATGTACAACTTTGCAATAATCGACATCTATTTCGTTTTATACACCCGTAGGCACACCTTATACAAGTAGGTATGTAATAGTAATTAATACAAGTATGCTTCAGATCAATTCAACTAGTAATTACGCCGTGATCGATACGCTGTCGTTCGAACCCATTGCTCTTGATAATCAACCCTGCAAATTATAATTTGGCTCTTCATTTCAGGTATGAGCTTGAATCATTGAAGTGGTAGCACGTGAGTCGCATAATTGTGATCATTTATTTTTCAGTCACTTCACATTGAGGTCGGGGTTCAATTAAAACAGTCTCAGCTTGATATCAGTTTTAGATAAATCAAGTTTCTTGGTCAATTTTACAGAAAGTGCTGCTAGTCTACTTGGCCTTTTAAATATGACCATCAAAATGTATATTTACAGCCTCAAAGAGCTCTACCAAGAATATCCTTTAACCTGACTAATTTGTTTGCTTGAATGAAGGTATCTTGATAGGTTTGACTTAGCGTGATGCCTACATTGTTGCAAGCATTAGACTAGTTTGCCACCTTAAAAAAGTACAAGACCGCTGCTCTTTCATATTTCCAAACGCAATTTTTACAACTTTCTTTTGAGTTCCAGAAAGGAGACCGAGACCGGGGTATTATTATTAAATCGTGCGATGCGATCCCAAGATAACGTCTGTTTTACTAAGTAAACGAAGGTTGTTTGTAAATTTGCGTTTTCGGGACAAGATTTTTCCGTATGCAAATAAAGGAGAGAGCCTAGTAACCGTTGTGAACAAATACCATCATCCAAAAGCATGAGTTAATAATGTCAATAAATCTTCCCTACAGATACTGTTGAAACTGTAAGATTTACTACAAACTGTATGTAAAAATAAGTACTAGGTACAACTGTATTGTATTAACAATAAGGTGAACATTTAATTGTTTTACATAACTTACCATTAGTATATTATTTTCCATCACTATTACCACGAAATTTGAAGTTCAATTGGAAGAAAAATACCTTGCAGGTAGTGCGATCAATTGAATTGAAAAACAAATATACGAGTAGGTTAGTGATACCACTAGTCGCAGTTTCCACAAACAGTCACTATATACCAAAGTCAAAATCAGATTTGGTTTAAGCGGAGTTCATAGAACTATGGGAAAAGGGAAGGCGAGCCCGATGCAGTGATGTACATTAGGCTAAAACCATCTAAAATACACGATAGGAAATAGCATCAGCAATTCATAGAAACGTGTTAACTCTAGTTCTCTTTGACTCGGATCACGTTTCATTGAGTCGACAAAGCCCATGGAATCCACGATCTCGTGTTAGTCTGACAGAATATTGAGATATCAATACACATCCGTAATGCTAGATCGCTCGCGTTTCAAAGTCAAAAAGTGCCAATAAAATATGTATTGCATTTTATTGTTCTGTAGCCTGAAAATATTGGAGTTCACGTTTATCTGCTAGCTAAATATTTTGTATCAACAATATGCAAAGTATTTTGTTTGAAAATTTAATCCCATCAATAGTATTTTACTAATTAATGAATGTAAACTATTTCCATTCTAGTCTCGAGGATTAACTATAAATTTATTGTATAATTAATTATATATTTTAACCGTAACGATAGGAATATTAGTAAGAAAATTCAACAACAAATTGGGTTTCCTTTGTAGTCATTTTAAAGGGATACAAACGTCATATAATGCTCTCAATCCCCAGTGCCTTTGATCCTTGGAATGATACATGGCAGGTAAAAATAAGATAATGCAGATCCTTAGAAATCATACTCTAGGGAAATATAGCGAGAGAATACAATTGAGGGATTCACATTATTTTCATAGTAGAAACCGTTTTGAAAAAAAACTGGAAAAACACGATTTCTTACTGAACACCGATTGAGTATTTGATTGTAAATTTGAAAATAAGTTTGATCTAATCCTCCTGATATTTTTTTATTGTTCTTCTAATGAAAATAATATTTGTCACGGTATCCCTGAAACTATAAAAGCTAAATGAACTTTGGGAGACTTTTTCTAACGGACTCCAGAGTTTTCTAAGCTACTTCATAAGGTTTTTAAGAATGCAAATAAATCCATTCTAATACCCCAAGCATCCACATGATACAAATAAATGGTTACCTACTATTAGGCTGACCATGTGTATGTTTGGAACATTTTTATCAAATTCTAATAATATTATCTGTAGGCTTTAAAGCCCGGAATCAAAAGGCAGTTGAACTCATAACTGTTTTTCTTAGAACTAAAAAATCGGGCGGTTACTGCAATATCTGATCTGCCTTCTTCGCTAGACATTTTTGGGCACATCTGCCACTCTGTCCCACCACTGCAACTCCTGTTCACCAGGATCAACAGTGGCGTCCTTTGATCGAATAATCAACTAATAATGCAGCTGTGCATTGACGCACAGGCTGTGCCTGGACACCCTAACGACTGTCTTGGGACCCGCAACGAACTTAATCAGAAGAAATAGGAGATAGTAAGAAAGCGGTTTCTTCGCTAGACAATGCAATGTTTATTACAACCTGAGTGATTTCTTTTAGGTATTTTGAATAACAAAACATAGCTTATATTTTGAGAAAATGAAACTACAGAGAACAAAAGGTCAAATGCGAGTCGGACTTGCGTACCGAGTGTTCCATAGAAACCTGTAGCTAGGTTCACATGCAAATAGTTATTTCATCCTAAGAATCGATTTTCGATTTTAATTCCGTTTTTTCATTTTTTTTGTGATGAATGATGCTTTTTTTTCAAATTTTATGATTCAAGGTTAGCGGGAAATACCCTATAGATAAATGTATTGAGAATACAACATCAACGGCCATATCTTTTGAAGGAGTAGAGTATAGAGGGTTCATTATTGAACTGCTCTAAGGGACTGCCGATTTTATAATTATGTAAACTTTTTACCTTTACGCGTCCTTGAGAAACTGACGTCTTGACGGATCGACAGACAGACAACAAATGGACAACAAAGAGATCTTTAATGGGTTCCCTTTTCCATAGAGGTACGGAACCCAAAACCCCTTAAAATTAAATACTGAACAAGAAACATTCATTCAAGTTATAAAGTCTTTAATCAAATATAAAAATATTAGGAACCTACAAAAGAAGTAGAAGGATTTTCATAGTTCAAACAGATAGTGCTGTTCTATCGAAAGTCGTCGAAACGTAGTCATAAATCAAGGCCTGTCATTGGCCAGCGATCACGTCACTCGATCCGCGATTGGTTCTTTCAATCTGTTTGTAATCCTGTTTCAGTTTTACGACCCCTCTTTTTAATTGAATTGATTGACAACCGATTCAGAATAAATTGGAATGAGAACGATTTCATTACTGATAAATTATATAAAATAGAAAGTTTAGGTTTAAATTATAGTATATTTATCTACAACAAACAAAACTTACTCGTAACAAAACTTTTTTTGATTAGTGTAAAACTTTGTTAAATATGTAATTTTAATTCTAAGACATAGGCGGGTACAAAACTTTTTAGAACAAAATATAAAATAATCTTGTCCAATATGTGCAAAATTGCGGAATATACAAAAATATAATCTAAAATCTTCTTTTTTTCTTTGAAGTCGGTTAATAAATGGGTTCATCAATCAATTTCGCGGGTTGCCAGCTTGGAGTTTACCCGAGAAAATAAACATAAACAATATTTACATGGAATTATTGCTGAGATCTTGAAGAGTTGTTTACATATATATAAAATATGTACTGAGATAGCTCTGGTATAAATATTTTATACATAAAAATAAGTTCTGACATTATTTTTTCTTCCATACACATAACTAACACATTTTGACGGGTTTGCGACAGACGTTTTACAATTACAATCACTACCTTTTAGTTTTTATCAACGGATCTATCAAAGACTATCAGTTGTGGGTGGGGAGACTAAAACTATAATAAGTGTCTAAAATGGGAATCAAACATCAAACAAATCCGGCAACCAAACATTTACATATGTCCATTATTAGACAGCGAAGGGTTGAAACAATGACATCATAAACTCAAAACAAGCTCATTAATCAAAACTACCGAAATTATATCCTTAAACAGTTCCCACTACTTAACCCGTCCATTAAGCTAAAAACTAAAACGAGTGGGCGATGACATAGCGGTTGTTCCAACGAGTCACGCTCATTATGATGGTGGGTTTGATGCCGGTGCCGCGACCCCGCCCTATCTCAGGGCTGTCAAAACTAATAACCGGACACTCGAAGGACACAACCACCCGTAGCAAAATTTTTGATGTTTTTATCCTTGATTTGAAACTCATGGTGTTACGTGAAAAATCTCAGTACAATGTAATATCCGAAATTTTCAACTGAAGTCAACTCATGTCAGTCTTAAATTACTGCCTATGTGATTATGTTTTCGGTATTAATATAATTTTTCTTTTTGCTATTTCTCATTGCTGAGATTTTCGAAAATGTTCGATTTTATAACTCGCTAACCCTACCGCTCCACGCTTAGGGTTGTCACATCCATCAAAGTATCATTTCGCATCGTTAACTCGAACTGAGTGACTTTTTGAAACCTCAAGTAATCACAAAAGACCGATTTGAATTACATCGAATGAACTTATCAAAATACTTGATCTCTAAGATTTTCGCAAAGAGGTTTTATAATTTGTACTATCAACTTCTAAGATCTTTTGGAACGACTTAATTTGCCCTTTAATTTAAGATTTAAATTAAAATTCATGACTCACCTGAATGTCAGAGTAGTAAGAGGCCTGTAGGACTTGTGGCTGCTTGGATCTGACATGGGCGTACCCCAAAAGTCGTTCTTGAAGATCCTGAGCAGTGGGCTGGCTCCGTTTACATCAGCATTGCTGACTATAGCCGGAATATCATCATGTACAAATTCTCCATGCAAACTGTTCGCGTAGGTGAGAGCGCCGACGAAAGCAACCAGTGTATACACCGCCCAATCGTTCTCGGTAATGTTCTTCCATAACTTCACTTTCGATACCTCCTCCCGAACAGGAGGCAGAGGCCGCCGACGCATCTTACTGTTTATATAATACCTCTAAAACTACAAACTTCAATCAAGTAACGGAGATATACCACTAGATTTATCCAAATATGCCGTAAACGTATTCAGCAATTTCAATCATCATGCCGAATAGTGTAACTTCACTTTACAGTGGAGCAATCCGTATAAATTACGCGGCAAACTTAATAAGGCTTTCAGCGTTCCGCTTCATGCATACGCAATCCCGCAGACAATCGAAGCTTCCTAGAATAATTACGTTGCAAAAATGGGCAGAGTGGATCACGGCGGGTTTGATAGAAAAGCGGCTCCGCATATATGAAGGCTGCGGGTCAGGCCCGTCCACTGATGTCATATTCATGAGCACCCGGCATCGCCGTAAACGATAGTCCAGCCGACCGCCAACCGCTCCACCCCAACCTTTATACTTTATTCGCCCTTTATTCTCACATCTTTTATTCCTCGCTCCTTCCCCGAATTACGACGAGCTGTTTGTTTTTAAATTTTGCTGATTTATGTTCCGCTCCACCGTAATCTGTAACAAAGAAACAAAAAATGCTCAGCGAGATTTAGTAGCAGCTTGGGAGGATTCTAGAATCGCAGAGGTTTTTCATTATCCGCCAAGACAAAGCACGTAATGCGGAGGATTATTATTTATTACTCCCAATCTAATAAATTACTGGGAGTGAGCAGAGAAGTTATTAGTTCCAATGGCTCTAAGGTAAGCCCGAAATAATATTGGACAAGACGAAGTCCCATTATAATAAATGGCTCCATTCATTTAGCAAATAAAAGAAGTTTCCCCCAAATCACAAAAGTTTGAGACACACTGGACTTTAGTGGGAAATTCCACACCAAACTGCCAATTATTTGTGTATTGTTAACATTTATATTTAAGCCACTATTATGAATTCCGATACATTTGGCAATTCCATTTCTATAGTGAACAACCTAAGTGGGTATATTTGGTATTTTAGTTAACTCTCTCTTTATTTACATATTACTTGATAATGTATTTAGTTGGATTCAGAAGTTGATAAAGCTTTTTTTTTTACTTTTTTTTTGTAAAATGTAGATAAACAAAAAAAAACAAAGGCTTTATTCTATAAAATTATCTTTAAAAACAAAATTACAAACATCGTACAAAATGAACATGAACCTTAGAACAACACTGAATTATAACCGTAACAGTACGTAATCATTTAAATAATTACAAAATTCAAGAACATGTTGAAATTAAGCTACCTACTTTCATATAGCTGAAAGTGTTAATTAATTTCGCCAGAAAAGAGGCATTCGCGTGTAGGTAAGGTAAGCAAAAACGTAATTAAAGCGGCGAAAGTTTTCGAGTTTAATCGAATTATGGCGCCGACGGTACGTGATCACCACAACTTGAGCCCGTGGTCGGCGAGCCTTGTGCCCGTTACTTCGGGTTTTCGATTCACCATTGTTACAATATTACCACTAACTTTACTGGTTAACTTGTTGTTAACTTAACTGGTTTATTTATTTTGGACTGTCTGCTCCTTAAATAAAATAATAATACAAACATTCCGCTAAATCGATTTGTCTAAAAGTACATAGGTAGGAGGTTTGAACAGAAAAGCCGTATGGATTTCAGTATGTCTACCTTGTACTAAATTACACTAGGCTTATATAGTGGGCTTCGACAGAAAATGATACCGCGATGTAGAAAAACTCCATCTATTAACAAAAAATAAAATCAACTGTTGTCAAAAATTTCAAATACGATTAAACACAATTATTATAAAATCTTCAAGTGTGTAATGTAAAGGTTCATTAAGAGATTTGTCTAACAAATGTTTTATTTTGAAAAACCTAAAAAGCAAAATATTACTCACAGAGGTATTGAATTTTGTTGTGAATTACAAATTCGGAAAATACTGTTTAAAAGGAGACAATAATATTTTTCGTCGCAAACAATTGTTACATAAAATTTCCTTTACAGACGTTTAACAAATAGATTCTTGGAATATTTGAAAACCTTGTATTTAACTTCGAAACTGAAATGATTTTGTTTCACAGAGATATTATATCGAAAGTAGGTTTCGTAAATAATTCCAAGATTTTAATAAATATTTTTGTTTGTGTATACCAACGAGTAGGTCAGTCGGTTACGAAAAATTATAATAAAATAAGTTAACTGCTTTTCTTTTATTTATTAAAGTTATGAAAATATCAACTCATTTTGGTGCACGCTTTACATGCTTTGTATGGCAATAGCAATTTTTTATTAACCCATGTGATAATAGACTTTAAGACAAAAACGAGAACTTCAAAAATCTATGCATTTTTATTTTGAAAAGGTAAAGAAAAATATGTTAAAGAGTACTGAGGGAAATATTTTCTTAATTCAATTTATAAGTTTTTCTTTGCTTACATTTATGTATAACTAGGTTTTGCCCGCTACTTAACACCCGCGTAGAAATTAAAAATGGTTCTAATAGGATTTTCATTGGATTGACATTTATCGCAATATTTTAGACAATTCACACAACATATTTATTAATTCTGATGTATAAACTATATTATTGTAAAGTTTAATTAAAAACTATTCTCTAGTGTTCTGCGTGAAAGAGTAACAAACATCCATACATCCCTACAGACATTCGCGTTATTCTAGTACATATAAATTATGAATGTTTTTTTCCAGTAGAAACATTCTTCGTGTAGCATATTCTCAGTTGAATAAGAAGATTGATATTTCCAGTTATTTAGTTACCCCGCCTAATGTAGATGGTAATCAAACGTACATATTTCAGGCCCGACCGAGACCCACAGGGGCACAACTTTTTCCATCCTTTGCGATATTTTCCGAAACTTCGAGCTTTATCTTGATAAGCGATATTTTAAAAAACAATTTGCGAAAACTCCCAGCAAAAGTACTTTAAGTTAAGATTCCTTTGCAAACTTTAACGGCGAGGTTATTTTGTCAAAGTTGTATTAAAAATAACGGTTTTGTTAAACTAAGAAAAGCTTAAATTATTTTTATCGTTAAGAATCTAATGCGTTTAGTTTGAATTTATTAACGCACATTATTTAAATGAGTATACTTGATTGAATCTGACCGAACCTACTCAGTTGATGAATCGTAAAAAGAAATACCTATTTTGAAAAGATTTATTGACACATTTATTTCCACAAAAACTCTGTCAGTAGTACGTTTCTTATGACTGTAGATAAATCTATTTATCATCCTTGTTGAACAAACTTTAGCCAAATATTGGTACTTAATAAATACCAATGAATATGCAGTTATCCCTCAATCCAATTATATCATAAGTGTAATACAAATACTTGACGAAAAACTTATTATATTTCCAATTCTTGAGAGCTACGCTCATTCGTCATTTCAGCTGCCAGCGACTGAAATGCCTTACTACTGCTCTACCGACTGTAACTCGCTTTGGCCTTTGTCCAGATACATATAGAGGCGATTTTTTTTTAGCCCACGAGCCATGTTTCATAATTGATTTTCCATTAGAGCTGTTGGTTCTAATAACGGCCATTGATTGCCAGCGGCTATTAGTTGGCTGTCCACAAAACTTGGAGCCAATCAATCATGTAAGTAATCCAATATTTGTCCAACATGTTGGGAGAAGGTCTGATTACATTACGAGCGAAAGGTTTGACAAATTACTGTGTTAACCAACTTATTCGGACAAATGTGTGGCGTCGCTAATTTTGGGCATAATTAATTTTATTATAAACATGTGTTCGTACTACATTAGACTTTAGTCATATTTCTTGCGTCATCTACACCTTAATGATGTGGATTAATCTTATCGTAAAGGTAATATTAGTGCTAAAAACATTCCTACAACAAAATCACGAGCATTTTAAGCCACAAGCGTTTTCTAAGGACCGAAGGCCTAAGTAACAAGCCAGCACATTAAGCCCTATTCACTAGTCAAGTCTCGTCTCAGTATCAGACTTGTTCTAACTAGTAGCCCATGAGAAGTTCCTTCGTATAATCTCACAACTTATCACTGTTACAGCTCGACTCAACGACGTCGATACTCGAATTTAACAGGTTGTGATGTAAAAATTGATAAATTGATGTAATTTTATAGTTGACCAATTTATATCAGAATTTTTACGTAATTAACTGATTGATTTTTGTGATTTGTTCGTATTTAAATATTATATTTTTTTGTGTTTAACGAGCTTTGCTGGCCTGTAATATGCATATCTATTAGGATATTTCAATAATATAATATATAATATATGTACTCTTAGTCTGCCTTTAATAAATAAAAATAAATGGGGCACATTGTAATAATTCCAAAATTCATAGCCTAATTTAAATATTTTTAGGTCTGTCAGGCAGGTTTTCTGTGATTAAAATTATAATGACACCTGTAACGAAAAATCATACAATTTAATATTCATCCATTTATTCACGATATCGGAATACGATATTTTATACGTTGTTCATAATCAACCAAATTTTCGTAGCTCAGTATCTATTCGGGCTTACTTTTCCGACGAAACTGGAGTACATACATGAAAATGTCATAGAAATCGTTGAAATATTTAAACAATGTACTATAGTGTACACATGGTACATCTGTTTTCCATCAGTAAAGATTCCGTTTTAGTATGATTCTTTTTAAATAACAAACTGAAAGTTTAGAGTTTGTATTAAGCCAATAACTTCTAAGAATATTTCAGATAAAGAAACAGTTTTCAAATTCAGTCAGTTGTATTTAAGAAGATGAAAGGTTCAAGCATTACAAAGGATGACTAATAATAAATAATTAACTTCAACTTGTAATTCTCTAATTACCCTTCTTGTTTAATTGGTCTTTGTCTAACAAAATCCAAAGAACGTCTATAACAAAATAACGTCAAAGACCTTCAAACATTTTCTTTTGTCGCTGTTTAATTATTTTATTTCAGTTTCTCCCTTTTTTTCTCATTTTGGATTATTATGACGGAATGTGTTCCTATAGCGGCCCTCTCCGCATTGTACGTAGATAATTACTTTCGGTTCAATTACTCTGAAATTAACTTTTTCGATTTAATTAATATGAAATTCAAAATGAAAACGTTTGTCTAAGTTAGGTTTTTAGGAAAATCTTCCATCTGAAAGCTTGTTATAGAAACTGAAATAAAAAAGTTTGAGTAAAAACTATTAAGATCCAAATTTGATTGGTTTTATTAACTAACGAATCAAAATCAAACATTTCATATTACTTTAATATACTTTAGAGTCTATCTGTATAGATCGATGTTTTATTTACATATCTTTAAGTAAATCTTCATACATTAAAATGAATTACTGTTAACTGTTTGGTTGCTAGGGAACGGTTGGATTTCCTTTTATTTCCTTTAATAATATTTGTATAAAAAGTAGATAAAACTTTACATACATAATAGGCACCGGACTAATCGCTTCGATAACTCCTTCATAATGCGTACTGCAAGGGTGCGGAATTCTTTGCCTGCCGATGTGTTCCCTGACCAATATAACTTGGGCCTCTTTAAGGCAAGAGTGAATAGGTTTCTCCTAGGCAGGCATGATCCACCTTAGACCTCATCGCTGCTTAACATCAGGCGGGTATGGGGTCAAATGCCTGCCTGGTCTTGAATAAATAAAAAATTAAAGGCATCCTTTTTTCTATGGTATTTTTTTACTGACCACTCAAACGAAGTAAGTAAATGAATATTTCCAAAGCAAAGTTAACGTCATTTTTAGGTTATAAAGCGAGGTTGTGGTACAACTTCCGTATTCCGTAGCAACCTCAAGCTTTCCTAATCTCAAATGGAATTTAAGAGTCGGCATTTGCATTACAAATTCTTCCTCCGAGAGCATTATACTGTCTTGCAAATATACTGCTGCCAGAAACGGGACTGCTTACCGAAAACTACATAATGTTTAGATTATCTTTTGAGATGCTTAGTAGATGCTTTCATGTTTGAGATTTTAAATAATATTTTACTGTGTCTTAATTTTGTCTATAAATAGGATAAAATACTAATGCGGATAAAGTTGTAAACCAATTAATAACTGTTAATGTAATGTACATTTTCCTTAACAGTTTTTTTCTTATTTTTACAGATCTTATTTAAAACAAACAAATATAAAAAGTATTTTCACCTACACTACGGTTTACTCACTACGACGTAGCAAGTATACCGAAGCGTAGTCCGTAGTAAGTTACATCAAGTATCAAACGTAGTCCGTAGTAAGTTGAATCAAGTATTAGTAAATACCTTTCAGCTAACGAGAGGCGATAAATTTTGGCTTAAAAATAAATAAATAAATTTCTAAGTTAAAAGCGATAAACTGAAACGTTCAGAACTATTTTAAAGGGGCAAGTTTGAAATGCGAGCGGAGTATAACAACAGGGTAGAACAAAACGAAGCGGTATCATACAGTTGCTGCTGAATGCACATTTGGAACGAAGGCAAAGTAGGTAAATTTGCCTGTAGTTTTGCAATTCAAACTTCGCCTCATATCGGTTCACGGGCGGACGGTTCGGCGGCGTGCGCGGCGAGCGGCTCCATTTACAATCAACTAGCGATTCATACAACTGTCAAAAATAGAAACATATCAATGAACCTAGCTTTTGCTTCATAGATTAATGATTGGTAATCGCTTAGGTGCGCAGCGGAGACTAATAATTAATCTAATAATTAAACTTCAAGAGCAAATAAGCAAACAGTTCACCTGAAGGAAAGTGATACCACCGCCTATTAACATGACGATGCCCCTGATGCATTAAACAAAAAAAAAACTCGCTAAGGAAAGGTCACACTATCTGTCTATTTCGACTCAAGAGATACTGAAGTCGAGAAACAATGTAAAGTTGTAAAAAGTAAGTTATTTTTCTTACTTTAAGATTTTTCGTAGATATTCCAGCGCATATATTCTTATTTTTTGGTGTCAAATACTACAGCTTATATTCTTATATTCTGGTATTCTAGTTATCTTATGTGCATATTTTGGTTAAAGTTAACAAATAATTACAGATTATAATTTTGTTCGAGTTCGGAGGATATTCGTCAATTTGGTGTTGTCATTGTACAAGAGTTAAGGTATAAATAAGTAATTATACAACTGTTTTATACTTAACGTTAAAATAAATTATCAGACTTTAAGCTACGATAATAATAATAATAACTACATCACGACACACTCATTGTCTCAGCCCTGCATTAAGTATCGTAAGAACTTGTGTCACAGGAACTAAGGGACGATATGGTATATACTAAATAGATAAGAAAATAATAATAAGATAACTAACTAAGATAAATAAGATAATAAGATAACTGCTTACTACAAAATGAGCGTCTCTACATTTATGTAGCATGAAAGCATTTTTTATACAGAGCAAACTCTACCAGCTCTAGCTTTGCACCGCAGTACAAATGGCTTTCTGATAGAGTGCGCGTGGTAGAGTCGAACGCCGCGTGAACGCAGGTTCCAGCTGACCGCAAACGTCACCGGTCCAGCTTCACTGTTCAATGGTTTTCAAAACTCCATAACGGTCCCAAGAACGAAAATAAAAGAGTAAAATATAAAGTTCCACCTATGGATTCCAATTCGACACATTTGCAAAGGTTGAAAGCCTACGATAGCATGACATCACATATTGTTTAAATTTTGTTTTTTATTTGTAAACATTTGTCTTGCACTTTATAGATATGTACATCTGTCATCGGAATGATAGTATCAAATTTATTTAAGCACTAATATTAACATCATTTTTTTTAAATCTAAAAAGTAATTTGTACTACCTACTTTAAAATTACAAAAAAAAAAAAAAAGAAATATGTGTCAGGACCGTATATAGGATGATTTGAAGTGCAAAAGCAGACTTGAATTTCAAACATCCTTCTTTTTTTGTTTTGCAACGCTCGTGAAACTTTAAATAGTGTTGAATTACCAGTGAAATATTTAGCACCTGGGGGCGCTGCAGCGAGCAAGGCAGGTCGAGAAGATAACCTAATTTGTTGGCTCTCAACTTAATGCCACCGGAATGAGGGCACGTAGTGCCTTGATAAATTGACAATGACGTCTCCGAATTACCAAAACACCCCATGGAAGCGTTTTCTATAGTATACTTATAATATAAAGAAGTGGTTTGTTTAGGAGGTAATCTACCACACTACTCATCCGATGTCTTATGCTTACATTTAGTACAGATTACCAGAGTGGATTAGTGCAAAATCTCAGATAATAGGCACTAGTTGTAAGCAGGCTAATAACCTTATAATCCGCCTCATAGGATTTTTTTCTAATGAATCAGCTAATTCAAGGCAATCGGACATTTTTAAAGTGTCAATTTTTATTTGGGATTTGTTTTAAAAGTAGAAAAAAACCTTCTTTCTTCAAAGTTATAATTTTCATGCAACTAATAAACAGAAAAGGTTTACTTTTAAAATAACTGTAATCCTAATGTAAGCTGAGCATATTCGCAGATAGCATAATGTACTAGTGAGCGATATTTAGTTTTCAAAATAACAGCTACGAATAAATAATGTCTGAAAGTAAAAAAGTCATTAGATCATATTCAGTTTATCAGTTGCCAATGGAGTAGCATTGTTAATGATTAGTCATTTTAAGGAAATTTGTCTTCATAGTCTTTAAACTTGAATGATACAGGAAACTTTATACTGCAGTGAAATGAACTCAAACATAAATATTATTATTACTAATAGTATATTAACATTTAAATAAATACTTAAAGGTAAAGTAGTTACAAGCTTTTTTTTTCGCAAGGTTGTATTTAATAAATTGTAATGTGAATTAATGAAGCGAAATTCCTACTTTGGTTACTTACATTGGTTAGTATATATAACATAGTTGAATTCTACAAATCCAAAATTCCAATTTTAATATTCACCTCAATTCCGCGGTCAACTCAAATATTTTGTCAAATGCTGAGTATCCATTTATCTGGTCAGACCACATCATGAGCACCAAGTACTATTTCTACGATGTTTTAACATACCACTAAAAGTTTTGTTTTTACATTGACCATCATTGAGATAGTCTTCGGGGTTAAAATGCCAAGGGAAAACACAATCGTCATATCCCACCAGCCCAATGAAAATGCCTTTGTAAACAATGCTTCGACTGAGCCATCATCCACAAACGACAGCCATTTGCCGAAGGTCGTAGTGTATGTACATGAGTCGTAGTGTTAGTAGGTACATACTTTTGGTATGATGAGTGAAAAGATCTACCCACTTACCATAGAGTATTTAGTTTTCACCTCATAGTCAAGTGCCATAAATACGTATAATTTTTACATTTCTTCTCAAACTTTACTGCAACACTATATCAAGTCAAGCGTTCTTTAAAATTCCTGGCACGAGGACCTAAATCAAAAACTCCACAACGTCATATCGCAGTCATATGGAGTGTCGGTAAAACGAGATGGAGATATGAGTTCGAATAGCTCCGTCTCTTTCTTGCGGGTTTAGTTTTACAAAGGTTAGCATAGGCCGTAGGGTGAGACGCGCAGATTGCCGCCAAAGTTAAATTTTATTGCTCTCTCTAACGACCGTCTTCGTTTACCCTAGCCAAGGTATGGCATCATTAGAAGCATCTCCCAAAGATGAACATTAAAATTAGCATTAATTAATTTAATTATAGGCGTTACCAACCATAATTATTCAATGTAGGGACGAATAAGTTTGAGGAAATATATTTTTGAATGACGAATTTAATATCAACTGAATCGTGTATTAGTTGCTTTGATAAAATCTTTTTGCTGGCTAAAATAAAACTAGTATTTGCCTATTGTGAAGATTTAATAAGTAGATATTCAAATAAATTTTCCGAGTAATCAAATTAATTTAAGGTTTAACTGTTTTTGGTTGTGGTCGTTTTTCCGATATCAAAAAACTGTAAAGCATTATTTGAAAAGTTAATACGCGTTTGCTACACACTTCAATTGGTACCACGCCCTTATCTTGTTATTAGCCGATGCTCCGCTCACAAACGGGGTGTAAATCCCACGAGGGTGGTTTAGACCTGAACGATTTTACTCTCACTATAATACGGTGAAAACTGTATTATTTAAATTACAATCTATTCAGTTTAAATTAGGTAAGTGAAGAGGGTTTATTTGAAAAGAAAAGACATTTTCAATAATATTATGTCCAAAGATTTTTTTAAAGAAAATAAATAAAGCTTCAAACAATCATACGGTCTGTCTGATATCATTTAAAAATAAACATTAATTTGACAAAACAGCTTGGAAAACTTATTTAAACATAAAGTTACAATATGACAGACTCCAACCCAATATTGTACCTAGATAAGAACACATTTACATTACAATCATTTTATTGTATTTATATGTATATATATATATGTGTGTGTGTGTAGTATTTGTTAAAAATTATAATGTTTGAACTGTGATTGAAACGCAATAAGTCAATAAATTAAAACAAATAATACAAATTAGATTACACTTTAGAGATGTCATCATATGCAGCTTTCGTGATGGTGGCAGTGAACTACTAAATAGATCATCAGTAGATGACAGCGCATTGAGGAACCGAACTGCTCGAGAAAGCGGTACATATTAATGACCACAAAATTAATAACGCGATGTAGGAAAAATTGCGACTCAAGCCAGAAGGCGTAATGTTAGCCCCCGATCACACGGCGTTGTATTGCATGTTTTTGGAGCTCAACTTATGATGGATTTCTTAAAGAAACACGATTAACCATGATAACATCCCACTGAAAACGTATTCGGTTTTCGTACGTCGTTCAAGATTCGCTGGATCTTAGTTAATTTTGTAGGTAATTTAATTATAAGTTGACCTCACTCAGTTGTTGACTCCGTGTGACCGTGTGAGGGGGTTAGTCGAAGTCTTCCGGGCTGCAGGCAAGCAACTGCAAAAGATTTGTCAGGCAATGGACTTCTTGCGACTAATAAAGATGGCTATATCTATTTATATGTTTACCTTAGATAATTATGTTAGCTCTTTGTACTTCACAAGGTGTAACAAAAAGAAAACGAAAAATATAAAAATGTGCCTCGGGAGCATTACAATTTCTTATTTTTAAGTTAAGTAAATTGATGTCACAATATACTGGATTACGAAAATTTTTAATAATACGTACTTGTCTTTGCGTTATTGAATGTATGTATGGAATATCTTCCATAGATAGAATTCAAGAGAAATATATTAATCCGGCGAACTATTGGGTTTAATCCCAAACTGGAATGTCGCTTACTGACAAGTAATCACAAAGCAAACTTAAAATAGGCTTTGGTATTCAGCGAGATCCTTTGGATTTCAGACGAGGTAGTTTAACCAGTATTAAGGTTCAAAGAATAATCCCGCAGATTTGGAACATAAAACGTATTAAATCCTTGTATTTATTACGAGAGAGGCCTTTTGAAACTACTAGTGAAAGGGCCTTAAGGCAGGAGTAAGCTCAGTGTTGAAATGGGCTTTAACCAAAGCTTTGATGTTTTAAGCGAATATAGAAACAATTTGTGGATCATTTCGTGTGTCCCGGATTTTTAATTAATCCACTCAAACTATTTGTATGGACTAATTATTTAATGTTTTATTTACCAGATTATAGGGTTTAACCTTAAAAGGTTGTTTTCTGTTACGTTTGCATATATTTTATGTAATGGATGGATTACGTAAATAATTACAGTGTATTCATAGTTGTTGGAGTTCTACACATACTGTATGGATGTAGTACAGTAAATGAAAAATATTTTTGGAAATAAATCCTTTGATTATTGAGTCTCGTTAATAGGGTTCAAAAGATCTAAGGCGTAAAATTTCGAGGGTTTCAAATGAAACACAAAATCATTAATTACATATATCCTTTCTAGTTCTGTAAAATAAGTATCTGGTAATAAGTAAAATAAAATTTAGTGATTGAATTTTAATATCAAAATAATTAATCAAGAAATAATTTTCTTCACACTTTAATTATTGATAGAGTTTTAGTTTAAAAAAAATACTACATAAAAACATAAATTAATATAAACTTTTCTTGCGACTTATTTTTATACAAATTATAAACTTTATCTATCTTAAAAGTGTATTCTGAGTTAATTAAAAAGTATATTAAAAATCTGATTAGTTCTTATTATTATGTGATAATATTTTATTATTACCTTCAAACCAGCTACAAACTTACAAGCTTTACCTTTACTAATATAGTATTGGGCAGTGCACTTACTATAAGCTTAGCAGGTCTTAAAGGGGTTCACAGACGTGCCCTATAATATATAGCGGTGTCTTAAGATTAAGATAAGATAGCCGCTATGTATATGTGTAGCTGCCATCTGTGAGCGCATCCTGCTGAGTGTGTTATCTTACGATATATTTTAGCGCAGGTCTGTGAACCCCTTTCTAGTGGCTGCTATAGTTAAAAGCCTTATAAAGTACGAAGGTACATTTCAATATATTCTTGCTCGAAGCCCTTTCACAGAATCCCACTGCGTGCTAATAGAACATTTGTCAATGGTCCCTTAAAGAGGTTCCTGAGGTCTCGTACTAAATTCTGAATTTAACTTGGATAGTTTTACGAGGGATGTATAATCTAAGGGAAGAACAGAACCACATTTCGTCTAATTTATAGCGTGACACGAGCCTTGGTCACTGTATCTGTCTCTGTCTTGTGAAGGACATAAATATAGGGAAAGAACAGGTCAGGAGTATAATGTGTGTTGTAGCGGTGTCTAGTGATATCGAATAGGGTTTTAGAAGTGATTTCGGTTGGTTTTATTACTTCTCTAAGTGTCGTTAGGTATTTCTTACGGCACCGAAAACTAAATGAAAGTAAACATTACATATCACCATTAAATACAGTACGTTGTTAGGCGTTAAATAAATTAGGGATTTTTGAAACTGATACATATAAAACTCCTTCGTTTTACATTAAAATAAAAAGTTTAATACATGAAACTCAGTTTCTTATATTTTAAAATATTAATCATAGATCAATAACAGACCTATAAGATCAAAGTCATTTTGCAGTCAAAACCAGCCATTGATTATGAATATTATGATTCACAAGCCTTTATACTTTTCCCACAATTTAAATTGACATTGTTGCCTTTGAAGTTTCCAAACAATATCTTAAAACGAAAAGGAAATTACAAACGAACTCAGTCCACTTTAAATTTAACTTTGCCTTTCAAAATTAATATTTTTTGCGACGAATATTGTCCTTACCTTTGTTTTATTTCGTTTATTGAAAGCAATAAAATTTACCTCTAGCTTTCGAACGCTTTTAAAATTGGCTTCAGTTTTTGATATTGCTACCGTAAAATTTACATTTTTTTTCTGAACAAAATATCAGCACTGTCCTATTGTCCATGCTCAAAGACCATTTTATCGGTAAAAGAACTCACGAAATGAGTAGTTTCGAACTTCCAACGAACAAACTATAGATTAAAAATAGAACTTTGTGTTGTATTTCAACGACTTATTTTTCACTTTGTGCTATCTTATGACAACCTCGACCGACGACCAAAGACTCCCTAGTATGGATAGCAAGGTTTTCCCTAGTGACTACAGCATGGGGTTCTTCAAAAAGGTTCTTGCAGGGTCGGCAACGCGTGCGTAAAACCTCTGGTATTGCAAACTTCCATAGACTACAGCGAATTATCGACATGCAGATCGCGTACTTACTTGGTATATTTTATATAAACAAGTGTATAGGCTGAGTTAACAATCGGAATCATAAATTAATAATTCGCTATTGTAGCGATTTTGCACTCCGCTGACCATTGAAAGTAACAAAAATGTTGGTCCAATTTTTATTTTATCTCTTGTTTCCACCAATTTTGCAGCCATTCGTTACGTGGTTCAATCGGAGCCACAGGGATAAGAAACAATTGGAGTGGCGTGTGGATTGTGGGCGTCGTTAGATAATATGTTGAAAATCCCTAACATTTCAATGTTTGTATGAAACGAAATGGCGATTTCAAGGCATATTAAATTTAGGTATCAGAACTCAGAATTTTAGAAATGAAACGCGCAAAAAGACTTATTTCTAACATTTATTTGTATGATGTTTTCATAAATCAAAATAAACCTCGTTAAACACTATTCAAACACGAATACGCGTGTATAATTTGTATATTAAATGCTAGGAAAAATAAACAGTTCACTTAAAGACAGAACAATCGCCAATCCAGAGTTCATAAAAGAATCCTAATAAAAGAATATATCCAATTCTAGAACAGTATTTTATTTTAACTTTTGAAATTAACATTCATTTATACAATTTAAATTCTATTCCTGCACGAGAATAATTCAATCAAATCTGTAAGTGGAGGTCTCATTTAAACTTATAAAAGTAATTTCTGACAAAAATAACCAGAACCAAATAGGATTAGACCTTTGACCCAATAAAACCTATCCTATCAACGTCAACTCGAATCAACTCTTCTTCGTTTTGTCTCTTCATACTTCCACCTATCTACCAACCGACTGTTTGACGGAAACTTTTATATCATTCTAGAAATAGCAACATTCATCTTTTTTTTTCTTTATAATAAATGTTTAGAAAGGCGTCCAAGCCTCAGTAACGTATATACTTAACCTTAGATAAAATTAGAATAAGACCAATTTGTTACTTAGTTAAGAATTGATTCATAAATAAATACATTATCAAATCAAAACCAATCAAATCACCTTTTTTTTTAATATTTTTACGGGTCGATTGGTCAAATTTTGGGTCAAATTGTCAATTAAATAGTCATAAATAGTCGCGACGTTTCAAACTTGTAACAGAAATATGTTTATGAAACATCCTACGTATTTTTATTATGATATTATGTGTTGTCAAGTTAAAATTCTTAGTTATCAATGTAATTTCACATCATAACCATCTTCATGTTTACTGCCAACATTAAAAAGTAGCCTGCTGCTACGATATCATACTGTTCTTTCCACAATTCCAAAGATCCTTACTCTGTGACCAGGCATTATTACGTGGCCAGCGATTGGCAACATTTGGTGCACGATTTGACAAATTGATTCGCGGTCGGCCTTTCTTGTACAATTATTGGGAACGAGGGATTTGGCCCTGCGATAGCGTGTTCCGTTCCCACTGAATCATCATGTAATTCCGAATGTTATCTTCGTAGTTGGATATATTATATCGAATGACTCAGTCAAAAGGAAACGTGTGTGAGGTGTTTTAACTCAGACTGTATAATGAATGAAAGAATTGAAAGTTTATTAGATTTAGTAAATAATAACAAATTCATAAAAACAAATAAAATAAACATTATTTTAATTCTGTTTTCCAAATATTCTCACAATAACGTTTTATATCGTCATGAGCAAACAAGCGAACGGTTCACCTGATGGAAAGTGATACCGCCGTCTATTAACACGATGATGTCCCTGATGTCGTGGAACGTCAAGAGCACCGCCTTTGCGTTTCGCATGTAGAAATAAAGATTTAAAACCTTTCCTGCCAGTAATTACACTAGTTCTACAATACTTCGAACCTAAACCGAGAAAACTGCTACACGACAGATATAGAAAGCAGATTGGTACCAACCCAGACGATCTCGCACGTAGATCTTCTGTAACACATGATTATAACTGTCATTTCTCCTCGTCTGATAAATATTAATTTGAGCAAAGTAAATTCTATCGATAAAGAGGTGATCATGAGGTGAAACATATTTTTATGTCCAGACATTTGTATTTTTTTCATCGTGAATAAAAAAGTATACAAGTAGGCATTTACTTGGTATCAATGGTACGTATTTTATACATTATCGAATGTTATTAAATCATTGGATTAAGGGCCCGACGTACGGTTCAGAGCAAATTCCAAAATTTATTCTAATAATGTACTTAACAGGACAAGTGTTCGAAAAACCAATTTTGAAACAGGCAACGATCAATGCAGGTTTCAGATTCCAAATTCGAACTCGGCCATTGGTAGGTGTTCAGTTAGTGGTTCCGACGAGGTAACATAAACATGGAGTAAAAGCTGTAAACTCCTTAATGCCAAGCTAAACTCCTAGTTTGTCCATTGTCTATCAAGTGAAGATTCGTTTGATTTGTTTGAGTAGAAAAAAAGTTGGAATACAGTTTAAGCCACTGCTGCATTGTCTTTATTATTACATCGGCTACAATTAATTTCATATAGGACAGCACTATTATGGTGAAATTCAGTGTACCCTTAAATTTTAATGCAAACCATAACATTTACGGTAGCGAATAATCCAGTGAATACCGATACCGGTAAATACCGGTTCCCAGTGAAATTCCGAAGCGACAATTTCAACCACGTCCGAAAATATGCAAGCCTTTACGGTGCCTGTTACCGGTACATAAATTAACGAATAACAGCGTCCCTGATAAATTTGTAACGGAGGCCTTGCTCATAATTACACAACACTACCTGACCCGCCGCTGATTCCCTTATACCGATATTTAATTTAAGTTTAATATTATTTCTTAAGAGCTTACACTGCCAGTAATGAATGATGAATGAAAGCTAGACGGAATAAAATTTTAGAGCAAAAAAGTCATCTTAATACGTCACTAGCTGATTTAGAAAAAAATGCAGATTTTTCTTTTATAAAAGAGCTTCGTCGTTTAGCGACTACACCGCCTTGCCTGTAAAGGCAACTTTCAACTTTCTTAGACCTCATTCTGCCAACTTATAGAGGAATTTTTCCTCACTCGATGAGGTATTAGACAAGATACTACTTACTTGTTTTGTATCATTCAACCAAAATATGTTGTATATCTTGAACTACACAATAACATTTTGGAGACGTGTTTCATTTAAAATGCAAAATTGCCAAGTTAGAGTCGCAGTCATGGTAGTTTTTAACACACACACACAAATTTAAATCAAGATATTCAATTAATTTGAAGGATAGACGGACAATGGAATCAAAAAAAAATCTATGCGATTTTACAAGTAAAGATTTTTAACTGAAAATGTATTTTTAAAGCTTCTGAAAAATACTTCTTTCAACAGTTTATCTGGACTGGACTGGATTTGTGGTTATTTTCTGACAAAGGTACGAGATAGGTATGAATGAGACAGCAAAGTGTCAACAGTGGCGTTCCCCAAGGATCACCTGTGTCGCAAACTATAAAACTCCCATACTTCGCTAACAATAACAAAACAAAATCTAAAGGCTTGTTTAGATTCCTTGTCACAACGAAAATAAGCACTTTCATTTCTATATTCTTGCTTTCAGTCAATTCCAAGGAAACTTTACTCAAAGTCATGTACGACACGTTCAACGACATTAATGGACAGTTTCGCGGTGGCACCCGCCCTGGTTCTTATTTTAAAGGGATAGAGTTGAAAATTCGGGTTGGAGTGACTAACAAAAGATAGGTTGGCACGTACATCGTTTATCGCATCAACAAAATCTCTTGGGAGAGAAGGCGGGTGTAACAAATGTAGCTATTTCCCGCATGCGCGTAACAAACGGTCGACGACGCCGTGACGGGCCCGCGGCGGCTCCGGAACGACCGCATCTGGCAGAGACGAATTAGTTCTTTACATCAGCGGTACAGTGGCTGCCCTTGTTAAGGGCCGCAAATGAATAGGATCCAAGGTGACATAGTAAATAGCCAAAATTTCAGGAGACCTAGCAATTGAAGATGAACGAGCTCATATTTTTCTAAAACCTTTTCAAGCAACAAATTCAGTCTAAAGAAACGACCACGTACCGATTTTTTTACTTCTCTAAAAAATTAACATCATACGTGAAATAAAAATAATAATCTGATTAAGTTCAATCTCAGTGTTTTAAATAATAATTCAATATGTTATATGATAAATGTAAACCGTATATAAAATGCAGGTACTGATAACAAATGTAGTTCTTCGTTGAATTTCACTGAACCGGTCCTTATGGAAAATTACGTAATGACGGAAAATCGCTTATCATTCCGCCTATTACGCTCCCTTCCATTGCTTCAGACAAATTACAGACATACTATGTTAACAGCACTTACCTTCCTCTATGTCTTGGGTAATGTTTGCTAACATACAGCAATGGTCTTGGGGCTACAACGATCATGCCAATACTTTGGCTAGAGAAAATCTATTGCTTAAATTACTATAGGCCTCGATTTGAAAGTGCTTATTTTAAGTCAATTCGAATAAAAAACATTTTGACTTTGACTTTGACTTTAAGGTAACCAAAGGTGTGTCAACGGGTCTCTATATTACTAAGCCTGCCCGCTGATGCTTATCCCTTTGACCGTCTGTCAGTTGGTTATAGTTTTCAGTGAGTATACTTCTATTAAAATTATAAGTTAAAATCCTTTTGCAACCACCGAATTTTATTTTTCATGATGCTTTGTTGGACCGTCAAAATACTGCATCTCTCGAACCTAAACATGTAGATGGAACGGAACCGTATGTATTTAATTAAGAATTGGTTTTTACTACCTACAATTTAATTCATCGTAGTACCCTTTAAATGCAATAAATAATAATAATATGCATGTTATAAAGGACTAAGAACTGTGTCTTCTAATTAAGAAGTAAATATTTCTGGTCTGAAATGATACTGTTTGAAGTTTAGAAACTGTCTGCTACAATTAATTATTTAATAACTACATAAAAATAAACTAAACACCCAAAGGAAGATACGATAGTCACTCAGGCTTAGAGATTCTACGGCTATTTTGCTTTTCGTAAAACCTAAGGTTTTATTATCTATAAGCTTCTCTGCCAAAACTTCATAAATTTAAAGAATTGTTTGAAAAATTCACAATGAGTGTTTTGGCTAGTTTATACAAACATCATCTTGTAACATCAGAAATGTTATTATGATAACGTCCAGTATTGTTTCTATTCAACACTACTCAAACTAATATTATTAATGTAAAAGAATCTTGGTTATTTTTGGTACAAATTTCAATAAAATCATAGATATAAATCTACTTACTCACTGGACTTAGGATGTAATTTGCCCCAGAATTATGTTCTACCCAGCTCAAGTTGCGAGTAAAAGCAAATTGTAGAATAAATTGACAACCGCCTGTACATAAAATAGTTCGAGGAATAATAGTAAAGGATATAATGTCGATTTCCCCATGCATAGGTAAGTAACACATATTACGGCTTATAAGAACGCCGATGTAAATTATTGAACACCCTGTTAGTTGAACTGCTGGACATTGGTCTTTCACCCGGCTGAAATCGTTGCGAACTATAATGGGTTTTAAACTGTAGCTTTAATTGCTGGAATGGATTAAAATATCGAAGTAAGAATTTTATCATATCTATTACGTATTGTTACAAGTTTAATCTCAAAATGATTTGATGTGAACATTTTTACAAAAGGTCAGTTCTTCAAGACTTGTCACTATCCATTTGTCATTAAATACTGATTTTACTAACCTATTTATAATGTAGGATTTATAATTTAGTAAAATAATGTATCGATTTTTGTTTGTCTATTTACTCTGTACCTAAAACTCAATCTTTCAAAACAAATTCATGAAATATCGCTTCAAAATGGAACAAACCGCTGCAGTACAATAGGGACTTGGCACCGACGGTTAACGTATTCTAAAACCTCGTGTCCTGAGCTCTATTACAAAGTGTTAAAGTCCTAACTTGTGGGGTATAGTTAACAAGTTTAGTTGAACGAGAGATTGATCGCATACATCTCAATACAAATCACGGAGGGCAATTTGTCGTCGGCCGCGATCAATGGTCTGGCAACACCAGGATATATTCCCACACTATCGAATGGCAACACTGAACTTCACGCTAACAAACGTGTGGATCTTCCACACGTTGGCCCATTGCTGTTCGATTTTTAGGAAGGAGGCTAATAGGAGAAAGTTTTTTCCTTAAAAAATGGTTTACAAATGTAAACACCGTTGGGTATTCTTAGCTTGGTATCTGACCATCATAGTAGTATATTGATAACAACTCCTTGAAACCTCCATAAATGATAGGAAGGCAATATGTAAGTTCAGTGGTTTTTTTTTCTAAGACCATACAAAATTAAGATGTTTATCTGTTATTGAAAAAAAAAACAGAAAATATTGTTTTCCTTTTTTTATTTTAAATCTCTTGTAATCTTTTATTCTTCTGTTTTCTTTATAAAATATGACGTGACGTGTGTCTACATATTTTTTAAATATTTATTTTAGTTATTACGGAACTGTCTTCCCAAAACCCCGAGGCAGCCTAACCCTGAATTCTACTCGTCAAAAAAAACCTTCATCGAAAGATCAGGGATCAAATATTTCTAGAAAATGATAAAGCAATAGTACAATTACCTAGTTAAGAGCTTGTAACATCCTGCGGCGACAAGTAATTGGAGCGTGGAATGAGCTTGGATCAGACCCGCATCGTTTGCCAATCACCGCCGAGCATTCGCGGCATATTTCTAACGATTCTGATTACGTCACTAATTCACGATCACACGTCACGATTCATTGGGTAACCGTGATTATAGGTGTTACATTAATTCTTGTTTAGCGTTAATGTCCTTTGATTGGAGACTACTCATAAAAAACACCTTTAATATAAAGAAGACTAACAAAAAATACTTTTGCTTACAAAATAAGTAGGGAAAAATATACCTACATTTACCTAATAAATTAAAGTACGGGAAAAACAAAAAATATTTCACTGTACATTTTCATAACAATGTCAAGTAATAACAGCCTTTACATTTTAAATACATGTCACCATAATAAAGTAAAAATTTGTTCACCGTCACAAAAAAATGTTTTATTTCAACTAAAAAGAAAACACCGACTCATTCTCTGTCGGACTCATGGAGGTGGCCGTCGACATCGAAATATTTTTAGTACGCTTCCCCATAGAAATGTCTGTTTAGTAAAATTAAGCATCAAAATTTGATGGAAATTACTTGGAAATCTTTCTTCATTGGTGATCGGTGCTCCTTTATCGTTCCGTCACTGCGAATGAATAGCCTCATAACTCAAAACCCTTAACTTTTCATCGGGGCCAAGTAATAATGGGCCTTTTATATTATATACGGATATTAGAGGCGGTATACAATAGCGCGCTCGGACAAGCTTAATTTCGTAAGCTGTATTTATGTAGGGGGCCTTTTCTTGGAGCTTAATAACTCGTCTCCCTTGGGGGCCTCAGGATAACGGATGTTTCGCAGGACGCTGCTCAGCAAAGAACCATTAAACATTATGAACAGCGCGCTTTATCGCGCTCATTATTGGGGCGGATGTGGCTTTTATGACACGGAAATTTGTTTACGCTGAATATATAAATAAATTAAAACAAATCCGCTACATTTCACAGAACGTGAAACCATTTAAGTGTTTTGTTTTGTTTCATTACGAGATTTAACTTTGATGATAAACTTTTGTTCGGATTATTCGCTATAAGTTATGTTATTTTGAAATATTGAAGTAGGTTTTATATCAAACATTAATTAAAATTTAACGATCTTTTTTAATTGCTGGACCGCTGATCTAGTCGTTGTAGTGACAGAAGGCTATCTTTTGAAAAGGACTTTTTTGACAAATTATAGGGAAGACCGCGGCGTGTAATAAATGGAGTACTCTCATACTTCACAGGAAAGGGGGGTCACCTTTATCCCGGTCCTTGTTTATTTACCACAATGAGAAACAATATAACTGCTGGCACGCAATCTCCGGTGGACCTATAATTAAATAGTCCTTTTTAAACAATATCAAGGGAAAGCGCTTTTACAGCTATTAAGAAAATGAATTTAAAAGAACCTACCAACCTTCTCGGGCCGGTATTTGCAAAACACTAACTGACTTTGACTTTGACTAAAAGTGAACAAAACCTCGTAAACGAACTACTGAATAACTTTGTTGGTGAATTAATTAAAATTATTCTAATTCTAGTTTGTACTTTTCTAAGAATCGCATTTCTCTTTTTCTTATCTTATTACTTTTTCTAATATCTACATGACAAGGCTAGCATTCAATTAACCTACGCATTTAGGGATGACCGTGGGACCCTTGTAATCCCAGTTTGGGCAGTTTCCTGAGTTACCATTGTTTTGACCTATTGGTTCTCACTTGTATCTTCAGGTTTTGAGGATTTTTATTAATTAATCCAGCGTTACTAGGCCGGTGCAATTTGTCACTTGATTTCTAATATTTATTCAACCTCCAAAAATTTTAGTAAAGAGATCGCCATAATCAAATCAATGCTTCGTGTTTGCCTTGTTTATGTTTCGAAGAAAATATTGTATGGAGAGAGAAATCTGTATATGAAGTTAATGATGAGTTATGCTAATTTGATAAAGAGATCTCATGTACTAATTTTACAACAAAGACAATTACAAATCCATTTCAAATTTAGTACAGTCTCAATGATGTTCTTTTGGCAGGCATTACTTAAACATTTCAATTCATTACTTCATTTCAAACACACACCTAGCCCTCGTAAATGGCGTTATGAAAGTAGGCATCCAATAAAACCTTTTCTGTTTATTTTATACGAAGGTCAAAGGTAATCCCCGGCGGGGCTCGCTATAATTTCTAGGTTTATTAGTACTTATACTGGCTGAGGATTTAAGCTCTTGCTCATAACCTTAAGGCCGCAAGGGACCGTATCGTCTAACAAGAAATAACTTGAATATACTTTTCTACGATTACAGTGTGCCTACCATAAGTGTAACTACCGATTGCCGCTTGCGTCTGCAGTTACAAATTTGTGTGGATCTTTGTAAACCTCTTGACGGATTGATGAGGAATAAAGATAGCTCATACAAAACCACAGTAGTAATCTATGATACCTGACGTTTAGAAAAATTATAAAAACTCATGGTAGACACACTGGTTATTTATAGGTAACATAATTGTGTTAATTTGTGTAAATGTCTGCTGAGCATACTTGTGTACAAAGTTTTATCAAAAAACTTATTACAGCCATAAAAATGGCAGTACGGAGGTTTTCAAAGTACATTATTGATGTAAAACCTCTGGTGTTGCAAGAGTCTATAAACTGTAGTTACGATTATCTATCTCGAGCAGGCTGTATGCTATGCCTTTGATGTTTTTAATAGCACTCAAATATTTTAGACATCAAAACTAAAACTGAAATTGTTGTTACCTATCAGAATTACTGTTACATTTTACGCTGTCAGTCTCTTCCAGGGAATATAAACATTTCCATTTACAGAGGCATCTAACAAAGCAATTGTATCTATTGATTCCCATTCCAACTAATTGATCGAGGGGAACAGAAATCGTTTTATTTGTTAAACAAGGGTATCTTTTATTTACGTACTTCAACCGGGTGATATTTTTTCCTGTTCAAAACCTTCCAATCGTCGGTGGACTTAATATTATTCCGATGTTATTTGAGGACTGACTCAAGTCTCACTCGACGTAAGAAAGGTGAGCTTATTAAATTCCGGGTACTGATTTTTTTTCTTCTTTTTTATTTTTACCGAATTTATTCCATATTTTCAAGTACATAAGAACTTATACAGAAACAACAATTTATTTTGTATTCCTTATCTTTTTTTGCTTATTAAATTGTCTTATGGTTAATATATTTTTCAATATAATGAGTATGGTACCGTCGGATATAATTCTCAAATTCTTATTACCCACTCGTTACCAACAATGAAAATTGATCTTTAAGTCGTACTTTATGCCTATTGTTATCAAGTACCTGCTCAAAGAAAGGTTTCTAAAACATACTAGACACCTTTATTGATTGTGCATATTCTCCATAGATACTAGTTTGTTGTCGATCCAGATTTTATTCCAAAAATCGAAACATTTGAATCACCACTATAGCTTTCCTGCTATTTCTATGAATATAATTTAACCATATTTTAAATCCTAAAAGGGGACACAAATGAAACTTCGAATCTCACTAAAGACAAATATAGTATCAAAATTTTAATTCCTAAAAAGATTAAAAAACGGTCAAGTGTCAGTCGGACTCGCACACAATGGCTTCCGTACCATCTTATAAGATTAAACATTATGTACTTTTTAGATTTTTATAAAAGAAGCTAGAACAAGCAAAAAATTTCCAAAAATTCACGTTGTTTGATATTATGGCAACAGAAATAGATATTCCCCTAACAATTTCAAGAGTCTAGCCATTGCGGTTCGTGGGATACAGCTCGCTGACAGACAGACAGATGGACAGCGGAGGTTTAGAAATAGAATCCCGTTTTTTACCGTAACGGAACCCAACATTAAAGGCTCTAAGATTATCACAAGCTAGTTTCAACAACAAAGTTAGCGTGGAAGCCCCTCACTATTCTCTACTTGGGCAGTGCTTGAGCGAACAATGAGAAGGCTTCTACTTCAAGAGGACAGAGCAGGTCAAACTTGCTGAGGATCGAGCCCTCTTCACAGTGAGGGTGATGGGTTCACCTCCCTATCCAATCATCCTTACGCCCTTATAATAGAGTCCAAAACTCATGATTTGTCCATGCGAGGTAGGTGTACGTACACTTTGGCTTGATCTTTCTCTAATATTACCAATATGCAACTCATAAGCTTCATTTAGTCTACGTTTTTTATTCGTTTAAATTGTTTTAACAAGCATAATTAGTTGAAAAACATAGGTAAATTTAAATCAAAACGGATATAAAATTAATGATTTTGATAAAAATTTTGTTATACCTAGTCAGGTCATAAATTCTGTCACATGTTTAAAATAAAATAATTGAAACAAGTTTATTCATTATGTAACCTTTTATATACCAAAATGAACTTAACAAAACATAGTTTCTTATGACACTAAAGTTTACTCAAAATGACCTCCGTGATTTTGAATACAGGCTTCAATCTGCGCGGCCAGTCGTCTATCGCAGCACGAACGAGGTCCATGTCAATATCGGTGGCTGCCTTAATCAAGGATGTCTTGAGTGACTCCAAATTGGGATGAGGCTTTGAGCACGCCTTTTCCTCCAAGTGTTGCCATATCTTGTAATCTAACGGATTCAAATCTGGACTGGAGGAGGGCCAGTCTTCGTGCCGGATGAAGTCGATTTCACGCGCCGCCAGCCAGTCTTGTGTGCTCTTCGCTCTATGAGCTGGCGCCGAATCTTGTTGGAATACCCAGTGCCTGTTATTGAACATGGTATGAGAAACAGGTTCTACAAGGTTTGTCAGGACTGTATTTTGATACACAACTGCATTATTTTTTACACCTTTCCCACAAAAATTTACCTCTGTTAAGGCCCAATAAGAAACTCCCAACCATACCATGAGCGAGGATGGAAAATGACCTCGTTGGACACGCGGAATACGGTTGCTCGCTTCTTCACTACTGCGTGCGTACACCTTATCATTTTGTTTGTTGTAGCTCTCTTCTACGCAAAAAAAAATTTTCATCCGAAAAAAGAATTTCCCGATATATTTTTTTCTCACGTACCGCTTCAGCAAAGCGCGGCATCTCTTCAGTCTCAGGTATATTAGACGAGACGATATTCAAACGATGTCCTGTTTTTCTTCGATGTGCCCGAAGCTCTAAGTCTTCATTTAACACCCTTTTCACCGTGGTTCTGCTTAACCCCATCTGAAGGGCCAACAGTTTCTGCTTACGTTTGGGATTTCTTTGAATTCGCGCCTTCACAGCTTTTATCACTGCTGGAGTCCTAGCAGACCGAGGGCGACCACTTCTTGACCTGTCATCTACATTAGAGTCTTCATTGTATCGTTTGATGGTACGATAAACGAATCTTTTGGTTATATTCAAATTTTTCAGTATGTCAAAAATTTGAATTGGCGCATAACCGCAACGAAGCAACGCAATAACTGCAACACGGTCTTCTTCAAGCGTCCACTCCATATTTAAAAATGAGTAAAATTCTAAGAAGTACACATTTTTATTTTCGTGAACAATTCGAAATTCGAATTCAATACTTTTTGTGGCCAGCATTCTAAAAGAAAAGTTTTTACTGTGTGACAATACTTATGACTTGACTGTGTATGTTTAAGAATGCACGAACGGATTTTGTAATAACTGTTATTATTTTTCTTACAATTGTATATAAACAACTATCTCAAATAAATGAAAATGATTTAGTTTATTACACTTAAAATCATAATACGTCATGACAGTAAAAATATCCAATTATTGATATACGTTTAAAATTATCAAAGCGATATTAATTATAAACAGTTGACGTTGTTAAACTCCATAGAAAACATGATGAATATGAAATATTCCGTGAGTAAAAGACATTGATGCAAGCGCTTCATCCGTATTTTTTTAAATTGATCTTCCTCTTTCTTATTATCAATAAATAACTATATCATGTTACTATAATATTTTCTCTTTAAACCACTTTTACCAAGACCATTTAAAATAGTTGTGGAATAATGTTTCAAATCAAACTAGTAGTTTCTTAAATTAAAAACCTTTTTATCAGATTTACCAAATTACAACACACACATTGATTCAGCCCTGCACTGAGATACAGTTTTGTATCGCAAGCACTAAGAAACGATATTGTAAATCCTACACAGATAAGATTACTACATCCAAGACCAGTGTGACAGTAGTTATAGTGACGACACAGTAGTACTTAATGCGAGACTTGCAGTAATAAAATATATATTTAGAATTATGTCATTAACCAGGCAGTCCGCGTAACGTACTATTAAAGTACAGCAGCCTCCCTATCTTTCTATGTATTGTTCTGGTTGGCGAAATACATAATGTGTACCAAATAACCTGTGTATTATTCAACACTAAACAGTCACTCATAGTCCTTCCTTAGTCCTTAAGTTTCACTTTCGATTGCCGCTTTCGAGTGCAGTTTGCAAATTTGTATCAATCTTTGTAAAGCGCCTCTTACGGATTTTTGAGGAAACGTATAAAACTATACGAACCCATGGTAGACTCCTGACGAGTAGGAAAACTTTTCGAACTCATGGTAGATATACAAAAGAAACAATGCATTAACAAAATGTTTGCAACAGTTGACAAAAAATATATAGAAAAACCACTCTTTCAGTTGAAATTCCTAGGGTGAGAAACTCCTTTTGTAGAATTTTAACCCCGTAACCTTTTCACGTCGTAAATATAAAAATAAAGGTCAAAAAACTGACCAAAAGCTTATTCAGCATGGGCCATAAATTTTCTTGATATAGTTTAACTTTTACTTTTTGTATTGTTTTTCTAACCGTACCTGGATGTTTTTTTCTTTCGACCGAAATAAAGATTCAGTATCATTATTTGACGACGAGATAGCGAGGGTTTGGAATCCCGGTTTTGGCAGATCTGTTGGTGTGATGGACAGATATGTTAACTTTTTATTTATTCCATATATTCACATTAAGAGGCACACTGACTGATCACACTAATTCCTCATCGCTCATTTTCATTCATTCAGTATTCTTCTATATTTCTATTTAGTTATAAGTATATACATATATAAATGAACTATTATAAGTATATATAAATGAACTATTACAGATCGTCATCCTAAACTTTATTTAAGCACTCTACATGACTTCAGTTTTGAAGTTCGTCAAATCATCAAATGGATGTTTAATCATCTTTCGATAGGAAAGTCAATCAAGGTATTTTAAAACAAATAGGATTAAAATAGTTACTTTTAAATCGTCACTTACTATATTTCCAACGGTTCGAAACGCTATCTCTAAGTAGGTACACAAAATCATTAAAACATTATTTATTGAAATGAACGGCCTCATTATTTTAATGACGTAGAATTAATTACTATTTATTCACAAACAAAAAGGTACATTATGTGTTACAAACACGTTTAGTCTATTCTACCGAACCGATGGAGAGCATCACTTACGAACGCCCCAATATCGATATATTTAACCACACTACTTCCACGAAGCCAAACTCGACTCTATCACCAAAGGATAAGGTGCACTACAAGAAATATAATTCAGAAGCTCATTTTATACCAAGCAATCCATTCTTAGTGGAAGATAGATGGTGTAATTTGGTTTGTTTCTTGTTTTTATAGAGTTATTTTTAGTAACTGTTTATTGAGTGAAGTTTTCTATTTATCTGATTTATTATTTCTTGTCATAAAAAAATTATTTGATTGATGATGCAACCAAATTATTTATTTTGGATGCCTAGAATCTAGGAGAGAGATGGAATGGCACAAATATCTTGATGTTACCATGGATATGTTAAGTTTTCTCTGCATATTCATATAGTAGGTATTGCGTACGAAGCACACCCGCCACTGTCCCACTGTTTCGCCTGTTAACCAGTATCAACAGTGGTGCCCTTTGAAATTAATAATGCAGCTGTTCAATGAAGCACATTCTACGTACATATGTACGAATACGATTGCTTGTGAAAATCATTAAAAAAATAAAATAAATCAAATTATTGAAAATAGTGGCCTTTCTTAAAATTTACTTATTTTTAACCAACATCAAAAAAAAAGCTCTGGCATAACTTTTTTGTTTATAAACCGATATTACACACACTTTTTATGTAGTTTTCACATGCTAAGGTACAAAACGCGTAGCTGAAAAACATGTTCTAACGAACCCTTATAATTATCTGACAGATATAGGTTGTAGTATAATAAACGTAAGATACGTGATATGCGCATGAAAGATCAAACATTATATTCATGACTCCCTTACCTATTTTACTATTAATTTATGCGTATTTATAACAGGAACATTTCAATAATATCATGATAATTTTATCATATTCCTTTATGATAAGCTAGTTTTATTTTATTTAAAACTAGGCACCCCAATCCCGCCTGATGTTAAGCGGCGACGGAGTCTAAGGTGGAAAATCCTACCCAAGATAAGCCTATTCACTCTTACCTTAAACCTAAACTAAAAATTATAGTATCTACAAAATTTAATGTCAACTAATCTAACGAAATTTCAAATTACTTTTGCTTCAGACACGGCATTTTAATTTTTGAGCAAGAAAATGTTAAGCCCTACAAAGAAACTTATAAATAAAAAAGATTTATGGTGAGATTAATTCAATCTTCTTTGATGAACAGTATTCACTTGACTAGGTCAAGTTGATTCGACAAGTATCGCACCTTGAAAGCGTCGATACTTAAATTAGCTTAAAATAACTAACAGTAAGCTGTCAGCAGGATAACTGTCATGCTCGTTTGAATGTCTGTGCTTGCGGTAGTGTTGGGTGCTGGGACGCCCACTTCCCTCTAATATGATTGAGGAGGGCGATGGCTGAAATCCACGTTACATTCGTGATCAGGTGCTGTTTGGCGGACTGGCTCACTTGGTCACAATACTTTATCATGATATTTTATCGCATTAGTCTGTATATTAAATTCGTTGCTTGTTTCATGCAATTACATCAAATGTATTTTAAACGTTGGTAGACTTAAAATCACTTATTATAAAAAAAAACATGACATCTAGTAATTGGCTTTATATAAAGGTTGTCATAATAGGTTCAAATTTTCAGCATGTAATGAAACATTCAAACGTTCCAACATGTAATGAAAACTGTTGTAATTAAAAAAAAGCAACTACGGAGGTTTCTTGCCGGCGGCATCTTCCGAACCGGCGGTAGATAAAAAAATAAAGCACTCATTTTAAGTCTATCTAAATGAAAACATTCACTGAAGTCACTGAAAGATTTATAATTTAAAAAAAAATGGATTTTACAGGTGGAAGATCTACGTGCGAGATCGTCTGAGTTATTACCCTCCTTTCTATTTGTGCCATGAAACAGTTCGCAGTGTTTCGATACGATGTATTGGAGAGCCAGTGGAATTACCGGCACGAGAGGTATAATAGATATCAAGGACACCTCCGTGTCAACTAGGCGGCGGTATTACTTTCTATCAGATGAACATTGGCACTTGATGTGGCATAAAAATGAAAACGTGTCATAACTTAACAAAAAGAACAAAATATTTACACCTTACTGTTAATGTGTGCCGGCAGAAGAGAAGCAACATTGTAACGTCGGCGACAATTAACAATCTCGTATTTTGTATTTTTTAACAAAAGATGATGAAAGCTGGTATAACACATATGATTACATTATATAAATCGGTTTCAGAAATTAAAAAGTAGACGCTAATTGAAAATAAAACAAGAGAAATCAAAGAGCCCGTACAAACATTTTTGAAGACATCTTTTTTCCCTCTTGTAAAATTTGGTTTTAAGTCCTAAGTTTAAAGGAAAACAATTAATTTTCTGTGGCTACTAGCGTTTGGGTATTGCGGGTGAATCTTTAGGAATATCTTTAAATTAATTATGTTACGAGACTTTGACTTAAAAATTGTATGAAAAAACGTCAAACCACTAAAAAATAACACATTTTTGAAAAAAACGCATTTTCTCGATCCAAATTTTTATTTAAAACGCAATAAAGTAATTACGAGGCTAGAAACTCAGAAATGAGACGTAAAAACCGTCTGTTTCATTGACTATTTTAAGGAATTGTTCAAACAACTTTCTTTTGGTACAGAATTGTTAAAAGTTCTCCATGCACTCAAGTTTTGTAACTCTCATCTCAACTTAAACGTTCTTTGTTATCCCACCTGCCTATACAATAAGGGCTCTTTCAAATAGGACGTTTTTTACGACCGTCTTCGGTTGCGAAACCGTGCGTTAGTTGTCCTGCTAACAGACGATCGGGTATTTCAAACAAAACGTGCGAAGCGGTGACCGGGCGACAAAAGCACGACAGCAGGACAGGAACGTTTTGTATTAAAAATCCGAACGTTCGATAGCAGGACAACTATCGTCAGACAGCCAAAAACAAACAACTAAATTGAAAGAGCTCCGGCCCAAAGAATTCTAATTTCAGCCGATTACACCAAAAAATTAAGATTCAAGTATTGAAGGTACATACAATACTACAGCAAAACGTGACGTCAACACCAGATTTTAAATATTCAAATCGACTGTTGAGGCTAACAAACGAAGTTAATTTGCTGGCTGCTTTGTAATTTATAGCCCATTGGTGGCTATAGGTATTACAATTTGAAATGTTTAGGCCCAATTTAACTGAAATTAACAGACGATTAAGCATTGATTAACATAAAATTTAGTTAGGCTAATGTCGTGTGCCAGTGCCGAATCGCCTGATTAACAATTGTAAATCACAGCTCTTTACTGTAAAATCACTTTAATTGTTTTTTCCCCTTTGAGCTGTGTTTGGCTATTGTTAATTGTAAATTACAAATTACTCAAATATAGTGTCTATAAATCAATTCATCAATGAACTCAAAACCTTTGAATTCAAATAAGCTAATCAATTAATTTATTTTATACTATGAGAAAGAAAAAAGATGGATAGAGAAACTAAAATTTGTCGCAATTTGCGTATCCATTTATAGCCAATAAAGTTAACGTAAGTTGTTCATTTGGCTAAACTATCGCAATACTATTGTATAATACTAATATATGTTAATTAAGATTACTTTGGCTATTTTATTATTTTGATCAAGGGTTTAAGTTGAATAAGCATACTTATTTTATATTCGGTTTAAGGTCTTACTAAACCTATCGCTTTCTGAACTTCTATAAAAACACAATATCCTGTAGATGAGATTTTTAAAGCTGGAAAAAACATGATTACCTAATTTAATGTAATCGAACGTTTTTAAACGTTACTAATCGTTACAGCCAAATTTAGCCAATTCAACGCTTTCAGTCTCTATGAATATTTATTAATTTTAAAAGGTTTATCTTCTTAATTTACCCATTTTTTCCATCTATTTCATCTAATAACTTTATGATTTGATTTAAAAAAAGTAAAGCTGAGTACCCGTCTGTTTTATTTCTTTTGTAGAAGAAATCTATTATTCGAAATAAAATATTTATTCGGACTCAAAATTGTTTCAACAATAATTAGACTAGACTTCCAGGTAGATATAATCTCAACATTGTGAAAAAAACTAAGTCTTCGTGCACGAAATCAGGGCAGAAACTAGTTAGTTAAAACGTGGTCAGATATAATAATGAACCACAACGCGAGACACACTTTGCCTCAGCCCTAAGTATCGTAAGAACTTGTGTCACAGGAACTAAGCAACGATATGGTATAAACTGCATAGATAAGAATACTACACCTAAGCCCGGTAAGCGAACAATGCGGTTTAAAACTAGAGGTATGTGTCAAAAATTACGGTTTTTTATTATTAATAGATGTTGTGACATTTTGGTACCTTTTTTAATGGAACGGTAACCCAACAGTGATCGATAGACCTGCCAGACCACTTTTAGTGGATCTGAAAACTTTATTTAAAATTCCAAATGAGGTCAACAGACATAAGCTTCAAATACGAGTCGGTGTGTGGAAACAACTGAATTTGGTTGTAATGAATTCATTGCATTTGCATGCCGTTAGCATTTCGATATATAATATATGCCTTTATTTATTTATTTATTTTAACCGCAAATCAATTATTAAAAAATAATGTTGTCTTATAGCCTTAAATAAAATAATAAAAATAGATTTTTAAAGTTCATTATTAGTGAAAAGCCTTTTGACGGAGTATATCGTAGGAATTTATAAGTAGAAATTACCTAATTTTACTGGACATAAATTAATAGAATTAAATTGAAACAACAAATATCTTTCTTGATAGTAAATTTGATTGGCCAATTAAATCTTAGTCGAGTTTTTAAACAATCACATATAAATAAAGTATAAATGGATAACGTCTCATTTGAGAATAGTAAACAGAAACATTAATGTCGACACCACATTTCTGCGGGTAAATCATTTAAAAATCATATCTCACCTTATTTCCTTCTCACGTCCTCTTGCCACAATCCCTTAATTATTTATTAAAAATACTACAATTATTTAATATTAAAACACACTACAATCACTAAGTATTCATATACAATCACAAAAGACACGAAACTATTGCTATTAGAATGTTAAGCAGTGGGAAAGGTATTTGAGAAATGGTTTCGCGAGCGCGCGAGCCCGGAGAAAAAGGTGAGAAAAACGCCTACCCCTTACGACATCCGAGCCGGTACTGCAGAATGGTTTGAAGGCGATTCTGTGACATCCCGCATCATTCTCTAAACTCCGCGCATGCGTAACAGGGCCTTCACACTAGGTTTCGTAGGAACCGGTCAGCTGACGGTACTTCGGGTTACTATGTTAATGTATTCTCACCTTTATCAACAGCAATTTAAAAACGGAACGCAGGACTTTATGAAGACCTACAAAATAAACGTGCGTTGATTGATTTAACTGTAGTACTCTTACATTTATTTATGAATAGTAAATTTAGGTTTTATACTTTTCCGTAAAGATAAAAGACGGCCACTTGAAATGGATAACCACCTCAATTTCTATCTTACTAAACTCAACCTAAAATACCTTTTACAGACCCTTTTTTCTAAAATGCTACACGACATAAATTGGTAGTCGTCGAAAGTGTTTCCCATTAACAAACACAAACGGCCTTTTATTTTGGTTTCTGTAATCAAATTTTATTTACAGGAGTAAAATCTGAATAAATCATGTTTTTATAATCAACATTTTGTTTCATATAAACTATAAATACAAAAGACTTCGTTATTAAACGATTGCAATTCATTCAATTCACATTCACATACAAAACATTCAATTCATTATATACTGGATCCGTTTAATAAGACATTTAAAAATGACACAAAAAAGTACATCTTCAATAAAAGTAATAAATGTAATTAACGCAAAGAATGTCAAGGGAAGACAAGGGTTTTTAAAAAGGGGGACTACTTACTAACAAATTTATTGTATTTACTTCAATATGACGAAAATCAATGACAATATTAAACATTAGAGAGAACGACAGTAAAGTCTAAGGTTTCTATTTACTGGAACTGTTTGCATGACGTATAATTCACATACAGTATGCTATTTATTCGAGTGTGTTCATATAATTAGCCCAGTTAACTCACTTACATGCTGAGCTGAGCTGGGTTATTGAACAAATTTGTATTATTATTAATAATAATCATTAGTTAAATATGTAATTGGTACGCGTTTATTTTAAAAAATTACAATATCCTTTTTTTTCGCCGACACCTTTATTACAGTTTATTTGGTTAGTAGTTAATTTTATAGCAAATGTTTGAATGTATTTGACATGAATTTGAAGATTTATTTAATTGGTTACCTGTTGAATTTGTTTTTGCCTACTGATCATTGAAGCTTCTCTTTATCCTTCATATTCAGAGGAGGTCCTTCGTGTTCCATTGTACACATTTATATTGGACCAAATGAAATAATAGAATTTAAATTACAATCCTCATTTTATTTGGATGAAATGAACATTCTGAAAAACAAACTACCATTCCGAATTTTATTAGTGTAAATTATTATTTTTTCAATGAAAACAGTAGTTAATACCTCAAATATAAAGCGTCAAAATGAACCTTGTCTTTTGGCGTTAAGTAAGGATTTTGAACAGGGTTAATCCGATCACTGATTCCCTTTCATCCTGTACCTGATGAAGATTACAGGGCTTCAGATTAGAACTGTATGAATATTGTTTTGTCAACAAATTCAATTAATTATGATGTCGTAATATAAATTAAAATGTATTACCTTCCTCTGCTTCTAATTTTTATACAATAGTCTTGTAATTTTACACGAAAATCGTAATTAAAAAATCGAAAACAGTAAATGTATATGAAACTCAAAAGATCCTGGATATCGAATAACACTGAATCTGACACTAGCCGTAATCACATGCCTTTCAACGTACATTAAAGTGTTTCTCTGATAAAGTTGGCGGTTTTTTTTCGTCATAAAAGAACTGTATATAAAAGCTAAAACGAAAAACTGTCACCAAGCTACAGCCTTTACTGGGACACGTATAAGCGCGTACTTAGGACTAAGCGTAGCTAAGTTCTGTGGAGGTGCTTAAAACATGTCGTTCAACTAGCTAGGCCCTAACAAGCCACACTTGACCCGATGTAAGTGTGCATGCGTCCTTACACGCGGTGTGAAGTGGCCCTTACACGCTGGAAATCACACTCCGCTGCGTACTAGCACCGAATCAAGAATAATGACCTAGAAAATGCCTAGAAATCGTTTCCATTTACCGTCACTCAAACAGGTATATTCTGATCGAAATATTAAAATACAAAATTTATGCAATTAAAGTAATTGTACATCAAAATTCATAACATTCGTAAACAAACGGACCTACATTAAACAGTACGCACAGGATGTTGCCAAATGTTAAAACATCGAAATGTTTTCGCCGTATAATATGAAATTCTGAAAATCCATTTTACAGGAAATGTATTCAATTTTGCATTCATTTGCTGTTTAATACTTTTGTATTATGAGGTGTACTATGATTAAAATATTTGGTTTAATATACTTTTTTCCATTGAATATTAATGTCAATAATTAATCGTATTAATGTCGGTTAATGACTCGCCATAAGGTTTGTTTTTCAGGAAATCATAAATGTATAAAACACCACGTAGGTCGGTACAAAAACATTTTGAATAAATTGAAATCTAATTCTGACTAGATCACCAATACTATCTCAAAAAAAAAAAAACAAAAATGTGCAACCTACACGAGAAGTACCTTTTACCATTGCATGGGTATAGCATTGGAAATGTTCTTAGCGTTTATTTCGAAGAACGGCATCCTCGTGCCAATAGACGGCGATATCACTATCATATTAAAAACATTCACAAAATTCTAAGGTACTGTACAAACACTTCGACAAATGGTTTTATTATTATTTGTAATATTTATAGCAGCTGAACAATAAAGCGTGAGATATAGCGAGCCGAACATCTTCGGGACATTGTTAGTACGCAGGCATAAATTCAAATGGAGCTCTGAGGGCCCTTGGCAAGACTATTGAATTTGCATTCCCTATTTCGATGTAAATTCACTTGAACGTCACTTCGGAGTCGGCCCGCCTGTACAAACCACGTATTTACTTAACTAGCTGACGCACGCACACGCAGATATACTAATTTTACCATTTATAGCAAAATTTAATTAAAAAGGTACTCTAGGTAAAATACGCTCACAAAAAATTTCAAACACTGTTTCGCTTTCTGATCTTTTAGTATTCTTACTTAAGTAGTAACATATCGTTGCCAAGTATCGTCGATACAAAATTATCAATCAATGTTTTTGTTGTAAAGTGGTTATTATTTTCGAGAAATCATTTTGTATTATAACAATTATTATTATAAAAAGAAGGACCTATCTATCTATAGCTATTAAAGCTTGTGTACCAATAAACCAATAGTCGAATGAAAAACGAAAAAAAATGGTTTCACAAAACTAATAAAAGTGTTTGGACGGATCTTTTGAGAGATGTATAGATCCACTGGGCTTGCATCCAGGCTCAGACCTTTTGACAAAATGTATTGAAATGACATTACCTTGCGCTCGAGTTACGTCATTGTAATGTCATTTCGATGCATGTTCATTTTTTGTTGGCGTTAACGCTTGTGGAATAATGGCATTTATCTAAGAGGGATCGCTCCGATCGGAAATATTCATGGGTGGTATTTGTCCAGTAATGGACGTCGTGATGATGGAGATGCTGATGAATTTAACTGATGATAAACTTGTCATTGTAGTCGTCACAACTAAGTACAAGTCATGTTCTCTCGCAATATTTGATTTGAACTAGAAATTTGTAGAGTGAATATGACTGACTTAGTTCAGGCACTAGTGTTGGTATGGTTGTGCATATTTTTGTTTCATATCTATAAAACTTGACCAAAGCAATTTCAGCTTTACATTTAATTTACTCATACAATTTAAAATATTATTTTCGAAGCCAAACTGAAAAGATGAACTCATAAAACATTCATACCAAATTATTTTCAGAGTTAGAATTTTTTTTAAATTTGTTTTGATGTCACTTTTAGCGCTTATTTAATGCTTTCATTAAGCGAAGTTGCGTAACTTTGATAGAAAAAGTTAAGTTACAAGTCGTAAACAATATTAAGGCCAACCCCGACTCGATCTGGAACTTTTTAAATTTTCCGACACTTGGACTATATATAATTAATGAAGACCCATTTCAGCAAAAATACAGTTTTTCAATGACATTTTTAAACCTTTCGTCTGGAATAATTTTTACGTTCTTTGATAAGCTTTCTTACTAAAGTTCAACGAACTTCTGTCTGCTATTGATGGAGGTTTATTAACAGTCATTTGGATATTAATATGAGTATTTCACATTAAATATAAGAATAATAATAATTTATTTAAAAAAAAAATGCTACAAAGCAACGGACCCTAAACTAGAAATAAACCTGTATCTTGGGCGTCCAAAAACTAATGTATTAATAGTAATATTTTTAAATAATTTAAATAGCAAGCAATTTGGCAATGGAATCCCATCAATTATTCTGTGTTATCTTTTTTCTACATAAATTCAGGTAACTTTTAAAATCTTTAGATTTTAGATATTTGGTAAGAAAACTTTAGGTACCTATTTTGTACGTAAAATATCAAGATGTAATTTTACTACGAATACGTTAGGGCTACAATGTACTCCGAAACGTGTTATTACGATCGTACTACGGTTCTTGCTACGGGCTACGGTTTAATGAAATACGTGTTACAAGATAAATAATATTTTCTTTCGCTCTCGCCTTTACTTCTGTTTATAATGTGATATTTGTTTTAAAAATATTATTTATAAATTTGTTTTAGGGTGTGCTTTATTTATATTCTATTAAAGAATATTATGGGATAGAATATTCAAACACTAATTCATTTTAAATTTGTACTAGCATGTTTGTTTAAATATCTTTAGCATTATACAATAAAATAGCATCAAAGATCCAGTCTGGGAGCTTATTTAATTAATATTTAAGCAGCTAAGAGCTACAAAGCAAATATTTCAAGGGATGTCACATTTACAAGACAAGTCTGACGAAGGTCGAATCAACTGTCACAGTCACATCAGCTCACGAAGACAGTTTGTATAAGGTGGTTGTTCACTTCGCCGGGCGTGTACATATACATTACATCTGTAATCGTACCTCGAGTTCCCTCAGTCAAGTCGATACGCACACTATAACATTGTGCATATACACGTCTAAACACAACTATAGTCGAACCGCCTTCGTAAGATGGAACGATAGTACTTGACACCAAGGTAAAGGTACGCACGTGTAGTCGGACTTAGAAAGATAATTAGAATTAATTAACAATAGTATTCCATTAGATATACCGACATAGTAAATAAGTTAAGTTTGTACGTAATAAAGTTTAGGTACAACATAGGGGCTTTCAAAAAAGGGCTTACTACTTTTTAAAAGGTCGGCAATGCATCTGCTGACAACTTTTGCCTGCAGGAGTTTGTATCATTTACAAGGGGAGCCGCCTGCTCGTTTAAAATTAAAAAAAAAGTGAGATATACGAAGTTTAGAGTTCTGAAAACTTTTTTTTACTATTGGCGCTAAGGGACGACATAGTCTATGTACTACTTCTACGCTATTAGATTATGTAACGCAAATGCACTCAAAATCTATACATAATAACATTCGCTAAATTTGTTTACATTGCTACTTATTTTTGGGTTCCGTACGAATAAACAAAAAATTAAACCTTGTAGGATTACTATCTTGTCTGACTGTATAATTTATTTCGCTACAATATCAAGACCGAAAAGATACGCAGGCAAAAGAAAAATGAATTAAATTAATCCACTTCAGATAATGTGAGCAAAAATTGATTTGGCTTTAGGATACGTTTTTATTCGATCATTTATCTTGATGTGCTTATAAATTTAACATTCTTGACGGCAAGTCAAACTTTGAATTTATCTGATACGTTTTAAATTCTCAATCATTCGAATTAACTTAGGCAGAAAAAAAACTTAATAGCCATCGTTGCTTTATAAGACGAAAAACTGTACTTTACCTTCCGAAAACTAAACCCTATTTAATTAAGTATGGAAACAGCATAAATACGTCCATTCACAAAAAGCGATATATTTCCGAAGTGTCCAGAATGTTACACGGTAAACATTTAATAATTTGACTACAGACTGAATACGGGAAGGGGATTAAAAATAATCCGATGGGCTCGAACCGGGCACAGACCGGGCACATCGGGCACTAAATCTGGTGCGACACCTGTCCGCCGGGCACCGAACCCCGACATCCGATTTCACATGTTAATCTCTACCCTATTTTCATCTCGTATTTTTAAAAGACCCCTATTTATACCGGCTTCCAATGACTGCGACCCACGTATAAAGATTTATATCACTTTTTAAATGTTACCTTTTAAACTTTAGGTTTTGTTGATTGATTTATTAAATTAATTAAGTTTATTTCTGGTAAGCGATACTAAAATTAAAGTTTTGACTAGAGATATCAATTTGGATGTAGAAATAGTTCATATCATAGGTTTTGATAACTGTCGTGGTCAGCTCTTCTTCTATTTATTGGTCATCAATTTTACATTACATTGTGTGTTTTTTTTTTTTTGTTTGTAATTTTTTTAAAACCATTCAATCAAATATCTAAATAGGAATTTATCGTAAAGTATATTGTGTAAACAGTATATTTACAGTAAAATAAGAATTTACGATAAACCAGGTAGAAAAACCATGAATAGTAAATATATCTATCTCGCTAACCAGAACAACCTTTTCTATTGACGCCAACATTGCTGTTATAGGTACTAGGCGACGGTAGACATACATATATAGACATTTAAAATACTACAAGGGATAAAAAAATGTTCATGACTACAGCTAAATGCTCGTATTTATCACAAAAATACCTGCCCGAGGCAGGATTCGAACGTGAGAACAATATATCATCTCATTAAAATAATTTAATATTTCCTTTAAAAAACTCGAGTTACATTTAAAATATTCTACACAAGGCCACATATCAAAATATACATTAAAAATGCAGTATCAAACCATATTCTGTACCTTTGACTTGAAAATGCTAAAATGTCCAAACTTGATATCAAAATCAAAGCGTATTTTAACAAATCGATTAAAAACATTTCTTTTAAATCATTATATTTATTTATCAAGCCGATTCACAATGCTTGCCTAAAAAAATCCAGTAGATAAAAAAAACTTACTAGCCATCAATGCAATGTGTCGTCTTATTATTAAAAAAAGAAGGATCAACATCATCATTTTATGTAAAATCAAAAATAGGTTATATATAGGTTATATTTTCAAATGTAGGTCTAGGTATACCGTCATCTGTTTACTCTGGATCACGTCCTAAAGACACATACAGTGTGGGAACCAAACGTCTGTAATCCCACGTCGCCTCGGCTCCGTCACGGGCGCGTCGCAGCCGGCTAATCTTCAATTACATGACACAACACAGCACGTGTAATCGTTGTAAGATGCCGAGATTAGCGGAGTAATTGCCTATTACTATGTACTCAGGTTTGGAAATAGAACTGTGTAACCACAATAGTTTTTTTTTCGTATGAATAAAAATACTCGTATTATTCAAAATTTCTTGTCAGAACTACTTTTTGCAACAGTTCGTATGCTGTTGTAATAAGTTTAACGTTACATTATTTGAAATTTAGTAAAATATAAAAATAGAAATTGTGTGTAATTTTTTACTACTAATTGCGTACAAAAAGTATATAAAATCAATTTACAGATGATACATGGAAGGTAAACTCCATGTCAACTATTCGGTCGCAAACACAGCTATTTCGGCAGCCAGATCTGTGTTTGTATATCAAAAAATTATTATTAAAAGTTTCTCCTGTACTAAGCACTTATTTGCCCCGAGATTTAAATTTTTACTCCGGCTACCACCAGCAGTATCCGCGACGGAAACTCTCCTAGGTGTTTCATTAAAATTTGTCGCACAACTTTAAAATTACTTCCACAGACCCAAAGGAGTTTTTCTTTAACTTGTACACAAGTTCCCAACTAATCTGCATATGTAATGCAAAGTAAATAGGTTTAGTTGCGATCGAACAGTGAAATTGCGGAAGTTTATGTGAGTTTAATTCCGTATCGTATGTTCCGGAATTGCAGTCGTGTTCGTTTTATTGTTTATTGCAAACGCATGACTTGAGCCTAGTTAATTTCAACTTTGCCGATATATTCGTACTCGTAGTTCTATTTTCTACGTATGTACGTTGTTTTTGTACGTTGTTGAGATTTAATATGGTGATGTACACGGATGTATCCAGTTCTTCCGATAATCTTTTTGAAATGTCCTTCAACAAGTGTCAGGTTTAAAAATATGTTTTATAATTAATTTAATGGAATAAATAGTTTTGGTTTATTCCAATCTGTCATCCTGCTCTGTCCCCCCAGGGTGAAAAATAGGGGAAAAGTTGAATCTGTCACCCTGTTTGCGACGAGGGGACAGTTTGAACTGTTTTCACCCTTTCACCCGTTCCTCTGCCCCCTTCAGATCAACAAGGGGGCAGATCAATTATTAGTGGAAAGGTTCTAACCAAATATTCTTGGCTTTGTTTGAAAACCACGTCAGCCTGCTTATGCTACAGCATAGTTAAACACACCACATTTTTCTGCTAAATTACCGAAATCAAGAATAGATAAATAATGTGACAGGGAAAGTGAAAGACAGATGTAGCATCAACCGGCTTTTAAAATTCATTGTGAAAACAGACACTACTATATTTTGAAATCAACCATGTATATTTAAGTTTAGCCCGAGACAATTTTTGTTTAGTATAATAAAGGCTTTGAAAATAACTTTTTTAATCCAAAAAAATCCTAGCGAACGTTTTCAATTTACAACTAGCTTCATGAAAAAATACCTAAGAGCAAATAAATTAGGTTAATCCGATTCATTATCCAAGCTAAATAGGTAAAAAGCGATATCACTTCAAGGGGCGTTCGTCTCAGTTGAGTCTATTAATCTCATGAATATTCACACTGACACCCGAGTGTCGTTCTCTGACCACTGCCTGTAGACATAGTTCATGACAAATACCTTGCAACCAAATACCATTGGTCCCAAACTAAGCCTAAGCTTGTGCTAATGGTCACCAGAAGTACGTAAACACATGAATACTAGAACTAAATATTCGCTTCATCAAATATTTGTGCGAAATTCTAACCCTACCTACTGACAATAGGGTCACTTACGACAGAGTTTTAAAATTCATTTCATACTTAGTTATATTGAAAATAAGTACAAAAATTGTGAATTATTATTATTTTCGAAACTATCGGAAGTCTTTATTCTATACATTTATAACATATCCGATCATTTAATTAAAACTTGAACTGGAATTTCAAGATAGAGATACATTCATTTCATTTTAACACTTAATCTACATAAACGATGTCGCAGATAAAACCAATTTAATAATAATAATAATAAACCACATCACGACACACACATTGACTCAGCCCTGCAGTAAGTAACTTGTGTCACAGGAACTAAGCAACTATATGGTATATACTACATAGATAAGAATGCAACGTCCAAAACCGGTAAGCGAAACAATGCGTCTTGCAAATAACACAATGTCCCGCCCCCGCCGGGATTCGAACCCGAAACTTCAAGCGTACCAATCGGCAGTTTACACCACTGCGCCACCGAGGTCGTCAATCGTCGATTTATTATAAGATTGTTGTTTGACAAAAATATGAAAAATATTGCTATTCTGGTGGTAATGTAATCAGCAAATGATTTCACATTCAAAAAGTACATGAAATGAATATTATTAAATTGATGACCCTAACCATACCTACATAAAATCTGCTCAGGGTTTTGAAAATCACTATTAAATTACAATTTACAGACCAAATCTAATTTTCATAGTATCTTGATATTTCTGCAGGTCATTTTCAGATAAAATAAATAATTGCGGTCTGCAATTAAACCCAATTTTTTCTCGGAACTTTTTTTACTTTCCGGTGCTTTTATTTGAAATGTATTTTTTATTATTTTAAAATGCAATAAGTTCTTTTTTAAGACTTAAATATTTTGTAATTATAATTTTTCAACTAGACACCACAAACAGTGCCCAATGTAGGTTAAATAAAAGGAACAAAGTTCTAGCCGTGCAATTTTATTATAATAATTTTTCTTAACAGCAATAACTATCTATTAAAGCTATAATCTGCTCTATGCGGTTATTATTTAAATGAATAGTACGTAAAAAGGTTTTCTATTTCTTCTCGTATAAAGAGGGAGCTATTCTTAAACGTAAATGAATGAAACTAAAGCAACGAATTATCACTAACACACACTAAAAAAGGATTAAATCAAAAGTAGATACAAAAAAAATTGCGGCACACCCACCTCTGCATCTCCTGCTCACCAACATCAACAGTGGCGTTCTTCAGTTCAGTGTGCCCGGACACCCTACCAGCTGTCTTGAGACCCATAACGAAATAGGATCCTCCTTATTTCATGTCTATTAAATATCAATAAACAAGGCCTGAAGTTTATTTCGTACAAACGATGCAAGTAAGCATCCAAATTGGTTAACATTGATAACTGCTATGAATTGAGTTCGCGGCGCCAATCCAAAAAAAACACTGTCTTAAATGAGGTCAGATATGTCTCTGTCGATTGTTATTGAATTTTTTGCAGCCATACTTCACCGACATTATGGTTAGCAGTTACCATTACCTACCAAAATACATTTCCATTCATTAAGCGACGAAGTCTCGCGTTGAAATAAAAGGTCCTTCGTCTTGAGAATATCCCCCCAAGGAAGAATTACACTGACTCAGTTCCGCCTTATTTAATATGAAATATGAATCATGCCATGTTATTGTACCTATTAGTGCGGGGTGAATGTAGAAAAATATTATGAGAGTCATTACAGGGTTGCTTGGTTTAACCGCTGTTTTTTCGCGAAGACACCCTTGATAAGCGAAAAAGACTTCTATTCCGTTAAAGCAAAAGGTTAAGACGGTGGTACAGGAAAAGTAAATTATTTTCTTTCTGAGATTATTTGCCATTCGTTAATTCGGCGCCATTCGGGACAATTCAGTTGAGATCGTTCTGTTTTACGATATGACTTGTGTTTTCTCTTCCGTACAGAATGAAATTAACAATCTGTTTTCATTTTTACCATTTTGTTTTTATTTTTCTCAATTTTAAAGAAGAAATTTGGCAGTCGTTTTCTTTTTGTGACAAGTTCTGACGATAACAAAGTTTCTGTGAAGAAATAATGTAGTTAGCGACTAAGTAAAATTTAAATTAACGGTGATATAATAATTGAAAAAAAAAAAACAATTTGTACAAATTATTCAGTTCTTTGGTTTTTTTACGATACACTTTATAAGGGTTGTTCAAATAATCTCTGTATAGTATAAAACAAAGTCGCTTCCCGCTGTCTGTCCCTATGTATGCTTAGATCTTTAAAACTACGCAACGAATTTTGATGCGGGTTTAATAGATAGAGTGATTCAAGAGGGAGGGTTACATGTATATAATACATGCATAATTTCAAAAAAAAAAGAAGGTTACTCTAGTTGCCGCAAAACCTTTTCGATAAGCTTCAATGCAAAAGTTTTTGTCAACAACTATAATACATTTAAGATGATTCCGATGGTAAAGCTTCTTTAGGCAAGGACTTTTTGGATAAAGCTTAAAATACTATCGACCATAAGCGCTTTTATTTTAAAAAATCCACTATGTAGTTAGTATTTTTTTCTAGCGACCCGCCCCGGCTTCGCACGGATATCATACATATATTATATACACATTTATAAACCTTCCTCTTGAATCACTCCATCTGTTTAAAACAAACCGCATCAAAATCCAGAATTAAAGATCTAAGCATACATAGGGACAGACAGCGGGAAGCGACTTTGTTATATACAATGTGGTGTTTAGTTTGACGGCCTCTGTCTGTGGCGCTATAGTGTAAAAAGCCAACTGCTACGCTAGAGGTTCCGGGTTTGAAACCCGGCGGGGACGGAACATTGTGTTATTTACAATATGCATTGTTTCGCTCAGAAGTATTGGATTTAGTATTCTTATCTACGTAGTTTATACCAAATCATTGCTTATTTCCTGTGACACAAATTCTTACGATACTTTCTGAAGGGCTAAGTCGATGTGGGTGATTAACTACATAAAAATCAAAGTCAATTAAATTAAACAATGTCTTTGAAAGTAAAAATAAATCAATAGAGTAATTAAACGTCAAAACAATTCATTAGTCACCATAATTTTATTGTAATTTATCTGGATCAATATTTCTGAATGTTTAAATCATTGTTAAAATGTTGTTGATACTGCCCCGCAATCGCTGGAGATTTTTTTTTGCTGAGCTATGAGTTCGAATGAAAATCGCCTAGAAATAGGATTTATAGGTTTTTTAGAATTTGAAACTTTTCCGGGAAGGATTTTAAACGGTTTTTTATCATACTATTGTGAAGTGATTCGTTTACCAGCTAGGAGCTTTACATTTTTATTCCTATTCTTTTAACTAAGTGAAAACAAAGTATTTGATCACAAAGGGTAGGTTTGGATTTAAATGGAGCCTAATGAATCATCCCCGACTAATTGGGTGCTATTCAAGTGCGAAACTAAGCCTAAGATCCGACAGAAATACTCAAGTATCAAGTTAAAAGCGATTTAATTAATATTAATTCAATGCTCATACATTATTGAAGGCACGCCATAAACCTTACACACTAGAATTGACAAAAAACGTGTATAATGAAAAATACGAAGACGGTAGTAGGATAAACAAAGGGGTTCAACCCAACAAACGGCGCTATAATATAGCGCTATCGTAAGATATCAGAGACACAGCGGAAATAGCAGTTCACAGACGCTATTTATTTATGTATAAGTAAAGCTGTGGCACACCTGCCTTTTGTGAAGACTTTCGCGCTATGTGTGGGATGTCTTACGATACCGTTGTATATTATAGCGCAAGTCTGTGACTCGCTTAATTTATCCATTATAAATTTGACCAACTCCAAAGTTTATGATTCAAGCCGCTTCTTAAAGCTTTTCCCGGTTTTTGATAAAAGAATTAGTGCAAAAGAGATCTCTTTAGACTTAATCTCCTGGGAGAGGAGATCAAAGGTTATTTCCTAGGGCAGCCGAAACGGCTTTTTATTATGTACGAAGTTTGTTGGTTCGGAAATTCACGAGCTTTTTCCTGGTTCTAATTAATATAGTAGAGACATACATACCGCCCACAAACATACTGAGAGTGAACAAAATAACTTTTGATTGCTTTATCTGTCTAGAGTCTCGTTCTATTGGAAATTTGAACCCTGAATTTAGAGGGTCACCAGAGATCGGGGCACAACCACCACTGGAACTCCTGTTCACCGTTCCTGTTCCCTGTGGCGTCCTTTGATCGAATACTCTACGAATAATGCAGCTGTGCAATGAAGCACAGGCTGAGCCCGGACACTCACCGGCGTCACCAGAGGTCGTCAACGCAAAGTAGAGAGTGCACGAAGAGAAGCTAATGGATGTACTTTAGTTTTGACAGCTACGTTGGACAATTGATAATGCATGTGTATCGATGTAATCAATTGTCAAATTAAACAAAGCATCACTTGAGAACGGATTGACCGATTTGGTCGACTACTTTTTGTAGCGTTCGTAATTGTCAAGAAAGAGTTTTCTATGAAGTAGTTTTTTAAACATAAAATATTCATTTAGTAAAAAAATGATATTTACACACTCCTGTAAAGAAGCCGCTACACGATATTACTCTAGCTCCATGCTTAAGGCTAACTTAATAAAAATAAACACGTCCACAAGTAACACCGAGTTTCCCTTGAAATGAAAATAAGCGAAGTATGTGCGGAATACAGGCCCGCAAGTAATCAGGTAGCGGATTCGGATATGGGGATGGGACGTGCACATAAATAATTCCAAGCGGTGGTTGCGTTGAGGGATGTTTGCGGTCCACGTCATCAGTCACAAGCCCTTAGGACGTAGAATAGGTAATGCCTATGAAGACACGACAACCGTTGTGTTTACACTCACACAGCAATTTTATGTATAAATTGAATACATGAAAACTGTTTTATAATATGCAAAAATGCTGAGTATTCTCACACCAAGCAAAGGATTCTCTGGTTAGAATTAATTGTGGTTAAAATAAAAATATAGAAAATTTAAAGAAAAGATTCTGCGTTCACAAAATTCTAAACTCACCTGTTCATCATTTCTATTTTGTTTACGTCGTTTTTACCTAAGAAAAAGAATCGTTTCCAAAATCATGACGCTACAAACTCACGAAACGGTTTTTAAACCACAGCCGCCACAGTTACCGTAGAATGCAGATTTGTATTTTTTTATGAATCAGATATTTCAAAAAGCAGTTTTCGTAGAATACAGATTTTGTTTGGAAAAAAATAATCTGATTTCACGAGGTGGTCTTATGACCTCGCCGCAACGGCTGTGCTTTAAAGCCGCTCGTAAGTTCTTAATCAAAAACCTGCTAAGAACTTACGAGCGAACTATCTTATCTTGCGACGCTTAATTTACGTAATTATTAAGTACGCAGCATCTCGTTAAAGTAATCTAGGTTGTAGGACTAAGAGTTTGCCTGCAATGGACTAACGAAGGAGTTCGCTTAGTGTAAACTTGAAAGTGTAACCAGAGGCCATAGTAACTCCGTTTAGTTTACCGAAAGGTTAACATACCTTTTATCTCATAACCAGTAAATAAACTATAGGATGTAGGTACATATCAGGTAAATATTGAAATATATTGCCAACATGTTATTTACAACAACAATTAATAAAAAACATAAATACAAAAAATTATACAAAACATTCAGAGTAAGTTATTGTGATTCTTCACCTTTTTTTGTTGAGTTGTTAATGATTTATAATTAAGGAATATATACCCATTCAGATTGAACTTTTTAAATAAAAGAACTTAATGATCACATACAATGCTATAATTATCTGATATTCAAAACCTGAAATACTCAGTTCGTACAGAGGCCTAATTGTATTATTTTCACTATAGTAACTAATTGGACTGTAATCTACCACAAAATGATAAAATTTATATAAATTAACAACTAAAATTTAACTATATTGATTAATTCTCTTTGCATAAATCAACAATAAACACTGTTCAGATTAAATGTTTCTATTTATAAAATTCAAATAGCGTTTAAGAAACCTATATGCATACATAGAACCTACTCCTGGTTTGAAGTCGCATTACAACTAGGTATAATCTTTTACTAAAGTAGATACAAATCTAGAAAAAACTGTATGTATAAGCTTGTGTTGTTTGTTTAAGATTAACTGCATTTTATAATATTCCTCAAAATTTATGAAATATTTTGAAATAATTCGTGAAACTTTATTATATTCTTTTGCTACATTTGAACGTAAAATAGTTTATGTATGCAAGAAAATAGGGTACAAAGCACCACCACGTGTGCTGCCCCAATTTACTACGCGGACGCGTGTAACTTACTGGCAAGGAACAGTAGTAGGAATGGAACGTCAGAAACTCGTAGAATAATTTTTCGTTTTCAAGACTGTTTCAGTACCTGATCATTTATTTTGTAATTATTAAATTTGACATTCCATTCAAAAGATATTACGTATTCAAAATTGTAAATCTAAACAAAATACCGAAAGATGTGGCGCAGCGTACTTCTTCCAGACTTCTTCCGAGTATGTCCTGCATAAAGATACTTTATCCCAAAAAATTTAAAAAGAAATGTCGAACCGTTTGAAACTATTTTTTTCTGAATAGAGAATAAAGATCTTTTCTTTTTAATGCAACAAGCGAAGCCCGGAGAAAAATCCAAATATACTTTTCATAAATTCACTCTTTTCTTCGAAGTTCTTTTTAGGCTCTGTTCTTTATAGTTCAGTGTTCTATTTTCTTATTTTATTCTTTATTTATTAAAAAGGCAGTGATAAAACTACGTTTTCTACGTTATATCAAAAATGCTTGGTTGCGACCTTGTATAATTTTTGCATGATCTTGAACACCGGTTTACGAAAACCTTCGCCTTTCTTTCTTTGTTTTTATGAAAACGTTCCCTGTCATAAGATCAAGTACAGAGTTTTAATATTATATTTTTGATGGTACCCGGTTTCATGTTGGTCCAAATTTAGTTTATTCATTCATAACGAGTTAGTAAAGAACAAGAAAACACAAAAAAATATTTATATTTTAGTCGTTGGTATGTTTATGTACATATCGATTTTACCACAATTTAATTGTTATTCGGTAATAAATTACAAGTCTTTAATTATATCGTCAGTACTAGATTCATAGTTTTTAGATTTATAACCTTAGATAAGGATTTTAGTCGAGTTTATATTAAAGTTTGTTTGAAATTTCCAATGTAGTTGCCAAAGGAAAAGTATATTGGGTAAATAACGTAATTACAAAGTAAAAGTCAATTAAATAGTAAAGGTGAAACCGTCGAACACGTGACTAGAAGCCAGGAGAATCAACTAGCTTTCAAAGCTTTATACACCCGGTGTAAAACTTGTCTTAAGTTAAATAGGTGACTCATTGAACGGTGTTGACATAAGTTTTAAGTAGAAAACTTGGATCTAGATTTTACTGAAGAGCAACTTGAAACCCATTACAGATTCAATCTGTCTCTAGAAAACTAGTTCGTATTCTCGACTCCGCCCGAATGTTAGCAAAGTACCCTAATATTTGACGACTGGAACAGAAACTTCTAAAAGTTTTACCAATTGCTTTAAGGGATTCATTCTGAGGTGAATAACTGGTATTTTCTCGTTCTTATGAATTTGCATAAAACTATTTAGTTTTTTTCTAAAAACTTTTGATGCTTCTCATTAAATTTGTAAAAGAGGTCCAAAAACGCTGTTCTATTGTGAAAAGGCCTCGATTTGAGTGATATCTCAGTATTTATCTCTAAGTAAGTATATTTTTCTTTGGTGGCCGGAACCCATTTAACAGGCAGCAAATCTGAAGTTTCAGGTGTTGGATCACTGAAACAATTCGAAATATTAACATCCTTTAAAAACACCCCAAAAGTATCGATTTCAAGTTTAACTTTTTGTTGACAAATACTTTAGATTCAACTTGTCATTTACAAAAAAATAAAGAAATCAATTAATGAAATCGTTAAAAATGTCAATCAGCTGAACATTTTATTAATAAATCTACTTACCCAAACTTGATAAAGTTGGTCCACAGAGTAGTCATTCTATCTACCATCACCTGGTCAAGGCAATTTGGTTCAGGCATATAGGAAACATCAAACAAATAGCTAATCTCATCCTCATGAGTAGCTTTATCAGGAATTGTGATATTCATCAAATCTCTGATGTAATTCCTTTCACCGACATACGAAAATACATACTGATAAACAGCTTTGGCATCATTATCAAGGTACTTTTTAATATTTTGTGCTAATGTGTAAACAAAATAAATGTCCGATTGAAAATCAATAGTTTGCGCAGCCGTTTTCGCTGAATATTCCTCGTCACCGAAATAAAAATGCCGAACTCTGGATTCCATTTCATCAAATTCGTCTTCAGAAAAATTAAAATATGGTTTTAAAGTGGTTCTTATGATGTCTAAATTTTGAAAATACTCATTATTCTGATTATAGTGACGTCTAAGCCACTCGTCGTTGTTTATTCCAACTAAGACAGAAACGTCTTTGACTTTGGGAGCCATTGTGTTAATTGGGTAGGTAGTTATATATGCATTTACATCTTCTTTGTTTGTCTCAACGCAAGGCATGAACAAATAATCATCTGTAGGTGTGACCGCAATCACACTTTTTGGGTCAGATTGACTAAGAAATGAAAGGGCATCATAGACATCGTCTGTTTTGTACCCAAGTGATTCAGCTAAAATAAAAGGGATGGTCTTATTACCTTCGATATAGAGGTTATAATTACTTTGCATAATCACTTTGTCATATAAATCTTCCTTGGTGTAATGTAAATGATAGTTAACGGCTTGAGCCCCAGCACTTTCTTCCATAAGCGTTACTTTGCTTTTATCTCCTCCAAAACTTCCAATGTTCTCATTAATCCATCGTAAGGCTAGAAGCTGATCTTTGAGGCCCTGGTTGCCGGGTACCTCAGGGATATCTAAGCACATAAAACCAAAGGCTCCGAGTCGGTAATTCAAGGTCACAAGAATAACATCATGTCTGACTAAGTATTTGGGACCGTATAGGAATCTGCCAGCATATCCCACTTGATAGCCACCGCCATGGATCCAAACTAGTACAGGTAGAGGATTTTCAAGACTAGCGGCGCTAGGGACGTAAATGTTGAGATGCAAGCAGTCCAGATTTCCAACTAACGTGTTATCCCTTTCTTCTACTTGAGGACAACGCGCAGAATCATCATAAGCTTCGAAAAGTGTATCGAACTTTGGATACGGGGTTGAGGGCTGGAAAAAACAGCTGTACTTAGCAAATTCTGCATATGTTTTTACAAAAGTACATGTTTTAAACTGAATATGAATTTCAATATCCACTTACCCCAAAAGGGTTTTCTGACTCAACCTTAGCGTAGGGTATGCCTAAAAACATCGAGTAGTTACCGTTATCAGCCAATAACCCTTTAACAGTTCCAACATTGGTTTGTATTAAGATTTTCGTTTATTGACAAACTATTACCATCAATAAAAATACCTAATAAAGCAATAACGACAAAGTTTGGACATGTCATTTTAAGAATAAAACAAATCACTGAGCAACATCAACAAAATTACCGGCACTCCGAATGCTAAGTCACATTAGATATGCTTAAAGAATAATAGAAATCATTAAAATACCTAATAAAGCAATAACGACAAAGTTTGGACATGTCATTTTAAGAATAAAACAAATCACTGAGCAACATCAACAAAATTACCGGCACTCCGAATGCTAAGTCACATTAGATATGCTTAAAGAATAATAGAAATCATTTTTTTATTCTAATATAACATCTCATAACATAGATACCGGACTTCTTATTTATATTAATTTTCGCAACACTTGTTTAAGCATAGTCATAAAATATATCGTTTTTGTGCACTAAAGTCACTAGAATGTATAAAAATTAACAAATATTTGAAATTCCGAGATTTATGTCAATTTTGTTAGGTGATTTTGTCAAAAGTGAAAAAAATAAAAGTACTATGAAGCTTATCTTAAGATAACAATAAAGTCAAGAAAAATCGTGAATGCAAGTGTGTTGTTTAAATGATATAAATATTTCATGGATTAACAATAAAATTGACACCTATAAGATTCCTGATACAAAAACGTTAAACATGCGGTGAAATATGTTGATCCATCATCAGTATCATTGCCACATGTTACTACCCGACACGGTCCATATTTGTTCCCAAATTCTATAAAATATAAGACCTGTACTGTAAAACTAAGGAGTACAATTAAGTTTTGATTTGATTTCAGATATTCCAGTTTGTTGAGTTCTTTTATGTCGGAAGATAGTGAAGCTGGCCCTTCTAGTGGAGAGTTTTTTAGAGAAAAAACAATTAAAGAAAATTTGATTAGTCAATCTCAAGTTTTTTTTTTTGTTATTCAAGACCAGGCAGGCATTTGACCCCAAACCCGCCTGAATCTCAACTAAACGAACTTTATTTGTGATCTTGTTTTTTGTTGCATAGTTTTGTATATTTTTAATAGAAAATACTGTCTATATGTATAAGAACTAAATTGGAATGATAAAATAAAAAATCTAAATTAGACTGATAAGATTTATGAGTTATCAGGTACTTTTAAATCTAAAATGATAACCTCTATATATAGTAAATAACAAGTGTTTGTATTAATATGGTGATACACTAAAGGAAAGCTATGTATTTAGTCCGTACAACAATTACACTCAAATCAATCTAAATAAACGGTATGTTTAGTACTTGTCCCCTTTTTGCTTTTGCCTACTAAGTGAGAGCTCCATACTTTTTGCAAAGATTTGCTCTCTCTTTGAATATCCCTTTTTATTCTTAATTCTCCTCCTTTAGTTATTTTGGTTTGATCTTGATTTGACCCATTTTTGTAATGATCATGACAATTAAAACACTTGCCATATTTTGTACAGTAAGATAAAAAATCAAAACAATGATTGAATATTACGAAGTTGATAGGTAAATACGAGAACGTGGTTTTAGTTTCTGAGTATATTTTATGCAAGACAAGTTAAGTGTATTGTATGTTCAATTCCTATTACAAAACAATAATCGTAGATCAAAAGAAGAAAAAAAACACTTAGCAAATACTTACAATCCGAAGTTTTAGCTAAAAGTTTTACATATTTCACTTGTACCAAGCATGCAAAATTTCAAGTCAGAGCATAAGGCATACTTAAAATGAAGAAACATCCTATTAACTAGTTACTATTTTAAAGAAATTGTTTTTTTTTTGTCGATCCCGCCCTCTCTGCTAAACTAAGCATTTTTTTCAACAAAAGAACATCGGAAAACCATTTTTTAAAGTATTCAGAGTTAAAGTTCCAAAAGTGCAGTTAAGTTTTGTATCGTAACGAATAAATTCAAGTCCGGGATGCGACGGAATCTTTATATTTACGGCTGAAAGAACAAGGGATTTTTATCGGAAACTTCTATAAAGTTTGTAACACTAGGATTTACTATAGTCTATGGCTACCAATAGCTACTATAATGCAATTTTAGAATGGAACAAACTTTATTTATACGAACGTAAATTCAACTAAAAAAAGTATTGAATTGGACTTCTGAGAAAAACTGCTATTGCTAGGTGCATTTGTTATAATGTTCAAATTGCTTTATATTATTGGCTTTAATCAATTATTTTATTAAAATAATTATATTTATAAGACGTAGACTAAAACCATAACTAATGAGCCTAGAGTATCTATAGTTGTGAGTTCGTATAGTTTTTCTACACGCCAGGTGTCATTGATTACTACAATGATTTGATATAAGCAATATTAATTCCTCATCAATCCATTAGAGGCGTGTTACAAAGATTCATACAAAGTTGTAACTGCAGTCCCAAGCGGCAATGAAAGGTAAAACTCATGGTAGGCACACAGATAACATTGATTACTACTGATTGGGTATGAGCATTCTTAATTCCACATCAATCCATTAGGGGCACTTTACAAAGATTCATAAAATTTGTATCTGCAGTCGCAAGCGGATAACGAAGATAAAATTAATTGCTGCTACATTAGACTATTTTGAATTTCGAAGCTGGTTCCAGTATGTAGTACATGAATTTTTAGCGGGAAACTGCAAATTGTAGTGACATTTGACGTGATTTAAAACCTAGTTTATTTTTAGTCCATGGTTAATGATAAGGTGCTAAAGTACTATTTTTTAAAACATCGTGATTTCCGCTGACGTGATAGCTGGATAACGTTCTTGGTTACTAGGCGACCATTTTGGAAGAAGATATGATTTGTTAAAAATTAAATTATATTATAATAAGTATAATAAATGTAACAAAGGCGATAAATTAATGTTTTGAATATTAATCTGTTATTTGGATTAGACCTACCTTAATACGTTAGTACCTAAAAATATATACATGCCTATGTATATTAGAAAATTATGTCTTAGGTGGTAAAAGTGTCTAGTTTCTAGGTCAGCCGCCCGCTTCCAAACGTACGTAATTTATGTGTTTCCATTAGGGAAAATATATTTATTTGTACCAACCTGTACCTAGGTAAAATGTAGTAAAAATAGGATAAAATCAGATCCCTTAATATTCCCATCTAGTTATTTTAAATATACCGAACGATCCCTTATTATCTAGTTATTTTAAATATAGCGAATGAAAAATAAGTATTTCAAAGTTAAAACAGCGGTAACTTCGCAAACATGTGAGCATACAAGCACTTAGATGAATAAAGAGAGGTAACTGGTGCGTGTTCGTCGACAAATAATCCGGAGTGACTGCAGTAAATTGAAGCTATCGAGTCGGCAAACATTACACCATCACGTCAGCAAACAATAACTAGAAGGATGTGTGTCTACATTGTTAGGCGCTCGAGCTTCTAACGAAAAACCTTCTTCTAAAATCTTGTAAAATACATAAACATGTGGAGTAACAGTAGCGAACGATATTGAGACCTGTGTATAAGTAATATAATGAAACGAACCTCAATTTAAACACGTCAAATTTATGATTTTCAAGTCTTAAGTTTAAACTTGAAGTCAAAATTACAAATGGCTCTTCAGTCAGGTTTAGCATACCTATTTTAATCTATTCAATAAATAACATTCATTGCATCCTTTGTATTTTATGTAATTATTTTATTTTAATTTTAGAATATAAATTAAAAGTCGTCGACTTAAAGATGATATTATGGTATATTTATCATTAATATAGAGCAAAATTTTGTTAATAATTAGAAAACTGCATTTTATTTACAAATTGAAATATAAATTAATATATCGTACCTTATTATTTTGAAACACAACTACGGAGGTATCATCCTGGATTCTTTCCCGTGTCCGTTTCGTTTCTTTCTTTCGGTTCGAAACGCTATTTCTACGGGAAGTTGGTAGTAAAAAAAGATAACGATTTAAAAGTCCTTTTTTTAAATCTATTTGAATAAAAAAATTGCCTTTCACTTTGAAGGTTAATATGTGACGATGAAATTTAAACATGACCGATCAAAAAATGTACCAAATTTGTACATGATTTAAAAAAATTGTGTCAACAGTATGTAATATTTTGATACTCAACTGGACATAACTTGGATGCTAGGTTAATAAACACCAAAGAAAATGTATCTCTCAAACAAAAAACATCTACAGAACTTTCTAGTTAGAATACCTTCAACTCGTGGCGTGGCTTAAATGGAAGGTGGCAACGTTTGATAATGATAAACCAAACGCGTTCTAGCAGGGTCCCGGTAATTTTCCAGTTAACAATAGAATCTGATGGCGTGATTTATTAACAAGTATGAAATCTCTTTGGCCACTTTAGCGTGGCCAACGTTTGTCACTTTTCTTGTTGAATGGTCACGCCAAAGACTCGTTAGTGGAGCCTTCGATCAGAAAAAGTTAACTTTATTTTTTATTTGATTGAGTTTAATTTTTACTTGTATTTTTATTACATTATTTTAGCTTAGTTATATAAACAGAAGATAGGTTTATAATGCTAATAAAGTTTCAGTGTTCAAGCTTTCATGGGCTGCGGTTACATTTCCCTATATTGTGGACCACCCACCATATGTACCTATATGTGGCTCGTTTACCATTTACACATAAAACATAATCTCACGCCTTTATCCCTCGAGAGGGGTTGGCAGAGCTGTAACACACCGCATTTCGCATGATTATGTTAAGTCATGGGTCCTAGTGTGACAGGTTGCGAATCTGTCGCTACGATCCGGGCACAATAATGAAGCTACAATTTATGGCAAAGCGAGACCTGTCGTGTCAGATCGGTCGGTTAACGAAGGCATTTAACAAACTGAGCTACCACGTCCCCGATCTAAATCGTTTAAAATACATTTCTTATTTTAAAGAACTCATTGTTATTTTTATAAAAAGGAAAGAAAATTTAACAAAGATTATTTTTATTAAATCTATAGATGTCGTTCGATCTAAGTTGTGGTTCTCTAATGGTGGTCAACATGACATTTAAAGAAAGCTTCTATTCAAATCTGATAATCATCTTCACGCGTAAATAAAATGCATTTCAAAAATGTATAAACATTTTAAAGACCTTTGCCTATTCTTATTTCTTTTAAAACATTTTAATTATACTAAGTTTGTTTTCTTGAACTTTTTGCTATATAAAAGAGGCTTATTTATTCATAGTTTACTGAGCAGGCCTAAAAATCTTTTTTCTTTGTTACATGAACGGCAACGATAAAAGTTAATCAAGTCAAAAAACTTGGCCGGCGACACTAACGACACGACACGACAAAAATGTAGTCCAAGGCAAAACCTAGATGCAAAACGATGAAAAAAAAAGAAATAACGTACTTTTCCATAAGGTAAGTATGCCATTGCTATCTAAACACATGGCTTAATGTCTGACAAAGTTAGAAAAATCCGGACGACTTAATAGTGTGTACTTGTTACCAGTGTGTCTACCATGAGTTGGGATAATTTTCCGACACGTCTTATACAGAGCATAGCTTACTACCATAATTTTGTACGGAGGATATTAATTCATCATTAATATGTTTGCAAAGATACATACAAACTTGTAATTGCAGACGCAAACGGCAACCGAATGTAAAACTCATGGCAGACATAAAGAATCCCTTTGAAAGTCCCTTTGTACCTACTCCCTCTCAGCCCCAGTGACTCTTCCCAATGAAACTAAATCAACCTGAAATAAAAAGACAGCAGTTAGAATTCGACTCGTCTACCATGGGTTTGAAATAATTTTCTATAGGTCGAATACAATAGATAACTACAGTGATTTGTAATAGCGATCTCAAATCCTTTACTGTCCGATAGACGCGCTTTGAAAATCTTCATAAAAAGTTGTAACTGTAGTCGCTAGCGGCAATATCGCTAAATTGAAATCTTCGACAGAAACTGATTTTATGGAAATGGTACCTATCAAGCGGATTGCAAGTAATTAGGGTGTCATAGATATATCTCTTATTTTGACCGCAATAGATGTCCATGGTCTCACTGTAATTAAAGGCCATAGCAACCTCTCAAATTACAGGTGTGGGTGGTGAATATTGGCTTTGAAATTTACCCAGACACTGAAATTGTAAATTTAACAGGTTTATTTTAGACAATGCTACGCCTTAGGTTCTTTATTGGAATTTAAGAAGGTATTTTTAAATCAGTCGTCTACATCTTAAAAGTCCAGTAATGAAGAGAAAACATCAATATTACCTCAGAAAAAAGCAGTTTTCACATACTTTTAAAATGACGTATAAAATTTTGCAATTTTATAATTATTCCTTATAATTTTAGTTCAAAATTTATCTTTTATCGTTATTGGCAAGTGAACACCGACGTTATTGTTAACGCGTTGAAATGGAACAAACAACAATGTGTGTTGTCGTTGTATATCAAACCTTAGTAACTACTTAATAAGGGCTTCACATATGGTGTTGTATTTGTTTTGGTCTGGTCTCATAAACGTTTATTGTTATACTGTAAGAGAATCCTGATTAAGCAGTAAAACCTAGGGAGTGAGACGAGACATATTTGTTTTATATTTTCTTGCCTTATTAAACTTGGTAATAGAATATTGGACAAAAGATATGCTTGTACAAAGTTTGAATAAGTAATTGATCTTCAATTAACATTGAAGCTAAACTAGAAAGAAAGTCTTTTTCGAAAATTTTAAATTAATTTTACCTACCGAACAGAAAAAGATATGAACGAGATTTTTCTACAATGAGGAATATGCATGCCGTTTTTATTTATTTATTATAATTGGATAACACATATATACGCAAATCCGTTAGATTTTCACAAATATGTTATGATGCTTCAAAGTCGTTGGTTAGACAGAGAGATCCAATATGTACAATGACGTCGAAGTACACGAGCGCCACACAACTTCCATAGAAAAGGTGTTTCTGATGACCGAGATAGATATATATACTTTTATTTGTCATATCTCCCTGGTTTATCGTACAATTCTAATTCTAATTTCACTGTAAATATCCTATTTCCACACACTGTAAGATAAATTTATTCAATTTGTATTCCCTATTTCATTAATTCTCGAGTAAGTAGCAAAAAATATACATTATACGCAAGGCTACGGCTAGAATACGTAAGGGTAAATCTTTATAAAACTTACTGTCATGTCCCAATAAGAACAGATACGAAATATTGCACATAAAAATTGTCTCATAAAATGGTCCTCCCTCAATTCCTCCAGACCTTTATAGAAGACTCACATTTATTGCAAAAGTACGCGGTGGCAATTTTGACGTTCATATTTCTACAACACAACGATATCATTTTACGATAGCGTGCTGTTTTTTTATATTGTTACCGTGCTTACCCGGGATTAGATAGTGTTCATTTTCCGTTTCCTTTGAAACAGAGAAGAGCAGACCTAAAATTATTTCACATTTACCGAGTGAGCTAAAAAATATTTAAATATACATAATAAACCCTAAACTTCGTGCCCGCACTTTTCAGCAAAGCATCAAATCTTTTTCGATCAAACTAACAAGCTAAACATGACCAAATGCATTTTTATTATTTCGTGTTCATATTATAACTTTTTAACTACACCTAAATAGCTGGTTCTAATGTACCCAGTAAATTTAAATACTTTATCAATTAGGTAAATCTAGGAATAATCTGATTACTTTCAATATACTAAGAGAACTTAATGCGATTATGTTTCCGGAATTATTAACAGCAAATCGTATGTATAAGACGCTCCCTTTATTAATCCTATTGCTGGTACTTCATGATTATAGCCTTTGTAATAATCTCAGTGCATTAATAAACAGGTATAATTAAGGCTACAGTGATATCATATTACTTCACAAGTTTTGACTGCAATTAAAATGTAAGATGGTTGAAGAGTATTCCTTACTCATCTTTAAGGTAAAGTGGAATAAGGCGAGTTATTAAAAGTTATACATATATTTGTAATTCATCAAGCCGGCTTCTTTAAGAGACTGAAAAAAAAAATCTCCAAAAAAGATTCCTAATACGATAACCCACGAAAGCCTTGATATTGACGTCAGACGTCAGTGAGAAAAAATAAAAAAAAAGGTAATTTAGTTTGTTTTTCAGAATTTGACCTATAGTAAGCTCGATTAGAAAGTATAATGTAATAATTTATTATTCATAAGAATTTCTTAACATAGCGAAAACAGGAAAATGTTCGTATGAATACAGATTTCATATAATAGAACGAAAATGATGAAATCGCTCTACAGATCACTAGTTAATATACCACAGTAATTAAACCATAATAAATTGGAGAGAGTTATTAATTTTATACAAAATTAATATCAAGCTCAGTTAGTTGTAAGCTAGGAACAAAATCCATCACTGATTAACGGAAACCTTTTAATTATGTATCAAATTAATTAACAATCGACAAAGCCATGATCATAAATTTTAATATTTGACATGAATATTTAGATGGTAGATATATCGAGGGAGCATAAAAAGAACGATAAGTTGAACTAATAAAACAAGCTATAAAACCCGAGGCAGATGGTATCTTACTGTCAAAATGATTGATATCCACGACCACATCGGACGGACAGCCCAACTAATACAATTCAAAACGTAATTCCATCTCCACTGTTGCCAGACTGTAGTCGTTTTGTGAAAAATGGTCAGATGCGAACCCTCAAAGCTTCTGAATGAAGCACAGTTTCATGGATCTAAGCGACTCTTGTATAGAAATGGAAGGTAGAGTAATGGTTTTGTTTCACCTTTTTACCTTGGGACAGTTTTTATAAATTGCTTTTAGGTCCTCAACTAAGCCGCCGTTTGTACTACGTACCTACCAAAAAATGATAGGTAACTAAAGTTTGAGAAACGTTTAACTCCAGCAGGGATTGCAACCTACAAAAAAACTTGATACATTATAATTTAATTGTTATTCTAGGAATCGCACTACTTAATAAATTCATTACATACAAGGGGAAACATTGTGTTTGTGACCTTCAATTTTCTTTTCGTTCATCCTGACGAGAGTTTTGAGTATCCTGTACACAGTCAAAGAAATATAGGTTAAGTTAGCTAAATCAAGAAACAACATTAAAAAGTAAAAAAAATCTAATTTCAGATGGTTCTGGATCCTGGCTTACATGTTCTTCATCAGCTGTTCCATCATCATGATCAGCCAATTAGTAAAGACATACTTCGAGAACCCCACCTACTTGTCTCATTCTCCAAAAAAAGTGAGACCATACTTTCCTACGGTTATGGTATGCCCCGAAATTTATTATTCCACTTTCAAGGCGGACGCATTTTTGAAGAACATGTAAGTGTAAAATATGTCTAAGCTTGTACAGATTTTAATTATAATACTAAACACACACTGACTCAGCCCTGCAGTAAGTATCGTAAGAACTAGTGTCACAGGAACTAAGCAACGAAAAATGAAAGCTAATTTTTTAATGTCTCAAAGCCATTGTTGCGGTCCAAACGGGCTTATTTGAAAACTTTCTTTAAACACTGGTGATACTGTTTTAGTTCTTACTCGTTCAGGGGCCCTGTAACCAGGGGGCCTTATATGACTGATACAACCGATACGGTGACAGCTAGGCCCTTGGTAACTAGTAATGCTTATATTTTTGTGTAAACAACCGTATAAATAAAAAGGCTTTCAAACTATCAGAATAATGTCTTTTTTTTATACCAGCTCGCTGCCCACAGGCACAAATTTTAGTAAGGTGAAAGCAAACCTCAATCAGTTAGCAGCATTCTACTCTCCAGATGTCAATTTCAACCAAGAGGAACTTGAAGAACTAGAAGCTATAATGGATTACAACAAAATCAATGTGGAAGAAGCCGGGCAGAGGCTCACTTCTACGTGTGATGAAACCATTCTTAGGTAGCAGATTATTTATACTAAATTGAGACATAGTCAGAATAGCTTTGGTTCAACCAAAACCTAACCTACAACTTTTTTCAGTTATAGTGAAAAAAAAATACAAATTTGTTTATTTTTTCAGGTGTAAATGGAAGGGACAAACAAAAAATTGTTCGTCACTATTTCGTATGGAGCTTATAACTTATGGATTTTGCTGTATATTTAATGGAAGATCTATAAGGAGGTACAGATCCGTGGGTTATTTTATTACCAACATCTACTTTTTCGGCATTTCACTTCAAGGTCTTTGTGTTAAAATTTTAGTTACCAGAGCCATCGCGGCGTTTCCTATCAAACCTACAAAAAAAATTGTGCTTAAATTAGTAAACATCAGCTTGTGGCGCAGTGATGTACTCAGCTGACAGCTACGCTAGAGATTCCGGGTTCAAACCCCGGTGTTATTTGCCAGACGCATTATTTCGCTTACCGGTTTGGATGTTGTATTCTTATCTATAAAGTATATACCAACACGTTGCATCAGTGCGTGCGATACAAGATTATCTTAGTGGAGGGCTGAGAATGTGTGTGCCGTGATGTGATTATTATTATTAAACTAACCTATACATTTATTCTATTAGTCTGAAAACTTGCAAACCACCACAAAATTCACATTGCACAACTATTTCTTCACTTCATTAACATAATCTGCCTTTTATAAAACACAATTTCATTTAACAATGAAATATGTATTTCGTAACCAAATCCCTGAATCATGTGTCGCAGCTTTACAAGATGCGCCCGTTCGTATGTAGACTCGACGTTACTAAGCCGCATTGAAGAACGCGAATACCTCAGCGGCGTACTTTATTTCGAGAAGTTGCCGCATTACAATACGGTGACATCTTTCAATCCGTCGCACTAACTTGTAATATGGCGTGTTCTACAATTTGGTTATGATATGTAAGCGTATAACACCTTTTTAATGAACAGATTGTTCAAGAATACCACGATACCTGCGAGAATAAAGACAACTTACAGAGTCACAGATAATGAACTGTGCTTGATTGTAAATCAAAGTCAGAGTCATCGAGACATTAACCTTCATTACAAATGGGTAAGATATCAGATTTCATGTCATATATTGACTCAAGAAACTACTGTTATATACCAACTACGTACCAGCATAAAATCCAATCATTTTAGCATAAAAATAAGTATCAAATCTAAAACCCGACTGCTGAACACCGCGCTCTATAAAGTATGAATTCAAAAATATTCTCATCTAAATTTTTCAGTAATTCTTGTAGATGCCTGAGCATCCAGAACCAGTTGTAGATTTAAAATTATTTTGAAGATTAAAAAAGTAATTTGGATTCTTAAATAGTAGTGCAAAGTACATAGTTCTCCATATTTCAGATGTACAATCATAATATGACCGTAACATAAGATATTATCATTATAGATGGTAGTGCAAGGCAGCTACTTGTATTTGGACACTCCACAAAACGGTACCCCAATATCCCCTGGCATGGGTTACTGGACTGGGTTTAATACAAAGCAGTATGACATCTCTGATAGGGCGAGGGAACTGAGTGATGAATTACTACACTGCAAGTCTTCACAGGAACCACTCCAATATTTTGCTTCTTACAGCCGGTATTACTATGTATAATTACAATACTCCAGTTTGATGATGTCACTATCTTAAAAATTCTGTCAAATTTTCAAACTAAAACTACACCTACTTAGTAAATTACACATCGAAACGTACAAATAATACATAAAAACTACACCTACTTAGTAAATTACACATAGAAACGTACAAATAATACATAAAAACTACACCTACTTAGTAAATTACACATCGAAACGTACAAATAATACATAAAAACTACACCTACTTAGTAAATTACACATCGAAACGTACAAATAATACATAAAAACTACACCTACTCAGTAAATTACACATCGAAACGTACAAATAATACATAAAAACTACACCTACTTAGTAAATTAACCATCGAAACGTACAAATAATACATAAAAACTACACCTACTTAGTAAATTAACCATCGAAACGTACAAATAATACATAAAAACTACACCTACTTAGTAAATTACACATCGAAACGTACAAATAATACATAAAAACTACACCTACTTAGTAAATTAACCATCGAAACGTACAAATAATACATAAAAACTACACCTACTTAGTAAATTAACCATCGAAACGTACAAATAATACATAAAAACTACACCTACTTAGTAAATTACACATCGAAACGTACAAATAATACATAAAAACTACACCTACTTAGTAAATTACACATCGAAACGTACAAATAATACATAAAAACTACACCTACTTAGTAAATTACACATCGAAACGTACAAATAATACATAAAAACTACACCTACTTAGTAAATTACACATCGAAACGTACAAATAATACATAAAAACTACACCTACTTAGTAAATTACACATCGAAACGTACAAATAATACATAAAAACTACACCTACTTAGTAAATTACACATCGAAACGTACAAATAATACATAAAAACTACACCTACTTAGTAAATTACACATCGAAACGTACAAATAATACATAAAAACTACACCTACTTAGTAAATTACACATCGAAACGTACAAATAATACATAAAAACTACACCTACTTAGTAAATTACACATCGAAACGTACAAATAATACATAAAAACTACACCTACTTAGTAAATTACACATCGAAACGTACAAATAATACATAAAAACTACACCTACTCAGTAAATTACACATCGAAACGTACAAATAATACATAAAAACTACACCTACTCAGTAAATTACACATCGAAACGTACAAATAATACATAAAAACTACACCTACTTAGTAAATTACACATCGAAACGTACAAATAATACATAAAAACTACACCTACTCAGTAAATTACACATCGAAACGTACAAATAATACATATAAACTACACCTACTTAGTAAATTACACATCGAAACGTACAAATAATACATAAAAACTACACCTACTTAGTAAATTACACATCGAAACGTACAAATAATACATAAAAACTACACCTACTCAGTAAATTACACATCGAAACGTACAAATAATACATAAAAACTACACCTACTTAGTAAATTACACATCGAAACGTACAAATAATACATAAAAACTACACCTACCTAGTAAATTACACATCGAAACGTACAAATAATACATAAAAACTACACCTACTTAGTAAATTACACATCGAAACGTACAAATAATACATAAAAACTACACCTACTCAGTAAATTACACATCGAAACGTACAAATAATACATTAAAACTACACCTACTTAGTAAATTACACATCGAAACGTACAAATAATACATAAAAACTACACCTACTTAGTAAATTAACCATCGAAACGTACAAATAATACATAAAAACTACACCTACTTAGTAAATTACACATCGAAACGTACAAATAATACATAAAAACTACACCTACTCAGTAAATTACACATCGAAACGTACAAATAATACATTAAAACTACACCTACTTAGTAAATTACACATCGAAACGTACAAATAATACATAAAAACTACACCTACTTAGTAAATTACACATCGAAACGTACAAATAATACATTAAAACTACACCTACTTAGTAAATTACACATCGAAACGTACAAATAATACATAAAAACTACACCTACTTAGTAAATTACACATCGAAACGTACAAATAATACATAAAAACTACACCTACTTAGTAAATTACACATCGAAACGTACAAATAATACATAAAAACTACACCTACTTAGTAAATTACACATCGAAACGTACAAATAATACATAAAAACTACACCTACTTAGTAAATTACACATCGAAACGTACAAATAATACATAAAAACTACACCTACTTAGTAAATTACACATCGAAACGTACAAATAATACGTAAAAACTACACCTACTTAGTAAATTACACATCGAAACGTACAAATAATACATAAAAACTACACCTACTTAGTAAATTACACATCGTAACGTACAAATAATACATAAAAACTACACCTACTTAGTAAATTACACATCGAAACGTACAAATAATACATAAAAACTACACCTACTCAGTAAATTACACATCGAAACGTACAAATAATACATAAAAACTACACCTACTTAGTAAATTACACATCGAAACGTACAAATAATACGTAAAAACTACACCTACTTAGTAAATTACACATCGAAACGTACAAATAATACATAAAAACTACACCTACTCAGTAAATTACACATCGAAACGTACATATAATAGATAAAAACTACACCTACTTAGTAAATTACACATCGAAACGTACAAATAATACATTAAAACTACACCTACTCAGTAAATTACACATCGAAACGTACAAATAATACATAAAAACTACACCTACTTAGTAAATTACACATCGAAACGTACAAATAATACGTAAAAACTACACCTACTTAGTAAATTACACATCGAAACGTACAAATAATACATAAAAACTACACCTACTCAGTAAATTACACATCGAAACGTACATATAATAGATAAAAACTACACCTACTTAGTAAATTACACATCGAAACGTACAAATAATACATTAAAACTACACCTACTTAGTAAATTACACATCGAAACGTACAAATAATACATAAAAACTACACCTACTTAGTAAATTACACATCGAAACGTACAAATAATACATAAAAACTACACCTACTCAGTAAATTACACATCGAAACGTACAAATAATACATTAAAACTACACCTACTTAGTAAATTACACATCGAAACGTACAAATAATACATTAAAACTACACCTACTTAGTAAATTACACATCGAAACGTACAAATAATACATAAAAACTACACCTACTTAGTAAATTACACATCGAAACGTACAAATAATACATTAAAACTACACCTACTTAGTAAATTACACATCGAAACGTACAAATAATACATAAAAACTACACCTACTTAGTAAATTACACATCGAAACGTACAAATAATACATAAAAACTACACCTACTTAGTAAATTACACATCGAAACGTACAAATAATACATAAAAACTACACCTACTTAGTAAATTACACATCGAAACGTACAAATAATACATAAAAACTACACCTACTTAGTAAATTACACATCGAAACGTACAAATAATACATAAAAACTACACCTACTTAGTAAATTACACATCGAAACGTACAAATAATACGTAAAAACTACACCTACTTAGTAAATTACACATCGAAACGTACAAATAATACATAAAAACTACACCTACTTAGTAAATTACACATCGAAACGTACAAATAATACGTAAAAACTACACCTACTTAGTAAATTACACATCGAAACGTACAAATAATACATAAAAACTACACCTACTTAGTAAATTACACATCGTAACGTACAAATAATACATAAAAACTACACCTACTTAGTAAATTACACATCGAAACGTACAAATAATACATAAAAACTACACCTACTTAGTAAATTTCACATCGAAACGTACAAATAATACATAAAAACTACACCTACTTAGTAAATTACACATCGTAACGTACAAATAATACATAAAAACTACACCTACTTAGTAAATTACACATCGAAACGTACAAATAATACATAAAAACTACACCTACTTAGTAAATTTCACATCGAAACGTACAAATAATACATAAAAAGCCAAAAATGTCAATAACATATCACATTGTGTTTGTTGACTTTGTGGTGGTGTGACTGCATGTGTTTTGTAAATATTATTAATCTTGAAATCCTTGAATCTTTCCATTTATTTCATTTTAGGTGGAACTGTCTTCGCGAGTGTGAGATGCAGCAGACGCTTCAGAAATGTGGCTGTTTGGGCTGGACCCACCCACTGGTGGCAGGAGCGAGCTACTGTAGGGCGAAACAACTACTCTGCTCCAGACATGCATTTGGTAACTAACCGACGCAATGGCTACAGCGTTGCAAAAAAGCGAAGTTGAGAATAAATGCGTTGTAAGCGACATCCTGGAGACACTTACCAATGAGTGGCCAATGAAATTGCTGAATTTGACAGAAAACCTGGCATTGCCAGATAATAAATTTGTTTCCATCTATCACCACGTCATACTTTTTTTAAGCTGTACTTTTGAAGCATGAGAGGTTCCGAGTTTTTTTTAAACTTCGCAGTAAAAAAATCGCTCGGTTAACAAAAAGGTGTAAAAAGCAACAGCTTTCTCCGCTACTTTTGCCATACATCTAGAATACCTAAACTAGACGGGTTTACTTGTTTGCCACCTCATCAACACTCAAGTTGTATAAAATTCCACACTACAACTCAGATTTTACGGTATCATATCGCGTCGGATTAGGTGCGATAAAAAAGACAAGATGTTGATATTCCGTTTGCGAATCGAAAATTTTTTCATTACTTGATTACTTTCATGCATTTCATTTATTTTTGTCGATATCGATAACACCGCTCAAAAACTCAACATTTAAGTACAGAACCGGAAATCGTCCGAGTTAGTAACAGCTTCTGCTTCTGCTTCAGTAATCGATTTCTTCTTTACAGTGCCCCTCGGCTATAATAAAAATGGTAATGTCTGCAACTGTCAGAGATCTTGCACTTTTTACTCGGACGTTGTCAAAACAGGATCCTTTAAATTGTTTCAAACCGCTCGATCAATTGACCCGTTTTTGTAAGTATATTTTTGATTATGTCTTTCGCTGAAGTATATAGAACAAAATTATTACAGAAGTAAGGAGATTGATAGCGAAGTAAACTTCTGATGATTATTATAGACATATTGATATTGCATTCAAAACGCTCATAGTTTATTTCATTTCCATAAACAAATAAACTGAGCCAGTGACTTTAAATTAAATATCACCGTCATTTTGTATTTACGGTAGTTTTTGTGTTAATTATTTGAGTACAAATAAACAAGTAATGCCGCAAAAAATTAATACCTACATATATCCTAACAGTCGCTTGTAGACTACAATAAAATATTCATATTCATTCAGGATTAGTATGTAAAGGTATAATTACATCCCGAATTCCAAATCAAATAGAAATCAGAAAATGACAATGAAAATTGTGTGACCCATCATTTGCTGATTTTAAATATTGTTTTTATCAACTTTAATTAGCATTTCCATCCAGTGGTAGAAAGAAATGACTATTTGAAGACATAGATCTACGAACGAGATCGTTTGGGTTGGTACCACCCTCCTTTCTATTTCTGCCTTGAAGCAATTCGGTGTCTTTCGGTTCAATTCGGATGAAGGGTTGGAGAGCCAGTTTAGTTACTGGCACGAGAGGTATAACCTCTACGTGGGTGCTCTTGGTGTTTCATGACATCAGGGGCATCGTGTTATTAGCCAGCGGGCACCTTTCCATCAGCTGAACCATTCGCTTGTTTGCCCATGAATTTCTATGAAAACAAATAGTCAATATTGTTCATGGATGTTGTTTATATCAAAAAGGGTTTCTTCTGTTGCAGCGATAACATAAACCTTAGGAACATTAGCTTTATTCGCGTACATTTTCTAAGGACGTCTAATATTTTGACCACTCGCTTTCCAATTGTGGACACGTTGAATCTTTTCGGTAAGTATTTTTAGCACGTTTTCTGATTTTGCGGTCCAGTGTTGGGTCGGTACCGGATCTATACCAGGCCGCTACCGCTCTACCGCCCAATCTGGAATGCTCCATTAAAAATTATGCGCACGGTAAGCGGTACCACTGCCGCACGGACAAGTCAAGAAACGGCCACGTAAAAGTATTTTAAGCCTGTAATATATTCGGGCATGAAGAACGCTTCATTGCACAGCTGCATATCCGTTTGAATGGACGCTACTGCTGATCCTGGTTAGGAACTGCCGTGATGGAACAGAGTGGCGAGTGTGCCCAAAAAAAAACACTTGTGGTAACGTTTTGGTTATCTTAATGCCCAAACCACTTGGTAAACCAAAAGGTCCCCTAGAGTATCTTTCAGAGGATCTTAGTGGAAATCGCCTTGGCAACGCTTACGTCTGCTTGTGTTGCTTCGTTGTGTAGCATCCACACCATACACACCACACCACAACAGACTTCCACCAATGTTTAATTTTTTAATCTATTAGGGTCTCACAACACAGGCTTACGCCTAGTTTGAAGGCCATTAGTATTGTACCAAAATGTAAAATTTCAGTTTTAAAATAAATAATTTAAAAAAATCATGATATGACGGGTTCCCCTATGTGGGTAAAATAATTGCCAACGTTCTGCAACAAAGCAGGCTAGTGTTTTAACAAAGAAAACCTAATGTAAATTGTTTTTATTTCAGCACAGCTGGGTGGTATTTTTAACTTATTCCTAGGTTGCAGTATCCTCACATTACCAGAGCTTGTTCAACTGATATTCAATTTTAGTAGATATTGTTTTGAAAAAAGAAAAACCAAAGCTAGCATCGACCGTATTGTTAAGAAAAACTAAACTTATTACCTCATAACGTGATATACTCAAACTGAGTGATATTATTGCTAATAAATCAATTTTTTGAAACTTTGTTTAATTACTTGCTCTTATTTTCTCATTTGATTGCCTCCATGGCGCAGGGGCTTAAACAATTAGCTGTGAAACGTGAGGTCTCGGATTCGAGTCTCGGTTTGGCCAGGACTTTGGAGGTGAAGGTTAGGTCTGGATGGTTGTTTTCTATCTAATGTGGTATAAATATACGCACATTGTTGATAAGTATGGGTATAGAACAAGCCTGCAGCTTAGTTTGGGACTAAGACAATTTATGTTAATTGTCCCTAGATCATTATTATTTGTCATTCAAAGTAAAATTCCACTGAAATCTGTAACTTGTAAAACAGGAATGTAAATTTTAATAGTACTTTATATGAAAAAGTACAAGTAACACATGCTCACCTACTCACCACATAAAGGTACAACATCGCACGTTTATTCATCGGAACTTCCTCCATTGAGCCGCACCCGAATCGTTCAAAGATAAATAGTTTATTGAACAAAAGGCAAAGTTGGTATTTAATTAAAGTTGCGGTAAAGTCCGCCCGCGCCACCTATCGGATCATTAACTTTATTCATTAATACTGAACCCTTCAATTTGGTCGTGTCATGCCGCGCAAACGGAGGTCACAATCAATTTTCTACATCACGTGCTTTGTGTAATTTCTTATTTGTATTTCCACTTTCCGATAGTTTGCGGCAATAAACATTATTGTTTGCACACTTTCGTGCTAAAAGATGGATAATAAAGTTAATTTATAAATCATTATAAACTTTTAAAAGAGCGCTATGAAACTTAATATTAACTAAATAATTACGACTCAAATATAAGTTAAAACTGGAACATACATTAAGGGAGTCTCTGTAAATGTTACTATTGAATTCCTTTTGAGTCAATAAACGACTATAGGCAGATGGGCCCTTGAATAAGAATTACATTTATATAAATTTATTTTAAACTATTTTATACGCGAATAATAATGTTAGGAATGATTTATATAATGCGCCTAAATAAAATGGAATGTATGTAAGTAGACCTTTTAATTGATATACCTTATACATGTCACTTATTGGAAGTGGGCCCACAGTTCATACATTTGTGCCCTAGCTTCCCTAGTTACGATTAAAAGGAATATATCCAATATGGCTAGTTTAGTCCAGAAGCTTTCCAAAGTATCAAAGTAGATAATAGTGACTGCTACAGTTATTCATATTAATATCGCATTAAGTCTGAAAAAAATATTTGTAAAAAACTCATGCACTTATCTGCGAATTTTAAGAGACGTTTTTAACTTTTATAACAACAATTTCTAAGTTCAACCATTTCCTTCATCCATCCAAAAACAAGACGGTGGGTGTATCATAGTTTGTAAACCGAATGAATTGAGGTGATCATGTAGAGGCAGTAAGTCAGCCGTTTACTGGAGACAATACAATATGTTAAGATAATTAGACACTTAGTAAAAGCCATCCGTCCGTAAAGCTCACACTAACGTCTATTGCGCGGAACCACAGATTTATACAAACAGTAAGCTATTTACACTGGTAATGTTGGTTGTGTTGGTTTTGTCAGGCGTGTACATGCATCTTGCATCAGTGTGCGTGACCTCGAGTTTGCTCATTAAAGAGAAATAGAATAGAAGAGAATGCAAAAGTTATTGCAATTGTTTAATTTTGAAGATTTCCTTCTACGTACAAACTTCTCTTTCTAATTATACACAATAACTCTCAAACTTCTCTCTATAAGTATAGATGTAGCATACTGTACAATTATTGTCTGTCGCTGTGTCTTGAGACGTGGTAGACCCAATCGTGGTAGATCGAAACTGGAATTGGATTGTTTACGGCGACCTTATTTATTACCTCCACTTTTGAAGTTTTCCTTAAATGCGGCTAGGTACACTAAAATCGTGAACAAATTTATACACCACTAGATTTTTGCTAGCAACTTCGTCTGCGCTTCTATTGTGAAAGTCAATTTTGAATGTTGATGAAATAATTTATAAAACCAATTATATAGAATAAGTATGTAAATTTGACCTCTTTATAATATTACTATTAGTAGGTACATGCAAAAATTAAATGTAGGTTTTTTCTCGCAGAGTGAATTTTTATGCTGAATGTCTTTACTTATTTACTAAACATTTATGTTGAAGTAGTTAATTTGGTAACAACATGATATGTTAATATCAACAAACCTAGCAGAACGCTGACGTTGATTTTATGTCACGTTTTTTTTTAAAACATCACAATTGCAGATACTATTGGTATATTTTAAATGTTGACAAACCAATCTATAGTCAGTATATCATGTAACATCTTTAAGCAAACTGGAATATTAAATAGCATTTCGGAACGCTATACTCCAATCAGACCGTGTAATATTCATACATACAGTTAGGTATTTGATGATACAAGTACTATCTGTTGTGTGTTGTGTGCCGCTCAATTATTTACTACCCTAATTACTGAAGACGTCGTGCGGTGCCTGTGTGTTATTTACTAGGCAATGTTAGCAAGACAGTAGATCGATTCCTTTTCGATATTCATAAAATATAAATCGTGTTCTTGTATTTGTAAGAGAAAGTAGCTTTGTTCTAACACAAAAGTCCGTTTACAATTTTAGATAAATTTATTAAGAAATATTCTACATAATACTTGCTAACTTTGTGTTTTTACATTTAAAAGATATTTTCAGATGTTTATTCACTCGGATATTTTTTTTGCATCACTGACAAGCATTCATTCCCAACATTCTTAATAATGATATTTCTAATTGACAATCATTAACAAAGATTTTCATATAAGCCGTAAGTAGATAAGAATTTCTTGTTGTTTTTTTCATTGCAGGATGATTTCGATGTATGAAAATGCAGATGAAAATACTGCCAACTGGTACGGCAACACAAAGCTAACACATAAAGCTTCACAAAACAAGTGCAATATCAATCCATTTGCTGTAAAGCTTAAGAACTATACAAAGGCCAAACAGGTTACATTCCACAATGGAAACATCACCAGTTCCCTTACGTCTAAACCTATGGCGCAATGGAATCTATTATTTTACAAGCGGTCAATAGCAGTAGGCATGGACTGGGATAGTAATTCCAACTCACGAAGTCCGTTTGGCTAGAATTGTTAACTTTGTCAAGCGCCTACTTGCACGCTGTTTCAATGTGAGTGACGTCGATCTCTCCGTAAAGTCATTACGCAATAGACCAAAGCTTGCACAGTCTACAGCCGAAGTCGAAAAGACCTCGTGAAATGGACTGTTAACTTAGTTAAGCTACAATATTGAATCACAGCGCTTGATTTAATCTGAAGTAGAAATTTTAAAGTTAGCCACAGTGTGTCCACCACTAAGTGCCGTGTAACCGCAAAATGTTACCCCTCAAAGAATTACCCTTTTTATACGTTACAAAGTTGGTAACACAATTCCTTTAATGTTACAGAACTGTTTGGATAAGCTGGTAGTCTCCAAAACGAACCTAACAAATAAATAATGGTTTTTCAGAATGACTTAAACGTAGATTTCTATAAATAAAGAACTTTTCAAGTTTTTACAATAATATACAGAACCAAATACTGAATATTTTAAATATTGAATAAAGATAAAGCTTCAACATAATCTGTTTTTTTTCAAATACAATGCAAGAGGATTTCCTTAAATTCCTTTCTTTAAATACATTTCACAAAGTCCTGTGTAATTTTCCCAATAATCTCAGATTAAACTCGCTTAAGCCTTCGGTTTAACCAAATACCCAATTAGTTCTCTTTTCCCAATTGAAGAAGGAAACATGTTTTTTTTCCATTTAAAAAAGGATCAAACATCCAACACGAGTAACATTTTTTGTCGATTTAATAAAAATGGCGTGTCATTGTATTCATATAATCAATTTTATAAAAATTCTGCAAAGTACAGTTTGTACGGTAGTAGGTGGCGTTGTAGTTTGAATAAAACTGAGGCAGTTAAACACTTTATTATTGTCGCCTTTGATTATATAATCAAAGTATGTCACAATATTAAAAAAATATATTGTTTATTAGGATTAGACAGACAGTGTAATTACCGGCTCGAGAGGTATAACATCTTTGCTTCTACATGGGCAAAGCATACGCGGTGCTCTTGGTGTTCCACGACATCAAGGGGGTCGTGTCAATATCTCTATCGCGGCGGTATCTCTTGCCATTAGGTGAACCGTCCCCTTGTTGGTTCATGATGTTGAACATTACATTTAAAAAAAACCGCCTGTTATTGTGTTGATGCTTGGTAATATCCGAAACCAATTAACCAATTCCAGTGAAATTCTGGAAAGCACAGTTTGTACGGCGATAGGTGGCGCTGTTGTTCGAGTAAAACTGAGGCGGTTCAATGTTACACTAATATATAACATGACTCTTCAAAAAACAATATATTTCTGAAATAAGTTATTAGGCCAGTCAGATATTTTAATCGAATCGAATTCTTAATATGGATAGATAACTTCCGTTCCAAAAAATTCCAAAACAAAGACCAACTAGATTGAAATACAATCTTGACTTTAAAAAAACTATTTTCTGCATATCGATGTCGATACGAGCATTTAGTCTTAAGCGTACATTACACATATACATACATACATACAAACATAGGTCAGTTTTCCAATCGCAAATAAGTACCTTTATAATCACAAAAAAGTGATGCAAAAAGACGGTTTCGGGATTTATCTCCGTGAGAGTTTAGTCCCCCATTGCTGTAATCCCACTTGCTCGACTCGTAAAATACACAAAGAAAAGTTTCTCTTAACACAAAATTATTCGATTATACTGATACAATGGAGGGTACAGTTGAAAAAAAAGTTTAAATTTTTCACTTGTGTCTGCGGCTCTACAAAAATCGGCTTTTTAATCTTGTAGATTTGATATGTAGTTGATTGTAGAAACTTGTGCAAGAAAACATTGCTTCTTGCCATTCATGAAACAAGGTCAACTGAAAGTGACTTATAGTTTTTGAGTTCCTCAGTCTTGACAGACAGACGGACAACGAAGAGATTTTATATGGGTTCATTTTGATTTTAGGAACCCTAAAACGCCTGATTATGGATTAAATTTAACTCACTTATATTTATTTAATGTGTCCTTCTTTCAGGGAACTTAACATCACTGCATTGAAATATTGAAAAAATATTAACATAATGCAGGATCCTTAACAATATCTTGTTTGTCATGTTTCATCTTATCTTGATCATTCGATCACACTGCGATAGCTAAGGAGATTGCAGAGCTGATAAACAATATAGTATCTAGCACGCTGCTGTCGTACCATTAACTCCCTTAAACCTCTATTTTATAGCCCATTTTATAAATCAACCGACACTTCTTATATGTAGTGTAAGCTGTATAAAATACATGTAAAGAAACCCACACATGCAAAAGTCCGGTCGATTACACGACTACGGTTCTTATAGAAAGCTATAATTCTTATCTCTGTCATACAAGACCCGCTTTTTTGTTGGACCTAATGATACTCCCCCTCCATCCCTTACTGACCCTTCCATATCCTTTCCCTAATTAATTTTCCTCACCTCCTCCGCTTTCAGAGTCAATGATGGACATTGGACACCTTCGCTTCAGATACTTTGAATCGCAGGTTTGACTTCCACAATAACTTGAACATGACTATGACCAAAAAGCAAATAAGATCAAAGACTCATGTACTCTGTAAGTTTTTTTTCGATCTATTTTAAAACATGTGACAGTTTTAAAGGAACTAAGAATTCTAAGAAAACAAAAAAAAATGCCTATCTGAGAAAAAAGCATACTACAGTTCGTAACGACAATTAAGATAGTCGAAAAGGCTTCACCTAAAGTTTTGAATGTTAAATTCAAGCACTTAAACGCTATACAGACATAGCAACTATGAGTTGTCTGTTGCGACAGACGGCAACTCACGACTACCTGTTCTCTTAGTTTTAAGTTGCGAGTTTCGGCAACTACAACTTGTAATTTCTACAACTGGCAATCGTTAGTGTAGTAAGAAGATGCCAACAACAAGTTCCTACTTGCGCACAACGCCTAATTTAGCTGTTTTAGTAAAATAAAAACCAAATCCGCGGGCAAAAGCAAATGTTATTCAAATTAACAGATAACGCCTAAAGCCACGAAACCAGCTAAAATATCCAAAGGTTTAATTAAACAAAGGCCATATTTTAATTTAATAGACTATTATCTCGAGTCGACTCTGAACAAATAACATGTTTAGTTTACGTAAAACATAGCTACCGAATGCCGCTTGTGTTGTTTGCTCATTATGGTTACAGTGTGTTTTAACTGTAAAAACATTAAATATAGAGTTATCGTTATAACTTAGATTAGAAAGGCTAGAAATGCGATCTGGCGTTTCGCCTCTGAAACAAAATGTTCAAAATTACGAGAATTTTATAATCCCGCTTATTTGCCTATTAGCTTGTTTTTATAAGTCCAACATAAACCATCGCAATCTCCATTCCTGACTTCATAATCTACATTCAACCCCTAAAGGGAAGGCTGAACTTAAATTTTGAAGTTTTTGGAATTACCAAAAATTTTTTTGTCCTCATTTCATCTGGTCTCTTGCAATTTATTTGACATGCTTTGAAAGGTAGATTATTATTGTTACACTTTCTCGCATTTCCTGTTTTCGTCTGTATGCGCATTTTAAACTGGGTAAAAAGGATGTGATTAAGAATTGTTATTAACGAATTTACATTATCACTAATATAACCTTATATCTAATAAATAATACTTAGAATAACCACATCACGACACACACGTTGACTCAGCCCTGTGGTAAGTATCGTAAGAACTTGTGTCACAGGAACTAAGCAACGATATGATATAGACTACATAGATAAGAATATAACATCCAAGACCGGTAAGCGAAACAATGCGTCTTGCAAATAACACAAAGTCCCGCCCCCGAAGGGATTCGAACCCGGAACCTCTAGCGTAGTAGTCGGCTGTTTAAACCACTGCTTTACCGAGGTCGTCAAACTAAACAAGAACCTTAATTATATTTTCCCGCAAATAAACAGTGCCTTACCTTCAAAAGAAACGTGCAAAAGGAGCGACATTTGGACTAAAAGACCTCTAGTAGAATGTTAGGTAGGTACGGACCTTTAGAATCCCATCAAGTGAAGTTTGTGAGGTCCACTTGTTATTTCAGTCACGCGCGACCCTCGCGTCTGAAAGGTGCCTAAGATTGAATAAAGATGCCGGCCGAGTGACGGCAATTTTATCAAATCATCCCAACATCAAACCCCACTCATGTTTATGAACAAATATATTACGAACTCGAAGACAAACTCACATTGATTAAACAATTCAAAAACTAGAACATTTGCTTGTAAAATCAGTTAGGTTTGTCCTCTTCTAGCGCAATTTCAAATTAATTTGAAAGAAATCCCTTTAAAGTATTTCGAAAGGTGGAATTTCCTTCCATTTTCCTTAAAAACTCACGACGCGGTTTATAGCTGCAGCAGCGTCTGCGGGCCCGCGGGCTGCGATAAAATTTATATTTGTATGGAAACAATTAAATTAGCGTAAGAATAGTTTATCACCGATTCACGCTGAGGTACGATGATGATTAAAATGAAAACAAATTAGGGAGTGTCCGTTAATTACTTGAGGCATTTCGGGGGGCTGAGGGTCAATCCAAATCTCACGTGGCAAAGTCTTGGCAAATATCTTAAAATCCCTAGATTACTTAATTGAAAGTCACATGAACTTTTTAGTTCGAGTAGTCACTGTTGAGACCACACTGTCCCCTGAATTGAATTAGAATGAATTTTCTTTCACAAAATGTAATAAGGTTTGTAAAGTAATGAAGAATTGTATGTAGGTTTACAAGTTACAAATACGCATTTTGGAAAATTTGACATGAGATTATTGGTCAAGACGAATCTGAAGATATCTCACGAAGTAAGGAGGCGGACAAAATTCCTCTAAAATATCCTTTTTAATGCCCCTTTATAGTTTTCAAAGACGTAATCAGTATCTAAAGATACCTACAGTAAGTTTACTATATCGTTTCATAATGTAATCCTATAATGTTTCCACTCATTAGCAAAATACCTTCAAAAACTTCTACTGAGCTTTGTAGTTTTAACACAATTATTTTTAGCTGCAGTTCAAATATTGGAAAACCATATCTAGCTTAAAAATTATGAAAAAAACTTCATTAGACTACGCCGAACAGAAAGAAGAGAGAGGAGTAAGGAAAGTAGCGTTCAAGGTTTCCTTTGTCATAAAATGTTGCCAAAAATAAAATTAAAGCTAGATATTTTAAAAACATTACTAACACATGACAAAGTCGAACCCTAGAGCTACACTGAAATACCGTCAACATAAATAATAATATCATATCAACAACGCAATGTTCAGTTAAGTATAATACGAGTACTGTTTCAAAAGGAAAATTAGTGTTTATTTAACCTTATGTTATCTTACAAAATGAATGTTCCTAGTCATAAAAATAAAGATGTCTGCCTTCATTACGGTTTGCGGTGATTATCAGTAAGGTGGCAGGTTGCGGGGCGAGGGGGAGGGATGAGGGGTACGGCCGTTAGTAAACCCCCTAAACAATTTCAATCTTATCACGTACCAGCAAAGTCTAATATAGCAAAGTTCCTTCCGCTGCTAACTGTACGAGCGGAAAATCTGGCGGCCCGCCGATAATGCTCAAAGGACGCCGCAAAATGGAGTTGTCTTGTTTGAAAAAAAAAAATTAGAACAAAGTTAGAGATTTTCGGTTAATTTAGACAAGAACCGTGGGATCTAAATCGGAATTTGGCAGGAGAAAAGTTCCGGCTGAAATAAAAATAACTGCGAAGCAACAAAAGCTCCATTATTCGTTTTATTGTCTGCCCATTCCGTGACTTAATTTCGTTTTGTTTCGCTCTGGAAATATTGCAGTTTCACGTCGTAAAAGCTTCGCAAGTTGCATTGCGACTTTGTCGATGTTAAATTTCTAGTATAATTAGGAATAAATCTTTCCAATTAAATTACGTATTAGTTTCTTGCTAGAATCACAGTAACTAAAGCTTTGATTGAAAATGAGCTCTTTGATTTTTTGTTAAGTTTTATAATCGACTTTGAAAACTTATTTGGGGCAATGTATATTTAGAAGGTATCAAACTTGGTTCGTTTAATGAATACAGTTCGCAATCAGCAAACACTATTTAAAAAACAGTACAAACGTTATTAAGTCAGACCTAATCTGGTGTAGGTATGTGTGTCTGCGCAAAGTCTCATAAACATTTAGCAATTTTTACTCATCTTTCTTTACCAAAAAAAAATACACTAACAACAAAAAAACTAGCGACCTGTCTCATTTTCTCCCTTCTTCTCCTTCCCTTGCCTCATTCCCACGCAAATTTTTGAAAAAATTCCTCTCAATTCAAAACTCAAATAAAATCAGCCATCATTTTATACCCACACATTTGTCAAACAATTTTTATGCATTTTGACGATAGTTTTACAAAATACTGAGCTATTTTCTCGTTGTTCGCTTGTAGTAGGCACTTGACATAATGACCCAGCTTCACAAGAGCTTTAGCAATATATAGACATCGTCTAAAGCACTTTTAGTAAGGAACTCTTTAATCAACAAAATATATTTATTGTAAAAATTGCTTTGAATTTAGTTAGATAGAACTTTTCAATTGAAACAACATTTGTTATGACATCTTGTGTTACAAATTTGTATGTGTTTGGGTTCGTTCAGAGTTATAAGACTTTTAAGTTCAGATATTAAATAGTCAAAATCAAAAATAAAACTTATAAATTACATGAAATACGAAGGATCCTATGAATAGATACAAACGAACGACTGTTTGCTATATTATTAACAGCGCATGCTTCCCGCATTTGCCGCGACACGTCCCGAACATGCAGTATTTAAGCAAGACGAGTACATAAGTGTAAAATACAAAACCAACCTCAAAAAAAATAGATGTTTAAACATAAAAACCTCATCACGCTTGATGCCGGATAAGAAATTTCATGGATCCTAGTAAAAGTTTAGTTGGAGAAGGCTTCGCCAGGATAAAACCTAGATAGCAGAGGAACTATGTACTTATTATAAAAACTTTGAATGAGTTAATGCCTCGGTTTGTACCAATCAAGATTCCTAATTCAGATTTTAAACTTTCGGGTAGACACTTGAATAAATTTCCAAGAATTAGTCGAAACAGAATAAATTTATTATGCTTCCCGAACAAGAACTTACTTCTAATTACGTAATTAACAAAGTAATCAAGCTGACAATGAAACCCTGCAAGGATTTATCAACTCGGTATTAAATTAAACATTAGTTCCGTACTTATTCACGGCGTTTAAAATTCAGTTCTTAATGTTGGATTCTTCGAGAATTAACTCTGGTTGTTGGTAAAGTTGTTTGGAGTAATGGCGGGAGGTGTGGAGGTGCATCGTTAAGTGATCCAAGAGATTTGCTTAACGACTTCCGACGCGCAGTTTTGCTTCTGAACATGTTTATGAAACATTTGCAATACGTGAAAGGATAACAATGTTCAATACAATAACTGTACCTACATTGGATGTGGGATATGAAGATACTTATGTATGTATCTCTTTCTACCTGTCAATGTAATAAAACGTAAAGGGGAATAAAAGGGGATTATATCAATTCTTTGTCATTTCATTCGGTATTAATTTTTGTTTGGAATTGTTACTGGTCAAGTATTGTCCTAACCAAATTTGCATTGGACCGAATTGGGGCCGCTAAACCCTTAATTAGAATAAGAATAACCAAATCGCCGTCTACAAAAATAAATATTATCTTTCAAAATTATCTAAATTAATCTATAAATTGGCTTAAAATTAAAAACCACTGAGCTAATTGAAATAAGGTCATATTATGACTTCAACATTTAAGTAAGTAAATTAAATAAGTTTAGAGATTTGTAAAAGCACGTTGGACCCCGACTTCACTTCGTTCCCTTTGATTTGAAAACAACGAGAAGTTATCCAACTGAAACTAATTTAATTACAGATTGGCCCAAGACAAAACTGTCGGCCTTTAACACGCCACCTGGAGGGAAACTCGTTAATTAGATTTAAAAGCGGATTTTCCAAACTTTAAAAATGTCCGAAACAAGACCCCCGGGCACAGAGAAAGTTGGCACCCTTTTGCAAACTTTGAGAACGCAGAAAAGTCTTTTATTTCTTATTAAGGAGTGAACACTTGGAAAGGACAAGAAAGGGCGAGCCCATTGTAGGACCTTTCAAGGAATAATTCTTTCTGGAAAATTATTTTTCACTGTCGTTTTCTTTTGAAAAACTCACAAAGCGCCTTCGTTAAAAGAAAAGCAACAGGTTTTCGGGGACTACAGTAATTAGATTTACTTCAGGCGTTTGCAACTTCAACATAAAAGTTTTAGATCTAAAAATATACTCAATTCTTTTTAAATTAAAGAAAAGTAGTTTTTATTTACGATTAGTCAATTTCTAAGTAGGTAAATCACGCTTTTCTATAAATTCAAATTTAAGTAACAAATACACTACACTAACTGCAACTTTATTCTACTCTTAAATAAAAGTTAACCTACCAAATATGACCTAATTTTGTGCCATCATAACACAAAAAAAAAACCTATATTTAAATAACAATTTTTTTTAAAGAGAAAAGAAAAACATAGCCCTTGACCTTCAGCTGTGTTAAAACAGCAACGACTAGTTCTAGGCACGATGAAATGATGGAATCTCTTGATTTATTTTAAAACTAGTTAGTTGTCAGAAGTGGCGGATCTACCAGCAGGCTGAGTAGGCTCGAGCCTAGGGCGGCAGATTGTGGGGCGGCAAATTTGGGGACCGATATTTTTTTACTTCAGAAATTAAAAAGAGAAAAAGAAATCAAAATTTTACCAATGACTTTTCTCTCTTACTTGTTAATTTTGCTAAATACATGATTGAGCAACGATTAGCTCATAAATATGTAAATCCAAAAAATATTTTACGTGCAATTTCAACGAAATTGTTGCAAAGTAAAATTGTAGAGGCAAGGGCGGCAAATACTATACAGCCTATACCTTGAAAATTTGTAAATCCGCCACTGGTTGTCAGCAGGATCGTCTTAGGCCTGGGGCCAGAGAGGGTTCCGGATCGGGGCTCCCACGCTAGCTGGCGACCTTTTTCCTTTAATTCTTTATTCAATGAAAAAAGTCACCAGTCATCGCCAGGACTTTGCAACTATTCCTTTAGAAACTGGCGACTTTTTTTTGTATCGACTATTTTGGAGCCCCCTGAAGTCTGGGGCCTTAGAACCATATTCCGTGTGTCCTTGTGGTAAAGTCGGTACTAGTTGTTAGCTAGGTGTGCTTTGAGTGCTAAAGCCGGAGTAAAAACCAATTAAAGTTTCATAGGTACAAGAGCGCTGTAGTTTGTAATTTCACGGTATTACTTTATTAACTAACTACCACGTATAGTTGCAAAGTTATTTCCTATGACTTTGTTTGCTTTTACATTTCTTCTGTATAATTTTCATTACCATGCCTCATTTTTATTTTTCAAATGTGAAATGCCTACGAGTATGGTTTAGGTATATTGATTTATATGCAATTTAACTTTAGTATCTGTTGTTCGGATGTCAATATTGTAAACTTAACACACAGGTAGTGACTATGGGGTGGCATGGCGGCAAATTGCCAGAGGCCCTAGGCTTAAAGGGACTCCGATGAGAGCAGTATACGGGCCCCCTTGGAATTCATTCCTAAAAACAGGTCGCAAGCCATGGATTGGATAGCATAGTACGCTAATGCTTTTTCTTGAAACAAAGACCTGAAAAAAAAAATCCACGGGCCTTGGACTGGTTACGTCACTGACTGCAGG